>JAHHUM010000890.1:57515-657515 GCA_036173005.1 Crenichthys baileyi
ACCAGACTCTCGCGACAACACCTTCCCTCCCAGGGGAGGTTAACAAGCAACCAGACACACCACACATTGAAAAGTCAGTCCATAACATCAGAAATAATATTGTAATTTTCTCTCACTTTGTCTTTCAGGTGTTCTTCTATCCATGTTTTCCTCCAGATCAAGATCATCCTGAGAACAACGTCTATATGAGCAGTTTGTATTTTTTATCTCAGCTAACTCAGCCAACAACATCTATCCATTAACAATGTTCTCTGTTTTCTCTGTGATTGCAGATCCTCCTGGCCCAGGGTTTGTGTGTGTCTCTTTTATCTCTTTCTGTCCTCTCAACCAGCCGGTCGAGACAGACGGCCGCCTGTCCTGAGCCTGGTGGTGCTAGAGGTTTCTTCCTTTAAAAAGAGAGTATTTCCTCTCCACTGTCACCCAGTGTTTGCTCAGGATGGGAGATTGCATTAAGCTTTGAGGCAATCTGCTGATTTTTTTTTCCCCTCCAAAGAATCGCCACCTTAACGTGGTGGAGGGGTTTGAGTACCCCCGTGATCCTGATATGTGTGCTGTCTGGGCCTTTGATCCCTGGTGGGGTCTCCCATGGCAAGCTGCTTCAGGGGAGGGGTAAGACCAAGAGCGATTCAAACACTTTGATTTTCTAAGACCATAGATATAATGACGGACATCACCTGGAACAGGAAACTTCCTGGAAAATCTGGGAAAAGAGCTACCACTGAGCACCTGGTGGTTGAACCTTTTCTCCTGGACCTCCGATCAACACTAACCTCTCCTTCACAGTTCAACACCTGCAGGAAGGGACGCTGAGGTTGATGCCATGTCAGCTGAGGGTGAGATGAGGGGAGGTCCCCGACATGATGATTCAGTACCATAATCTTTATTTTGGAACATGGATACAGTATGTTGTTTCTTTCTTTATTTAACAGCTTACATTTTTTATCTAACAGCTGCATTTCTTATTTTCATTCTCAGATATTGTTCTGCTCTCTGCAAATTGTGCCTTCATACTTAAAAAGTCCTGCTTGTTTGTAAATACAGGACCTAGCTAGATGATTCACACCTCCTGAACTTTCCTTCTTTTTGTCACAATAAAACCAGAAACTTTAATGGATTTTATTCAGATTTCATTTGACAGACCAACACAAAGTACTTTATATCTGGGAGGGTGATAAAAGATCTTCTTATGTTTTCAAATTTTAAAAAATTGCATTGGCATTTGTATTGAGAAAGTTTATGACAGATTGTTAGTTGGATTTAGGTCTGGGCTTTGGGCGATTCTATGTCATGAATCTATTTATTTCTAACTTAATATTACATATATGCAGATACACATATGTACAAATTGTGGCTGTGGAAGCACCCCAGCAGCATGTTCCCCATGTCGTAGGCCATAATCCACTAAGTTAATGAATAAGGAGAACAGGAAGGTAACACAGGCTGCATGTGTGTGAAGCATGCAGTGAGCTGCTGCTGCTACCAACAGATGAAGCAGTGGGTTAGGATGGGTGGAGTAAAAGCCTGCAAACCTTTTGACTGTTTATGAATCAGAAATAATAACATTCTTTGGAGATGATGGGAATAACAGACAGAAAAGCTGGAAGGATGAGCTGCAGCCCTGACAACAATCACAGTATTCTCTTTGAAGGCTCAAATTGCTGTAGGGATCATGAAAACAGCGTTAGGCTGGTTTTCATCATATTTATCCAGCAGACTTCATTTTGTTCATGTTAATGATAAACCAGAAGTTGTCGTCTTTGGACCTGAGTATTTGAAAAAGAAACTGCTTACTCAGTCACTTCATCTGGATGGCATTAAATTGGCCATCCAGATGAAGTGATATTAGAAATATCCTGTCCAGGAGTGATGCTGAAAAGCTAGTACATGCACTGTTGCTTCAACGCTGGACTACTGTAGATCCTTACTATAGGAGGTCCACAAAATGCAGTTAAAAGCCTTCAGCTGATCCAAAACGCTGCAGCAAGAGTTCTGAAGTGATGAAGACATATCATATTTCTCCTGATTTAGTTTCCATTCACTGGCTCCCTGTTAAATCCAGAATATAATTAAAAATTCTCCTTTTCACGTATAAAACCGTCAATGATCTAGCTCCATCATACATCAGAGATCTGATTGTTCCATATGTTCCCAACAGAGCACTTTGCTCTCAGAGTCCAGGTTTGCTGGTGGTTCCTATATGTTCTAAAGGTAGAATGGGAGACAGATATTTTAGTTTTTAGACTCTTCTCCTTTGGAACCAGCTCCCAGTTTGAATTTGTGAGGCAGACACCTCCGTCTACTTTTAGGACCAAGCTTAAAAACTACCTTTTTAAATAAATCCTGCTTTGACACATATGGCTTAAATCACATGTTGAACCCAGGATGCTGTTCACAAACAGTGGAAATGGTGATTATAGAGCAACACATTTAGAAACCAAGTGAGTCATAAACCAAAGTACAAGAAAGCAAAGACAATTTTATCTCCAGACAAAACATTATGACCATGCTCTATGTTTCTTTTTACACTAGTAGGAAAACAAACATGGATATCTGTGGACATTTTCCATCATGTTCCTTTTCATATCATTTCCTCTCTATGAGAGAGCTATAGTTATGTAGTCAGTGCAAAGTCTTCATATTTTAGGAATCTGATCTGAAACAGCATCTTATACTTTATAGACTTGTGTAGGACAGCCAATCAAACAGCAGGAGTGTTTAGGTTTTATCAAAGTAGGCGGAGCTTCTCTTTATGACCTCGCCAGCCTCAGTTTAAACTACAGGCTGACATTTTTTCAGAAATCCCACGGGTCACAGGATTATCACTTGATTTCAGCAGGTTGGGAGTCAACTTTTCCAATAATCGTTACTGGGACGGTAGAGAATAAAAACGTTAACGGGAGCAGATGGAAGCTGGAACCAACCAATAGCACAAAAAACAAAACAACAACAAAAACCATAGGACAGGTGCTGTCATTTGGTAGTTTCCCTTAAATAAGCCTACACTATAAAGTCAAAAGAACTACACGGCCCAGAAGCTGACAGTCATTATGGACGCTGCTTTCCACTAGAATTCAAAGAAGAACAGCAATGGAGGGAGCAAACACCAGCAGAGAAACCAATGTGGTAAAAATTGATTAGTAAGTAAAAAATAACGAGCCATCTATTAAGCTCACAGAACTGGCAGGAAAGTCACAAATATTACTGAACTTCATGATAGTCCAATGTGACGTTTTACCTGTATGCTGCTTGTTAAACGTGTTCAGTCTTAGTCAAGTACACCAGTGAGTCGGGGACAAGTGGTCTAAAGAGGTGCCTTGCAAGGAAAAGTCTGGAAAGAATCAGCTGAGCATCTGGGTGCAGCAGTGGCAATTTTTTATTTGCCCTAAACTCAGGTACAGTGTGTGAATTGTTAAAGTAATGATTTTATGTGCTTTTGTCCTTGAGGAAAGTTCTCTTGCTTGGAGCAGTTTTGGTTTTTCAGAAATTTAAGACATAAAAGTCACATCACTGTTTAAAGGAAACAATTGCTCAAAAAATTTGTCACTGTAACCGACCTCCAAAGGAGCTGGAAACAGGGACTTATCATCTGGACCTCCACACAAAAACTATAGGGACCACAGGCCATGTATTATTTATGTGTTGTGCCTATTAGTGAAGGTTTGTTGTTTGGATTAAAGCAATAAATGCCTCCATATTACCACAGATGAACTGTACCTCTTGAACACAAGGACATCTAAAAAATAATGGATAGAAGGTCAAATCAAATTGAATGTATTGCCTAAAGACTAAATGAAGAAATAAAATGGGAGCAGTACAGGAGCAGGAGTCATTCTGAATGGGAGCAGGATGGGAGTGGGAGTCATTTTACCAGGAGTGGGATGGGACAGGAATACCTTTTTACTTTGGCCTGGGATTGGGATAGGACAAAACGTTTTCTGTAGGAGTGAGATGGGACAAGAGTGAAAATCCTCTCCCATGTCACCCTCTAGTTTATAGTCACACAACACAGTTGCCACACAAGCTCCCTCTAATAATCTCTAACTGAGGCCAAAATACTCCAGGAGAAACACCACTAGGACAAACAGGAGGGGAAGAGATGGACCAGAGGACTGAGGAGCTGACTGGGAGGGAGGTGAGGACACAGGGGTAATGGGTCGGGTTGGACAGGTAAACAAAGAGGCTGGAAGTGAGAGAATCTGGAAGAAAATTAAAGGAAAAGATCAAAGTAAGAAAAGTTGAGAAGGATATAGGGAAAAAAGATTAACACAAAGATTATAAATTATTATACTCTAAATGTTGTTTGTTGACATTTTCTAGAACTGGTCTCACCTATTTCTTCATGAATAAAAATAAACCTCCCAATTGATCACACCCAATGTTCAAGCTAAGTGTTCACACTAAGGTACTGTGTTATTGCTAAGGGCTATGGATAGAAAACAGTGATACAGTGACCACACTGGTTGATACTCCTCCAGGAGTCTATTGGTCCCTCCTGGAGGCCTGACTGATGCCTTGGAAGCAGTCTGAGGCAGCTGGAAAAAAACAGGAATATAATCCAGGCTCCTGAACTCAGCATCACCTTCCCTGTGCTGTGATACCCTCTGGGTGCTATCATCAGCATGCAGCCATGCGTGGCCACTAACGAGGAATGTTAAACAAATACATCAACAGTCCTGGCTACAACCTGCAGTGTGTGTGTGTGTCTGTGGTGGGGGGCAGCAGGTAAAGACTCAAGCAGCAAGAAGAGTCTTGGTGGAGCAGCTAAACATGGACTGATTGTGAGGCTCACACTGAGCCGTCATCCCCTGCTGGCGCATGGAAACCATTTCCATACCGGTACTTGGAAACATCAGGAGAGGTCAGAATGGGAACATCTACGTCTGTTCAAGCACTTGTATGCATGAGTGACAACATGGGTAGGTGTGTTTTTGTGTGCATGCTAGCATGTCAGTGTGTGTTTGTAACAGAGGGCAGCCATGAGCTCCTAGCTGAAGTCAAGCCAAGCAGCCCAAGATAAACCTGAATGACTGATGCTGGACAGTCACTGAGCCTGATGAATGGACTGCACTATGTTAGCAATTAGAGACAGGAAGCCACTCAACCATCAGGTCTCTCAACCTCAACAATGAAAGAGAGCAACTTTCTAAATATAAAATAAACTGTTAGGGTTGATTCTGTTAAACAGTAAATGTTAGAGAACAGAAACATGATGGGGTCATATTAGTCTGAAACAAAGCCTCATAGCTGTGCTCAGTTTGTGAAAATCAGAGACAAACTCAGTATCCAGCAGCTTTCTCCAGCTTTATGTGACAGTTTCTCAGGTTGCTTCTGTTCATGCAGCAGCAAACACATCAGGGTCAGTCTTTGCTCTGTGATGAAAGGAGACGGAGTGATGCTTGTTCATATTCATCCATCACCTCTCCCAGAGCACGCACTGCAGCTCACACATTCAGACGTATCACGTATGTGAAGATAAAGGGCTGACACCTCACACAGAAATGAAAACAGAGAATATGGACTAAAACCTGGAAGCCTTCATGTATGAGAGAGTGTGTTTATTACAGGGACTGAAACTGAGTTGAGTCTGTTCAGGAAGCTGTCAGTGGACAGTAGTGCCATGAAACTTCAGCAGATAAGAGGAGTTAGACAAGCTGGACGTTGGGTTACTCTCTGCATACGGTTGTCTTGGACTGGTCACAAAGTGGTTCTGGAAAACCAAGACGAGTCTGAGGTGGTCAGAGCGCCCCCTGGCTGATGGATTTCTGGATGACATAATGGAAGCTGGCTGACCTGTGCTCTCTCTGATTGGCTGACGAGAGGCGTGGCGAGGCGTCTGGGCCGGCTCTGTGTGGCCTGTATAGTGAACACCTCAGAGCAACAGATGGACACTAGAATCTCTTCAGCTTAGCCACGGACACAACTAAAGCTACTTCACTCTTCCTCACCTGCCAGGGAAAACAAACAAAGCTCCATTTTAAAGTCACAGCCACCCGCCCAGAACAAGGCTCTAAACATCTGGCCGTGAACCCAACTGAACACCAGAGCGTTTGACAAACATTATTTCTTCTCTAAATTGAGAGCCACAAGGGAAAACAAACAGGAGCAGCTGGGGCAGAGAGACGGACATGTTTTAACATGATGTCACTTAACAGCACAAGTGGAACAGCAACAATAAACTCCTGCTGACTGCTGTGTTGATGTTCAGAGGTCCAAATACAAATGTAGAGGAAACACATGCTGGTATCCTTCACAGCAGACCTTGAAACCAGGAAAAACCAAATCCAAAATGGGAACGGTTCTCCTGGACATTAAAATACAATGACTTCCAATCATATCTGCTGTTGGCATGTTTCATTTAGCCTCACCTCACTGAGAGGGCATGAAGCCTCCTCCCTGCACAGAACACGTATGACCGTTCCACACTGAGCCCTGCAGATTAACCAGTTCCTACAAACGTCCTTGAAGGCCGCGACTCCAGAACCATTCAGAGGGAGTAAAATCATGTTCTGTTACAGTATTTGGTCAGGATCAGAAAACCCATTCAGTGTTCCAGCCACTGTTAAAGATGAATGCAGCAACATAAAGGATCAGCAGGAGATCAGATGGAAATCTCCAATATGGTACGTAAAGTTCTCTGTCTAATGATTTTCTGGGTGATGTAACAGAGCGGTTCCTGTTGGGTGACCCCTCACATGGCGGCCCACCTGCTTTAATGGATCCGCAGGGATTGTGACCAATAAAAGCTTCTCTCACTACCCTACTCTTCTTCTCTCATTCCCAGTCTCCCTGTCAGCATTAAGACAGGTTCTGGTTTCTTTTTATTTCCTTAACCCCAGTCTGGACCTACCAGTCGTAATTAACAAGTAAACTGAAGACTTATTATGATAATTATGGGGAACAGGAGCGATTCCAGGAGAAGCTGCCAGGTAATGCATTGCGAGAACTTTCTGACAGGAAGGTGTAGCTACATATGTCTTCCTCCTCTGCCTCGTTAACCTTAATG
The DNA here is from genome assembly GCA_036173005.1 of Crenichthys baileyi. NCBI lineage: Eukaryota > Metazoa > Chordata > Actinopteri > Cyprinodontiformes > Goodeidae > Crenichthys > Crenichthys baileyi. The sequence goes on from JAHHUM010000890.1 coordinate 64,519, forward strand.
TTAGGGCCAGTCATTACCCAGTTCCTATGACAACACAATTAGCAGCCCACCTCAGTGCTTCAGACAGGTGGGGGTGTGTTTGGGTGTGTGAATCTGTGTATAAATGTGAGGTTATCTCACCAAGCGTGTCTGTCTGTCTTCATGTTGCTGCCATGACTCACTGTGTGAACAGCTCAGTGATTCATGAAGGATGAGTGGAAATGCCATCTCCTCGCTAGAAGCTGGACAGAGCCAGATGTTTTCTCATTGGATGTATGTGTGAGCTGGATGAGCTCATACAAAGAGACAGTTGTGTCACAGAGAGAGCTCCATCTCTGCTCTGGCATTGTTTCATGTTTCCCCGTAGTTATCCTGAGTAAAGAAAACACCATTTTCACATCACTTCTCATACCCAAAGTGAGCTGGAAGCAGAGCCACTGAGGAGCAGACGGCCTGATGAGCAGCAAAGCCACCATTCAGCCTCCGAGCTTCCTGGTGCTCAGAACACAGGGTGGAAAAGAGCAAGAGCACCGAGATGTTAGTCAAGAACCACAGATGATGAGAGGAAGATGATTTATTTAGGATGGCTTTCTGATCAGGATCTGGGAATACCTCTGAAGTGACATTGGAAGCCGTGAATGTTTTCAGACTCACAACTCGGCAGGCTGCAGGGTGAAGGTGTGACTGCCAGAGGAGAGACCTGCATAGATCAGATCCTCAGCAGGAACATGTGTGACCACAGACAGGGAAGAACTTCACATAAACACAATAACTGAGATATTAGCTCCACTGAGGCAGAGGGAAAACTCTGAGGGGACAGTCAACATCAGCAGAGCTCTCCATCTTCTTCTGTGGTACCTCCACCCCCACAAACAGTGTGACCAATCCATCAAGTGGAAGACATGTTGCTTTTAAAGCACATGGGTCTGTCTATAAAACATTAACATGTGTGCTGTCTGCTTTAATCTCTTTATCTGCTTCATTTATTTCCAGTCAGCGTCATTCCTTTCTCTCAACATTCAGATGGAAACAGACAACAGAGAAGTTACTTTTTCTAAACATGGACATCTATCAGGTCTCTTCCTGGATAATCATCTCAATCAGGAGCTTCTCTCCAAGTTCAGCAGACAAACTGGGACTCCACTTCCTGTGTCAAACGTCCTTTGTTTCCACATCAGCTCACACTGAGCCCAGAATAATGACGATGACATTTAGGTGAAAGTGAGGAAGATAATGACTAAAACTACACAAGTCAAAGTGTTTGTGCAGATTTCCAGACAAACTGGAATTAGAGCGGTTCTGATCCGACTGTCCTGAATGTGTCAGAGGGAAGAGGAGGCCTGCCTGCCAGAGATGGGAAAACCATGAATGTCATGTAGCCAACAGTTCATTCCCATCACTGCCATCCATGGAAAACCATGTCCCAACCTGAACTGATCACAGCTCTGTCCTGTCTCATCAAAATGATCAACTTTTTATTAAACACAGAAAATCCACAGACATCAATCCTGCAGCTGGAGCTCAGACAATAATAATGTTGAACATGTCGTCTACATTCATATATGCAGTCCCTGCTACAGCTCTGAAGTTCTTCCAGCACCATATGTGGTTCTATAATGAGAAGTCCAGCTGATCCACTGGTACCCAGTGGCTGAGCTGGCTGGATGGCCGGGGCTTAAAGCTGTATAGATTGATTGGTGTTGCTGATGCCAGGCAGGACGATGGGTCTGCTGGCATTGCCAGCTGGATGCCACAGAGTCTGCAGTCTACTGTTTCCATTTAGTTGGACCCAGTGACTCTCAGCTATAATGGGAAAACCTATCATCGTGTTCAACAAACACAGAACAGAGAGAAGAAAAGAAGAAGAGAGGAAGAAGAAGCACAGAGTCAGACATTGATCCTGTCACATTCCTGGCTGCAGAGGTTTTCTGGCCGCTAAGGATGCTGAACAACCTCTGAAAGGAGATCTGATGAAGAAAGAGTTGGACGGAGTCCATTTTACACTAAAAATCTGGTATTTTGTTTAAAAAATAAACTGTGAGGTAGTGTTGTCAAGGAGCAGCAAGGTGAACAAGAAAACAGCATCAGCCATCGGTTTCAGATTCTTCTGTTGACTTTTTATTTTTTACTTTACTCAGACCACTCTTTTTTAGCTTCCAAGCACTCACTGGTTTTATATAGCCAGTTGGTACCACACACCTGCGCTTGAGTGGACCAGCCAACAATTAGACCAGGAAAAACAAATAAAAACAAACAAAATCTAAACCGATGAAACAAGAAAACAAAATAATCTAATTTACAACCTCATCTTCATAATGAAAGGGTCTGCAAATATCCATGTAATAAAGAGTTAACTCAAAAGTTACTGGTAAAGAAAAAACAAACAAGCAATACTCCAAAGAAACCCTCTAATTGGTAGTAAAAAGCAAGGTAATCAGGACATCATCCCAGCCTTCAGCAGTAAACAATGACATGCGGAATAAAAAGGAAAACAAATACCTGAATATACTTTGAAACAAAATAAACATTTCAACCATAGTCCAGAATTAATATCCTTTAACCCAAACATATAAATAGATAGAAACTGCAACATAATGCTAACACAAACAAACCCGGGATAGTAAGTGAAGCAAAGTTGCAAACTAATGTTTAAAGTTAAGCTTTATGACCAGCTACCGAAAGTAAATAAATCAGAAATAAGAATAAGGGAAAAGTGGTAAACACAAACTGAACCACTTTGTCACATAAACACATAATAATTAGGCTGCAACCTTTAGTATGACGAGATGCCTTCCACCATTATCTCAGTACACTGAAATACAAAATGAGCAGAATAAGGACATAGAAAAACCACGTCAAAGGAAAAAGATTAAATGGTGTGAGACTGAGGAAGATGGTGTGTGAGAGGGAAGATCACTAAAGATGAACTGAGCAGAGGAAGTGAATGAAGCAACAGAAGCCGCCACCGACCGAGTGGCATTGAAACAGCAAACAGTCATGGAGAAAAGGAAGAGGTACGCAGAGAGTAGCTCCAAGTCTGTTTTTTCCATCTGAGTCCCAGAACTTCCAGTGGATCAGACGACAGAAACAGAGTCGGCTACAGCAGCTTGTTGACCTCTAATGTTCTCACATCATAGTGATGATGACCCAGAGCAGCTGTGGGGAACCTATCTGTAGGAGTCTTTGGTTCCTAAAGTAGGGGACACGCTACACAACTTTCACAGTCCTTCCAGATTTTGAAGACTAGGTGTTCACACTAACAGACTGGCTTTTGTTTCACGACTGAAAGACTCAGGATCACACATTTAATACTGGACCTCTGAGGGATCACAGACTACGGGAATATTCAGACCAACTGGAGCCAACATCAAACTCTGATGGAAACTCTGGAGAGGACGACAGTTTGAAGGAACAAACATACCACTAGGTGGCAGTAATGAAAGTTATAGTTCTAGTGCACTTCCCATAAGAAGAAAATGATGCAATTTGAAATATGTTCAGTTTATCCCACAAGTGAAATGGAGATGATTAGACCTTTTGAGAAATGATGCCCAACTCCAGTCACCAAGAGCTTCTCTCCTTCAACTTTTAGATCCACCCCTTCTCCAACACACCTGAATCAGATGAATGGCTCATTACCAGGCCTCTGCAGCGCTGAATGACTGAATGCTGATGAGGGAGATCAGTCATTTGATCCAGGTGTGTTGGAGAAGGGATGCATCTAAAAGCTGCAGGATAGAAGCTTTAGAGGACTGGACGTGGGCAACCCTGTTTTAGGAGATCAGCAGGAGAGCTGGGAGTGAAACAGAAAAAACTGAGCAGCAGGTCATCATGGGAGATGAAGTTTTAAAGTTCCACTTAAATGTTGCATGAAGATCTGCTGCTAATCAGAGCTACTGAACACCTTCTGACACAGGAGTCTGTGTAACAACTAGATTTCAGTTCCTGGATTCTGTAGAACCACAAAACTGGACCGGAAATAACAGAGAAGGATGAAAACAGGAACTTTATTCAAAGTGACTGTTATACAGTCAGGTTTGAACATTTCTGGATTATTATATGGAATTTGAGCTAAAGGCCACAAACAAATGAATCCAGTGCTGGAGTGAAAGTGAAACCTGAACAATTAGAATGGTTGTGTTCTGGTTCCTGGGATGGCTGTCAGTTAGCCATGAACATGCCAGGTCCTGATGTGCCCTTAAAGCAACATCTAGAAGCTAACCATGTTAAGATGGGTGTTAGAAAATGAACAGGATAACAGTCAACAGGTCAAATGTAGATACATCGAAGGAAACCAAGTTCAGACAACTTTTGTCTAGAAAGTAAAAAATGTCATTTAGAAGATGTTTCACACAGTTTTAATACTATCAGTCTGACCAGTAAATTAAAACTTTGCTTTATTGCATTTATTTATTTATTTATTGATCAGGTTACAGATGTCTCGAGCAGTGGAGCCACCTGCTGGGAGCTGCAGACAGTGCAGCTGGGACCAGACTGGGTTAAAGTGTCACTTTATGGTAACCAATAAATTAGGCCCCCATTACCTGAAACACAAGCCTGAAATGAATTAAACTGTAGATCTCTGTTTCTCTTTAGTCTTCAGCCACCACTTCAATGGAGCTCATCTGGAGCAGCATGATGGCTGAAAAACAATCTGTTTTAAAAACACACCATAAGGCTCTGGGCTGACAGGAGACTCAGGTCTGTGGTGTGCTGAGAGACGCTTTGATACATCATCTCTGGACTCCATCCTGATATCCAGTAATCCCAGAGAGACTCTTTGCAGGGCATTCACCAGGAAGCATAAATTTAACCGTCTGTAATGTGACAAAGAATCTGAGGAGAAATATGTGATGGGGAGGGAAGATCGAGGCTGATAGGAGGGGATCTTTTCAACAGTCTGGACTCCAGCTAATAAACATATACAGAGCCTGGATGGAGTAGGAAGGGGTGATGCTTCACACAGAGAGTTTTAAACCCTGTAGATTATATTTACCAGGTGTTATCAGGTTTCCAAAGGCTATGACATGCATGAACAGTGTAGTAAAACAAATACAGAAAGCAATATGGAGCTATATAGTGTATTTCTGGAATACCAACAACACTACAGAGCCAACCAGAAATATCAGATAAAAAATAGCAGGTGAAACTCAGCCTGAGCTAACCACAGCAACAGATATTCAGAAGTCTTGTTGGAGACCAGTAGAAATACCAACACAAAGAAATGCTCCTAATGGGACAACCCAAGTCAACTAGAACACTTTGCTTGTGTTTCCCTTCATCTGTCCCACACCATCATATTAAAAACCATTAAAACCATGTAAACCGATGAATCTACAAAACATGTCAAACTAGGGATGTCTGAGAAGGAACCAGAGATGAAATAAACAGGAACCAGACAAACAGATCTTTGACTCCCTCAGCTCAGCACATGTGATGTGTTTGAAGCATCCAGGTTTCCACCAGCATCTGATGAACTCTGATGGTCCAGAGAGGCCTCCAAACCAGTCCAACATTCTGGTTAAACTGGTTTAGTGTTTCCTTATTAACCTCATCACTGCAACTGTCCAACGAGAGACAAAGCTGTGACTCTGAAGAGTTGCTGAAATGGGAAATTAGATCCCAAACACATCAACTGTGTGTTAACTTTTACACACACACACTCTGCCATTTGGGCTCCAGAAGCAGCTGTGAGGGAACTGTGTTGACAGCCTGCAGGCTGCTGTCAGATCCCATCACAGAACAGACTGGGACCAGTTTACTCCCAGCAGCCTCTGCTGGAGTCTCTGCTCAGCCCAGAATAGTAACAGTGAGCTGGGTCTGGGTTCTGAAACAGTTGGGGCGTGGGCCCTGAGCCTTTGGCTGGAAGTAGGGAGCATCCAGGATGATGGTGAAGCAGACTGAGAGACAGAGAGAAAACTCACAATCTGAACCAGAGAATCACTTTGTAGGACAAAGAGACAAGAGCAGCAGTTTTTCTGCAGATGCTGCATGAAAATTAAACATGTTTTCAGATGTTTGGGATCATAAGATAAAGATCTTAATGCCCACAAGACGATATCAGCGTAGCTGTGCAGTTTTATGCTGTAAGACTTCAGTTACTGAAGACATCAGAGAAAGCTGAGCAGAAAGCTGGATATTATGTAAAACACAATCAGTAGAGAAATACTGAAAGGTTTTCATTAGCAGCACAACAGGAATCAGACGAGTTCCTTTAAGTCACTTCCAGCTGTCGTCTCTCTAACACCTGCAGCAGTAAAATAAACCCTCATGTCTAAAAACTCAGAGCTCTTTCTAACATTCCTGAAACAAAGTCACGTCAGCGTTCCACAGACACTTTCTGACTTTCTAGTGAAATAAAAAGGAACACGGCTGTGTGTGAAATGTCTTCAGTTTGTCCCTCTCTGTCCACCAACACCACCTTTGAGGCTGTCAGTCTTCAGCAGTTTCGGCTGCACTCCTCCATACGGTCTGTTGTAATAAATCACAGCCTGTTAGGACCGTGTCTGAGCCAACTGAGGAGGGAGGCTTTAAGGTCAGAGTGGAGGTTTAAATCCCTGCATAAAGCCCACATTACTCTGGTATAAAACACGCTGCATTAGGCCTGTCAAGGAGGTAATCTGCTGAAGGCTGCCCAGCTGAGCTGTAGCTGCAAATAGCTGGGAGATGTGGAGCAGACAGAGGGGGACAGTAGATCTGTGATGATGCTGAGAGGTGAAGAATCTAAAATAAAGTAGAGATAGGGGCAGAAACCGGTTAAAATGCTGTTGGTCACTGAAATGTTGCCATTAAAGGGCGACTCCTGCAGGTTTCATTTCATAGAGCCAAGTCATATCTGAAGAGCTCCTCTCTTACTGTTGAAGAAACCTCTGATCCTCCACCCTGCGCTCCGACTCCTCTGTCTGTTCTACTGCAGGCGGCCATAAAAGGAGCGGCTCCGGTTCCTTCATCTGTCCTCATCATCTTTGGAAGAAAACTGAAGAAATGAGCGAGGCTGCCAGTGTCTTCAGCGCTCCAACATACCACAGTCCCGGAAACATCTGCTGAGGTACTTGGTGCTCCACCACCTCCACTTACTGACTTACTGAGGAATTTCTCCTCTGTGAGCAAATTTTTATTTACTTTTCAGGACACATTCCAAGCTTCTGTCCATGATGCATTCATGTGTTTAAAGTCATTCCCCAACTTTCAGCAGAAACACCTTCTGTCTCCACAGTGAGGCAGCGTTGCAGTTGGCAAATAAAAAATGTTTCCCATGGAAGAAAAACTAAAGAAATAACAGAGACAGAGAGCTGGAGCCATGAAAGGCTTCGCTCAAACCAGAGAGCGATCCAGGACCCAGATCCAAATCACTACCTGAGCTTCTGAAGCTTCTCACATTAAAACCTGCTGCTGCTTCAATGAAGAATAATGAAACTAAGGCTGAAAAGCTCCAAGTTGTAGACGCTGAGAAAAACATGAATGACAACATGTGGGCTTAAATGAACACAGCATCACATGAGGAAGGTAAGGACGGATCTGACAGCGTTCTAATAAAGCCGGTCTGAAACTTAACCAGAACGTCCATCTTCATCTTTCTCAGAAGACCTCAAAGCTCTGCTGATGGCAGCTTCAGGTTAAAGGTAAAACACCTCTGAGTCTTTCAGACCATCTGTAGACTTTCCTGTGATCAAAGCAAATGCAGGAGGAAGAAGAACAACAAACACCTCGAGCTTCCATCATCATCATCATGGAGGAAGAGTTGAGAAAAGGAGCAGTGCCACACAAACACTGATCCAGTGAGGATTTATGATTCTAGCCTGGCCCAGAGGAAAGGAAAGAGTGTGTAAGGAAGCAGAAGGTGAGATAGATGGAGAGGTGAGCTGATGGGAGGAGGAGAGGTCTGTAGATCTCAGGGATGGATCATGTTTCTGTTTCTACTTCCTTCAAGGAGGCCTTAAAGTCTCTGCTTAATGTTCACTGCCCAGAAAACTTCCAGTTAGACCAGTTGGAGCTGATGATCTTTCTCCTGGTCCAGTTTCTACATCTACCTACCAGAGAGGAACCAGTATCATGTATCATCTGGGTCTGTTCCCTCAGCTGGATCCAGAACACCTCATCAAGGCACCACAGCTTGGTAGAATGGATCAGGTTTAGGAGACAGGAAGTTTCCATCAGAGACAGACGTGCAGAGTTGCAGCTGGAAAATCTGTGAGATGATCTGTTTACTCAAAAATAATGAGGGGAAAAGCTGAGATTTGGACTTTGTTCTGTCACAGTAGGTCGGTTTACTGGATTCTGGCATAACGGGATCAGGTCCTGGACAATGTACTGTGGTTTGTGAAAAACATCCAGCAGAAGGCGCTACTGTTCACAACTGATCACTGATCCTCAAGTACAGAAAAATTCAGAACATCAAGTGAACCCATCTTCAAGTTGATCAGAACACATCAAAAGAGGTTGTATCAGTTTTTCCTCTTTAACCAAAGAGCAAAATGTGAAGCTGCAGCCTGAAGGTTCATCAGCCGAGTTTAAACAGAGAGAGAACATTCATTAAGAACCGAAGCAAAGAGAAACTGGGCTCCTTTCAGGTGCTGCTCATTTAAAATAATTTCTGAAGCTTTATAAATAACCCAAGCAAGGCAGAACCTAACGGATCAGGATAATCCTCTGATGTAAACACCTGGCAGAGAGAAGACTGATGGTTGAAAAGAGGAGAAGGAAGCCATCAGTGTTAAACTACATCCTGAAACTAGCAGCCACTTTACTTGGAGAGGGACACATTTCTGTTATTCTGTCAGTCAGACACAGGTCACTTTAAGCTTCATTTAGACAGACCTACAACAATAAAACAGAGATGTGATATTTAACATGCATGAGCTCTGACAGCAGATCAGTCAGAATAATGGTGTAAGGAGGTCAGAAGAGCTGATCTGCTGTAATAAAGGACTCTGACTGACCAATCACTAAAGGCCCAGATTCCATAATGAAGAGAAATAGGTTAATTAAACAATGTTATTTATGCAGTGTTTTTGACAATCATAAGGTCAATTAATATTCTTATGCCCAATTTTTTAACATCACTTTTGAAAAAAACCCAAAACCTCTAACTTCACCCCCCCCCCCCCCCCCCACCTCTACCTTGACTGTGGTGGAACCAGCCTGGACTGGTTGGGAGCTAATTGAGAACTGTCAGAAGATCCAATAGATAAATGAGAAATCAAAAGACAAAATGACAGGGCACCTAGCCATCCAGTGATGACAGCCTCATCACTGAGATAGAGGATGTAATTTCCTCCTGGAGCTCTTGAGAAAGACGGAAGAGAGGCCCTCTGAAAGCTGCCATAGATGTTATGCATCCTGGAAAGCCATGATAGTGCAAAATAAAGTCATGTTCCTGGAAATACAATGACATAAAGTCCCCCAAAAACAAAATTTCAGTTTGCACATTTCTGAATTTACTGCCGACATGCTAAGGGTGCTCAATCATGTACACCTATTCTATTTGCATGAACTGGCAGAAAAGCAACCTAGTTCTGTCTCAAAAGGTCACATTTCTGGGCATTACAATGAACACCACCATGATGACTGCTCTGTTTGAGCCCTTGGAAGAGGTGAGCCTTGAGTGCTTGTCTAGGAAAACCAGGTTTCTCCTGGCTATGGTTTTGGCAACACAAATGGGTGAACTTTGTGCATTGACGCCGGAACTCTGGTGACTGGCATTTCTCTTTGGCCAAATGCGGGGGTTCCTCCCTCGCTTTGAGGCTGGAGACGCTAGTGAGCCTCTCTTCCCTGTTCTGCTGGACCCATACAATGATATGATGGCCTCTCTGCGGCAATCTGATAACCTGTTTGTCTGACATGCAGGGCCCCGCAAAGGGCAGGCCCTCTGAGAGCAATGTCGTGCACATTGAACAGTGGAAGTAGTGGAGCAGGTGTACACTCTACAGGGCAGCCAACCACCTGTGGGGTGCAGTGTCATTCCGCCAGGAGCATCAGTACTTTGTTGGCTGCTATGAATAGAGTTTCTCTGGAGGCTTTATGTGCGGCAGCCTCCCTTTCCATGTTCTACAGGGTGAACATGGCTGCTTTTCATCCGTGGGGATTCTGTTGCAATGCTCGTCTTCTTAGTAAAGTGGGTATTCCTTTCAGTTTTTCCCCATTCTTTTTGTGAGTGTAATTAATCAGGACTGTGTTGGTAATCATCATCCAGCGCTTGAAGCATCGCCGGTGGATGTAATAAAAAAAAAGTTGCGACTGATCAGTTATTTAAGACTGTTGATATTGCTGATTGTTTTTTTTTTCTATTGTTCTTCCAAAAGACCAGAATTTACATAGCTAGGATTCAAAGAACCTTATTTCTCATTCTCTGTTGGAATAAAATGAAAGTTAGTGAAACTGAAGTAAAACTCTGAAGGAGTTGTGTATTTTTTTAGCTTCGGTGACTGTAGACCTCTCTCCCCAGACATGTCCTGCAGGACGGTGTGGTCTTCTAAATGGCTGACATGGGGCTGCAGCTAAGATGGAAGGACCTTCAGCTGCTCCTACAGACCTGCAGAGATAAAAATAGAGTTCTCCCTGAGAATGGGAGGTCTGTAAAGTAACACATATAGACCAACATTCACTGACACAGCTGTTTGTAGCTCTGTAGTTTAATACTACAATTTAGCCATGATTTTGAACTTATTTTCTAATGTGATGCTTAGAATGTCAACAATATGAAGACCTCGATGTCCTCTGCAGTCAGACCACACCTTACAAAACTGATGAATGCAACAGGCTCAATTTGCTGAGTAAACTTTGAGGTTTCAACACCTGGTGAATTAAATTATCTTATTTAGTTTAAAAGCAATCAGCTGTATAAAACAGAGTTCAGATAATTACTGCACTAGAATAAAACTCAGCTAACTATTCATGCTAACTAAGTTAGCTAACACTCACTAGCTAACAGTTTAGCTTGTTTCTGTTATCTACTTTAGAACAGTTATGCTTTACAACAGAAACTCAGGCTTTGTTAGTCAAACTGCAAAAGTTTAAGAGTAATAACTTCACAACTTGAACTACTTAATGCAAATTGTTAACTCCTTTTTTAACTTGAGTCAGTTTATTATTTCTTAAACAATAAACTGAAAACCTAAAAACTCTCCAACTAGTGATTGGCCAAATAATTCAGAGACTTCAAAGCTCGCTTCAACAAAGTGAAGCAAACTGCAGAACATGGAACCAGAGCTTAATTAGGTTAGTTATAGTTTGGTGACAGATTATGTATGAAGCCTTCTGATGTTCAGGATATATCAAAACACTTGAAAGCTATTGGTGTGAATTCCTTTCCTTCAAGTCCAGAACAAAGATGGAAGCCAAATAAAACCAAAACACAGAAGCCATCTCACAGATACTACTAGCAGTGAACTGAATGAACCAGAAAAGGTACCAGGAGGAAGAATTTGTCATGATTTGTGGGTGTTTTGGGGTTTTTATTATTATTTCTTGATACGTTTTGAATCATGCTTCTGCTTATTATTTTCCTGGTCATGCTTTAGTTTTTGTCTTCTACTTCATGTTTTGTAAAGTTAGGTTTTTGGATCTGGTTATGTTTTTCTAGTTATGTTTCTATTAGTTTGTATCTTTGAATTTCTGTTTTGCTCCAGAAAAGAGCCACTGAAGAGATAAAATCACTTTGTGGAGACTAGATGATGTGACGAGAGACAGAAATACAGGGTCAGACGTGTGGACATGCAGAGACTGTGTGCATGTTAGCAGGACAGAGACTAAATGAGAAACTGGACCAACTCTTCACCACTAAAGGGTGGAGCAGCTCATTTCTTGCAGGTCTGCTCTGGTTTGTTTTGGACTGTTCTGAACCCTCTCAGAAAGCAGCTTTGTGGAGTGGACCTGGCAGTTTCTAGCTGTGGACCACAAGGTTCTGTTGTGGCTGGTGCTGGACCAGCCCAGAGGTCCTGAGGTCCAGTTTGACGCTGTGCAGGACAACTAAAACAAGCTTCAAAGTAATCCGAGAAGCCCGGGCCTCCAGAGCATCCCGTACACAGGAAGTGACCACTTTGACTGCCAAGCAGCTCTTCCTGTCTTAGATCCAAACCACAGAACCAGAATCTGTTTTAAACAAACCAGATTCATAGAAAACATACAAAGTCAGACAGTGAAACAAATCAAATATGATCCATCAAATCTACAGTAGCTGTAAGCTGTTTATCAAAAGTTGTTAAAAATAAAGAAATGACTGGAACTAATCTATGATTATAAAACTTTATAACTTCAACACTCTGTGTCCACATGGACTGCTGGGAGACGGGTTCATCAGTCTGTCTGTAACTTTATACATCAGTTATTAGATGAAACCACTTCTGAACATTCAGAGAAACGTTCTGTCTGCTGAGAACAAAAAGGAAATGAACGCTGTGTTTCAACTCCATTTCCTCCCCACTCCACCTTCTCCCAGTTGCTGAATCAGTTACTGACCAGCCCCATATGTGTTTTCTGAAACACTGCATGGGAAAATAGCTCTGTTTTTTGTATTTCTGTTATTTATACATTTATACTACATGTTCATCATCATAAGTTACACTTTGTTAGTGGATGTTTGAAGACAGGAGAAAAAAAACTGAAAAAGATAAAGTGGAAACCGTGATGAACATGAATAAATACTGATGGGTTCTGCACAAACACAAACAGGCATTAATCAGAAGGGAGAACCTCAGACAGACAGTGGGTGGGAGGAGAGATTTTAACCCGAGGAAGGTTCCAAGTGTTTAGGGTTCCTTATTCACAGCCAACACAGGACAGGACAGAGTGTGTCATCAGTCCATCGGTCCTCAGCAAGAAGAAGCTTCCAACAGCAGCAACAGTTCTGCTGTGAGTCACACATTCAGGTAGAAAGTAACACAAGCTGATCCTTAAACATGACATGAAATTACTCTGGTAGACCTCTGCTTAGATGCAACAACACTAGATCTAGGAAGAACATGGAGAAAAGGAATATAAAACGTCAGCTCTATAATGTTTGTGGGTTCAGGAAAAAGTCAACAACATCTGCAGGACGTCGATTAGTTCTCTTCAGCATAGACAGATTACTTCAGCGAGCATCATGGATTGTTCCAGGTGCAATCAACCATCACTACAATTACCCCTCGCATGACTCACTGCCACAAGTTAACTCTATTTCAAGGACATAAAGAGTCCGTGGTTCTGTCTGTGATCACGGTTCATGTGTCACCACTTTATCTACATTCCTGATCAGGAGAAATGTGCCAGGCTGATCAGTATAATTGGATACCTACAGGTTTCAGGATCCGTTTACCACCTGAGGAACAAAAAGTGTTTTGAGTTACAGCATTTTAAAGCCTCTGATGAGTGCAAAGAAGTAACTGAGACTGAACGTTTTGTCCCGGTCTGAGTGGTCTAATTGTTCTCCAGACTCAGAGACAGTGTACAGCTGGGGGACAGTTAAATAACATGTGGAAACTGAAGAGCATATCAGATGACCACTTTAGCCTTCAGTATGTGTCAGGATAAAAAACCATGATGGTGACTGGAGGGTCAAGTTTGGCAGCGCTCATCAAAAATCTCTCTTTTCCCAGATGTTTGTGTCCCACTGCTGTTTGGGTCATCTCTAATTGGAGCAGCAGCTGAAAATCAGAAAACTCACAGCTACAAGTATGATCAGATCAACTGGTTTCGTCCAGCTGGACGCCAACGTGTCACTCATCTCCAGAAACACTTGAGTGTGTTTTAAATGTTCTTTAACGTTTCTAGGCTTTTACTCCACATCCTACAGTCTGCTTGTCAAACAGAACCACTGTCTGAAGCTGTTTAAGGTTCTTTGTAATGTAAGTGAGCATGTCCAGTCCAACAATGACTGATTTAGTACCCAGCAGGGTTTGAAAGAGCGTGATGGAGGAAGGAAAACCTCATAACTCAACAAAAAGAAGAATTCTGCATATTCAAACAAATTCAAGTCATCTTTCCTCTCTGTCTGGTCTTCTTGGTTCTTTCATTGGATTTCTCTATAAACATCTGCTTCCTCTGACAGTTTTTTTGGTGAGATGAAGTGGAAATTTCTATTCTGATGTAACTGGAAACAGGGAGCTCTTCCAACAAATCCCTGCGTTTTAGTACAGTATCAGTACGGCAGCAAGCCGCCTACTGGCTGCTGACCAGGACAAATGTCTGAAGCTCCCAGAGGATCCACCAACCCCCTCAGCTCAGACCAAGTCAGCCCCAAACCTCCCTAATGTCTCCAACAAGCTGAAACTGACTAAAGACCAGATGCTCAGGATTCTTTTCCATCAAGATGGAAACTTTGATATTCCAGACAGAGAAAAAATATTTGGCCATTTTCTTCTTAAAACACTGATTTTATTCAGAGATTCCTGCTTCTACAAATGAACCACAGGATCTGTATGGTGACAGCAGTATCAGGAAGAAGGCAGAGTGGTTTGCTGTAAGATGATCTGCATCTCATTACTCAGTGTCATTATACAGCCATCACCTTCACCCAACTGGGAAAAGTGAAGATTGGAGCGAAGAGGCTGGAATTGATCATTTATTCTCCCAAACATCTGCACATACAGCCAGTGGGTTATTAGCATGTCTGCTAAAAGCTTTGTCCCATTCAAACATTTCCATGTGTCGTCTTTCAGCCTCCTCCTCTGCAGCTTCTCTTTTTCTTTTTGGCAGAAATATTCATCATGCACATTGTTAGAGGGTAGGCATTTTGAGTCCCTTATAGGTGTCTTCAGGTCACAAAAGTCTCCTTACATTTTTATTACTCTTTGAACAGTTGTTATGACATACAAATTAGAATATGTCAAAGCATTTATTAGAACCTTGTGTGTAATGCAGTGTTTCTATCAAGAAGTTGCTGTGAAAGACTCTTTTTTTCAGACAGGAAGACAAAGACGAATTGTACTTTAAAGGTAGCAACGGGATGTGTTGGTGCTACATAAAGGTGTCTTTCAACTCTGACGTCTTGAGGTCAGTAAAAGTGAGAAAATTTACACAATCAGTTGGCCTGGTTTGCTTTCAAACAGAGGTTTTTAGACCGGACCAAACAACGTCGTGAAGTTGAAATGGATTGTTTCGGGGGCAACATTTCTACTTTGGTGTTTAAATGTAGTTGTGCACCTGCACCTCTTCACTACACCACGTAGCCCCACAAGACATTTTCAGACTCTTTTGTCTTCCAACTTGCACTTTTACTATGTTCTTCTTCTTCTTTTTCTACTCAAATGCTCGTACATAACATCGTATGGCATTCTGGCCCAGCAGGCATTCACACTGGAAGCAGGGTCCAGATAAACAGTGCCGAAACCAGCAGTTACAACTTTGCCAGGGTACTGTTCTCTGGTGTTCTCCGCTTCAGAGACGGGACTCTGGCACAGTAAAAAGCGTTCCAAAGGTTTGGAGTGAAAGCACTGTAATTTGCCACTGTAATTTCACCAACTCGAGAGAAGAGTTATCTATTGTTGGTAACATACTAACAGCTCAAAACTTCTCCATAGAGCCCCACTTTAATAAATCTGAACTCTCCTTAACAGTGCTAGTGTGGAACTGCAAGGAACTTGAAATGGAAACATATGATGTTTATTTTCTGAGAAGATTATTTTTTATCTGTATGGTTTCAATTGAAATGCTGATAGTGCTTACTTTTCATTCAGAAGATTCACTAATTGTACCTCTCCCCAACATCTGAACATCTGAACCTCTCCACCAGAAGACTATAATCACAGAACCCAAGAAGCAGAGAGGAAATGAAGCTACAAGGAGCCAACACCTACTCTCACAGCCGGAGGCTCTCTGACCTCTGAATGCCATAAACCAGATGCTGAGAGTCAGGAGGTCTGAGACAGATGTGGAGGAGAGCAGAGGTGTTAGCATTAGAAAGAACAGAGAAAGCTCCTCATCTGCAGGAAATGAGCAGCTATGACTGTAAAACTGCAGTGAAGTGGGAAATCAGGGTTACATTACCAAAACAATTCTAGGAAACATTATAAATGCCAAAAATACACGATGTGAAAAATATCCAGAAACTGAACCTTTCAGCTGATGAAGTTCAGCAGGGTGATAAACTGTGTGCAGCAGACAGAGGAGTGGGTTTGTCTTTCTGGATCTCTGGTAGAGAGGAAAGACCTGGAGATCACCTGGATAGTTTAACTACAGGGAGGTGGGAGGTGGAGGAGTGTTCAGGTTCATCTGTCCTGATTTATGACTGTCAACCCTGAGAGGTGTTGCTACAGTTAGAAGCTCATCTTCCATTTCTTCTGGTCACAGTCAGAACCAGTGTGTGGTTGTGTGTTAGATCTTAAAAACAAAAACCAGTAAAGTGCCACTACAGCCTCCTGATGAGCAGTACAGAGACGGATCCTCTTAGCTAAAATGTTCCAAACCACCATAACCCCATCAGAACATCCTCTCAGCCCTGCACATGGAGACATTTTTAGGACAATTTTAACTGTTTATTGTTTTGTTGAAGTTTATTTTCTCACTATTTGGTTTCATGTATTAAACTAATTGACTAATTTCTGCCGATTATTTAGGCTGAACAAATTAAACAGTATGATCTTAAATGTGTCGATTTGTCTGCCCTCATGTTTGCTCTCCAAATACTCCAAATAATGAAGGTTTTAATGGAACTGACACTTTAGACGCCTCCTGGAATATTTATCCTGCTCATATCCGCTGATGAAACCAACGATCTGTGATTGAAGAATAGTAATAATATGTCCTTCGTGTTCTTCAAACACAGAGTGCAGTACTTTATCATCTGAGAGTGTGTGGTATGAGTGAAAGATTTAAAGGCATGCAGATGGTCCAACCACCACATCTGGAGATGGGCTTGATTCTGCTCCTGTTCACGTTTTATCATTTCAGAGGGAGTCAATGTACCACATTATTATATATAATTACTTCATATTTCCTTTCACTTTTATTTATGAACAAGACATTTTTTTCACCACATTATGAATAAACAGAAACACCAGGGGCTTGGCACAGCCTAATTTTGCAGTCTACCTTTCATCTCACTCAGTTCACCAACATGAGCAGAGAATATACAGACCAGGGAGAGAAGACGAGTAGGAATATAGGTGAACTTAAACCACGTTTGAGGTGAAAATGCTCTTTGAATAATAATTTGAATAGTAAAGTTTGACAGTTCTGTGATGAATGTGTTGTTCGTCTGAATGGATTTAAGTAGAAATGTACTGATTGATTACAGTAGTTGGAGCACAACACATTTTCTAACCAATTTTAAAGATCACTCCACACAACACCAACTTTTGACCTCAGTTTTTTCAGCAAAACTCATGACTTGATTCAGACCTAGTCACGATTACTCTTAAGGTACGGTAAGCAATTAAGAAATTAATTACTGAGTTCAAATCACAAATGCAGATCTCTTACTGTTGCTGTTTGTTGTTTGCAGCTGCTGGTTTTCTTAAAGCGAAATGTTCATTTTGAAACAACAGACTGGAAACCATCATGGTTCTAAATGTAAATAACCCCAAACTGCATGTCAAATACCATCCATGTGAATCAGTAAATGCGTTTCTTCTTATTTTACTTACATGTTTTTTGCAAAACTGTTGATTAAATCAAGGTAAAATACCATAAATTTGAGCAGATGGTATTTCGTGCTTCCTCGTTTTAGTTTTATGTCACCATTCATATCAAAGGTTGCCAACAAGTTTTTTCCATTGCTTCATTTCAGGTTGGTAGCCCAATGCTCCTCCAGATAACCAGTGTTGATGATTGTTCTGGGTGCATCTTTGGGAAGGTTGAAGCCGCTTTATCACCATTCCTGACCCAATCATTAGACGCATAATCCTCGTCATGTTTGGCATTATTGCAGCCTTGCTGATATCCAACCTCCAGGTTGGTTTCTTTGTTTCCTCCAGATGTTTCACAGGTGCTGTCAGTACAATCTGGCCAAATTTGGTCAATTTTGCAAAGAACGGGCAGAAACTACAGTCCCTATTGGGATTAAGTGCTTCCCCAAGGGCACATCAACAAGTGGTGTGAGGAAGCTGGAAACACACAGCTGCCAGACATCTACTCTTCCTATTGAGCAACAGTTGCCCAATAACTTTTACTCTTAAACCCAGGTGTGAAGTACCTGGCCTTCTTAGTGTCCCTGGCGGGGATGCTGGATGTCACTTGGACATCATTCAGCTGGGGGACATCAATGCCCATGTGGGAAATGACAGCAACACCTGGAGGGGTGTGATTGGGATGAATAGCATCCCTAATTTGGTGAATCACCAGGTTGCTGAACATCTGCTTCCTCCACCAGGTTCGGTGATTCGGCAATCACCGAACCTGGTGGTTGACACTGGCAGAAGAAGTGCTTCGTCAACTCTTTTTACAGTGGGGGTGAGGTGGAGTACTTCAAGGACCTCCTCAATCCTCCCATCATGCCTTCCCTGGTGGAATTAGAGACTGGGGATTCTGAGTTGGACTCACTCATCACCCTGGCCAAAGTCACCGAGGTGGTCAAAAAGCCCTATGGTCGCAGGGCTTTGGTGGTGGATGAGATCCGCTCTGAGTGCCTCAGGTCTCTGGATGTTGTGGGTCTGTCAGGTTTGACACGCCTCTTCAACATTGTGTGGTGGTCGGACAAAGTGCCTCTGGACTGGTAGACCAGGGGGTGGCTCCCTTTCGCAAGAAAGGTACTGGTGGGTGTGTTCCATTTTCAGGGGGATCACACTCCTCAGCCTCACTGAAGGCGTATGACAGGGTGTCAGAGAGGAGAGTCCAGCCGATAGTCCTACCTCGGCTTCAGGAGGAGCAGTATGGTGTTCATCTCGGTCACGGAACAATGTATCAGCTCTACACCCTCTACGGAGTGCTCGAGGGTTCATGGAATTTGTCAAACCGGTCCACATGTGCTTTGTTGACCTGGAGAAGGCATTCAACAGTGTCCCTCATGGTGCCCTGTGGGGAGAACTCCAGGAGTATGGAGTCCGGGGGGCCTTTATTAGGGGGCATCCGGTCTCTGTAGCAGCGGAGCAGGAGTTTAGTTTGCATTATGTTGGACCTGTTCCCAGTGCATGTTAGACTCTGACAGAACTGCCCTTTGTCACTGGTCCTATTCATAACTTTCATGGACAGGATTTCTACATGCAGCCAAGGGCTGGAGGGGGTCTGGTTTAGGGTTCATTGGATTTCGTCTCTCCTATTTACAGATACCTTTCTCCACAGAGTGGCCAGGCACTACCTTAGAGATAAGTTGAGGAGCTCTGCCATCTGGGAGGAGCTTGGAGTAGAGCAGCTGCTCCTCCTCATCAACAGGGATTGGCTTAGGTGGCTTAGGCATCTGTTCCGAATATCCCCTGGATGCCTCCCTTGGAAGCTGTTCCATTCACTACCCACTGGGAGTGTGCCCAGGGGACGCACCAGGACACCCTGGAGGAACTATGTCTTTCGGCTGGCTTGGAGGAGGTGTCTGGGGAGAGGGAAGTCTGGGTGTCTTTGTTGAGACTACTGCCCCTGGGATCAGGCCTCGGATAAGCGGTAGAAGACAAGTTCTCGTACTCGTGCTATACTGGAGTACCACATGCTTTGGTGGTCTTAAGTTTTTGTTTTCTTAATTTTTTCATATTTCCTTGGTTATCTTATTTTATTAGGCAAAGCAATCTGGTGAATGGATGTTAATATTATAAATTTCACTCTTCCTGTTTAGAAACATGAAATAAAATAATGTCCTTTACACACAGAAAGATGTTATTTTTATTCAAAGATTTTTGGATAGAGTATACCTGATTAGAAATGTACCTTTTTTTCTTATTTACCTGAGGCATCGAGATTAGCTGCAATATTTGAGTGGGCGATCTTGCTTTTCTGTGCTGGAGCTGAAACAAACAAGTTTTTTGTTGCTGGTAAATTACAGAGTATATATTCTGAATCATTTCTTCTGTTTAGAGCTCTGTACCACTTGTACTTGTGTTTTCCTACTGCAGCTATTGCATAAGTGAGTGTGCTGCATCTGTTTGAAGTTTTGGACCCAAACCTACACAACTGAACACTCAGCTGGTGCTTATTAGGATATGTCTGACTCTCTTCAAGCAGATCTGGAAATCAGAAAAATGTTTGTTCTCTTTTGAAACACACCAGCAAGACAAAAGCCCTAGCGTTCTTACAGACATATAATACAACAAGGGTACTGCCGGTGTTCTGTACATACTTTGATGTGATTCCAGTCTGTCCCAGTGCCTGAAAAGGTCACAACTATTCATGACTTCACCAGATGTGGAGATCACTGATCCACCATTCATGCAGAAAGTTCACAACGATTCCCTGTGCACACCTTCACAGGACCATCAAGAGGGAAGCAGAGGAGATGGACCAGAGAAGTCTTTATGGGTTTTATTTAGAAACCTGAGTCCATGCCGGTAATTGCATACAATGTCTGTAATTGAAAACTGTCTGGATTTCTACTTTGCCTGCACAAATTTCCACAATAGGGGCTTTGGCATTGGTTAAACATCAGGAACAGGTTCTAATGTCTATCCTGCTGTTGTCCTTCTGGTGTTCGTGTGTGTGTGTGTGTGTTTCACTGATGACAAGCTTGATAAGTCTCTCATTCTGACATCATGCTCCCATCCACACACACTTCCCTGAGGAGGAGAAAAAGCTGGGTTGTATATGTGAACCTAATGTTGCTCTGTGTTGTTAAACTGTAAATTTCACTGGTATGTTTTTCATTTTTCTGGGCTCAACACAGTGAAAACAGACTCGGGGGTATTTTCCAACCACAGTCAGTCGGTCCAGTTGAGTTAAGAAAAATCAGCTAAAGGAAACTTAAGAGTAATTCTTTGCTACCTTGAAATTAAATGTCTTCATCACGTAGAGTAGCTGGACCAGAACCAGAACCAGGCTCGGGTCGAGTTAAAATTACTATAGAGATGATTTCAGTTCTCAGTTCAAGTCACAGGAGGAACTCTTTTATTTGGGTCATTTGTGTGCTGATGACAGACAAACCAAACCAAGAAGCAGAACCTCTACATCTACATATTCTAATGATACAGCTGTGTGTTTTTGAAGCCAACTCTGAGTTACTAAATTAGTTCCTGACTGAAAGGTCCATAACCTGGTTGTGGTGTGGTCCAGTGGCCAGGACAGGTACGTCTCCTGTTGACAGCTTCCTGGTTCCTCTCAGGCTGTGGAAAATGGCAGCAGCGTGTCAGAGAGGTGAGATCCTCAACAGAAACCAGAGAGCAGCTGGATCTGAAGACGGCCTTTATGCCATGCAGCCCGGCAAAGAAACAAGACTTTAGAGCCAGCTTGTCAAATAGCACATCATCCACATACATGTGTGTTACAGCCGTCTGTTACCATGGATATGAATATCTACCATATCTAACAAATACATGTATGTGTTTGTAGTTGAGCCAACCGTTGACTGAGTGTGTGTAGAGCACATTCAGACTCTGGGTGTTTACAGTCCAACACGTTTTTCTGGACAACCTTGCTTTGAACAGAAGCCAACCACACCCTTGCCTGAGGCCAACATACATTCAAACCATCCAACACTTTATTCAGCAGAAAACAAGGGGGAACTTTATCCCCCGAGGAGAAGGAAGGAAATGCAACAAACCTGTGAAAAATCTGACAGATGTGGAAGCAGAAGACTTTGGAAGTAATGATGATCAAGTGGAAAGAAGGAGAGCTCAGAAACAAGAAGAGAAGGATGGAGACAGCAGATGAAATTCAGTGGTTCATTAAGATCTCTCCTAGAACCAGATGATTGATGGACACCATAAAGTGTTTATAATAGATGGTGATCAGCTAAAGTCTGCAGCCTTTCATCATGAAACACATTACCTTGCTGTTTCAATAACTGGGACACATAATAAGCCACAAAATGCAACAAATAGATCAGGTCAGTTTTAATGTGACCTTTAAAGTTGGTAACCATTTCCCAGAGTTTTTGCTATTTTAATTTAATAATATTATTGATCAATTATTATTAATAGAATTGATGACCAGAGTCAGTTTTTAGTTTGAACAACTTAACCTTTGACCGCCTGGTCGGACAATCAAAAGTCAGATGTTAGTCCAGTAAAGCTTAGTGCCTGGCTGGCCAGGAGCAACACTCTACAGTTACCTATAATAATAGCAGAAAAAAACATTGTTAGAAGCAGCTGTTCACAGTTACCAATGCTAACTGTGAAAAGCTTTAAAAAAATGAAATCCTGTTTTACAGTACAGCTGTACCACAGTGACTCGCATAGCCTTCACACAAATGTAAAAATCGTGGTCAAGTTCTGGGTGCAGATCCAAATGAAATCTTATGTGGACCCAGATCAGTAATTGATCTTAATGAAAACTATTAGGGCTCATGGATCCCTGGTATGCCAGAAATAGTTAGAAAACACCAGTAAGCGAGCAACATCTTGGTTCCAGACCAAGACGAACACCACTATGCAGTGACAGCCCAATTCATGGACCTTAATGCAATAGAAAACTTGTGGGGCTGACATTCAAAAGAACTGCAGAAGAACTGTGGAATGTAGTCTAATCTTCCTGGGCTGAGGAGCTGTTCTCGGGTGCCAGATGTTGGTCTGCTCCATGCAACACAGATGTGAAGCAGTTCTCAGAGACGGGTTACTCAATTCAATTCCCATCAAAAATACTTCAGGGATGCCAAAGGGAAATTAAATGTTGTTGTAACTCAAATTATTAAATATTTATTATTAGTTATTAATTAAATATTAATGCTTAGTTAATGCAAGAACTGCTAATGTACCAGGATTCACTTACATGCCGGTCTGGTCTCCATGTGCACCAAGCCACGTCTAAATTGGGCCATTATTTCTGGGTGCTGTAATGGTTTTTGCCACCGAGTGTATTTTCATGGCATGTTTCTCTTATATAAATTAACTGGAGCTCCTACTCACTACAACATTAGTGGCAATAGCTGCAAAGCATATTTATGCTTAAACCTGCCAGTGCAGACGCTCAGTGGAGCTGCAGTTCAGCACACAGATTAATGGTTCTGTTGCTTTATATACGCTCCTATTTGACTTAGGCGTATCTTTAAGCAGTTGCTCAGACTGTCAGACAAGCTAGCTGCCAGACCCCATCCTTCAGTTACTGACCCAGTATGATCCCTGTCTAGGCACTGATAGGGCGAGTTAGGGCTGTGGTGGTGTTTTCTGAGGAGCTAAAATGATTTAGATGGATTACAGTCTGAGGGCTCCTTGGACACTGTTTAAACACCTTACTCTGAGGAATGCAGATGGTGATAAAAACCCATCACTCAACAGTGACATTTCCAACATAACCTCAGCACAGCTATTTCTATATCTGCTGACAGCTTATTACAGGGAATCTTAGTCTTTCTCATACAGTGTACTGATGTTTCATTTTGTTTTTAAAGCTCTTCATTTATTCACATTCCGACCATAAACTTCAATCTATTTCATTTGGATTGTATCTGACAGGCCAACATAATATAGTGCATAATTGTAAAGTGGTAAAGAAATATGTCAGTTTGCTTTTGTTTGCTCAGTCAGTCCTCAAGGGAAAGGTTTTACAGCTTGTCTTGGGGTCAGCACATCTGAAACCAATGAAGGGGCCATCACCATGTTCCTGGAGAACCTGATGACATGTTGGGGAGCCAGCTTTATTGAGCCATGTTGGAGCAGGAACACATCTAGAAGACAGGACACCAACCCTTGAAGACTCAAGTTAGACATGTCTGCACTGAAAGTCCAGTGCAACCATCTTCAGATGTCATCTAGTAAGAGTTCACCAGTGTGTAATCTCTTCTCAGTGGAAATATGTAATTAACCATGTGAAAACCACACATGCTTTTCTTTTACTTTGAATGACACGTCTGTGTTGGTCTGTTACATAAAACCCCAATGAAATAACACTAGGTGTAATGTGACAGGGAGTATGGATATTTTTTAGTGCACTGATTAAATTATTAACATACGCAAGCAAGATATTCACTTCAAAAAGGAATTTTATTAAGTTTAACACACTGGGCGGGTTGAAGTCCGATATGTGTACATTCAGCTTCATACATGAATGACCCCATTAAAGTCCTAAAATGTACAATTTACAAGGTTTACATGGTTCAACGTGTTACTAACCCAAAATATAAAAAAGCTTTTATTTTGATTACTTATAAATCTAGTTCCTTTATATTTAGCTACTCTGCATTCAAACGGCCATGTATGTGTTAATATAAGTTAAAATCTTTATAATAAACGGTTCGCGAGGACATTTCCCAGGACAAACAAACAAAAAGAATGGCAGACGGATCGCCCATGCAAAAACATAAACGGATTTAAAAACAGTTACATGTGGTAAGACGTGAAGAGGTCCCACTAAGGGTGTATGAAACTCTTGGAGCTAACACTCAGTAAAAGATACCAGCACTACCAACATGGTCAGAGATCTGCGGGTCTCATACACCAGCACATCAATGGGAGCGCTGTGAAATCCATCAGCAGTGAGAAACACGCAGCTTTTCTTTGATATTTCCAGATTGTGTGGAAACACCCTGATGACTCACTACCCTGTTTAATATTGAACACTTGTAGTCTCTGCCCAGTCGAAGGGATCGGTCTGATGGACTGTAGCAGCACTAGTAATAATTCTTATATTATCTGTCTTGCGTGAGCGGCAGCTCCACGCAGAGAAAGGCGAGCAGTTTTACAGGACTCCATCTTTCTCGTCGCCCAGTGGAAAGCCTGCTGGTGCCAGCCCCACTGATTTACGCGCTCTTCAAACCAAAGCAAACGTTTGAAGTCCAAGTCAATAAGAGAAAATAAAACGCCATTCCAAGCGCTGAAGTAAAAGAAGGCAGTTGTGCGGACAACACGTTCCAAGCCTTTAGATGCGAGAGGTGAAGATGGAGGACAGCGCGGCCTCTTTTGATAAGCTTCCCCGTAAATCATTATATCGACAGTCTGTGCGAGGAGCAGCAGGATGAAGCACAGGAGGAAAACAAGCACTGCGGAGAAGTCAGCCCACCATCGATATGGATGTGCTGGCTAAGGCAATGAGCTCTTAGGATAAAAACAGCATGCTGGAAACAAAGAAAGTGTTTCTCTTACGATCATACAAACCCACTGAAGAATATGTCTGACAAGCTTTGGCTTCCAATTATTTGACTGAAACAACCTGAGAAAACGGTTCATACTTCAAACAAGGTCCTAAAAGAAAAAAGAAAAATACTGAATTTTATTTAAATTGAGGCTGAGCTGTTTTTGCTTTATAGAGCAGCATCATTTCTACTATTTGTGCAAATTTTGTCTGAGAGTGGGGACAGTCAGCTGTTTCAGCCAAAAGCAGACAGTTTGAGGAGAGAGCTCAGCTTAGGACAAGACAGCGGTGGGGTGGGGGGGGGTTGCTGTTAACATGTGCCCTCCTGTAGGAGTGGTTTAAAGCAGGGAGCAGTAGCCGCCGCAGGTGCTGGCCCCGGCATCTTCATCCGTGAGCTGGACCGCTCTGCCGTGGCTCTCGCTCTGCCACAAGCCGGGTGTCTGGATGATCTTCTCCACCAGCTCCTCAAACGCACACTGAACACCATCCTTCGTCTTTGCGCTGGCCTCTGGGAGGAGGGGGGGAACAGCATAAGATAGACAGCATGAATAAAAACGGAGGAGAACTGATGGATGTGTGGAGCATGAAGAGTGTAAGACAACGTCATACACAAAAACTGGATTTAAAAAGGTTATTTGGGGACACAGACAAAACAAGATTCCATCCAGGATAATAAGATACAGAGCCTTAAACCACAAACGTCAATGTACTGTATTGAGATTTTATGTTATAGATCAACGTGAAGAGGTGCATAATTATGAAGTGCTAAGAAAATGATATAGGGTTTTTTAAGTTATTTTCCAAATTAAAATCTTAAAAGTGTGGCATTTATTTGTTGTACCTTGTAGAACCATCTTTCACTGCAACGACAGCTCCAAGTGTTTTTGGGTCTGTCTCCACCAGCTTTGTGCATCTAGAGACTGACATTTTTGCCAATTTTTCTTCGCAAAGTAGCTCAAACTGAGTCAGATTAGCACCGTTCAGTTTTTAAGTACTGCCAAAAATGTTTCCAGGTCTAGACTTTGACTAGGGCATTTTTAACACATGGATATGCTTTTATTTAAACCAATCCATTGTAGCTCTGGCTCTTCACCATAGCCCAAAGTCCTTTGATGTGTTTTCTTCCAGGATTGCCCTGTTTTCCGTCCATTTTCCCGTTAAATCCACATTCCTGGAGAAGTAAAGCTTCCCCACAGCATTAAGCTGCCAAGATTCCTGAGGTGCATGGCTAAAAGTGTTTCTGTTGATAGGTTCTCCCACTTGAGCTATGGATCTATGTAGCTCCTCCAGAGTAACTATGTGTGTCAGCTGCTTCTGATTAATGTTCTCCTTACAATGTGGATGGCAGCTATCCATTACCAGATGATGAACTGAACAGAGCTCTGTGAGATGTTTTATAAACTAACCTTGCATTAAACATCTCCACATCCTTCTCTCAGGCCTGTCTGCTGCAATTGAATTATTTAGGGGTGTCAGAGTAAGGGGGACTGAAACAAAAGCATGCCAGACTTTTCAGATTTTAATAGTAATGGTTTCCTTTGACTTTAAGAGTTGGTACGTTTGAAACGCACTGAACCACCTTACTAAAAAAGTTCAACCATAACTAATACAATAACTTAAAAACAAGAAGTGAAATTGCAGATGGCTTTTTGTCTTAAAATACAATTTTCCTTTAATATAGATTAAATCATGGCCTCTAACTTGGAGTGTAAATCAGCAGGAGGAGAGAATGCTAAAGATGATTGGTGAAGCCAGTTTCAATAGAACTGAGCGAGGCCTCCAGAGCAACTATGAAAAGTATTTATTTTACAAGCCTTTTCCCTCGTGTAACCTTCTGCTCTACCTCCTATGCTCAGCAGGTCTGTGTAGAGCAAGTAGTCCTCCTGACTTACCAATAAAAAGCATGGAATGTTTTCTTGCAAACTTCAGCCCTTCGGCCCTATCCAACTCGTGGTTTTCCTAAAACAGAAAACACATTTTAGCTCATTTGAGGTCTGTTGAATAGAGCTGTCTGCCACTGAAGGGAGTAGAGAAACAATAAGATTCAACAACAGTAATCAGCTCCAGTTCAGTAAATGAGATCTTACCAAGACAACAAGCTGGAAATGTACGGTGGGTTTTTAATCAACAAGTCGCGTTAAGCCAGAGTTGTGGTCTGCTGCAAACTTCCTCACCTTATCGATTTTGTTTCCTACGAGCATTTTGACGAGGTCGTTCCTGGTACAGTAGGTCTCCAGCTCATTGAGCCAGTTGTCTAGCTTGGTGAAGGTCTCCCGTCTCGTCACATCGTACACTGCAGATAACCCAAAACACCAGCTCAGACATCTTCTAATAACAACTAAAGTTCTCCACAGAACAGCCACCCGAACTGTGAGTACGGTGGTGTTTTGGTGAATTGCTGTGTTGTTTTTGTCCCAAACATCTATTTGTGGTGTTGGAGAGGAGTGCTCTATGCATGTGTTTAAATCTGTGCCTATTGTGTGAAGTCAGCTAAGTTCTAAAAGTGACCCAGTCGGTGCCCCATGGAAAGTATATAAGGAGAGGTCTTCAGAGACCAAGTTAGCCAACCCCAGGGTTGTCTTGCTGCTTTCTTCTGCATATAAGTTTGTTTGGCTTCTGTTTTGTATGTTGCTGTCTACAGAACGTTTTTGACTTTGTCTCCAGTTTTCTTCCAGTAAACGTAAGTATTTTTAAGTACCTTTCAGAGCCAAATATATTAAACAGGCCCACAAGATTAGTCCAATGGTGTTCTGGTCAAGAGTTGAAGTTTGGAATCATCAGACCATAACATGTTCTCCATGGAGATTTTAGCCAGGTCTGGTTGTTTTTTTACTGTGTCATGGTGGATATATAATGCTGCTGTTTTTTTGGGTGCTTCTCCTGGCTGAGGCATTTGTACAATAAGATGATTTTGACCCCCTTGCAAACTATGGCTTTAGCTAAACAATGCAGCGGTGGTTTCTACACCTGGACAACCTCTGTCTGCGATGAATTTAATAAAGTAGACCTTTCTCAAAAAATAAACTAAAGGGTTATTATCCTAAGAATACAGCAAGACATTACTTTGGTCAAAAAAGCATCCACCAAAGGGAAATCAGATGGATAGAAATCACTTGATTCTATCCAGGTTTACCTGAAGCATATAAAGTATCCAACAATGAGAATAAAAAAGGTAGAAATAATTTAATAATGGATGTTTCCTTACCCAGGATGACTCCCTGGGCACCGCGGTAGTAACTTGGTGTTAGGGTTCGAAAGCGCTCCTGTCCAGCAGTGTCCTGCAAAACAAGAGCCACTCAGGGTTACAGAACCCTTCAGGACTGTCCAACAGGACATTATGAGCACAGACATGAGATTCCTGATACATTAGTGCCATCTGGTGGCAGCTTGAAGGAATTGCAATCCCAAAACAAGCATTCTGTTTCCAATAAAGAAGAAAGGGAAGGTTGAGTAACGGACTTTAATCTAAATGTGTAGATTTGAACTCACCCATATTGCCAGCTTTGCCTTGTTGCCATCCACAGATATGGTCTTCACCTTGAAGTCAACACCTAGACAACAAAAATTCAGACAGTCAGTCAAACCCCCATGTTTACCTCATCCTTCAGTCTGAGTATGATGACTCTCACAGGTTTGATCGATTACTGCCAAGAATATCAGATCTGGCAGACAGACTATAATTGCTGATGATGAATTATCAAAACATACATAACCACATACCATCTCTGAGCTGCTGTTAACCCAGGCGCCGCGCCCGTCCCACGTCTTTCAGATAAATGATGTCGTGACTACGCATCCAAATGCACCACTAAGGGACAGTGTGGTTTTCATGTCTTATTCCGAGAACAATGGGGGCCTGTGCTGAAAACCCTCATAGAAAAACATAAACCCAACCACCTGTGAAAAAGCTCAGCGAGTATTCAACTCCTAAAATCCAGACCAGGTCCCCATGCACCAGACACGAACATAACGTGCTGCCCTTTCTCATGGGAAGTCGCAGGTCCCCGCAGTGCGGTGTGTGAATAACACACTGTCCTGACTCTGAGACACTGGCAGATTTACTAGGGAGGGCTTGCTTTTTATGGAGCCTTTTAGAAGCAGTCATAAAACTTTACATTTCGTACATTTTGTCACATTAGAACCACAGACGTCAAAGTATTTTATATAGGTTTCATGTGTTGGCCCAGCACAACGTAGTGCACAATTGTGAGGTGAAAAGAAAATGAAAACACATGATTTTTCATAAATGTTTTACGGATAAATAGGGAAATGTGAAAAAGGTGTGCTGTGCATCTGAACTCAGCTCCCTGGGGTCAGTACAGCTGCATCTCCATCAGTGTTACACCTCTACAAACTGAACTTTCTGTCAACTGTTCAAGCTCAGTCCTGTCTGCATAGAGAGCAAACATCTATTTTTA
Source organism: Crenichthys baileyi (assembly GCA_036173005.1). Classification (NCBI taxonomy): domain Eukaryota; kingdom Metazoa; phylum Chordata; class Actinopteri; order Cyprinodontiformes; family Goodeidae; genus Crenichthys; species Crenichthys baileyi. The sequence continues at coordinate 93,969 of JAHHUM010000890.1, forward strand.
TAAACCCAGCAGATTCTAATTAAATTTAGGTCTGGATGGGGCCATTCTGACAGAAATATGTTCTGATCCAAATCATTTGATTCCCACCAGTGACATGCTGCAACCATTCATCATGTTTTAAAATTAGGTTTCTGTTGTGGTATTTGAGACTGTTCTTGCTCTTATGGCCGACCTTGAGACCACATTTCAAAAGTCCTGGTCTTGTCTCGGTTTTACTGGACTTGGGAATTTGTTTTCCTCAACACCGGTCAAGACCAAAGCTGCGTTAAGTTGCTTGTTTTTACTGCAACTTAGAGTGGAACGCCTGCATTCAAATGCAACAAATCTGATTTTTCCACTTAAAAAACTTTGGTCTGTCTCAAGCAGTGACGTCCCAATTAATTAAAGAATAAATAAATATTGTCCAATTTTCCCTCGATTGATTTACCAGTAGCAATCAACAGGTCAAATACAGAAACATCTGAGTTTTTCTCTGGTCATTAAATGCACCAACCCTAAAATGTGCACATTTTTGGTCTTTAAGAACACAAACAACACGTTCTTCTTTGTCTTGAGTTTAGTAATAAACAGATAACAGCTGGGAACGTGTGCTCCTATGTATAAATGGGGATAATCCTTATCCGATTGAAATAAAAGCTACTCTGTAGTGCTGTGTTGCAGGTTCAACTTTGTTTACACAAATCATCTGTTCGCAACAAGATGCCACTGACAGTGTGGGACCAAGCAGGGTTAATATCTGCTTGGTCCATCACATTCACATCTCAAAAAATGTAAATATCATGCAAACGTTCAATCTTTGTTGTCACTCGTCTCAGGGAGTGTCTCTTGGAAAGATGAGTAACAGTCCTGCTCTTTCTCTCCTTAGCCCAGGCAGGACACTTGCAGCCAACGTGCAGGATCCGTCCGTACGTAGAGGCTATGGATGCAATGACTCCAGCCTCTGGCCACTCCGTGTGAAGATCACCAGACGCTCGCGAACCTTTGCAGGTGTTTTGAGTTAATTAGCCGATTAGATGCTCTAAGATGTAGAACTTTGGGTATTTATTATCTGTTAGCTGTAGCTCATCAAATTACAACAAAGGCTTGAAATATTATCTCTGTACCTGGAGGGCATCATAACGCTCCGCTGCATAGAACCGCTACAGGGTTCTGTTCAGGAACAGAAAGTATATATCTTGGTTAAACTGTATATCCTCCACATTTGTTTAAAATGGTTAAAAAGAGAACAAATAATCACTTTACTTGTGATAATTCATCAGAACGGATTCATTGTAATAAATAAATGCAAATGTGGGCTTCAAGGACATCTTGTTCTGTGGAAAAATCTTTAATGAATCATATTACACACTGAACATTTGGGTTTGTGCTTTGAGGTTTTTTTTACCCTGTATCTGCTAATTGCAAGACGTTGTTTTTACTTTCCTGAAATGGAGTAGTTCAAATACTTTCTTTAGTACTTAGAAGAAATTCTGGTCTCAGATTCTCACAGGGCAGCAGTTCCCTGGAACAGGCTGCAGGCTGTCTTGCTCACACACCTTTTCAGATCAGTCCACTCATTTTCTACAGGACTGAGATCAGAGCCTGGTAAAGGCATCAGGCCCGTTTGTGCCCCAGCTTCAGTTTCCTGGCTGACATCTTGACATGTGTTTCAACGTGTCCACGTATTGTTCTTTCCTCATGCTACGGATCTTGTGGAGCGCACCAGTCCCTCCTGTTGCAAAACAACATGATGCTGCCGCCCCAAAACTTTACACCTGAGATCGTGCTTTTAGGTTTGCAAGCTTCCAGTTTTCCTTGATATGTAAAAATTGCCAGTATAGCCAAGCATTTTAATCATTATTTCTTGGGACCATGGTCTCCAAATAAATGAAGTCCCTGAGCACTTTTGCAAACTGTAATCTGGCTTTTTTATGCTGATTTTGGAGTAATGACTTCCTCCTCTCCTTCTTAAATTTCGCATCTGGAAATCGTACCCAAGGAGAAATCAGACTTGTGACTTGGCTGCTTTCCTTTGATTTCCCAATAATCTCACACAAGGAAGCAAAGTGTTAAAGGAGATCCAGTTATCAGAAATATTGTGAGATGAACCTACCAGAGGCTTACAACGTCATGACACCATCTAGGCTTTCCTAAATTGTTTAAAAACATTGTAATCTTTCCGTGTGTAAACTTCCAAATTAAAAATAAAAAAGCAAGAACGAATTCTCATTATTTTTGCCGTTTAGCAAACAGGAATCATTCAGGTGGTTCAGATCTAAAACGGGAAAAGCTTAGTTTGAGTTTACGTCAGAAATATCTGTTTTCAACTGTATGTATAGGACTCTTATTTTGAAGTAAGAAAGGAAGTAGCTGGCCTGAACTCCCCTCCTGTGTTGACAAAGGCGACTGCCACAAGCATTTTAAAGATTTCCCTCAGGGGTTTTAAATCTGGCAGCATTTGGCAAACTTCGATAAAAAAAACAAAGTATAAATAATCATTGTAAATAGTTTAGTGCATGCAGGGTTGGGCTAACATGTAGCATCGGGTGCAATAAGCCATTTTGCTGAAAATGTTGAGGCTTAAAAGAACGCATCAACCACACTATATGGTTTCTGTAACCATTTGGCTGCAGAAGATCACTGATGACGACCTCTGTCTATTCCAGTGTAGCCTGGTCCCATTCACAAACTGCTTCCATGTGGCGTTTTCTTTTTCCTCGCATACAACTCAGACGCTTTGCTGCAGCCGTACAGCATCCATCTAAACACCTTTGAGGGAGGAGCTTGACAAAAAACATGTGAATAAAGAAGAAAAGGTTACCTTATGCCCAATGTGATGTCACCAGAGCTATGACCTATTAGTGGCAAACAAACTACATCTAAAGTGAGTGTGAAAACAAAAATGGGGGGTTTACAAGTTTTTAATTTCCATCAACATACTGATGGTGTTTGAGACTGCTTCCTAATTCAGACAGGCTTTACTGTAAGTCTTGTTCAGTACCGAGCACAGCACCACATCATTAACATTTCTCAAATTCTGACTTTCTGCAGCAATATTCTGACAGACATGGTGTCTCTACTCACCTATCGTAGCTGATTGCTCTGGGTCAAACGTGTCGTCTGTGAATCTAAGGAGGAGGCTGTTGATGGGAAGACAGGAAGGAAGAGGTCAGGTCTCATTACGACTCACTGCCAGATACAACTGAGGTTCTTTATCCGTCCATGATTCTGCCTGCCTGGCTCAAATATCCCACAAGCTCATCTAAATCTGCCTCTTTGTCTCATTCTATTGATTACCTTGCCCTTTGCTTGCATCACACACATATGGTCCAGATGATGTCACTGCCACACATGAGTTAGGAGGGCGGAGGTCATTTCCTAACGGTGACTGATCAAGTTCAAAGTCCTTCGTCACATGGCTGATCAGGAGGTTTAGCTCCCTTCTTCCCTCTGACCCAAGCAGAGCTCTCTAGAATGCCCCTATCCAGCGTCCCCATTGTTTTAGGTCCACAGAGGACAGGAGCTGTGTTGTGGACATTATTGGTTTCGGGAAAATAAAAGCGCTCTCTGCCAAGAAGACCTCTTCCTGATGATCGGAAGCTATTATTATAATAATAATAATAATAATACTTTTATTTAAAACAGGGACAATATACAGTATACATTAACCACAAGAGGAGAGATGCACTGCATCAGGTTATAGCTCTAAGTGCTAATTTCCACCTGTAGTCCCTGACCCAGCTGGTACAAACCAACAACACAAAAAATAAATACATACATAAAATCAAATCAAATTCAATAAAACAAATCCTCTAATCTCCCCCTACCTAATGGTACAACCCTGGCCTAGGTTGATTATTATAATGACATCGTGGAAACACTGCCGTCGGTCTGAATGATGAACTAGTATTCAGAGCATTTTCTTCGGATATCTGGGAACATATGGAAAGTCTGTGCTCGGTCAACAAAAGGTTGCCCTTACTGAAAACATGTAAACAGAACCACTGCAGAAAGAGTAGTGAAGAACGCTCCTCTTCTTAGTATCATAGTGAACAGATTAATATCAATAATTCATATAAAAACAAGCAAACCGATAAAGCGGGCCATCCGGTTGAGTAATAACATCTACTCAAGTGGTGATATCACAACCCCGCCATTCAAAAAAATCAGCAACAAGCGCTAGAATGTTTAGCTCGTCATATCTGTCGCGGACCGATACGGTGGTCTGCTCCCTCTGGGTCAGAGCTCCTGTATTTTGGTGATGGTGATGGGAGGATGAAGAGCGAGGTAGATGGGTGGACTGGGGCTTCATCTGCGGTAACGAGGGAGCTGCTCTGCTCAGAAGCTGAAGAAGGGGCTAATAACCTCAAACTACCTGTACAAAATATATTTTTTAAATATTTTTGCTTCAGTCTATGAATCAAAACCAAATTAACGGTAATTAACTGCTTGTTATAGTGTTTTAGATGTAGTAGGAATAACTGTTGCAGTTCTGCTTGAAATAAAAGCAATTAGATCATGTTTTTTTTTTTTTTTTTTTACATTCATGCATAAATACCATGGTTTTTATCCTGAAAGTTAAAAGCCCGGGCTTAAAGAGAAGGTGTGCAACTCCATCATCCAGGGAAGAAACTGCTGCTCCTCAAAAGCAGCCATGTGAGGTGAGTAGGGCCTCTGATCAGATGGCCCTACTCACCCTGGGGAGTGTCTCAAAGGACAGGAGGATCCGGATTTCCTTCCTGAAGATACCGAGAGCATGGGTGGACCATTGGCTTGGTCATTAATCAACAAAGATAGCTACATTTTTACCTTTACAGGCATTTCCCAGTAGATTTGGTCATTATCCGTATTGAATGAATGGTTCAGGCTGGCAAGCTGCACTGACATTTAACATTTAATAGTTGGTAGCTAAGGCTGCTTATCAGGGTCACATTTAAAACGAGCAGGAAACCAGTCCAAGCCGTTGATGTGGGACCTAAACACTGGTCTGGGTGTTTCAGGTAGATGAGATGAATCTTTGTTTAGCATCAAAGTAAAACCACCTCACGGCTGGGGGAACATGAACTGGGATACTGTGCAGTAACCTCATCATGATTGCAACATCTTCAAGAGTGAACAAAGATGAGCTCACGCAGCAGCTAGCTATTAGCTAGCCAACAGGCAGCTTACAATAGGTTTCTACTGATCTTTGTTAGTTAGTCCTGACAGTTCGGCGAGCCGTCTTAAAAATAAAGAAAACACTAGGAAATGTTCGTTTAGGTTAAACGCAGCTCCACTGCCATGTTCATCTTTAGATGCGTTAAATAAGACGGACGCTAGCTGGCTAACATTAGCCACCATCGAAGGCACCGCTGATTCTTGCCATGTTCCTAACATTATACAGCTTCATCTTACCTGGACTTCCCAACGCCACTCTCACCGATTATTAAAATCTTCAGCGTCGTTAAGACGTCGTCTTCCATCTCCTTCAAGAGGGGCTTTTTATCTCTATACTTACAAGCAGACAAAGAAAACCTGGCTCCCAGTTACAGCTGGCAGCACAGATAGTTTGACTCGAAAGACGTCTCACTCCAACCATATCCGACGTGAGCTGTTGGCGCTTCCGGTTGTCACATATTACAGGCGATCGCTTATTCGTACAGTCATGGAAAAGAAAATGTTCTCTTTTGATTCTGGGATGTTACGAATGTGAGCATCATAAAATACAATAAGGACTTTACAAAGGTTCTACAATTATTTACATATAATTTATGGAGAAAAACACGATAAAAACCGGATAAACAGAATAAAAATATAAAATCATTGCCCTCTGACTTCTCCTAATTTTGCCTTTTTGTCACACTAAAAGGTCTCACAATATCGAACAAATTTTAATATTAGATATAATCTTAGCTAATATAAAGCGTAATCTTTAATGATTTCAAAATAATTATTTCAACAATTAAGGAGGGAGGACTGTGTAGGACCCACAGACTCATACCTTGTCCTGAGTGTGCTTTTACCCAGCAATTCACTGGGTGAACTAAATGTACACCTGGTAACACAAACAGGGCTAAGATTATCATTACTTGGTACCGCAGAAGGTTCCCTTGTGTACACCAGTCTTGCGCTGCTACTGCGGTGCATTATGGGATATGAAGTTTCTATTGCCAGTAGTACATTTATAAAATTATTTCAGGGCCAGAAACAATTGCAAAGGGTTGGATGTGTCCTATGGGCCTTTAGCTTTACGTGCCTGTACTTTGCAGATAAATGTTTCACTACCTACCACAGAAAACATCCACACAGCATATTGGTACTACTACCATGCTTCATACTTCAGATGGTGTTGGCTAAGTGAGGAGCAGTGCCTTTTTTTTAGAGACACGAAGCTTGGACTTCAGGCCAAAAAACTCTATTTTGGTTTCTTTAGACCAGAGAATTTCATTTCTCCTGGTCTGACAGTCTTACTTTCAAGCAAGCTGCCATGTGCTATTTTAGTGAAGAGAGGTTCCCTTATCACGGAGTTGGTCAGGCGGCCAGATGTAATGAATATCGCGGTGGTTCGAGACTTCTTTCATTTCCGCATAATGAAGACACCTTTTATAAAGCTATGTGCAATTCAGGTGACACCTTGTCATCACATCTTTGCAGCTTTGTTAAATGGATTAACCCTGTGTTGAGGTATTGTGTCAAGGTTATTATGCAGAAACTCCAGTTGGGACAACACATTTTTTAATGTCAAGAAAACTAAAAAGGAGAGACAGCAGATTCCTGAGCATCATTGGTGGACTGGCTCTCTTGGATACAGGGTTAACAAAGAATCTACCCCTCGCACTTAAAACGACTTAATCAAGAAAAAGAATAATGTACCAAACGTAAAGTAAATCGTTTCAGTTCAGTCATGTTGAAAATACAACTAAGCTTTTATTACAGAATATGGTTTCTGTAATATGGTTTCTGACATATCCGTGTAATAGCTGGCATACCGTACGAGTTAGTTTTTTAATCTATACTTAGTAGAAAATAACCAATGGAAGTATCTCACACCATCCCGAAGTAAACACTGGCTGATTGTTCAGACAAAACATTAGTATCAGACAACTACCAGTATAGTATGGGGCTATTAAATGAATTCATAAAACCATAAATAATAAACAAAGTGGGCATAACACTAGAAATTCTGTTCTTGGAGAACTACAATAACGGTTTAACATTTTAAAGTTTATCACAAACTAGCCACACAGACAGAAATAGACTTTTTTTGGTATTTAATAAATATCTTGTGAACAGCACTGCGGAGAACATGGTAATAAAATAAAAAAGGCACTTTGAAAGCAATATTGTAAAAGGCTTGTGTGTGGTGGTTTAGAGGCATTTGGGTGTGAGCACATTGTTGAGGTGAATTATGTGACATCTTCAGTCATTCAGTGTGAGTAATATGAAAACCAGCACAAAAACAAACATGAATTTGGTACAATTGATATGAAAAACACGTGGGACCTGAGGATTAAAGTAAATGCAGAAAACCATCTGATTACATCATAGTTGTATCTGATCATAGTATAGCAAATAAAGAAATCCTTTGATTGTTCAGCATTGCTGTAACTTTTACAAGTTTTTACAAGTGGTATACAATCCCTTTATGATAGTACGCAAATAACATAGTTCATATTTGTCTCTTTGACTCCTTCATATTAGGTCAACACTCTGTAAGAGTGCAATAAAATCTTAAATCAGATCTAAATTCAAAACTACATTTACAACCACTGCATGATCTGCGGCCGTCCGATTTATGCTGTAAACTGCTCCGCATTGTTCAAAATATCTTATTGCAATTGTTCTCTAAATATACACAAACAGATGTGACACGGTGTGCAGCTACAGCTCACAAGTGACGTAATAAACAGGAGGTCGTGGACAAATTGGTAAGAAGCACAAGCGGAAGAAGTCTTTCATCTACGTTTTAAATCCATGGGCTCAAATTTCCGATCTGACCAGTCCATCAGCAGAGAAGAAACACGATTTCGATTTCAGCGTATAGCCAGCTTAGAAGTATGTACACAGACCGTATACTGTACATCAAAAATACGACACATGGGTATAAATCGTATGTGTTAGTAAAAATAACAGACGCTGTGGCCGAGTGATACAATGTTATGATGAAGCAACAAGACAAACGCACACATTTTCCATCACTTGTTCCCGTGGAACGGAACGGACCAACGGTAAATACTGCAGCTGTTTGGACAGGTGATGTCAGAGTTCAAGAAGAATTACGCGGCCATCATTTGCCTTCATATTTAGGATTGACCACAGTCGTGACAGCACTTTTGTAAATTGGATTTTCACCCTGCAGAGCACATAAACACAATGGAGTTAACATTCAAAACCTCATACAAAGTCATCTACACAGGTACAATGCTTGGCAAAGGTTGTTTTTTTCACATTTTGTCATTTTACAACCACAAATTACAAAGTGTATTATTGGGATTTTCCAGAGTATACCAAATCAAAGTAGTGAATAGTTGAAGTGGAAGGAAAAGGAAGGGAAGGTGACATGTGCGTTTGTACTGAACCCTCTGAGTCCATACTTGTAGATCTGGCTGCATGATTTGGGTCATAGTCCTGCTGGAAGGCAAACCCTTGCTCCAGTCTCACATCTTCTTAAGTTTAACAGTTTTACTCCCTGGATTACCCTGTAATTACCTCCATCCATCTTCTGATCAGTTCTGTCCAGTTTCACTGTCCCTGCTGAATAAAAGCATTTCCCAGGACAGCCAGAAAGTTACATTTTGGTATCATCTGACTAAATTTGCCATGTAGGAGACACAGCAAAAGAGTGTATAAACTGCTCACCTTAACCACGTCTTTGGTGCCCCCCTTCACGGCTTGTAACTTTAACCAAGGCTTCTTAAGCCTTTTTGTCTTGAATGGTTTTATGGTTGGAACTTCACCATAAAACAACTATTAGTTGTCTCCATACTCCATATTTGCATTTTAGGAGGATGGATTGAACAGTTCTCAGTGAGCTGTTCGAAGCTTGGGATTTTTTTTTTTACCCTTACTTTGCTTTAAACCTCTCGATAAATGTATCCATTAACTGTCTGGTATATTTCCTGGTCTCCACAGAACAACTGGATTGATTCTGTGAGTAAATTGAACATGGGTGGATTATCGATGAATTAGGTGCCTTCTTAAGGCAAATTGTTGTACAGAATTTTACTTTGAGGCGTCGCAGTAAAAACTTTAATTACAAAGAATTTTGAAAATAATTTATTCTTTTCCCTTCATGTCCCGATTATGCACCACTTTGTCTTGGTCTATCTTATAAAATCTCAATAAGGTTTATTAAAGTTTGTGGTTTTAATGTAAAACAAATGCAACAAGGTTCAAGAGGCATAAATAACTTTAGCGAAGGCACTGTAGTTTTAGTTTCCAAAAAAGTGATACACACAAATTAGTTGTTGATTTTCAGTTTAGATCATCCCTGAATGAACACGTCATGTATGCAGGTCACATTTTACAAACAGACATGCTTGTGTGCCAGGCAGCCAGAAGGGCACATTAAGCCTCATAATTACAATCATCAAAGAATCAAACACTTACCAGGTAATGCTTTGGTTTGATGTTTCTCACAACACCTACCGTTTCCAACAGTAAGTATTATTGCTGACTGTTTTGTCACAGCACACTCATGCAGTCTTTTATAAACTGTAAATTGGAACAGGGATTATACCCTTACTTCTGTACCGGCTTTATTGTTAAAAAAAGGAGAATGAGGGAAGGAACTAAAGTCAGAGGACACACAGAAACAGCCCATGCAGGATGACGAAGAGGAGAGGAAAGGAAATACGAACTCAAAGGACAGCGCCTTTACGTCCATAGTTTGGGTTCTGGAACTGATTGATTGGACTCTTGTAAATTGGGTTTTCTTGCTACAGGTGGAGAATGAGGACAGAAGAGAGTTCAGCAGGGAAATGAAGAACATCAGTACAATAAAAAAGAATAAATAAATAAATAGCATTTAGGGAGAAGAATAAGGTCAGGTGAGAGCAGAGGACAGAGGGCAATACAGCTGTCCCTACACCTTACTTTGAGGGGCAAAGTCCTGTGGAAGGTCTTTCAAGTGACTTTTAGGATAATGTCAGAGAGGGTCGGGGGTATTATGGGCAGTTTTTTTCTTAGACGCCAAATCTCTGAAACATATTTAAAATGTTTCTGAAACACAATGTACGTGTGAGAACAACCTCTGAATAACAGAACAGAGTAGTTTAAAAAAAAGGAGTCTGATGCACATTTGTACACTGTAGTAGAACCCTTAGAGAAGTTCCTCAGGGCTCCATATTAGGACACCTAGTTCTAACACACTGTATAATACACATAACCGCTAGGATTGTTTATTAAATGTTGAGTTCTATTTCTATGCAGATCACACAATTACCTATTGTTCATTTGCTTCAGTAGTAGATAAATATTACTCATACTATACCTCCTGTAGAGACTGGTAAACACCGTCTACATTATTGTTCTGGACAAAAACGTGACAATTTTGGCTTCATATAGGGTAACAATATCTTGGGTCCAGACACATTCTAACCATATTTATTATTGACTTTCAGACAGACAGGTTTTGGGGGTTACTAAATAAGTAATTTATTCAGGGAGGGCATATTCAGCTACTGCTGCTCCATAATTCCCTTTATTTCTGTTTTTAGTTCCTAAAAAGGGTAACTTCCCTAGATTTCGTGATACTTAATAAAATTAGGTTTAATACTTGGGTCACACTTGTCATGACAGCAGAGCAATAAACCAAAGAATGCTGGAGTGATAATCTGACATCTGCACCATCCAAGTCACATCAGCTATGATACAGCCCAGCCACTAGATGGCGCAGTATGACTTCACATGATCCTGTGTAAATTCCTACTTCACCTCCTGTTGATGTTGGCTCCCTATTTGACAGGAGGGAGGAAGCGGGGAGGGGAGAAGCCTTAGCCCATCCCTGGAAAAAGTTTTGTTATGCACAGAGCACATAGCATTCCCAAAAAAGTCCACACAGACTCCCAACATTTCCCTTCTTCAGCTGAGCCCTGTTCAAAAGCAACAAATTCAATCTGTCTTTGCAGCTGCCAGACAGCTCAAAGCAGGAGTGAGAGTGCTCATAATGACATAAACATGGCTGCAAATCTCATCTACTGCTAAGAACAACTGATTTCCTTCCCTGTAAGAAATGGATCAACATAGAGGTTGAGCTGCACCTGTTTTCCACATTTAAATCGCTAGACTAAAACTTCAGCCAAACATCAGCGATTTTTATCCATTCACTCAGTCTTTCATAGACTGATACGGTTCCAGGCACCCACCGTATCCCACTTGGCGTTCATCTTCTCCTTCTCAAACTTGGCAAATTCTCTCCTGTCATGAATGATCATCAGCAGCTTCCAGATCAGCAGGAGGGCCAAGCCAATCAGAACGATCCCGGCGACAACGCCTGCTACGATTGGGATGATGTCTGGGCCGGTGGGACATTCTGAAACAGACCAACAGAGTTGTGATCGCTAAACTTATACAATTAAAGCTGGCTCTGGGCTTCATCAGCTTCAGAACCCTCGCCCTGGGTTGTGCCTCTGCTCACCTGGCTCCTCCACCACGTAGACCACCTTTTCTGTGTTGTTGGTGACAGCATATGTGTAGTAGAACCAGCAGTCGTTGGCGTCCCTCTCCTTGCAATGCATGACAGGGTAGGATTCATCGTTGGGCTGGGGTAGCTTGTCTCTAGTCTTCACTTTAAACAGAGTGAAATCGCTGCACTCTTTCTGACATGTCTCTTTCTTTTCCCCAGTGCCAAACGCCCGGCACTCCACGCACTCTCTGAAGAACACAGTATTAACAAAAGTAAAAACATTTTAAAAAAAGCTGTGGCTGTGTGAAGCCATTTCAGGAAGCGTATTTAAACTGCTCTGATAAAAGAATAAAAGCCCTTTTGATGACAACCTTTCTTTTGAATATTAGAAGGTGAATATTTCTGTCAAACATAAACCTGATGCGCAGAAGCAGGTTAAGCTCGGCACACTGGTCTGTTTTTCTTCCGCAAAGTCATTTCTTACTTGTGTTCAATGCAGACTCCAGGACAGGTGGGGCACGCTTCACACGTTGGGCCCTGGAATTTGAGGTCATCGCACTTGCAGGTGCCACATTCGCACCTTCCTCTGCCGTTACAGATCTGCTTGTTGCTGGCCAAACACATGCTCTCATCCAGAGAACAGTCGCAGGCGGTTCCATTCCACATGGGCTCACAGATGCACATTCTGCACTCGCAGCGTCCGTGCCCTGAACAGCAGAGAGAACGGTGGCTTTAACAGGTCTGTTCTGAGCATCGCCTCTGCTCCTGTTGGGAAGGACGTTCTTTGAATGCTATTAACATAATAAAAAACAATCGTTTTGTACTAATCATTTCCAATTTGTAAAGGTTTGACCTGCTAGTACTGATTTCCGACTATTGCGATTACTCTTTAAAAACAATAATATAAAAAGAACGGCAGTTAAAATGTTTTTTCAAGTCTTCCTGCAATGAGTTTCATTACTTATTTAGATTTAGCAGCAGAATCACATCCTCACATCCTGTGAGTTTATGAAGGAAGTTACTAAAACAGGGTTTTAGTATTTTTAATTTAAAAAGACATTTTAAACCAGGGTTGTCCAAAGTGTGGCCCAGGGGCACATGGAATGATTTGGTGGGGCCCATGACTGCAATTTGAGAATAGTACAAATTTAGCCCCCCACCACAGGAGGTAGATGCAGATGTATACTAATTTCTTATTTTCACTGACAAATCTTCTTAAAATGGAAAATGTTAGGTACAAGACCCCCTACTTATCTTTTGTTAGCCAGTTATTTTGTTACAATGGCACCATCTTCCGGTGGCTTTTACTCCAAAGCAAATTTGAGGTCACCGATTCATTAAACTTTGGAACATACAGCAAGCGTACCCATATCCTGTTGTTGTTGCCGAGAACAGATCAGCATGTTTTTCTTTTTATTGAACGATTTTATCTGAAAAATGTATGTTTGTTTGAGATCTACAATGATTTACAGATCCCTCTGTTGTTCGTTTCATCAAAATATTTGTTGCTTAGTTTATTTTGGAGCAGGTAAGAGTTAAAAACAATGTGACCCTAAACTACTTTCAACTCAGGAGTTTTGGCCCGCATGCATAAAGTCTGGCACCTCTGTTTCAAGCAGTCTGTAGCATCATTTGTTAGTGTGCTAATATCACTAATATCTAACAGTGAAGACTGGGCTTGTCTGCCAATAGCTCCATCAAACTCCAAAATCCAAACTGTTTTAAAAAAAAAACAAATTTCAGATGTAAAAATGATATTTTTAGTCACCTTTCAGTTCTTTTTCCTCTTAATTTTCAGTCAAGTTTCTGTGTTTTCATGTGTTCAGCTCACCCTCAAGAAACTATGACAAAGAGCCTTTCGGAGCACAGCAATCTCTTTAGTACTCTGAAGTTCATTTATTCAGTTTTAGAAGAATCTCATGGAATGACTAAGGCCCACTGTTGGTGCCCTCATGCTTGAATTAGGAACAAATCACTTTCACAAACTCACCTCCACAGAGCAAGTTTCCAGAGCGGTCACAGTTGAAGTTGTCACACTCGCAGAACTGGCCGCTGTACCTTTCCTCTGGGTTTTCTCTTTTCTTGCACTCACACGTGCCGCACACGCATTCCCCGTTGTTGCTGCAGATGTCTGTGCCGTTGTCTTTGCGGCAGGTCCGGTCCATGTCCTCTGTGGCCACTTCGTTGCTGCTGCACTCACAGTTCCTACCCACACGGCCCTCGTTACACCTGACACAGAGTTGGGATGCACAGGGGATTTCTTTGGATAAATAAAAGAAGTCTGAATATGACCAAAAGTGATACTTTGGAGATGCACCTACCTGCAGGCTCCACACTCATAGGTCCCATTACCGAAGTGGCAGTCTGGACTGTTCTCAATGCCTTTGCTGTGACAGTCACACTCACAGATGAAGTTCAGGGTAATCTCCACTTCCTCAGTGAATCCCAGGGGCTTTACTTTAATAATCTCAGGCTTGCCTTGTTTTGGACAGCCCTTAGAGGTGATGCTGATGTTGAAATGAACCTGCGTTTGAAAGAAAATAATGGAGAAATCTTTACTCAGACAAAAAAAAGGCTTATTGTGGTTTCTGATGTCAGACAAGCTGGTGGGGGTACTACAACTCATCCTCGATATGCATCTTCTTTTTCCTTTAAAGGATTAATGCCTTATTAAAAAAAAGCTGTTAAGTGATTGAAAACTAATTGTTGAGAAAAATATCAAAGTAGAGGTCAGCGAGTGTGACAACATTTTAAAATAAAAAATGCTATAGCAAACTACATTGTAATTCAACAGATATTACAAAGTATGTCTTCCAAAACCAAACCAACTGCCTTTTAGAAAATGTTCGATGGAACTTAGGGGGTAGGGTTTCTGCTTTCCATTATTCTAAAATTAATCTGAGGTTTAATAACAGGAGAAAAATGGTTGAACTATACTAACACACAGAATGAACATTTGGTTTCAAACAGTAAGAAAAGCACTGCTACTTAAGTTTTTGCATTTAAAATATTCATTCTTATGTTCAATCTAACTTTGTTTCCAATAATCTTTATTCCTGAGCCCTAAAAGGAAATGAATTAGCCTCCTTACAAATATAAAAGATGACCTGAACACATACAAAAGGCTGTTTTTAATTGACGGTTTTAATACTGGTTTAATACCAGTGCTGGGACTTCTTCTCACCTCTTGGTAATGCAGGTTCTATAGGAAATAATCTTGGAATGCAGATGACTCCAACTTCCATCTAAGCCAACCGCTGACCTTCTACTTTGCTCTTTTATCAGATCAAATCTTGGTTCATTTAATATTTTCCCAAACTAAAAATGTAAAATCAGTCCCAACTGCTTCTCGTTTTTATTAACAGAACCATTTCATATCCATTATTCCAGCTTCATTTTGCTTAGTCGATATTCTGTTTTTTGATACTCTTGTATTCTTTCTGTTTACACTGACTGCCATCATTCCAAACTCAAATCACTCTGCAGACTAAAAACTGGGCATTTGCATGGAGCTTTTAAATAACATTTATTATTATTATTGTTATTTAGTCCTACTAACATGTTAAACATTCCAGAATTCATTAATGTTTTAAATTGAATGACAGCAACTCCCTTGCCTATAAAAGACTGATGATATTTGTAACATAAGAACAACATTTTCCAAGAATAAAAACATTTTCCGCATCCCACCTCATCTCCAATGGAGATATTGGAGCACCTCCTTCCATTTTCATCCTTATTGGTAACTCCGTTCTTACAGCGGGACGTGTACGCTATAGTCACTCCCTCTGGAAGCTTGCTATTCTCCAGAATCACTTCAGAAGAAAGAGACTGCCAAAAACCCAGAAGATAAGACAACACAACTGATTCACTGGAATGCCATCTGGAAGCTTGGTTTGACAGCAGAGAATAAACAAAGGCTTAGCTAGAGATTAAAAGAGAATGCAGGCTTGGGAAAAAAGACCCAACTAAAGTCAGAATGCTGCACAACGTTCCTGCGGTTCATTCGAGCAAATTACAATTTGATCCGAGTTTTATTGGGAATGATTCAAAAATAAAATCCCAAAGAATGTACGTACATTATAAGCATCTATGATGAGGTTGATGACATTGCTGGAGTTGGCAGACAGAGTACCTACTGCAGACTTTGGTATCAGATTTTTCAGTTCCTGCAGACACAAAGAAGACACCCAGAACAAAGTGTATCTAAAACTCTGCCATTCTTGTGCTACAAAATCATTAGAACCAATCTCTACATACAGTATTTCTGAAGCTCACATACAGTACATCAACATATTAAACCAGTGTACATTGTTTGTGCCCACAGATATAGCTTCATTTAGCTAAAATCTCATTCTGATTACTACAAAAGCTTTTAGGGGAAGAAAGAGGCTGATGTGAACTAACCTGGTAAACGGGCTGGAACTCTTCTGTGACGGCAAAAATGGTCTGAATGTTGTTGTCGCTCAGCTTCTGAACCAGGTGAGCGATTGAGGGATAGTCCTTCAAACACAAAAGAGAGAGGTGGATCTATAGCTTCCCATCACAGGAAACCTTAAAAACTGCAGAAACAGAAGATGTCCCCGTACATAGTAGTGGCTCATTGTGTAAATGTTGTTCTCTAGGTGGCATTTCCCATCGTTGGGCAGTACAATGCCACCCAGCTTGCCGTCCCCAGCAAAGTGGAATCCGGCGTCAGTGGAAAACACCAGCAGACGAGTCACGTTCCTCCAGCCAATCTGGTCCTGTTGAAAAATTATTAAGAAAGTATAACTAATAACCTGTGATCACCTTGATTCTTTGAAAACTGAGTGCTTAAATGAGCAACCTAAAAAGAAACATAATGGGCCCTCTGATGGTGGTCAGAGGCCCGGTGCTGCCGATTGTATGGAAGCCTCACTTCTGTCAGTCTGCCCAGGGCAGCTGTGGCTACAATGTAGCTCACCATCAGTGTGTAAATCTGTGTATGAATTGGTGGATGACTGATTGTAGTGTAAAGGGCTTTGGAGTCTTCGGACTTGTAGCTCTCGCTACACGAGAGCGGGCCCTTTACCATGAGGTCTTGATTTACATCCGAAAATCTCCTGGTAAACACAGAAGACTCATCAAATACCTTTTCCTGGAAGAAATCACCCCATAAATGTTACAAGTTACATCTGGAGAGGTATAGCTGCAACCAAGCGGTGCAAATGGTGGGAAAAGTACCCTTAAAACTGAACCTCAGTGTTGATATTTCCCCAGAGATCAGTGAACAGTGGTGAATCTTTTTGCTTACCCCACACACAGCCACCTGCATGATGGCATCAAAGCCCCCCTCAGGGGAGTCCAGGTTCCCCGAGATCTGCTGCACGCCCACTAGGTTGTTGAACCTCGAGCCGTCGCTGGTCAAAGGCAGCACGTTCTTGTAGCTGAACGGGCTGGTGCAGTTCTGGTCCCCTGTGCATGGATTCAGCAGCTTGGCTGGGGTGGTGCTGATGTAAGGCATGACTGTCTTTTCCACAAAGGACCCAAAGCCTTTTAAAAAAGGTGAAATCAGAATTAGGCTCTGGGTAAATAGATCAAAAGTCTTTGGTGAGAAGCTATCATTCTCAAATTGTACACAGATCCTTTTCATACAGATGGAATAAAACAGATACAACAGCAAGTTAATGTCTTTGACAACGTGACAACACAAAGACCCCAGTTGGGTTTCAGGTGGAACAAAGACTGAACATGCCCACTGTTAGATATGGTGGAGAATCAGTCATGCTGTGGGACTGTTCCTATTCCAAAGTTTCTAGGAAAACTGGCTAGAGCGTTTGACAGTGTGAACTCTTTGAAATACCAGGAGATTTTAATAAACGTCCGGCTGCCTCTGTCAAACATTTGCATATGGGTCACCACTGTGTCTTGAACATAATAATTTAAAACATATGGCCAAAAGAACACAGACATAGTTTGCCAGACCAAAAGATAAAAATCAACCTTTTTTCCAAGCCATCCCATCTCTAAATCCTGTAAAAAAAAAAAAACAGTGGAATGAGCTGAAAAGAACAGAACAGCGAGGATCCCAGATTACTTACAATTGTCCAAAGAGGGACTGCTGTTTGCTTTATTTCTTATAAAACAAATACATACAGGAGCAAACTCTCCCATCCGCTCCAGCGGGAGGTGGCAATTTGCATAAAAATGACTGCATGTAGTTTATCCAAACATACTGTAGCCACTTGTAGTTATGTAGTTACTTGTAGTAAGTGAGAAACACTTGTCAATTACATCCTGACAGCAGAGCACTTACGCCATGATTTTAAACACAATTTAGAAAAATTATTTGATGAATGTATGCATGCAAGCTTCTTTGTCCTGTGCGCCTCGGTGTTGCACTCTGATGGACTGGCCACCCAGTCAGAGTGTGTCAGAGTGAAGCATGGAGGTGAAAGTGTCATGGTCTGGTGCTGCTTTGGTGCAGCAGGACCTGGCCGGCTCACCATCATAGAAAACACCATTAATTCTATTGTGTTTCCGAAGGTGCTTGAGGAGCGTGTGAAAAAAAAAAAAGAAAAGAAAGAAAGAAACTGAACCAGGACTGGACCCTGCAACATGACAATGACTTAAAACATACTGGTAAATCCATCAAGGATTGACTAAGATTTAAAAAATAAAGACCATGAGCAAAGTCAAAGGTCAGACCCTGTGTCTCAATGAGATTTTTTGGGGTGATTTAAAACAGTTTTGATTTGAAACCTTCAAACATCTCACAGGTGAAAGTGAGAAGTGGGGCAAACCTTCCTCTGATCGATCTCCAAGACAGGAAAATAGCTAAAAAGAAACTAAAAAAAGGGGGGAAGCCTAGCTATTAGGGGTGGGGTGTCCTAACTTCTTCCTGGAATACCTTTTTATTGGTATCTTTTATTGAATGTATAAGACAAGGTCACTGTTTGCTGATAAATTAAACCAATTTCCTTTCCAGAGATATGTGGACATTTCTTTTGAAAGATCTGAAAGCCTAACTGAATGTCTATTTTTTTATGACTGTGTATCTATGTTGTAGAGAATCATTGTTTGAAAAGATAGATGTCTATGGTTTCTTCTGTACAATTCGAACAATTTTAAGAATCTGAAAAGCATGAAAAGATGAGTATTTGTCAGATTTTTAGATTAATGTAGAGCACTTAAAGATGGAGAGTCTCCATAAAATGTTTTTTGTTTTTGTTTTAAGAATAGGTATCAGTATCAAAAGGTAGAAGAACAAAGTCTTGGATGGGAGAGACGTTTGGTTTGCAGGACTCTAAGCAGCTCTCTGTGGGAGACAAACACCTTATTTGGCTGCTCTGCTGCTCTGTATGTGTGTGTTAATGATGAACATTATACAAACAACATATTTCATGTTTTGTAAAGCTCTGAGGTAGAGATGTGGTACATTATTTGAGCACAACATCCCAGTTTGTCAACAACATAAAGATACATAAGCCAATCAGATTTCCTGACCTATCCTGAAGTCAGAGGTGATCTTTGACATTTCCAGCATCAGACTGGTCCCCAGGTTCTTCACATTCTCCAGATCATCCTTCATCGAGTAGGACAAGTCCATCAAGTAGTACAGGTCGATGGGATAATCCTCTGCCCGTTTGAACTTCAGTTCAAAAGACTGGGGCTCACCTGTATATAAAACACAAAACATTTCACAGTATTACCGTGTCATAGATATACAAACCTGGAGCAGATGTGAAGGAACAGCTTTGTTAAAATGCTAACGCACCAGATCGGAGAGTAAGGCTGACTTTCTGGGGCTGCACCTGAGTGATGTCCTCTGGTTTCAAATTCTTTGGTGCTTTACTGCGATCCGTCACGGAAACGTTCTTGACGGTCTCCAGTTTTCCAACGGGGTTCTCAATTAATGATGCGTTGCAGCCCCTCTTCATGAGGGACTGCAGCTCGTCACATCGGCTTGACACGGTCTCGCCCTGTTTCAGGAAGTTCTAAGAGAGGCAGCACAGGGAGAATCAAACAAGCTGCTCAGGCTGCATGTAGCGTTGGTAAACAAATGCTTACGACAGATGCCCAAAAGCCCAAACTTATTCATACTCCTGGCACATTTCTGTTAAATGCCATATCTTAATGAAACCAACATGTTTTTTTCTGACTGGCAGAAATATTTTTACCATGCCATATTTTGTTAAAATGAAAAACAAGACATGCCTATGTCATTTCCAATCAGAAACTGGTATAAATGACTTTGACACTACTTGTACGACAAATAAAAAAGATTGAATGTGAAGTTTTTTAGAGAACAGAAACTCCCTATACAAATGGTGGCAACACTTTGCGTTTTTCTTTCAGTGAACATAGCTGACAGGTTTGATTTACATACTGGGTCTGTACACCAGCCACATTTGGCTCCAGCCTGGATGCACTCTCCGCAGTATTTGGCATTGGCGTTAATGCACTCGTTCCCCTCTAGATGGAAAACAGAGAGAGAGGAGTGGTCGGAGTCAGAGGGAGCAGCGCTACAGAGCAGCTTTCCCCCACCTTTACGCATCACTAGGTGTGATGATTCCAGACAGAATATCCCCTCTGTGCTATTATTCCCAGTATTCCAGGATGCTACAGTAGAACAGCTCCTTCGATGAGTTAATTTACCTCAACCAGCCTTACTTCTCTCCATTCAAGGACCCATTAACATGTATGAACCAGTTATTGCTGACATGCTGACAACTAACAAAAATGACATATTGAGAAAAAGAAAGTTTTACATTAATGTACTTTTTAACAATATAAAACAAATCTTACCTTTCTGAGAGTTACAGCAATAAAAGAGTCCTAGAAATGCTATCAAGCTCAGCTTCAGATCCATCTGAAAGGACATGATCACAAGAAAGGGACAATAGTTTAGAGGAAACTGTGTTTTTGTTACAGATAATAGGTTATCTACTTGACGGTCTCAATGCTTGCATTCAAAATATGATTTAGCAGAAAAAAGCCGACCAGAGGAGTGAAGACGAATCTGCTCGAGGTAACAGGCTGCAACTATAAATGGTCTGCTTATAACTGGAGGTCATAAATTATCCAGAGGCGGTTGCTTGGCTTTTCTGAAGCGGTCACAGACGAACAGAGCGCTAATTAAATTCAGACCACCTTCACACAAACATGTATCCACACAAAGAGCAGCCCGCCACCCCTCCCAAATTTCTCCATTACTGTAAATAGCATCAGCTCCTTGGAGTCCACTCCTCCTGTCATGTTTATTGATCCCACAGGCTTTTTGGTCGGTCCGGTATCGATCCATCTCGGCCTGGTCCTAATGTAAAGCTTGGGACTCACTAATGGACGCAGGGACGGCAGGACCATCCTCGGCAAGTTAAGGTTGATTTGAGCCTTGGTGGTGTATCTCAAAGTGCATTTAAGCCTTTTAATTCTATAGTTTATCATCAAAAGACATTCTATTCAACATATTCATAGTCTTCTGAATGGAAATTTAGTTATATGACTACAATTAATACTATCCACCACCAAGACATCACCTCGGATTAATACTTGTTGATCTGGAGTCAAAAGATTCAGCTGGCCTGAAGAGTGATCAGAATCAAAGTAAATGGTAGCAGGATGTTATAAAAAGCCTTCAGAAAGACATAAACAACAAAATAATACATGAACGTTCCTTACTAAAAATAACTGTTTAGCTAGATTGGTTTATTTACATGTGCAAAATGGAAAAAGGCAGCTTTGTCTTTCAATGTTGTCTGTGAGGTATTTGTAGACTGTAGTTAACTGTATTTAAACCACTTCCAGTTGTCCTATATAAGTCCTAAAGTTTTCAAATTCTAAGTCCTAAAATGCAAAGAAAGTCCTACTTTAGGGATGAGAACCTCCAGTAGAACATAAGGTCCCTTTTCCATGGGCTCCACTTTGGCCGGCTCCACTCCCCTCAGCCCGTTTGGCATTTCCTTTAGTTAACTGGCTTTTCTGTCCCGGTACTGGCTCTCTTGGGTCCCTGCTCGTCAGCAGGCCCAATCGGAGCTGAGCAGGGCCGAAATGTGACGTGAACAGACTGCTGTTCACTGATTGGCCATGAACGTGGTCACCTGTATGTCAGTGGCTTTAGAAAGTGATGACTGAGGTAGCGGAGAGAATGACAAGCCCCCAATTTTACAGAACAACACAATGCTGGGAAAAGTTAAAAAAGCTCAAGAGAAAACAGTGCTAAAAAAAAGAATTGTCTCCATCTAAGTGTGCCTCTCCAGCACCTCTATACAAATAAAAAGAGAGGAAAAGGCTCACACTGAACCGAAAGGGTTAATAGCGGCACAGCATACGATCCTAGAGGTTGGAGGTGGGGCTTCATGCCACAGATCCAGCCGGCAGTATATTACTGGGAACACAACAGCTTTAGTGCGGAGTAGACTGAGGACGAGCGGAGTGGAGCCAAGTGGTGCTGGAACCGTGAATGGAATAGAGGCAATGGTATCTTATCTTCACTCATACAAAGTCCCATTGAGTCACAGAAATCTGTGATACAGACTGGAGATGACCACCTGTTCCTGAATTTCACCACAACAATGCAGATGATTGTGGAGTTTAGATGGGACACACTGGCCAGTAATAGCAACAGTCAGCACAATAACAACAGAGTTCTGGGGTTAAATCTGTAAAATGTTTCAATGCATCAAGATGCAGACGTGAATTATTCTGAATCGATTTACAAACGTCAAAACTCGATTCATTTACTAAGAATTTGCAACATAATTTTAAGGAATTTCAAAGGCAGAGATTACAAGTGAGTAAGTGCAGCAACCGTTTATGGTGAAGACATACCAAAGCCGGCAACAACTACAAGCTGCTCTCTTTGCACTAAAAAAAGGAAAATAATTTGGACATAAATCGCACCATAGACAGACTGTGTAAAACTAAAAGGAAATATTTTGACACATCAAACATGGGGAACAGTATTACAGGACACTGTTTCGCCTGGAAAGTCGAAGAAAAACAGCTGGGTGCCTCTGCCACCGTCAACCACAGGACCAATGAGTGACTGAGGTCAAAGGTTCCCTCTAACTCTGAGAAAGGCAGAACATATTACATAACTCACTGTAGGTTTTACTGTGAAGATGGCAGATCTCTAAGAAGCATTTAGTTTTAGTTAAGATGAAGTGTTGGACATCTTATTTATCTGAAAATAAGGTGGGCTGTTTCTTAGCAGACGCAACGGTCAGATCTTGACCTCATTCAGAAACTGTGGCTTGAAACAGGTTGGACATGAAAAAAAAAAAACATCGAACTTCTCACAGCTGAAAGTGAGGAGTGGGGCATGCTTTCTTCACAAGGATGTCAGAGACTGGTAGATGACTGCTGTAGGTATCTCACTGAAATCGTTTTAGCTAAAGGGGTAAGGGTTTTTGCTATTATGGGGTATGCTGTGATGAGATTTTCTTCAGCTAGAATCCAAATATTCTGTTGTACATTTTAGTTTTTTATCTGTAAATAACATAACTTTCTTTGACAGAGATGAATTGAGATGAGATTAGACATCAATATATGAGCATTTCATAAAGAATGCTCATATATGCTCCTTATTTTTTACATGACTGTGAGGAAAGTTGTAACAGTGCAGCAAATGAAAGGAATGGTGATGTATGCCAGCCAAGATTTGTCAGAAGAATAAAGACTGTTGACAAGTTTTAGGAGAGTTGATAAAAACTGAGTTATTCTAAACACAATGTTTCAAAAATATTCCACCCTTCTGAGTCTATACTTTGTCATGCCAACTTTTGCTGCCAATACGGCTTTGAGTCTTTAACGGCATTTTCACTACCAGCTTATCACGGCTTGAGAACTTAAATCTTTGCCCATTCCTGTTTGCAAAATAGCTCAAGCTCAGTCAAATTGGATGTAGAGCAACAGTTTCCAGTCTAACCTAGATTGTCAATTGTATGTAGGTCTTGGCGTTGACAGGGCCATCCTAGCATATGAGTATAGTTTCATCTTAACCATTCTGTTGCAGTTTCCACTGTATGTTTGGGGTTGTGGTTCTGCTTTAAAGTAAACCTCCGCCTCAGTTTGACGGTGCCACCACCCTGTTGCACAATAGGGAGGGGGTATTCCAGCCGGTCTTCTGCCACACATTACGTTTTGCACGTTGGCCACAAAGTTCTATTTTGGTCTCATCTGACCACACTATATCTGTTGCAAACTGAACACATGACTTCTTTGGGCTTTCTTTCAACCATGAGTTTCTTTACTAGAAGTGTGGAGTTCTGCAGCTGTCTGCAGCTCCGCCAGAGATACTATGGACCTGTTGGCTGCTTCGATTAACGCTCTCCTTGCCCGACTTCTTAGTCTAGATCGATAGATACTCTAGATACTCTTTCCATATTTGGACAACGATTTAAAAAGCCCTCTGTGAACTGTTTTAAGCTTGTGACATTATTTTTTAACCTAACCTGCTTTAAACATCACCACAAACCTCCCTGAACCATGTGGTGTTTTCCTTGGTTTTCATGAGATTGATTTTTTCTAACTAATTTTCTTTAACAAACCTCCGAGGTCTTTACAGAACAGCGGCAATGGAGCGTGAAGTTAGCATGTAATAAAACGTGCCTGGAAGTGTAGCTTTGGTGACATTATATAGCTACATTACTCATGCTAATGTGATGAAAGCTGTATAACAACAAAAAAACCAAAAACAAAACAGAACATGAAACACTGGATTTATACACCTGTAAACACATCAGTGGTCACAGTTTAGCATTCAGCTGTACTGGCTAGCTAGAGTTCTGAACTAAATAATAACTGCAATGTGAAGCCAATATCCTGCCTGACCATTAATCAAAAACTCATGGGGAGTCATTCCTCAGAGAACTTCCACAGAAGCTAATCTTTTCCACACTGGATATGAAAGCATGAGGTTCAAATTAAATCCAGAGACACGGAGATAAAGGGACCAAAGCTTTTTTTTGTTTGTATTTCTTTGAACTTCCAGCTCCTGTTGGCCTCATATGAGGCTGGATTATAAAAGTACCTTACTTTACACTGTTGGTAAAAGAGGCTCTGACAGTAACTGTGTGTTGTGTTGACCACTGCATTCCTGAATGCCTATGGGTGTGTGTGTGTGTGTGTTCATTTGAATAGACACAGAAGGGCAGACAGCCTGTCTACAGCCCCCCAGATTAGATCAGATGGATTACATCTCCAGTGCCGTGCTTGGGTTTTATGTATTAGCCTGTTTATTTCCATCAGAGTTAAAAGAATAAAAGAACAAGAGTTAAAAGACAATGTGAGTGTGACACCATTATGAAAATACTTATTGAGAAAATGAAAGAACCTTATGTTGAAACAGAGTTTTAGAGAGGCAGGTTTAAACAGAGAGAGTGTAGTCCACATGAGGAAGAATAAACCATTTCCAGAAATGATACATTTCATCATCCAAATATCCAAATATTTTCTTCTCACTGTAGCCCAGGTTCTGTTTTCAGTTCAGGTTTGGACTTTGAAGAATCCATTCAGATGCAAACTAACCCAATAAAACTCAAGCTGGGAGTAAAGTGTCTTCAGTCTCATGGAGCTTGGAGGAATGCTTGGCAAAAACAAGTAAATAAATAAAATATAGAGCTAGAGTCAAACTGCAATTCAGCCAGTTGTTCCAAAATGACCTTTATATTCATTGTGTTTAAAAAGTTACACATAAACAAGGACTAGTTTCTAGGAACGTTTTCATCCACATGAAAACACCGAAAACGTGTCAAAACGCTGTAGTAACTCTGTCAAGCCTGTAGTTGGTGTACAATGAAAAAATACACCAAAATGAGAGAAGAAAAAAATGGAGCATGCACACAAATCTGACATGCTGACACATTTGTGATGTGGGGCTATGACTTCATTTATCCGTTGGTTGCATTCAAGGCAAGAAAATGTAGCATCAAGGACTTTAAATGCTGTCTTTGTGTGGACTAATAATAAGTCGCCTGTTCTTTTTAAAAACAGCGTCATATTGTCACACCATTCATGTGGTTCAAAGGCCACAGATGCCACAGAAAGCGTAAGAGTTACTTGACTTTTCTCTGACTATATGGAGCATTGAGCAAAACAGCTCTCCCCCTCTCTCACCTGCTGCATACTGCCAGTCAGCTGGCTGACTGTAACACTTCCCCCTTGTTAACAAGACAGACACATTGGTCAGTTGGAGATATTTCCAGCCCTGAGAAACAGACCATAAAGGAACGCCAACCATCGCTCTTACTAAAGTAGCAGCATCTGACTGCATGCTGGCTGCCAGAGCAGAGAGCCCCACTAATTAGCCAGCAACGCATTATAATGCAATAATCTATATGAGTTTATTATTTTGGCAAAGTTAGGCATAATTGTTATTAATGTTTTAACATAAAAGGAATTAGATCGTGCTACACATTTTGGTTTACATTTTTTTTTTTATGACTGGAAAACTGTGATATTTCTTGCACCACAGGCAGTCTCCCCTACCTGTAGTCAATAAATTATACAACTCTTTACTGTGACTACTACTAGTTGTTTCTATTTCTGAATTATTTTGGAGCACCTTAGCATTGTTTCATTCTTTTAGATTTTTTTTATTTATATTCAGAGAGATTGACCATATCAGCATCATTTCCCTCTGAAATTAATAAAGTGTTCTGCTTCTGATTTTAGTTTATCATACTATTAGAATCTCATACTGTGTCAAGTGAGGATGTCAGAATAATAAAAACTGTTCATATGACTATAGACCAATAAAGAGGTACATTAGAGTATTCATTTGCTTTATATGGAACAGCTGTTTAGACTTTATTATAGCTTTTAAGTTGTTTATTTAACCCAAATCTAAATAACAATCCAAGGCCACCAAAATAATACATAGCCCATCCCTGAGCCTCTGCCTGGCTCATGTAGTCTAAACCACATAATGGAGTCACTCAGGAGGCATCTTTAACAGAGGCCTCATCCTCTTGTTTTCAGCATATCCCCACAAAGGAAGAGAGTCTCATCTGAGGCTCTCCATATTCACAATCCTCTCACTTGGTCTCAGATAATACTGTCAATGTTCGCTTGGAAAACAACTATCTCTAAAGAGAATTAAAAAGGATAACTGTTTCACGGCATATGCTAAAAAAAAACATTACCCCTGCTTATGCAAAAAACCCTAAACTGTTTATCTATGTGACTACTACCAAGAAACCCACAACGTTCAGAAACTGAACTCACCATTTTTCAACAGCACCACAGTGCCAAGGGTGCATTATCTGGTTACTCAGTATCATTTAGTAACAAATGTATGAGGTTTGAAATTTACATACCCCTTCAGAAACAACTTGAAGAATTCTGTGCCAGAGATGTAACAAAAACAAACGTGGAAGCCAGAGGGAGGGATCTGGTATAGAAATGCTTGCAGAGGAACCACAGAACTGAAATGTAAAAGAAACCTGAGAGAACAAGGCGCCAGTAGAAGTCCCAGGCAGTTCCTTAAATGGAGAAAGGCAGCTCAGCGCTGGCTAATTTAAAGTTTATTTAGCTGTCCTTGTCATTCTTTCACCCAGACAGCAACACACATGAACAGGCATTATCCTCTTCACACACACCTGAGCTGTGACTAATGGCAGGTCAGTATTTTATGGGCTTCACACAGATTCATCAGTCAGCAGGAGAGGCTGACGCATGGCATCTATTGTGGTGTGTGTCTAACGGGCGCGGATGTTCTCAGGCATTCCTAAGATGTTGAATACTGCTTGACCATGACAGTAACCTGTCATACTGTTTCTATACGTTGGCAAAATGTATAGAAACTGTTTGGAAAACTAAAAAAATCCGATCTAGGGTATGTGCGCTCCCAGCTTGTGACAGTAGGAAAACTCTTCGATGTGGTCGCTGTTACTGAGTGGAGAAGTCTCACAGTTAGCTTTTTTCAGCATCAGTGTAGTTTTTATGAATGAAGTCAGACAGAGAAGATGCAAGAATCTATTTCTAAGGTATCTATTTCCTTTGGAGGGCTGCACAGTGAATGACTGTTTGCACTGTTGCCTTGCAGCAAAAGGGTTCTGGGTTCGAATTCAGAGTACCTGGAGAGAACCCACGCATGCACAGGGAGACATGTAAACACCATGCAAAAAAATCTCGATCCGGAATTTGAACCCAAGACCTTTTTGCTGTAAGGCAACTGTGCTATCCAATGAGGTAAAAATTATACACTAGGTTAATTAGGCTTTCTAATGTGCCCTTTAGAGTGAGTGTGTCCATACAAGGTTGTCTGTTCTGTGTATTGCCCACTATCCATTGGGTCCACTCCGCTCAGCCCGTTTTGCAACCGTTTCCATTACTGGCTTTTCCGGCTCAGTACTGGGGCTGACCAGGGCCAATATTTGACGTGAACAGACTGATGTTCACTGATTGGCTATGGGCGAGAAATAAGACAAAGAGCACAATGGCCAAAGCGGATCAAACAGAAAGCCATGGCAGTGGTTCAAAATCTAGGAAGCCATTTATGGCCATGGGCCTGCGAGTTGTGGACGGGACGGTGGTCTGGACTCCGCAACCTTACTCAATGATACGCTGACGTGCTGAGTAGAGCGAAGTGGACCATACTGCCAAATTCTTAGAAGTTTTGATCTTAGCAGCACTGCTATGAATAAGCAGTTCAGACACACCAAAGCATATGCTGCAACAGTAAAAAACAGGTCGTGACTCAAAGTGTTTCTGCGCTCCGAAACGAAGGGGGCGTGGGGCTTCCCTTACTCAGAGTGGGTATGAAATGTGAAAGGAAGAAATGGAAAAGAAGGAACACAGGGCCATGCACAGCTTGGTTGGAGAAAGGGTAGCCCTGAGACCTAAGGAAAAACTCAGCTTCCCTAACCCATTGCTTTACATCTGTGCTGTGGGCCTGCTTGGTGAACTATATCATTTAATTCAAACTTTTGAGTTAGAAGAAGGGGAACTTACACAACTGTGAGTCTTTAGCAACATACTTAGCAGACTGTCAGTGTTTTGTGGTTTCAATTAAGGGTGTTTTAACACATTCTGGGATATGTTCAGCCATTCCACTTCTGTCTGTGACATTTTTCCCTTTCCTCCTACCCTCCCTCCCTCTGCTCTTCCTCCCTCATATCGCCCACACAATTGCTTAGTTGAGCCACCCACCCTCCCATAGAGGCAGAGCCAAACCAGTGGCCCCTTTGCCTCCACATAACTTCAACAGCGCTGAGTGGGCAACATGTCTGAGCTCTGGGACGTACAAGCACAGGAGTGTTAAAGAAGAATACCAAACAGAGCCCGTCTGTGTCCAACCCCCCCAGCCCGCAGCTTCCCACCATGATCCAATCCAGAGGACCCTCTTATACCACACAAAAGGAATGAATCAGGCTGTCCCCTGGGACCATGACAGAGACTTTGATACTCCAAATACTCAATGTCCTCTCTTTCCTGAAAGAATCTGTGTAAGAAATAACACTAACCAGACAAGCTGATGACGTACTTCCTTTGATTCTTTTCAGCATTAGGAATAAGCCAAGGATCCTCCTCAGCTAATAATAACGACGAGCTGAAACCTGTTAAATACCCATTTGTTAATGCTCAGTGAGCTGAAGCAGGGTAACACCTAAAGCATGCAGGCCTATAGGCCCACAGGGTCATCATATCCATGAGGTTTCATGGGGGATTGATGCAACAAACCCCACCAATGAAGCTTGTTCTTAGTAGCAATACAAATTTGGTTATAAATTCAAATTCAACGAGTCAACTTTACGATAAATAATGAAGACTAAATGATTGAGTCTGCGATTCCTGTATTTTAGGTTTCTACGGGTTTTAGTGAACTGAGGTTAAGACTTTTTAAAGCCTTTTTAAGCCCATAATTATTTCATTTATTTCAAGTTAAAACAAGTAAAACACCAGTGACGAATTTTGTAATACTTTTTGTGATCACTCAATTCAAATAAATACTTTGATAATGGCACAAAGTACAAACAAATCTTTTTAATGTCTTAACTCTGGATAGTTGTTTTACAGAAGTAAGAATACACACACAGCCATTCATCAACTGGATGGATGTTCAGCTTGGGATAAAACTCCTCCTTAGAAATATTTTCCAAGATATTATTTACTAAAAGTTGCAAAACCTAAAAGCATAGAATTCTGTTTACTGTAACAGCTCTGTGATTTTTGTTGACTTTTCATTCAGAAAATAGAGCTTGTTTTCAAAGTAACTTATTACAGTGGCATAAATGCAGATATTTCACTTTTTTCCTGATCCAAGGTCTGGAGCATAACATGTATTTTGAAGTATTTTGCAAAGTTTCTGAAATGTTCCCTTCTGAGTTCCACTGTTTACATTATGATATATAAGTAAAGAATAAGAGCAAACCCAAGCTTCCAGCTGGATTAGAAGTGTACGACAGAGTTTGCTGCCAGTCCTGAAAAACAATCTGT
Source organism: Crenichthys baileyi (assembly GCA_036173005.1). Lineage (NCBI taxonomy): Eukaryota > Metazoa > Chordata > Actinopteri > Cyprinodontiformes > Goodeidae > Crenichthys > Crenichthys baileyi. Next base: position 123,955 of record JAHHUM010000890.1, read on the forward strand.
TCTGTTTTTCCCAAAACAAACACCTCCTGTAGACTTTATATATTGTCTGCAAGCCTGCCAACATTCCTCTTGTGTTTAGCAAAGGCTAAAGATACCCCTCTGGAGGGGATGTGGCCTTGAAAAGACTCCAGTATTTCCAGACACAAAATCTATAACACTTAACCAGGAATGATATCTCTTTTTGCTTCCAAAATATATTTACATTGTATAGTATTCACCTCTAATCAGACCTTATTCCCACAGCACATAGGGAAAAACAATGGAGGCAAAAGCCACAACCTTTGGAATGAAGCCAATTGGTCATAACTGTTCATGGCTCTAGTTCTGTGTTGAAAATAGCTGTGCAATGCTAACAGAGATTATTTCTGACTCCCTATGATCTCTCAGTAACATTGGCCTAAACTGTTTCCCTCATCGACTGCACATGAACGAACATTTTCAAGGCATCTTCCTGAGGGGCTTTACGAGTGGCCAAAAACTAAACTAGGGGTTTTACTGGGGAGCATCCAGTCAGCCATATCATGTTCTACTGGAACATGTAGGAGAACGTAGGAAGCTGTTCTTACATAAGTTGCTGTCACACTGTTTTGCAATTTTTTTACATGTGTTCTACGTGTGTCTAAATCTGAAGGAATGACCTGTATTTTGTGAAACATTAGGTTCTAGTGTAATAATTGATGTAATAATTGATGCTTATGGCTGGGTTTTAGGTACTTATAAGGTGAGAAATCTTGGACTCATTATTTAGGGCTGAATTGGGCCATGGAATCATGAAGTTCTTTAAGATTCCCACAACTAATGTCTGGTGCCTCTAAGCTGCGATGCTCCTATCTGATTTTTGGAGATGTCAGCTACATCCTTGGAAGCCTGCCTCAGCTGGAGAGGAAAATAATGCTGGGGGGTTTACTTACCTAAAGCATTATATCTTCATATTCCTTAGTAAAGGAAGGCAGATACACAATAGATAGTTCCCACATGACGTCACACATCCTACATCCGGGTGCTCCCCCGCCATTGTGATAGTAGGAAGCAGCTTTCGACTTCGTTTGGTCACCCGTAAGATAACCACGACGGTTGTGTATTGTTGGAGTCAACCGAGAATCAGAAGTGAAGGTGAGCAAACTTTCCAACTAGGCATCCAGCAATGACGAGTGTGACTGGCTAATATCCAGAGGAAACACAAGCCATCAAGAATGACGCGGATTTGCCAACAAGAACCAAACTATGACGCTGTCGGTAGGTCAATTGTGAATTGAACTGATTGCTGTAAAATATGTACTTTGCAGGCAAACCATGACAGATCCAACCCAGATTGGGCCCCTACCTTGAAACTGACCAACACAGCAACTCCCTCAGAAATGGACCGCAAAACGAGACTCTATGAAACCAACTTGAAAAGGTACAGGTTTTGTCCCTGACGATATGTATCTGCAATCAGATTATTTGGTCATTTGATGAACAATATACAGGAAAATGTTGCTGTTTAGTGATACTAATGATTACTACCAGTGAATGAATTAAATATATTTCATTATAATTAATAAAATACCAAATAAAATGCTGATCACTCAGAGTCATGATGGTGTAATGCATTATCTGACATATGTCATCCATTTATTGTCATTGTGCTTTAATATCTGCATTATTTCTGTTTTTCTATTGATAATAGCACTGTGCACTCTTCCTTCTTATTACAGTAGATATAAAGGGTAAAGGACCGGTGTCACACAGAGGACAAGTTCAACACAGCCAGAACCTTGCAGGACCTTCACAATGTGCATGAACCAGAAATCATTTTATCGCATTCAACTGATGTTATATTGTGCTCGACCTACCATGCAACTGTTTATTAGCAGCAATACCACAAAGTTATGAATTATGCTGTTGTAGATGCCAATATCTGACATACCAGTCTACAACTATTATTGTACATTTAATGTAGCTTATCAAGCTGTTTGTGATTAGAAAATAAAGCCTTACAAGTGTTACATTCTGCTCTGTTTATTTGAATAATACCTTCAACAACTACCAGAGCCTTAGGGGTCAGTGCATCTGAATGCTTAATGTTTAGAAACTGTTTCTATCTTAACTCGATGCATTTAACAATGTGATGGTCCTGAAGGCAGGACTAACCATCATGAAACAGTGTCAATCTCACACAAAGATCTAATAAAGTGTCTATGCGCACAAAGTATGAAATGTCAGGAACTAGAAAATGTAGACGTGTAAATGTACATGTACACATTTCTTGTTGCACCACATGTGCTTGAAAAAAGGTTGAAAACGCCCCAGTACTCCAAAGACAGCAGTTTCTGCATCATGTAGGCACTTTTTGTAAATTAAATAGGCCACTGCTGGGAGCGAATCCAACTCCGCTGACATGTTCCTCATATGGATCTATACTGATTATAGCGATCTTTGCTTCATACCTTTTTGAGGACACATTAAAAAAGTGTCTCTATAACGTGCTCCAGCACTTAGCTCACAAAAAAAAAAAAACAAATAAAGTACGCAGTAATGCTGCTTGTAATGCATTTCCTTTGTAACACCATGAACAGCTGTACTATGTACATGGGGTCACTTACTTCCAGTCCGGTCTTGTGGGAACTATAAATAGTGTTATTGGATTTTATGGACAAAGTGTAAACTGACAACACTCAGCCAAACAAATTCGTTAAAATGATCATAGCAGATGTAACTCTTGAAGGTTTCATAGCGACTGCCTAACACCTTTTTATGAAAACACAACTGGATTGTAGGGTAAGCCGTGTACTGTGTGGTTACCACCCTAAAAGCTGAACTGTGCTTACAGGTTAAAATATTTTGGTTTTTTGAAAGCAAATATTTAGCACTGCAACCCACACTCTCACATGTATGCGTGAACTCTAGGTGCTTAAAACACCAGGACCTGTTTTTGTCTCACATTAATGGTTAGTTGTTATAACGCGAAGCGCTCTGTAGCAGACAAATGGTCTCTTCATAGCACGTTTATTAATGGTTACATTATTAAATCTTGTGATTCCTGATCTAAAGGTAGGTAAAGTAGAATATCTTAATAGGAGGCACATTTGTCAATCAGTCAGTCATTTTCTACCGCTTATTCCATAGTGGGTCGCAGGGAAGCTGGTGCCTATCTCCAGCAGTCTATGGGCGAGAGGCGGGGTACAACCTGGACAGGTTGCCTGTCCATAGCAGGGCAACACACAAACAGCCATGTACACACTCATTCACAAACCTAAGGGCAATTTAGAGTGACCAATTAACCTAACAGGCATGTTTTTGGACTGTGGGAGGAAGCCGGAGTACCCAGTGAGAACCCACGCATGCACGGGGAGAACATGCAAACTCCATGCAGAAAGACCCCTGGCTGGGAATCGAACCCAGGACCTTCTTGCTGCAAGGCAACAGTGCTACCGTGCAGCCCAGGAGGCACATTTGTTTTTTTTTATTCATCTGTGTAAATATTTATGCTGATTCTATAAAACCAAGTGCACAGTAGTCCTCCACAAATTCAACACGCCCGCTGAGTCTGGATTTCCTCTGCTAAAACACAGGAAACTCAACTTCGGCACAAAGGAAGCCTACATTTAAATGCCCAGGAATGAGCCAACTCCCACTCATAAATGATATAGTGGGTGCTCAAAAGTGTGAAAGAAAGAGAGACACGACAAAAGAGAGGCCAGATTAAACTTCCTTGCTGCAAAGAGTTTCAAATGTTGTCCTCTGCCAAAATGCCTTCGAGTCTGTATTGTTTTGTGAAAATCGTGTGTGATCCAACCCCTAAACATGTCAACACTGACATCTAAATACAAGCCTGGAAACTGTTTCAAACACTGACAACAACACAGCAAAAGGGATCAACTGGAAATCAGAAAACAACATATTAATTCTTTCAGATCAGTCTACAAAAATCAGCTCAACACTGGAGGTGCTGACACTGTACAGGAAAATATTTCCATATATGACAGCAGTTGACTGTAGAGCAAATATTTGCAGCTGTGAAGCAATTAATGAATAGGTGTTCAACAGAGGCTAACATGTTTTAATGAGCATGTGTTAGGTGCTCCATAATGGCCATATCCATGCAGATAGCTATTTCAAGGTACAGTCTTAGGCCCTGTGCACACGAGAACAATCCTGTTCCATTTCTGTTAGCACATCCACATGACATCCACATAACATTTCATTTGTGACCTCCGTGCACAACACACAAGTAGAAACCTTAACACTGCTGTAATTCCCCTGCTACGCCACTAGTAGGCGGTATGTTTTTGGAAATGCAACAACCTATGCATGCGTACAAACACTCCCTACTTAAAAAGGGACCACCAGTAATTAAACTTTCAGAATGGCAGGGACTCAAATGTTTATATGGACAGATGACGAGGTTCAGCTGTTGCTTCAGGTGACTCTGAATTAAAAAAACACCAACGTTTTTTAAGCTGGTCGGCATCCGTTAGGCTGTGCACTAATTACTGCACATGTGCCAGGGCTTCCCCATACTGGACGATTTTGTTTTTCCTGTGTACAAGACAACGGACACTGGGATGTTTTTAAAGCCTTACACTCCGCAAACCATTTTTAAATCGTGCCCCTGTCACAAAAGATGCACACCGTTGTGGTGTACACGAATCAGATATATATATATACAGTGTACACCACAACTGGGCCTTAATCTGGTTTAAACCCTGCAAGGCCATCCGTGGGCCCCTCCACCATTTATCAGCTAAGCTGTGAATGCAGGAAAACTGGAGCAATAATGACACTCAGATGTCTTTCATTATGGCCCAGACTTAACACTTTAAATCTGGGCTTCCATTTCCGTGGCTGCAGAAGAGAACAAGCTGTGCAGAGTTAAGCACTAAGCACTCCACAGTTACACACATTTCCCCAAGGGAGCAGTAAAGGAATACATGTCATGTTTGATTATCAAGGCCTCGTAAGAGTTCACTGACCGAACACCACATTTAACAATGCATTTAAACATTTGAGAGTTGATTAACAGTGAACCTTTGCAACTGTTCTTAAAACATATTACAGCTTTCAGCCTTGATGAATATTCAGACATTAACAAGTAGAATTAAGAAATCTCCATTTGCAACCCACTTTACATCCTTTAGACATCAGGCAACAAGACAAAACTCCCGAACACAAGGAGAGAGTTTATATCATACGTTCTGTGAACGGAAATCTATGTAGGAGTTTGGAAAATACTCGGTAAATGATGACATCTAATCAACCACTGATGTTATTGAGCGTGTATAAAGCCCAGCTCACACAGCCCACTACTGTTACATTATATGTTTAATAGGTACTAGAGATGAGCAATATCCTTTCGTTTGTCAGTGAATAATAATGTTTGTGAACAATTCAATACACAGTCGTCCTGTAATAATGACAAACTCCTAACTGGTAGCGTTCGCAAACCTCTAAAACTGGAGGTGTTGTTTGGAGAGCTTCTTTTGCCCTTTAAGCTAATGTTCTACAGTCAGTTCCCCACAAACAGAAATAAATGTTGCTTATGGCCTGAAGTATGATTGTTTTTACTGTGTACTGTTTTAGTGGCACAGTTTTTGAATTTTATTTCTAGAAATCTTTTTGTAAAAAAAAAAAAAATATTTTCAGTTTTATCAGTGTGCGCAGCCATCTATGTTGTTACATGAAGCGTTAATTCTTTCTTTTACCAAATTTCCACTGGTTATCTAGCATACTGCCCCCTGTGTTTTCGGAGAATACTGCAGCAACGTCAGCGACAAGTATAAACGCCTACAGCGTACTACTAACATGACTGTTAGGTCAATTGATTACCCAAATTTGCCCTTAGGTATAAATATGTGGACTAGCGACCTGTCCAGGGTGTTCCCCGCCTCTTGCCCAATGGTCGCTGAAGGTAGGCACCAGCCCCCCCGCAACCCTGCAGGGACAAGCAGGTATAGACAATGGATGGATGACTGTATATGTATGTATTTGGTCTTTTGATTTTTTAAAATCTTTTCTAAAGTTTATATATTTATACTTTCAGTTTCCATGCTGTGAGCATATGAAACTGAAGTAAAATTCCTTGTTTGTGGGCAGAAACCTGGCCAATAAGGCTGATTCTGATTCTAAACCGAAAATAACAAACCTTAAATTCACCAATTTTGAACTCTAGTGTAAATAACAGCTAAAAGCTGGAAAGGTTTAACAGAATAATCAAGTTTGAAGAGTAAAAAAATATGTTAAGCCCTGCTGAGAGACTTTACGAGTCTCCCGACTCATTTCCTGTCCCATTCCCTTCACAGCCTTATCTAACAAAGGAAGTTGATAACATGGCATTCAGGTCCGCTTTTGCATTCTGGTGTAATCTACCGTTTTTCCTCATGTTGTTACTACATTTTACTCAACCAGGCTCATAACATAAAATGATAATTTACAATCTTGTTTTCTTGCATTCAGTTCTTTTATTGTCCTGATGAAAGAACAGCCGGTGTGCAAAAACACATCGTCAAGCACATTCATCCATTTGGGCAAAGACTTGTACGAACATTTCAAGGAGCCTCAAAGTATAGCCTTCACGCGATCACAAGAACAAACAGTGTGAGAGAGCTTGTAGTTGGCAAAAGGCTGCTACTATTTACCCCCGACGCAGCATGTTTTGCTTCGTTTTCTCAGCAGACCTTGGCAAGCAGAGGTCAGCTTTAACCATGCCACTCCTCCCTGGTGCTTCGGAAGCTGTTTTTAGAAGCAAGAGGCACCACCAAAAATGGCCCAGAAGAGCACTGGAGCTCAGAGCGGAGGGAGAGACTGGCAATGAAAGAGCAAAGGCAAAATAATACGGCTAAAAACAGTTGTAGAGGTCATAAACATGTAGCTACCCGGGAGAAAAGTCTACCCTTCAATTTGACTCAAAGATAAAAGGATGTGAAGGTGTTCAGCAGAACTAAAGGGGAAACTTAAATGCTGAGATTATCGTATTGTGCAATGCAAAAGTATTCACACCCTTTGAACTTTTCCACATTTTGTGACGTCACAACAGCAAACCTCAGTGTATTTAAATGGGATTTTATGTGACAGACCAAAACAAAGTGGTATTTTTTTTAAATTCTCAACAAGGTTAATTTAAAAAGTTGTTTCTAAATTGAGGCTGATGCTGAAAGTGCTTAGTTGTAGTTTCTTAAGCACGTGACCAGCCCACCACTGCTTTAATTTCTAAAACCTTTTAGGCTGCATTAAACAAAAAGTGTCACAGATTATAGAACAGGCGAAGAGAGCCGGAATGCATTTCACTTCATTGCACGTCAGTCAGTTCTTTGTGATATGCACAAGTGCAGTGATATTGGGTTAACATTAAATTCAAGACATATTGTGCAGCCTTTCCCCCAAATAAAATCCAGTGAAACCAGTTGGCTTTAGAAATATATATTCCATCTGTGTGGTCATAAGAAGCCCTGTTTATAGTGTACCACAAGCTACATAAGAACCACGGAAAGTCAACACTGCACATCACCCTGAACACACCAGGCCCACAGTGAAACAGGGTGGTGGCAGCATAATGCTGGGGGGATGCTTTTCATTAGCGGGGGCAGGGAACTTGGTCAGAGTTAATGGGAAGAAAGGTGGAAATAAAAACAGGGCAATAATATTGTTTCACATACCAGTGGTTTTACAATGGAATGGTTTAGATCAAAGCATACCCATGTATTAGAATGGCCTAGTCCAGGGGTTCCCAAACATTTCAGCCTGTGACCACCAAAATAACAGTGCCAGAGACTGGCGACCCCCTAAAAATACATTTATTTATGTCATTCTATACAGTATGACATAATTAAATGTATTTTTAAATAAATCAATTTGAAAAAATACATTTTATTATTTTAATTTCATCATTTAAAAGGTGCATTTAATTTTACATGGGACATGGGGCATAATTTAGTTGTGCATTTCATAATTTAATGGTATAATTAATTATTCAGTAATGTATTAAGTAATGAAAATGGCACATTTAATGGTAAATGTATTCATTTCATTGTACACTTATAATATAATGTTCCCAGATGCTCTCCATCCACTATGACTGAGCTAAGTTTTAGTCTTTAGATGTTGGTGGAGATATTCAGAGTGTAAGTACTAGAAACTTTTTAGGTTTTTATCTGTAAAAAAGAAAAAGAAAAAGAAAACATGAATCATTTCCTTCCACGTCACAATTATGCACCACTTTGTGTAGGTCTACCACATGAAGTCCAAATAAAATACAAAGTTCAGGAGTTATGAATACTTTAACTAGAGTTTTTAGTCACTGTCAGTTAATCAGCTAGGGCTGCTGTGTAACAAACAAGAGAAAGCAGTTTTTTTGGGAGCAGACTTCAGGAAGGGTCATGCAGAGTATGTGGTGGAGGTAAACAGCTGAACAGCTACTTTGCATCTCTAAGGCTTAGATCTGTCCCCGGTGCACCAAGCTTGTGTCACGGACTCCAATCGTGCACATTCATTACTTCTTTCACAAAGGAACAGAGACACACACACGAGCATAAAGCAGAGGCACGTTTGCACATTCGGTAAGGTGCATGTCAGAAACAAACATACACCTTCATGATAAACAGCAGAATCTGAGAGGATAGCCCTGGGTGTGGCGCTCAGTGGGGGCAAGTGGCTGCATAAATCATCCGGGATGATGCATCAGCTGTTCCCGGGGGGCCGGGGGTCCCAATCCATTCATATAACGGCCACTGGCTCCATTACCGTCTACCAACCTCAACCCCCGCTGTCCTACATTTACCCTCCCCCTCAATTAGCCTGCCTCCCCTCCTCTTCTCGCTGTCCTTTCTGCGCTCCGATCGCTTCCCATTTCTCCTCCTGACATCCTCTCATTCTCTGTCTGTCCTCGCCTCTTTTCCTGCCCCCATTTCCTTGATTAAACTGCAGTGAGGAGTCAGCGCGGTCAGCTGGATTTATAAGGCTTTCATCTTCCAGCCCCCTCTTCAGATGAAACGGCAGGAAGGGAGGGGGCTAGAGTTGCTGCTTGGTCCACTCAGTGGAAGTTGTGCAACCTGCCAATCATGAACAGCATAAGCAGCAACCCCTTTGTAGTTGTTTCAAAAAAGCCAATGTCTTTGTTAATTCTCTTCCCATCAAAACTTGGGTAAAAGTGTCAAAATGCTTCATGTTGACAATTTCCTGCTGTGAGAGGTTTCAGTCTTCCAGCATGGCTCTCCCTGTGGGCTGTCAGCGCCTCATGTGACGTCCCTCATGTGAGATCACTTGTTGAAGCGCCTTTCATATGACCGGGCACATTAAAGGCATATAAACTGCCTGTTGCGTCTATTTAATTAAATGGAGAAGATAACATCTACAGTACTGGGCAGCAAAAATCGCAACTTAACCAGCACACAAGAACTGTTCACAGTCTGGAAATTATTCCGGAAACATACAATTAATTTTCCACAAAGTTCACACATTTCAGGTCAAAATTCCTAACTTTTCCAAATTCAAAAATATCAAAGGTCTCAGCCTATGTTTTTATTTAATATTCACACAAAAGTTGACTAAGAATTTCCTGCCAACATTTTTACAGGCCAGGCTTTAAACACAGAATCTGCAAAAACAAGGAGAAAAAAATCATAAGTAATGGATGGTTGGAAATCAAATGAATGGAGGTGTGACTGAATAGTAATGAAATGGATGGAATGTTGAACTGATGGATGATTAATTAACAAACTGATGGTGAACAGATGGGATGACAGAAAATGATGATTGATAGAAAAATGGATGGATGGGTGGAGGAAAAAGAAAAGGATGGATAATAGATGATGGTGGAGAACAAAATAAATAGATGGACTGATGTATGGATACAACATTTATACAATAACAGAGAATAAAATCCGGAAATACAAATTATTTTTTGGCATATTTATCCCGACTTGGAAAATAATTGAACCAAATGCAATACTTTTCCAGACTTTTCCAACCCCGGTCCCATCCCGTTGGGAAACTAAACATCCGCAATGAGCTACATCACAGTTTGTGGCAGTAATGACCCAGTTCAGCTCACTGAGCGACCACAGCCCATTCATACTGATGATGTGGTGTTTCACTGCGACCTGTAACCAACATAAGTTGGGAAAAGAGAAGCGAGAGGAAATCAGAACCAGCTCTTTGCTTGTTTACCTCGCCGCTGTGCTGTTAGATCCGAGGCGACATACAGGAGCAGAGAGCTGGGTGTCCGCGTCCAGCTCCCAGTGATGTCCCGCTACCCAGAAGCTCTGAGAGCAGCTACTGTCTGCCCTGTTGGCACCAGGGGACACTTTCTCCTCCGAGGACTCAGAGCCTTCTCCTAATCTTCATCCCACTCAACTTCCACTAGGAGGGAAAGAACGTAAATACTATCATATATTAAAGCCGAAATCTGAAATAGACAACTGTACCCTTGCAGCGCCGGAGCGGGTTTTCTCTCCTCGGACTAAATTAGGATGAAGCGCAAACGCACCGCCGCACCGAAGCAGCCCATTAGAAACAGCACATCCGTCTGTCCCCTTCAAAATAAAAGTCTCATTTCAGACGACCTTGTACAAACAGTACCATCAAGCGAAATCTTTTAATCTCTTTCTATTCACAGCACTGCTTCATTTTCATATTAACAACAATTTGATGTGTACAAAAGTTCTTTAAAAATGTAAATTCTTGGAAATTAAAGGGGTTCAGACGGGAGTCACTGATATTCTCTAACCAGAAGCCAGAATTGTGAAGGTGTGGGTGAGCATGAGATCATTGATCTGTGATAACATTGAGTAAAACAGAAATGGTTTCTTAGCATCAAGGTATTTACAAAACTAAAATGAATGCATTGATCATAATAATCAAAAAGTAACACTTACTGTTCAGTCATTTTGTAGAAGTTTTCAAGTGTATTAAGCAGAACATTATATCTTTTTGACATTCAGATTTTCAGTAACCCTGGGAGTGTCTCATGTATGATAACTTCAGGAGTGATTATTGACAGCCAGTCAAAGGTGATACACTACCAAGGACAACGCCAAATAAATTTTATGATATAAGAATACTGAAATAAAGCAATTTATTAATTCGTAAAACAATACATATTTTTTGTTAATTGAGGCTATCTGCTATCTTCAATTGTTATTCATAAAACAAAATATTATGCATTTCTGTCAGGGGGCCAGAGGGTGATTTTAAAGGAGAAACCTGCTTTTGTATTAAATGAGATTTTTCACATTACAGAACACAATGAAGTTATATATTCACTGTTTTTTTCCCTTCTTCTACTCGTTACTGTTACATTTATTTTGAAGGCCGAGGCTGGTTTTCTTCTAATTTCTTTAACTTGACTCTGACCCTTCTGTCTACGTCACTACCAGACCCCACTAAAGTGAATGCCTATTTATACAGATACTGCTCATGCCTATGTAACGCTGGAGCAGTTTGCTTAGATCAGTGCCTGCCATCATTATTATCATCATCAAAGAAAAGTCGAACAAGCTTTTGCCTAAAAGTCTTTTTTTGCGCACTTTTGAAGAACATTTTTGCACTGTTTTCTTTTAAAAGGTCCATCGTAGTTTTTAGTAAGGTTTTGATGAAATAAGTAGTCTAAACAAAGACATCATATCAGTTTTAGTTATTTTCTTTGAGTTTTCACATCTTTGTAAACAGCATGGTTCTTCTTTTGGGGAAACAAATGGAAGAGAAAACAAACTTGAAGGTCCGGAAGCTCCTTGGATCCTGTTTAGTCTCCAGGGGGACGCAGAGCTTTCTGTCCCAGAGCTCTGAAACAGACCCCCCCTTGACAAGAATAAGATAAATCTACTCTAAACATTTTTGTCAGTTGGTGTATAAATTAAAACAAATTAGTTCTTTAAAAAAAAGTCTCATCTTCCCAGAGAAACCGTAATGGCCCATGGCAAACCCGGATGAAACACTCCTTGAAACATTTCACAGATATAAGTCATGCCTACAGATTAGGAGTCAACACAGTGGGGCAGCTACATACGTTCACATCCCAGATAGAATGACAAATGTTCCTTTCGGCTAAGGAACAGGAAATGGACAGTGATGAAGATATAGACTAGATATGTAGTCTAGAAAGCCAGACACAGGCATGTAAATATTTCGACATATCATGTCAGAGGAGATATAGGACTAAACAGACACTCCTATAGAGTCTGTGTACTTTCTCATCATCTGCTCTGACTGTCTGATCTTACTTAATTTTTTTATGTTTTAGGTTCTCAAATGGGTTGAACCAAGAGAAAAATGCAAAAATGGACTAAAAGAAAACTCAGAAAAAAAAATGGTTTCTATAGTAAAACGAGTTTTATTGTTTCATTAGTACAACGTGCCATAAGGTTAGCGTTGTACAAAGAGGTTTTTATAAAACATATGAGATCTAACTAAGGTCTTACAGAACACAACATAGTATTCATTTGTATTTCCCTCAACTCTGATTCCCCCTTGTGGTGGCATGTAGGTACAGCAGGGTCACAGAAACAAAAGCACCACATAAGTTGCTTTTTCCAGTGAAGGCCAAAAACAACTCACTGATAAATTTGACAACTGCAGGTTTCTGCTCTTCTTTTCCAAACAGTAAGAAGATGATGCTGTTTTAGGATGATTCCCCCAAAGGTAATCATTTTCTGTATTGCATCAAGCTGACTCTGGCTCCTTGAACTCCTTGATCTTCAAGGAGGCTGTTTGTTATGAAAACCCACATGTAGAGCAGAATACATAAACTAAAAACTTTATATATTTGTAGATACTGATCATGTCTTTTCATGGATATAGCTTTAGATTTAATTGACCCTTTAACATCAATAACATCAACAACATCAACCTTACAAGGCCAAAGTTCAAACTCTAAATAAGACTAATCGTATGGTTTGTAAAGCTTAAAATGACACTGAAGCCAAAAGCAATTCGATAAAGACTTTATAGCATTATGTATTAGTATGTACACCAAAAAGTTACGTTTGGGCTCACCTGATTTGCTGTGGCCCTTACATGGTTTGTGGAAAATTGCAAAGGAACTACTAATGCCTTTCTTTCAACAACGGCTTTCTTCTTGCCACTCTTCCATAATGACCTGTGGAGTGCATGACTAATAGTCTTGTCATAGTCCTCCTGGCTGCTTCTCTGATTTATGCCATCCTTTTTTGCTCGTCTGGTTTTTGGGGGACAGCTTTGCCCTTGGGGGGTTTTTTGCAATATAGTCATTATATATAATAATAATATATATATATATAATATATATATATATATTATATAATATATTTTCGATGATATAATAAAGAGTTTTTTGTGAATGTTTAGAGCTTGATATATTGTTTTACAAACCTAACCCTGCTTTAAAGAACTTTCTCCCTGCTGTGTTCCTTAGTCTTCATCATGCTGTTTGTTCAGTAATGTTCTCCATAAAAGCTCTGTGGATTGGATTTAAGATGAGATTAAAATGCACACAGGATGACTCTGCTTTCTTGGTGACTGCTGAAGATAATTGATTGAAATAGATTTAATGTCGAGGTATCAGTATAAAAGGGGAATGAATACAAATGCACGCCACACTTTTCAGAATTTATTTAATGTAATTCGAATAGGAAATTTCACTGCACTTGTCTACCACATAAAGTCCCAATACGTTTTTGTTTTTGAAGGTACAGAATGTGGAAAAGCTCAAGGGTATGAATACTTTTGTACCAGGTACAGTCTGGTGTGTGTTGAATTTCATTGGAGATGAATGGAAATTATTGTATTGCATAAAAGGCGTGTGCTAATTGCTAACAGATAGTTTATTATACATTATTAAGGTGTATTAAGAAGTTTGGTTTTGCTTCTTGCTCTTATTTGGTCCTCTAATTTGATCTGCGCTGCCAAAATGCCAAAAGAAAAGTAGATTTAAAGATTTTGCCTGGCTAGAAAAGAGATAGTAAAAATAGATCTTTAGTTTGTTATCTTTTAATGACAGACCTACATAGAAAGGCAGCTGTTGGGCAGGGTACAGAGCTCATCAACCTGTCATTAGTGGTCAGTATCCTCTTCATTGCTCTTTACTGCTTCCGTGAAAAATAACTTCAGAAATATTACTGGAGTTGTTTCCATCTGTTCCTCGATCTGACAGTTCTTACTTAGTGTCTGATCAAACTGACTTCTAGGATTTTACATATGTGGACCTAAAAATCTAATAGTCAATAGAACATACTTATTTATTAAACAAATTACAGAAACAAACTAGAAAATGTGTATGAAAACCTAAATGCATCTTTGTTTCTTCTCAAGGATTTAAGAGGAAAAGTACAAAGTAGGAGTGTTTGCTAGTATGGAGCATACAGGACTGTGGTAAAAACAATGCCAGGAAGGAATTCTATGATAATGCTATCAGCTATGACATTAAATCGGCAATTGTTGCTGGCCATTCATTTGGGGAGTGTTACAAGTTAATTTCCAAACAACTGAAGTACATCATTCTATACTGAGAAAAAATATTTTCCATTGGAAAGGATTCAAGACAGTTGCCAATTTTCTGAAGAGTGGACATCCCAGCCAAGTTACCCCAAGGTTAGATTGTGATATGCTAATAGCCCAAGAGTCCCTTCTCTGACTCTTCAGGCCACAGTTAGCATGGTAAAGGTTAAAGTTCATGACAGTCACGTGAAAACATGAAAGGAGATCCAAAAATCCTAACATCAATATTTTATTTCTGCTATCTCTTAAACTTACAACACAGGTGTTAACATTGATAACTTAAATTAACCCATTAAATTAAAGAAAGTGTTGATGTTGCACCTAAGGGCAATTTAGAGAGACCAATTAACCTAACAGTCATGTCTTTGGACTGTGGGAGGAAGCTGGAGTACCCAGTGAGAACCCATGCATCTATGGAGAGAACATAGAAACTCCATGCAGAAAGACCCTGGGCTGGGAGTCGAACCCAGGACCTTCTTGCTGCAAGGCAACAGTGCTACCAACTGCACCACTGTGCAGCCCCCATTTTGAATTCACTTTTAGTTTGATGAATAACACCCAGATGGAACAAGTGGTGTGTTTTTTAGGTAATGTTTTTTATAACTGTAGAACCTGGTAAATTCTTCTTGATCATGACTCTAAGTTGCTTTTAAAAAAAAACTAATTTCCAGTTAACGGAGTATTACTGTACTTTTGAAAGGATGGTTGTGAGACAAAGAATAGACTCAGACAATGCCATGACTTAAATGCACAAAACCGACCTTGTTCTTGAAAGGACTGCTTGTTAACCCCTTGCTGCCAGGACATGGATGTTGGTCTCCTTCTGCTGAAGAAGCAGGAGAAACATGTTTTCCATACATAACAACACAGTCATACCCATTGCTTTTTAAGGCCTTTGCTGTTTATTACTTTTTCCTACAACAGCAAATTACAGAAGCAGTATTGAAAATAAAAGTCTTGTTTTTCTTGTAAAAAAACAGAAAAAAATCTGCACAAAATCTGAATGACAGTACAAAATGAACGCTAACATGGCATGTACATGTAAGGAGAGGGATGTTCCTTTTTCAAAATCTGTCCTGTCTTTTCAATAATGAAAACATTTCAGTCATTTTTTTTTACATTTTAGATCCATTTCAGATAATCTGAAATTATTCATAAAAAAACGAGCACAAGTTTTTTTCTGTTTTGATATTCTTTTTTTCTGCAAATGAACACTATAAACACATAAACCTCTTAAATATATTTCTCAGTGCAACATTGTTTCAAGTCCACGCTACAGTATCCTTTTTGTCTGGCTTGCTGCAGCTACTGTCCTCTGAAGTGAAAGCTGAGGAGAGCGGGTCATCCAATCTGAAATGAACAAGCTGAGAGTGTGTGTACACCACGGCACGACATACAAAGCACACAGATTTAAAAGAAGTCACCCTTCTTTAGAAACAAAATAATCAAGTTCGTGATCGGATTGATTGTGGTGAGGCAGACCGATGACTTTCATTGGGCTCACAGGCCCTTATGTCCTTGTAAATCTCACCACTCAGAAATCCTTTCCCAATCTGAGTGCGTTATGGTGGGATTGTCTCAACCGTCCGTCTGCAAACATGACTCTCGACTGAGGTTTTAAAAGTTCACAAGGTGGGATTTGCACTTTTGTTTAACCTTACCAGGAGCTAGAAAAACACATTGTCACATTTTGTAATTTCCCACAAGTGTCCAGGTGTGTCCCCTCCTCTTGATCTTCTTTCGAAGGGGCAGGCCTGAAGGGTGACCATTTCATGATGTCTAAGTTGTCGATGTACTCTCTGTTGGTGAGAAGCCCCTGCAGTCAAGAGGTGTGTGTGTGTGTGTATGGGGAGGGGCAACAAGCCTTTGGTAAAGCCACAGAGGGAGGTCAGATAACCTGATTCAGGTGATGCCACTCCATCCCCCGGTGCACCGCTGTCCCATTCTAATGACATCAGCTCTGACATCATCATCGTTATGGCTGCTACATGTGAAACACATTAAACTCTTGCAGGCCCAAGGTAGACCTTTCAGCTACAGTTCAGCATGTGGGAAACTGGGTTTGTCATGAAACACGTCGATGTCCTGCTAAACTACTGATAGCACCATCGTTCAGTTAGTGGGTAAACTCCTCTTTTCTTTTTTCAGCTCTCTATCAACGTGGGAGCTAGAAAACAAAGTGCATTCAAGCTGCATTGTTCAGATAGCACTTCTACAGTGAACATCCACAGTGATGTTGGACGTAAAATAATAAAAAAAAGTGGTTTATGGTTTTCCTTTTGGTTTGCCTGTCGACATTATATATATTTTGATGTGAACATGTCTAATTTTTCCATTTAATTCTGTTCAACTTACACAAGAAATTCAATGAAGTCATGAGAGATTAGTAATGGAGAATGTTGCTCATGTGTGTGTTTTACCCTTTTATTCATCCATCCTTCGAGTGTTGTTGTTTTCTTTTGTTTTTGGAATGAAAGATGGCTTGAACGCACAGACAAAAACAATCTCGCTTGCCTGAGCAAAAGAATCTCAGATCGACATCACACCTTTGCACAAAACAGTCAAAAGATTGTATTTACACACACACATGCACACGCGCACACACACAGACACACAAACGCACACATACACACACACACACACACACACACTTACACTCACACTTATGGAGGGAAAAAAAGGGATACTGAATCTTTTTTTTCTTTTTACTTTCTTTAAAAAGGGCAATAAAATATATTAAAATTATTTACAACGGTTTTTTTTGGACAGAAAAACCAAAGAGCGCTGCAATAAACTATAGTCCTGTTTTGCAGGAATTCATAAGGTAATGTGCCCCTGTTTCCTTTCATTATAACTTAACCTTGATATAATTAAGAAAATAACTCAGGTCAACAGAAAAGGCCAACCAAAAGGTACTAAAGGCACTGTCAGAACCATACATGAATGGGACCCTCACTGTACGGGGATAAAAGGGAAAGGGATCAGGACTGCACTAATTATGCCATCCTGTGGGGCAAATGTACAGTTTTGTCTGATGTGGTTCTTTAAGGATTTCGATACGTCTCTTTCGAAGCATGAAAAGAAACAACAGCCTGCATGAACCGATTCTACAAAAAAAACATTTTTTCCCCAGAAAATGATAAATACTTTAAACATTATTAATAAATTGGTCTCAACACCAGCATCCGATTGTAGAAATGAATGAAAATCAAAATACAAAATTATAATATCATCTAAATTATCTGTACATACTTTTTTTCCTGTATTTTTATTTGTACACAGTGTCCCCTACTGGTAGGTTCTCTTTACTGCAGCTCCTGAGAAAAAAGCGTGGATCAGCCCAAACCTCCCACTAGTTTCCTGAACCTGACCCTCATCTGGTGAGTAGAGAGTGTTTGGCAGTCCTGTTGAGCCCCCCCTACGGGGCAGACATATGAGAAGATATGCCTAGAGGTGTTTTTTTTTTTGTGAGAGCTCTGTCCATCTTTTAGTCATATGAACCAGCCAGACATATCTCACGCCTCTGAGTATGAGCTCTGTACATTGAGTTTGTCCTTCTTTAGCTTAACACCATCAACCAACTCAAAGTTATAGTTCTCCAGGGCTGATAAGTTCCTGTCCGACATGCCGCCATGCGAGCAAGCGCAGTACAAAACCACACCACAGATGGCCCCGAGGAAAACCCCCAGGGCTGACATGGCAATGATGGTAATGAGGATGGGATTGAGAGTTTTCAGCATGTTGCCAGCGCCGCTGATCTGGTTAGTTTCTACCAGGTCTGGATAGTCTGTGATTTCCTCAACTAAAGGAGAGAAGCAGAAACAAAGGTGTCAATTGAGAAAGTAGGAATAGGACCAATTCAGGATAAACTATTTATACTTATTCATAACTATTCATTCATAAACCTTTTCACACTTTGTCACCTTATAACCATAGACCCCAATGTATTAGGATAGACCAACAGACCGAAAGCAAAAAACAAAACAAAAATGTCAAGTGGAAGGAAAGCAATTCATTGCTTTCAAAATTTTACAAATAAAAATCTGACGGGGATGCATGCTAATGTGTTAAGAGCCTTTTTATCTGGTGAATTTATATTTAAAGTGCCATTAGGTCATAAAAATATTATTACAAGCTTTTCAACCCATCATCTGAAAATAATAATAAAGTATGGCACAACTGTGAACCTATGAAGGCTTGGCCATCAACCTAACATAAGGGCCATGACAGCTCTGGAGGAGCTGCAGAGAGCCATAACCCAGATAGGAGAATCTTGCAATATGGCAACTATAAGTCCTGCATTCCACCGGCATTGAACATACAACACGGCACATCATTCATGTACTTTCACTGTGAAACAAAGGGAGTGACAGCATCATATTTGTTTTCCTTCAGCAGGGTTAGAGAGCTGATGGGAAGGTAGATGGAGATAAATACAGGCAATTCTGAAGCTGCTAAAAACCTGAGACTTTCCAGCAGAATAATGACTCTAAACAATCAGCCAGGGCTTGAATGGGTCCAGCCAAAGTCCAGACCTAAATCCAATTGAGAATCTATGGCTTAATAACAGATTTTCACAGCTGTCCTCTCTCCAGTTTGAAAACCCTATAGCCTTTTCCTTCCACTTCACAATTAAACACAACTTAGTTTTGGTGTATTACATCAATTCTCAACAAAATAAATTTCAGATTGGTCTTATAATGTGACTAAATGAACAAAAAGTTAAGCACGTATGAATACTTTTGAAGGGTGCTGTAATAGCAAATATTGAAACTCCATGAGAAATGTCTTACAAATTTCGTTAATATTGTCCTCAGGCAGCATTGGCTCAATGGGCACATCAGGATCTATAAAAAAAAAAGAAGAAATTCCAGTACCTCAGGGATCTGCTTCCACACCAGCACACTTCGATTTAATGTAAAGAAGCCAACACAAGAACCAGAATGATGGGAACTGTAATCCTCACCTTCGCAATCTGACGTGCCTAGCCCATCAAGAACCTTAATGTCATCCACAGCGATGTCTCCCCAACTCTTTCTCTGCACAAGACCCTCAATCACCACCTTAAAATAAGACAACATGCAGTTAAAGTCTAATTGATCTTCAAGTTTCAGAGAGGAAACTAAGTCAGTTCATGAGACACACACCTGATAAGGTTGGCTGGTGCGTGGCACAAGGACACGACCTTCCCTCCAGCGATTACCTTGGTGACCACTGACCGTCCAAAGCAGGATATCAGCAGCTCCATCCTCAGTCTGCTTACGCTGTTTGATATGGAGTGTTCCAATGTGCGACCCGTACATGTGGTACCAAAAGGACACGCAGAGGTCAGAGTTCTGAGAGCTGACCACGGGACTGACCAGTCGAGCCACCTCGTTCTCTTGGAGACCAGTCGCTAACGTGTAGATAAAATTCCCTGATCCCCCTGTTGGATAGTTAAACTTTGTTTACCATGAGATGGAAATGAAACGCATTCAGCGGGCGGAAATTATCTTTCTGTCTAGCCGAATAGTAGAATATGCTCACCTGTGTGGTCCATGTTGGGGCCAGTGTTGAGAGTTGGGGTGCCGCTGGACTGGATCTGCCACCTGGAGCCAGTGTCCTCTGATGTCCAGCTGCAGAAGGAGGGATCATTGGGCCAACCGAAGTCGCAGGCAAACCATAGAAAGCCTGAAAGCATGGTGAAGTCAGGTCAAGCGGAAGTGGGATATCTCATTTCATCACACAGAGAGAAATGTCAATTGCTTTGGCCTGCATCCAGACAATGATTGAAGGTTTTGTAGCCTGTAGTCATGATCTGACAACAGGCTAAAAACAAGAACAGATTATTTTCTACAAACACCAGAGGGCAGCAGAGAACTGGCGAACAACAGCTTCAAGACCCACTTGTTGGTGAGACAAAAGTTAGAAGATGAAAACAAAATGTGACACGAGACAAAGAGAAGTGTTGGTGTAGACATCATATCATGGTTTTTTTTAAAGATCTCTCTTAATGAAGGGTTGAGTGAGGTACAGACGCAGAGGCATGCTGGGAACACACGCCAAACAATGACAGGGGGATGGAGACGACAAGGTCTGGACACAGCTTAGAAAGAGACACTCATAGCATCCTGCTGAGAGATGAAGATTTTAATGAGAGCAGGAATTTGAGATCTCAAGACAGCTATGGCAACAGTGCCGAGGCACTGTTCCAACGATCCGATCCCCCATGGACCTACGGAGCAGCTTCCACAGAGTCCAGAAAACGTGTGAGAGCTTTTAGACAAAGTAAGACTTCCAAGGAACACATGGAAGAGGAATGTTTGGGATGTTAGGCATGGTTTTATGCTCCATCAGGAGATGTCTTCAGAGATATAATGAGGCTGCCTTCCAAGTGACAAAATATATGAGCCAACATTCCCTTTAATAATGGAAAGGGTTTAACTAGCCTCTGTAGGCTACGACTCTATTTACCCATTAAGCACAAAGGATGGAATTCTCATGTGGAACCACATTACAGACTACAAGCCACTTTCACATATAAATCCCACTCCCAATTAAGATGAGTTTCGCTTTCTTTTTTTCTGTTCCATTATTGGAAGGCTTTGACTGAGACAGCCAACAAGCCCTGGATAAGATGAGCAGCCACATGACTCATTTGACCATTTCATTAAAAGAAAAGGAGGATTTTTCCAGCTCAAGGCCAATGGAAACTAGAAACTAGATCCTTGGAGATTAGGGTGCTTTGGAGACATCCACCCACACAGACCCAGACACATAAACATGAACACATACATGGCTAAATTCTACTAAAACGGACTGTCTTTACCCTAAAACACAAAGTTGCATTTATACAAACTAACAAGACAGCTGTGGTCATCCATTAGGATGCAGTGGTTTGCAAGTGTACTCATGCAAAAATTGTCATGTTGCAATTACTGACAACAATGTATTTTATTGGGATTTTGTTTGATAAACCAACACAAGGCAGCACATAATTGTGAAGCAAGGAAATTGACACATAGCTTTTCAAATAAAAATCGAAAGATTGTGTTCTTTGCAAAATAGTTTAAAATTATTCTATTGACGGAGAGCATCTGAGGACATCAATTTGCCATGTAATTTAAGTTTAGCTCTGGTCTCTAAAGGGCCATTCAGACACATTCCACTGTAGCTCTATATGTTTTGGGCCTTTTTCCCATCAAGTTTGACTGGCTTCCCTGCCCTTGCTCAAAAAAAGCATGATGCTTCCGCCACCATGTTTCACAGTGGGGATGGTGTGTTCAAGGTACACGATGCTGCACCATCATGTGATGGTGTGTTGAGGATTACCTTCTGTGTTTGGTTTCTTACAAAAAAACAAAACAAAAATTAGTTATGTCTCCTGCTCCTGCTTGTGGCTTGTGGTAAACTGCAAACAGGACTTTTTTATTCTGGCATTCAACAACAGCTTTCTTCCTGCCACTTTTCCATAAAGTCTAATATCTGTCTAATATATGTCCTGTCATCTGAGCTGTGGATCTGTTGGCTGCTTCTTTGATCAACACTCTTTTTGTCCAGCCTTTCATTCTAGGTGGATGGCCATTTCCTGGGAGGTTTGCTGTTGTGCCTACTTTTTTGTGTTTTTATATGATAGATGGAACAGTGCTCTGTTAAATGTCCAAAGCTTAGGATATTGTTTTACAACCTAACCCTGTTTTAAACTTCCACAGCCGAATCCCTGACCATCTCCTGTGTCTTCATGATGCTGCTGGTTTTATATGGGGTAAATTACACACAGGTAAAAATAAAAATACTAAACAAAAGACAGAAATGTCCAACAAGGTGTACAAAACACTTTTGCAAGATATATATGATATATATATATATATTATATATATATATATATATATATATATTATTATATATATAGTATATATATATATTATATATATAAATATATATATATATATATATATAAATATATATATATTATATATATAATATCTTGCAATATATATTATATATATATATCTTGCAGTAATATATATATATACATATGGCCAATTGTATATGTATTGTATGTATATATGTATATATATATATATATATATATATATACATATTACATTTGTATATCTATATCTATATATATATGTATATGTATACAAGATATATAACACTAACACATTGGTGGTTTGATTCACCTAAAACGATACAGCTTTACTCTGAGACACAAGGTTGAGTTTAACGCAAACACACAATAGACTCCAGTTCTCATCCATTAGGATAGCTGCTGCTCTAGCAGACTGCAGACAGACCACAAAGCCAGCTGACTGAGTAAATAGGAATAGGTGGAGCCTACGGCCCATTAGCCAAGGTCAGACTGGGGTACCTTTCCTCAGCTGGCTGCTACCTCATCAGCCTGCTATAGGAGACACTGCTATGTGTGCTTGCTGGGGACATGGCCCCAGAGTCTGCCTAATTTCCTCCGGTCATCTGCATTGTGCTTTCCGGCTCTTTGCTCTAGCTCGTTTTTGTGCGAGTCAGTGTCGGCCCAGTGATTAGTGATTATGCTGAGGAGGCAGCAGCAGAGCACCAGTGCTAATCATCAGCTAGCCTCGCATCTTGCAACCTCTCTCACCCTGTCAGCAGGAGCCTCTCAGGGCCATATTATCAGCTTTAATAACACACAAACACCAAGAGGAGAGAGGCGCGCTCATGCTGGCATTTATTACCTAAGGTCACATGTTTTTAAAATTAACTTTCAGTGGGTAAACATTAACACATTTCATCATCCTGGTTTGTAAACTTTAAGGGAATTATGCTTTTAGAAACTCACCTGGAACGGTGTCTACTTCTGGGGTCGTGGTCTCTGGCATTATAGGACCACCTGTGACAACACGGGACAGTAGCACAGTTAGCCTTGTACACATTCCTTTCCAGATGTCTGCACTCATCCGCATTCATGCCGGCTAGATTTAGCTGACCATCTCATGCCACTTTTCTTTCATTTTCTTCAATTTCCTATAACATACCCTTTCTTTGACTATCATTGCCTATGACTGAGACAGTGCCATGCTCCTCATTGGAGACTGCTGGTTAATGGGGAGTACAGGCAGCGGTGCAGGCTCATTGAGTTACTAGGTTAGTGGGATAGGAGGCAAAGAGGAAAAGGCAAGTGAGAGCGGTAACGACAGGGAGAGGCAGAGCTCTTCTGCTGAGGTAGGTATGTGTGGATCGGTTTCTCCCCCGTAAGGTTCCAGGGGGTGGACATAAGAAGACAGACGAGGGAGGTGGAAACGAAAGGTGCAGCTAATTAGAGCTTTATCAGTGCATGCATGCATGCTGGCGAGCGTGCACGAGAGATTCCAGATTGGCTGTGGTAAGTGAAATCGGTGGGACTGCAGATAGGGGAAAGCAGAATGAGTATGAGAAACAAAGCAGAGGGGCGGGAGAGCAACAGGAGGGTGGGGGAGTTTGGACGCAGTCTCATGAAGGCGATGTTAGCACCTGTCACGTCGTAGTCATCACCTGTGCCGCTGTGGCAGCTCGCCTGGTCATCGTCACACTCATCAGATGGGGCGGTGCTTGGGACTGGAGTGGTTGGAGGCAGTGTTGGTGCTGAAAGACAAAAGAGGGAGATAGACAGCAGACAGCACTGATTAGATTTCTGAGCCAAACACGTATTGGTGAGGAGGCTGGATGTTGATGAGTCTTGCCTTATACATATGTCACAGGGGTTACATTTAAAAAAAGCAGACAATGTTTCATCTAGCTTCTCACAGTCAGCAAAGAACAACTCGCCAGGTCATCATTGAGTTTGTAGGACCCATATGGATTTAACTCAGTTTAGATGGATACTAAGGGGGCCCTGTACTCACAATGGTCGTCTTGTATAGAACCTTCTGGGGTATAAATATGAAACATGGAACAAGCAAAGAGGAACCCTATAGTGTACCCAAATGATTTTGCCAATATGTTTTTCCCCAACACGGTTCCAGTGGTAAACTGGTTCTGTCTTAGCAAGCAATGCAGCGACTGCCATGTTTAAAAGTCCTGAATTAGTATTGTTTTTGATCTGCAAAATTTTAGACAATAAAAAAATTACAAACAAAAAATGTCAGATTAGCTTCTAAATAACATACCATCAATTTTTCTGATAAATAACATGATGCCAAATATCTAACTCACAGACATTCCCATCTGGGGTCCCTTTTTCAGCCTATTTCCTACCCATTTGGGCCTTCTGTGTATATGTTGGCCAGGTATATATTGTACAGCACTGTTTTCTTGTTGTAGCAGGATTTACTGTTTAGAGAATTATTAATTATTAATTCAATACTCAACATGACCTGAAAAATAAAACTTAATCAAAGAAATGAGTAGTAAAAAGTGTTTGTATGATGCCTGTCTCTCTTTGCAGTTAAAAAAGAAAACAAAAAAACAAAACAAAAAAAGAAATAAAAAAACATGTAAGAACACCATGGATTGCCCACGGTTACATACTGGCTTTCAATGTAGGCTTTTATTCTGTTCTTTTAGTGTAGGCTTGAGCTATTAGCAAAGCTCCTGCCATCAAGCTGCGGAGGTGTGGGTGTATAAATACAGACTTGCGCATGATGCTTGAGTGGTTGAAACTATTAGATACAAAAAAAAAGACATAAAAATCGCTACATATGCAGGCCTATCATTATGGCCCTGCTTAACTTCAATGTGGGCAAGGCCCAAGATCCACTCCACGCTCCGCTGCCGCACAGCTGTCCTGCGGTGTGAGCGTGCATTTGTAAGTTTTTATCCCAACTGAGTAATGATCAGGCTTCCCCAGAGCAGAGGGAGGAAAAAGAACGAGAGGAGAGGTGGAGCAGGAAAGAGGCATAGACAGATGGGGTGAAAGTGCCTGAAAAATGTGTACAGCGTCTGTGTGTGTCAGCCGATCCTCCTGCTCTCGCCCTCTGCTAGATGAAATATGAGGCTGATCAGTCCCTGTCAGATTCAGGGTGGGAGAGGTCAGGGATGGGGTCAGCCCTGCGTTAGGGAAGCCTCTTACAGAAATGAGGATTTAGCCCTCCTGCTGTGGCTAGCTGCACACACACTTGTACAGACAGATAAGCACCTGTGTATGTGTGTAATTGTATATGTTGTGCTTTAACCACAACCTTGGCAAGGTACTTGCGGTTGCTCTGAGTGCATCCGTCTCTATGAGTGTGTCTGTTTTTGGCATTAACAGCGAAAACAAGCATTATCATCTGTCTGAAGTTCCCGGTGAGAGTCCATGAGGATTATGAGTGAATGGGCTTTCCTGAAATCCAATATGTAAATCCACTTAGAGCTAACATGCTCCATACTACTATATCACCAAGCTCTCTCTGTGCTACACAACTGCACTAAAAAATATTTCAATTTTGTTAATAAGGAAAAGAAACCATTTATAATGTCGAAAAAGATCAACAGTTCTCCAGGGTCCTTTAAAGCAGTATCTCAGTATTTAGGCAGTAGTTACTGTTTTTAAGATAGATTGTAAAACCCAGTAGTCTACTTGCACATTGCTCCTTCCTTGCAGCCTGTTGCAAAAAGACACATCTGTAGTGAAATCTATTAAACATCCCAAGGATAATGTGGACATAAATTATTTTAGCAGCAACATGATGAGTTCCTAGATTATCAACTTTTAGGATATTACATACTGTTCATCTGCTGGAACCAGTTTTTTAGGGGTGATACTTTTGGTTACAGTCACTTTCCCACAAGACCTCAAACCGTAATCCAAAGTACCAAGGTGGCAAGGGGCTTTGAATTCAACCTGCCACTCTTAACTCCCTGAGCCACCAAATGAGGTAGAGCCAATCCTACAACAGTCAACGTCTAAAAGTTTAAAACATGTCAGGAGCCCTGCTGTTCTTGTTATTAATACACACTGGATGAGTTAAAGAGCACTGAGACAAAACAGACCATTGGGCTTTAGCTTTGGTTACTTTCTTCAGTAGCTGAGATGTGTGGGAACTCAGCAAAACCAAGATGGGTGCTTGTTGTAGAGGAGATGTTTGCAACCTATTGGCCTTTTTTTTTAAGAAATTTCCCTATTGGTAAAAAATGAAAACTATGAAACTGTGTTAAATTTTTTGCAGATTTAAGGAAAAAAGAGGAACAGATTGTGTCTTTGTGAAAGACTGTTAAGGAGGAAGCACCTTAAGATACAAAGCAAAATGGTCTCTGCTAAAGTTTAGAGACCACACTGATTCATCCTCTGAGTTAAGTGTCGTTTAGGCTTAAAAAACAATCATGCCTACTGGGTGGAAAATTAGTTAGCAATGAGCTCTGTTTAAAGTAAAACTTTGAAATACCTTCAGAAAGTCTAAAGAACCGTGGGTCATAACCTACTCAGTGCAAAAACTCATTTGACAACAACAGAAATAAAGAAAGGATAGCTCAGTTGTTACACACAGTCCTGTACATCTGCTCTGATAGAAACAATATAAGTCATTCCAAATATACCGATGTCCATTGGGTTCCTTTGAAAGACCAAAGACAAGGACGGGTTGTTAAAAGGGTGATGGGGGCCAGGCGGTAACAAACCGAGAAGGCCAGGTGGGCTTTTATTTGATCCCCTCCAGAAGTGGTTATCACCAGGGCAGCTTTGATGTAACAGGAAGACAAGACAAACCATCCCTTGTTGGAGGAAATACTATGAGTTGGACAGCTGTGTGTTGAACACAGGCAGCCTTCATGCACATCATTAAATAGCCAGGGATGTTGTAAAGACATGACGTGAAAGCTTTGTCTAGTCATGTCATTAGTTTGGATGATAGATTGCTCACCTCGCTGAGCCTGACACATCACATGTGCAGGGATGTAACATAGTCTGAGACTGGGAGAGCTCTTATCTGCCTACTGTACTGAGGTCATTGCTCTGGATAGAAAGTAATCACAGTTTTCACCTCAGCACCGGGAAGGAAAATGTGATTATGTTGGCTAAATGTGTTTCTGCTGCGGCCCATGTCAACAGCAAAGATAAAAGGCTTCACTTTGCCACCAAGAGTGTGACTGGCATTTACAGAAGTCGGCTTAATCTAGGTTTTTACATACACTTTAAAATTAGACACATAACCTGAAACTGTTAATGTTTTAGGTCAGTTAATGGTTCCAAAAACTATTTCTGTTTTTAGAGAATGTTTGTTTTTACTTTTCTTTTCTTTCTTCATATTCAGACATTCACAATGGTTTCCTTAGTATTTGGTAGAATTGCCATTTAAATAGTTTGAACTGGGTCAGCAAGCCTTCTACGATAGTTTGCAGGACGTTTTGCCAGTTCCTCCTTGCTGGCACACACCTTTCAGCTCTGCCAATGTATTTCATTAGGACTAAGTGATGGCCACTACATAACATTGTGTTTCTTGCCCATTAGCCACTTTGAAACTAAGAGATGATTTTCATTAGGATATTGTCCATTGGAAAACCTACTAATGCCCAACCATTAACTACCTGGCTTCTTTATTCTATATTGTTTACTATCGATGCCATCTACCATGTAGCAGTCTCTCCTGAAGACAACACCCGCACAACATAATGCTGCCTCCCCGACACTTTACAGCTGGTACTGTATGTTGTTTCAGGCTTGTAATCTTCGCCCTTTTTTTCTCTAAATGTAACAATGGTTATGATGGGGAAACACTTACATTTTAGTGTCACCAGACCACAGTACAAGTCTCTAAAGATTGATCTCCTTGTACCTGAGTGCATGTGTAAACTGCAATGTGGCTTTTTATGCTGCTTTGGAATTAATGACTTCTCCCTGTCTGAAGAGCCTTTCAGCCCAAGTTGGTACAGGACTCGTTTCACGGTGGACAGTGATACTACCAGCTTCAGTGAGCATCTTTACAAGGTCTTTTGAGTTTGAGGGTTGATATGTACATCTTGTGCCAACACAAATTAATCTCTGGGGCACATAATCCATATTGAACACCATTCCCATGGCGCTTATACTTGCAAACAATTGCTTAAACAGATGAATGCAGCAGACAAGTGGAAACTGTACCATCAATGAACCAGATCTGTGGAGGTCTACAACTCTTTTTCTGATATCTTGAATGATATCTTTGTTATTTTCCATGATATTACACAAGGAAGCAGTGTGTTCCCCTTAAAATACATCCACAGGTGAGCTTCCATTTAAGTCAGATGTTGTGAATTTACAAATCCATTGACTTCATCATTTAAGCCTTCCCAACTCAGTTTTTTTAGTATTGTTAAGAGTATTTAAACTTCAGAATTTCAGGAAAGTAAAAAATACATTTATGTTTTTGATCTTTGCTTTCATTATACTGTCATTTAGCAAATAGAAAGAATTTTTGTGATCCTAAAACGAGATTCTTTTTGGAAGTTTTTGTGCATTGCTCATGTTTACCTTCAATCTCACAGCCAAGGAGTTCAAGCCGCAGGCCCATCCCAGCAGGAGTGGCCCTCTCTGGATAAATTCTGACGAAACGGGTCAGCAGGGGCTCCACTCTCCTCAGTTCAGGAGTGTCGTAATTGCTGTTACCTTCAAATATCTGGCAAAGAAAAAAGGCAGAAGGCACAACATGTGATATACTGTATAAAGACCCGCCAACACTCTCTGGGATTCTTATTTCGGCATTCTGAACATTATATGAAATATGTGGGGGTGGTGAGGGTTGGGTTAGGTGGAAAATAATCTGGAGATGGTTGAAAATAAAAGGAGATCAGCAGATCTCCCTGGTCTTGCTGACATCTAAACTGCAGCATATGTGGGGAACAAGGGGGTGAAAACAGCATGATGCAGACCGCTGTCAAAAATCAACTTTCAGCACCCTCAACTTTGTCTCAGATCCTTTGCAAACAAAGGAATAAATGTTGGGGAAAGCGGGTTTAGGATTGGATAAAGCAAAGAGGAAGACGGAGGACTGATGGAAATGGATTAATGTGGGTGATCACGAGAGAGAGCCTGGTGAGCTTTAGCTGCTTGGGTACCTCTCAGGCTGGGAGAGAAAGGCAGCTAACTAGGGCAGGCAGAGGTATGGATCTTCCTTGCTCCCTTTATAAATCAACCATCGGCCCCTCTGGATGAGATTTATGCCCTGTCAGGGACAATTGTAATTGAGGATAGGGTGTTGCAGCTCCTTTTGGAAAAGTGTGTGGTGCTGCATGAGAGCATGTATTTTTGTGTTTGTCCATAAGTGGACTGTGTGTTCTGTGGAAGCAGCAAAGCTGGCAGATAAATCATTCGTCATTTCTTTATACATATAATACAGAGCAGGGATACAGAATTTGGTATTGCAATGTTTTTCCTAATGTGATTCAAAGCACTACTGAAATTTACCTAGAGTGACTGCTTTATTACTCACAACTGGCAGGTGAAACACTAAAGAAAATTGACCAGATGCATCATAATCAGAACCAATGTACAGATTTATGTGAGCTGTTCTTAGAAGTATATTTCAGTTAGGTTAGAAATCCAACCATCTATGTTGATTGGTTGACAGAAATAAGTACTTTAAAAACACAATTAGATTATCTGAGTTTTTTCCATAGCTTAAGCGGTTCGCTTCTAGTAGATGATTTGTGAAATTAAACGGAATCGGCTTTGATAGCACTAATTGAACATTCACATACTGAGACTTAAATGTTTGTTACTGATCCACCTTGCCATTGTGTCCATCCGTCCATCATCAATGACACTCTTCAGCTCCTTCTGGGGGATTCCCAGGCCAGAAGGTCTGCCCCACCGTCTTGTCTAAATGGGACATGGCTGGAAAAGCTTCAAATGTAGGCTAATTATATGTAGGGCTGAGCCCAGCCACTTAAAGAAACATGCCCATATCTCATGAACATCGGTGAGGAATAGAATCTTGATGATGGGTGAATAGAGGACGATACTTTTTGGTAGAGCTTTCTGCACCACAACAGAGTGAAGCTACATCAACACTTCTGCAGATGAGGTATCAATCCGTTTATCCATTTTCTGCTCCATCCCAACATTGCTCCTGAACAAGACTCCAAGAGACCTGAACTCCTCAGCTTGAGGCACAAGCAAGAGCGAGAAATCCACCTATTTGTAATGTGTTTCATTTTCTATCCAGTGTATTAGCAGGTTCACTTTCATCTTTCAGGATGGAAAATATTGCAAAGGTCTATGGGTGAAATTTTCAACCTCATCTGTTGTACCTTCTACATAATCACAAATTGTTTGGTATAAGGCATAGGCTTCTCACCTCTTTTCAGAACTGAACAAACACAAAATTAATTCCTAAAATTCCCCAGCCTACCTTTGGCTTGTTTCCACTGGTGTCATACACCATCCTCCAGTCGGAGCCATTGTTGCTGTACCCAAGGCGGAACTTCTTCATAAAGACCTTGTTCTCGCGGTATTTTCCTCCCTGTATGATGAAACCCTTCACCAGCTTTTCTTCTCCGAGATCCACTTGCAGCCATTCGTTTGTGAAGGGCTGAGGCTGGGGCAGGAGGGTCCACCCTGTCCTGCTGGTAAGAAGGCGGGCGTTCTCAGGCACCCAGCTCCGGTCTGTATGAGAGGACGCAGTGATCTGGTTGTCTGTGATCAGGCCTGACACCATGCCTAGCATGCCAGAGCAGGGGTACTCTGAGAGACAAAAGACATGGGGAAATGTGGTTAACTTTTTTGATGCAAACCAATGTAACCCTGCAGAGGTGCAACACATGAACAAAAAGAACTTAAACATATCCAAAGGACTGATGTCCAAGATCATCTACAGTGCCAAAAGCAAAGTTTGGGTCTGAGCCTTATACAGAGAATAGCCAAATTCAAAGGGAGGAGGATTGTTCCCCAAACTCTTTCTAGTGTTACTGTGATCTCTCCCTTTTCTCTCTCTGTCTCTCTATTTGTCAGTAGATCTCATGCATACTAATTCTTCAGCCTGAAGCAATTGTCTCCAGGCAGCCAATTAAAACCCTCTTCCCGGTTGGTGTTTCCACCTCCTGCATTTGGGGAGCACTTTTTTCCTTTGTATCTCCCTGTCCCTCTCTCCATAGACTTAGATATATTTGCACACAAAAACAAAATCTCTTTGTGCTGTGTTTGCTGCCACAGCAATCATCTGCCTTCTGCTTCACAGCTGTCCACATCTGCGGGATTACATCTTTGAACATATCGTTGTTTCCTGTCCACAGTTCCAGATTTTCCTCTACTTCTCTGATTCTGTCTTAACTCTTGACGTGTTTTACCTTTATACACCATTTGCCCCAAATGCAAATGCATATCTTTTTAAATTTACTTAAATTTACTTTATGCTTGAAGTTGAGTCAGGAAAAATAGAATTCTGGAAACATTTCCGACAAACATTTAGACATTCTTCCACCTTCTTTCTAAATGTTTCAGTCGAACCCAAAAACAACTGTGAGAAACCTGCAGTAACTTATTATTTATCCGCTATTGAAGGAAAAATCCAGGCATTGTTACATGTCCCTACATCCATGTGAGACAAAGTGTACAGATTTAGCATTGCTGCATCTGGCAGTTAAAAAGGACAAAAAGTTGCAGAACAAGGCCTCTTTCAGTACACCTCTGCCTATGTGAAACAGTTCCCATGAAAACCTTGTGAAATAAATTCCTTTTCGTGCAACCCAGAAAACTAGCAATCGCTGGCTGCACAGAAGCCTCTTTTCCTCCTGGCCATGATCTGTTGAATGTGATCAGAGGAGCTGGCCTTTGGCTGTGTAAAGCTAAGGCACTGCGATCTGAATGCTTTTGAAGTGATGGGAATGCAGGGGGAAAGGTGCATGTGTGTGCATTAAAGTGTGTGTGTATGTGTGCAGGTCTGTCTAATCTTGTGTGTGTGTGTCTGGATGAGAGATGAAAGCGACTGATGCGACTCCCCTGGATCATATGGAGCTTCTAATCGAGCTCAGCAGAGATTACAGAGGCTGCAGGGATGGCATGCTCACCATGGCACGCCCAGTGTAGCGACTGTTTATGTTTGTGGACGGTAAGAGTAGAGATGATGCGGGTCTGTTTGGGCCACGAATGGGGTTTGGGTGGAGCATCCTTGGTTCATCTGAGCTATTTTTACACCACGGCATATTTACCAACAACTGGGTGGTGGATCCTTTTATTAATGAGTAGCTGTTTGTATCAGAGGGCACGCGACCACCGTAATATGTGGTGAAACATTTTGTGACCTTCAACACACCCACTCTCGTAATCTCTGAATAATTGGTTTGACATAATTAATTGAAGACGGGGCCTCTTAATTCAAATGCTTTTCCTCTCTAGTCTATGGTACGTTTTTGTGCATTGCTTAGCTGTCATGGAAACACTCAGTGAACGTAGAGACACACTCAGAAAGCTCTCCAAAGTTTTTACGTTAAAGTATCAAAGGCTGAAGAGGACAGCCGAGTCACAGAGTTTATGGAGCCCTCAAAAGCCTCGGTTTCCCTGACCCTGACCGTACTGGTAGCATGCAGTGGACCTGGCAGTTTCTTCAGAGAACCCATGGGCACTAACGTCATATTGGAGGCCCTGCGGTGACTTCGATCCTGTGATGTGTTTATGCTCGGCACAGCGCTCTGATTATGTGCCCCACACACAAGCCCCAGCTGTAACCCTGCTGCACCCAGGGTGCCATCTGCTCTTATAGAATTGGCCACGCAATTGTGATGCATAAGTGACTCGCTCCATAAAAAAAGGAAGGAACACACACTCACTTGACATTTAGTACCAAATAATCATGATCCCAACTTTAATTGTATGTTGGGCATAGGCCTGTTATCGATATCAAGATAGACCAAGGTTTTAAAAAGTTGTCCTTTCAAAGCACCAAAGTTTTCCATTATAACATTCCTGGGGTTGAACGAGATACTAAAAACAGTGTCTAAGTGACCAGCACAGAGTAACACAGTGATGTCCCTCCCCCACCCGTTGCTGTGCACTCCCCATCAGCTAGCTGTTTACAAGAAACACAAATTTGTCTGTTAAGAATTCTTTTGCATTTGTCCTTAAAAATGTTCCTTTAAATATTTCTGGGAATGTCTTCATCCAAGATTAAATTGATCAAAGATGTTAACCATGCCAGTAATTTGCCATGCCTGCAGGTGTTGTTATGTCTGATGTGGGGCTGAGGGCTAGATTAGAGGTGGGTCTGGGACATTATAGTTTTAAAATTGTTGCATATAGATGGATTATTTACACTGAAATCTAACACAAATTACTTCACCTGATAAAAAATAAAATAAAATCCATCCCCCCAAAACCCAGGGGCATGGGGCTACTGCCTCTGTGAGCCCAATGTCTAAAGTCATGTGCAGGAGATGTACCATCACTAAACAACACAACACTGTTGTCAATAAGCACTTACTGCTGCCAGCTGCAGGTTGACTACCTGGGCAGGTAGTCTCAGTAAATATCCAGCTAACATCAAATTGCCCTTTTTGTGTTGCTCAGGAAAAAGCTCAATGACAATATGTGCAATAATATTTGCACAATAAGAACTTAAAAAATACACCTAAATGTGTTTCTTTATGTATCAAAATTCAAACAAATAAATAATTGTTACAGAAAAAATATTATATATAAGTTTAATAATCAAATTTCTCTGTTTTTGTAGCAGCAGTGGAAACAATTGTTACGTTTCTGCTAAAAAAAAAAAAGGTCATGGTTCACATTTCTGTTAAACGTTTTACATAAATACGGTGAAAATGTCATTCTAGCCCATGCCTATTCAAGATGATGATAGAGAAAAGGCTATGTCTTTTCTGCCCTTAATTTACTCAAGCTCAATTCAAATTGAATGCACATGTTCATATCCCACAGAGACAAAGATAGATGTGATAAAACCACGGTAAATGGAGCCATCAGCATACACACACTAATTTAAAACATCAACAAAAAGCAAGGGGAACAACATTGTTGCTAAAATCTAAGTTATATAAGCAAAAAAAAAAAAAAAAAATGTGGCAAGAGAGAGTACTGGGAGCAAATCAGCAAGAGCCCACCCAGCCTTAACAGCAGATGCAGGCCACCTGTTTACTCTATTTATACCGAATAAGATGCATCTAAACATGGGGTCATGTTAATAGATAATGCCCATTCTTTTGTCTCTAGTCAGTATTATGTAGCTTGGGCTTGGATTGGAAATAAAAACCTGACAGCTAACTGAGACAGAGTAAGTTGCCATGATCGTTTGTTATTCTGTAGTGCGGCTAAAAAAATGTTTTGCATTTGCAGAGGGAGCTGTGAGCAGGGATGAAGAGGTGATTCATGGGTAATATGAATGAGGATTAGCGGGAAATCCAGCAGTAACCAACCTGATATCTTGCAACCGTACACCTCAAAGCGCAGTGCAATGCCCGTTTCCCAGGTGACTGGACGAAGGCGGACGAAGCGCGTCAGCGTGGGTTTGGGCAGATTTGTCTTGGCAACGTCCGTCGGGTTGGTGTTACCTTGGAAAATCTGGGAAAGAAAGCAGGAGACAGATTATTATTGACAGAATACGAGAGGAGATGCAGAGCGGCAGTTTTTTGATACATTGGCTCTTCCAGAGAACCAGAGGTAACCGTCAAAGAATAGCTTCTAAATAAAAGAATGTTTAGGATGTTTCACATAAACCTAAAACTTAAAAATAGATGAATGCTTCTGGTGCATAGTGTTTTAAATTACTGATACTTAAAGAGACAGGAGCTGCCCTTGCTTCACATGTTGCAGCTGAAGTAGGGAAAGGCATGAAACCTGAGGCTGGATGTGTAACAGTGATCAGAGCCGATTAGCTCAGGGTACCCTTTCACCATCCTCTGCTTCCAGATTGGGTGTAGGTTTTACTGCACTGTCTTGTTGAAAGGTCAGAGACGTCAATGTTCTCCCCTGGGGTCAGGTGACAGTTTACAAGCGCCATACAATGAGACAGGCCACCCAGCCAAACAACTGCCCGCAGTCCGTCACAGTTCACTCTGAGTAATTGAATCTCAAAGGTAACCGCACGGCCTCCGGACCTCTCCGACTGAGAAGTTACGAGGCGGAAAGGATTCTAGCTGAGAAGAATAGGATGCACAGATGGGAAGCTAGCAGTTCAGTCAATCTGAGATGAACTGAAACACTGCTGGGACTGATGCATTAGACCATATAGCCTGCTACCACGTCCTTCAGTGGTACTCGTCATCTACATCACTAAGGGACCCTTCTACAAAGTCAGCCACTTCCTTAAATACCATGCAGCATCTCCTCTCCGCACACTAACTGTAAAGTGGCTTTTTCCTGAGCTGCGCTAAGATGCCAAACTGCAGGCTCAGCATGTAGCAAATGGTGCTCTTCCACACAAAAGCACTTAAGAGCCCGAAAAAACACATGCCAGGCTTTAGGCAGCACCTTTAAGCTGTCTCTTTACAAAAGTAACAGTGTTCTCTGGAGAGACCACGAAAGAATCAGGCTCGGGGGCACATGCATGTACCAACAATTGTTTGGATGATCTGTTGAGGTTGGGAATTTTTTTGTACTTTCCTTTCAAAAGCACCTTATGGGTTTTGCAAACCACACAAATGAGGGGGCTGTGTGGCGCCGGAATGCTCCTTTGCCCCACTGAAAACACCCACAGCTCAGTCCATCTGGACCCTTTGCCTCCAGATGGACCTACTGTCTTTTTGACAGTAGGATCAACGATCAATGGTTAGAGCCTGTCAAGCCCCAGTCAAGTATAGCATCCCTTTCCTTCCTTTAGTCTTTGGAACCCTCCTCAACCAGCTACTCAGACATGACAAGCTTAGCTGTCTCTGTGCTTTTATTCAACTTTTCCACCTATTTGTCAATTGTCTTTTCCACCAAAGTCAACTGTCATGTCTGCTTCCTTGACAGCAAGCAGATACTAATTCAGGTCAAATAACAAGGCCTGTTTAAAACGTCAACTCCTTAAACATTTTGCATTGTTACTAAAACCGTTTTACTATTAATACTCTCACAAAGTCGCTTCTGTTCCTTGCATAAATACTCAATGATTGCTAACAGCAGAACGGCTAATAAAATTTCTTTCAATGTTATTTGAATGTCTTCTTATACTATAAGAGAATGGAAATATTCTCAATATTCCAATTGTTCTTTAAACTCGGTTTGATCATAAAGTTTGGAAGTTTGAAACAGGTGTTTCTGTGTACCTTCTGTTTGGAGCCTTCTTTCAATGTGATCCAGTCCTCTCCATTTGAGCTGACGTCTACTTTGTAGGACTTGACAAAGTATGTCCTGTGAGTCTCCTGGGAAATGGCACCCTGTGTACCGATAGCAGAGACAAAGCGCAAAAAGCCAAGGTCCACCTGCAGAGGGGACAGAGATAAAAAAATACGTTTGGAAAGCCGGTTTTATTATCTCGCACAGATATAGGTAACATGCAACCCTCTTTGTTTGTTTAAAGACAGGAACAACCTTTTAAGAGAGCTTTTCAATGCACAAGGTAAAAACACAGGGCTTGTGTTAGAATCACCTCTGGCCATAGTCTCATCAACTTCCACCAGGAATTTAATAAACAGCAATGAAATGATACCCACATTAATGAAAAAGACACAGGATGACAACTTAATTTCCTGAGATGGGAGACAAGAGGCTGTTGGATGAAAGTGAGCGCAGGGCAGGAAAACGTCTGGAATAACATTATCAAAATCGGCCAGGAGGAAAGAAGGATACAGTGTGAATATAAAACAATGTGCATTTAAAATATGCAGGGGAGGGGGTGTTTATGGACTGCAGTACATCACTGGATGGCTAATACATTTTCACATGGAGGAAGCCACCCACAGGCAGTTGGGTCAGAGGGGAGCATGAGTCTATAGCTATTCATTTTTGTATTTTCATTTGATTTATGCGTATGTGGATTAAAAAAAAAGAATGTTTGCCGGAGCTCGCGGCTTGTTTATTTCAAATATTCCCGACACCAAGCCTGTTCACAAGGATGACCATAGCTGCCAGGAAAGAATGAGTGCACACACTTCCTTAAGTTCTCCTGACGTCTGTTTATGTGGCAGGAATGGCATCCAAATTGCCTTCTGATTATGTAAATTATGCTGTCTATCATCAGTTGGACCAAAGGTCTGAATAATAAGTCTGCAGTAACAGTGCTGTTAAAATTTAACTTATCAATGCAACATAGAACTTGAATGTATTTTACTGGAATTTTTTGTGACACACCAACACATAGTACATAATTGTGAAGTGAAAGAAAAACTATGGTTTTCATAGCTTTTATCAAATAGAAATATGCAAAGTTAGCGGCACAAGTCCTCTTTACTTTAATGCCCATAAATACAATACTATACAGCTTTTGCGTTGTTATCTAACTCAACCTGTCTGTAATTTTCACATCCACAGTTTGTTTACTCTGGTCCAAGTCAGTTGCTGAGTATGTAACTTTTTTCTCTAGTTTGGTTTCTTTTCACACAGAGAAAACTACAAGCAAACCAAAACCTATCAGTACAAACCATGCCAAAACATTCAGTATGTTTATTACTTGGATGTGCCCTGGGAGGGAAAACCAAGTGTCGATACAGGACATAGATGCTGACAGGCCAGAATAGAGCATTAGTCTAAGCAACCAACAGGCTAACTGTAACTTTGAAAGACCTGCAAAAATTCACAGAGCAGGTCGGAGAATCCATTGATAGGACATCTGCAGGTCATGCTCTGCACACGTCTTGCCTTTATGGAACAGTGGCAAGAAGACCTCCATGGCTGAATAAAAGACATAGGAAGTCCTGTTTGCAGAATTTCCACAGGTCATGTAGGGGGACAGCAAATATGGAAAGGAAGGAGGGTGCTCTGACCCTATGAAACCAAAATAGAACTTTTTGGATAATGTATAAAATGCATTTTATCACCCTGCAAACAATATCCCCACCATGAAATATAATAATATAGTCAGCTTCTTGCCACTACCATGAGGTTGCTTTTTTTCAGCAGAGACAGGGAAGCCTGTAACTGGTGACTGAAAGATTGATGGAGCAAAATGCAGGGCAATCCTGGAAGAAAACTTGTTAGAGGCTTTAATGGATGTTAGACTGAGCTTGACATACCAATGGTGCAGCAACCCTAAACCTACAGCCACTGCTACAATGAAATGGGAAATGTATGTGTTAAAATTACCAAAAGTCCAGACTTTAATGTGACTAGACTTGAAAGCTGAAGTCAACAGTTGCTCTCTATCTAATCTGAGCCTGAGCTTTTTTGCAACTCAGAATGGACAAAAATGCCTAGAAGAAACATGTCATTGATGTCTGTATGTACAAAGCCACATGCAGCTGTAATTGCAAGTTTTGACTATACTGAGTCAGGCTAAATACATATGCACACCACACTTTTCTAATTTTTATTTGTAATAAAAAAGGTTAAAACCATCCATCGCACATTAATGTGCAACATTGTGTTAGTCGATTGCATAAAGTTCCAATAAAATACGATGAAGTTTGTGGGTGTAGTGTGACACATTGTGAAGATGTTCATGGAGTATGGACATGTTTGCAAAGCACTGTAGCCCAGTGGAGGCTACTTCACCCCACACAACTCTTCCCCAACAAAGAAAAAAAGTTCAAGCGAAGCTGAAAAACTTTCAAAGAATCTCAACCCCTCCAAGGAAAAGCAGTGCAACTAGTTTTAACAAGCGTTAGCTGCACCTTTGACAGGGTGAACTGACATTAATGAGGAGTAATGGTGTTGCGTGCAGGCGCCACTGTAACGCAGTAGTGATGCTGGAAGCCAGGGTGTCAGAGGAGCAGGATTCTGAGATCATGGCGAGAGACAAGAGGCCTTTGATGTTGACGTGAGATGGGAACGGGCTCTGATGGATGGCGACCAGAGTCTCGAGCAGATTACTGAATCGACTCAGAGGAGATCTCCTGTGTTTGCACGTGGGAGGGTGTGTAAGGAGGAGTGATAACGCTGAAATCCTTTTTGTGAGAGTGAACAGACAGACACGATTGTGTGCACATATTTTAGATAATTAAAGCCAGGGTTATCTGCCGCCACAGATCTTAACAGGGATCCAGAATGTTAAAGCCATAAAGTCAAGAGTCAGCTCTAGCACTGTCTGCCAGGCCTAAATACAGCAATCTACCACACTTAATGATTCCAAGCAAAGAGCTGGAAAGGAATATGGGCATGCCACAGAACGCTGGTCATTACTGCCCCTTCCAGCAGTAAAAAGACATAAACAGATGGGAGCAATAAATGAGATTCCACTGTACCATTCTCTCTGTCTCATTCCAAAGATTTGGATGGATGGAGCCTACCAAAAAAAATAAAAAATCAGTCACATACAGACAGAATACAGTTGTTCCTGTCAATTGGCTCAGGGGACTTTCATTTAAACCCCAGATTTTTCTTTGAATCCAGAAATAGAAACAAAATCAAATCCAGTCGGCCTGAGATGGTTTAATGACGCAGGAGCTGAATTCTTCTCTGTTGGGTAAATGGCTGTTTGTGGCAGAGCTTGATGGGAAAAGCAGTGGATGGCAGCGAGGTTTGGACCTGGTGTATAATAGTGAAAGTTCTTTATTATCTACATTCACATAGTCCTCCTGAATATTTTCTGTTTGGACCAAGGGAACACACAATGAGGCAGCTTATACAGTGCTTAAGGCCTAATGAAATAAAAAAGGCAGCAGAACATGGAATGTGTTCTTTGAAAATGTGTCATTAGGAAACAAAATAAATGAGTAGTTAGTAATTGGTAACACTTGGTGCTCAAATTTCCAGCCATGCACTTTTTAAAAAATGACCT
Organism: Crenichthys baileyi; assembly: GCA_036173005.1. NCBI lineage: Eukaryota > Metazoa > Chordata > Actinopteri > Cyprinodontiformes > Goodeidae > Crenichthys > Crenichthys baileyi. The sequence goes on from JAHHUM010000890.1 coordinate 164,094, forward strand.
TTTCAATGAGAGTTGTTGTAACTCATGACTTCAATGTTTTTATTTTAGTTTGCCTTGAAAATCTGTATTTTTTTATTTTTTTTTTGTTTTTCCAAAATATTAGCAGGTCATGCAGGCATTTGCAAGGCTTCATTGAGAGTGGTTAAGCTTCAAATTGTCATGCACCAGCTTAGTGACAATAAGAGTAAAATACTAGCCTCTTTCACAGAACAGTTCTGTCATAATGCAACAAACACAAGCTCCACTTTAGGATTTTCATTAATCTCACAGAAATGCAGCTGGTACTGTGAAACCAAAAGACGGCATGAAGTGAAAATCTGCAGAATCGATACAGAGCTACATAAAAGTATGTCAGACATTTCCTATTCCAGTTGATTAAGCTCATCATTCTACTTTAAAGCATTACCGCTATTAAAGGAGCTACCCGTGGCTGAAGTCCAGTGATCTATTCTTCCTCAGCAAACTTTACCACAACCCATCAAATGTGAGTTAACAACTATCAACTACAATGACTCCAGTGCATTTTTACCTTAAATCCACTGGCCAGCTGGTTGAAGATACATCTCACTGCTACATCACACCCTAGACCCTAATCCTTACATAAGTTGGCAGTTACGAAGCCTTGACTACCTTGCTTGGTGGTTCAGAGACATTGTGGTAGACTGACTTGCCTTTCCTTTGTCCTTTCAGAAAACACTAAGGGATGGTGAAAGGACGTTTCAGTCTTAGCTTAAAGTGTCACTGGCTCCTGAAACTGTTTAGATCACGGGTATCCAAAGTACGGTCCCGGGAGCATCTGCGGTCCCTGTACTGATTTTGTGCGGCCCACCACACGCACTTTCAAGAATGGGACATATTTGACCCATATTTGAACCTAATGAAAAATTGTAGGAACAATACAAAGTATTCATCTTTTAATTGTCATGCTTTTCGCTCTTTTTCTAATTTTATGGTAAATAGGACCACAACTTTCAACCTGGGTGCGCCCACATCTGCATCGAATTGAAAAAATTAAATTTGGCTAAATATAACAAATATTTTGAAAGAAATAGTGACTCAAATCCTGTTATTGTACCTGAGAATAGAATAAAAATAAATTTTTAAACTCTATGCTTTACTTTTATTACGGCAAACCTAGAATGCCTTTATTATTTTTTGGAGCTAAAATGGTTTACAGATTTGATTCACTAAAATGTTGCATGATGTAATTGTTGAGCAGGTACAAGAAATCACACATTTTGGGGTGGGGGGGGGGGGGTGGGGGGGGGGGGGGGGGGGGGGGGGGGGGTTAAAATAAAACAATACAACAGTTTCATGGCCCTCAACAATTTCGACTTGATGATGGTAGCCCATGTGGCAAAAAGCTTAACCGCCACTGGTTTAGATGCTGGCAGATGTTTTTAAAAGCTCCTTGGCAGGTAGCTGGATTTATCTGTCTATCGCTGTCCATCATAAACAAAGTGTAATCTACTAAATCAGTTTTCCAGCATTATCCATCCACACTGTGGTTCTCCCATTTTAAAATGTGAAAAACAACCTGCACAACTCAACTGAAAAAGAAATAATTCTGTTCAAAGGAAAAAAACAAGATATAAAAAAGCGAAAAACCTTATTGCCTAAGTTTGCACTTCCTTAAACTAAAACTTTTTAGAATCATCTTTTGATTGGTGAATCATCATTTCATCTGTTTTATTTGGTAGAAGTCCATCAGAATCCCACATTTTGACATGTAACTAATAGTTTGGTTTATCTTGCAGAAGTTCTCCATATCTATGAGAATGTGCGGACTTCTCTTGTCCACAAACCTCTGCAGCTGGACCCATATATTTCCTTTAACATTTATTTGACCATTGCAAAACTTTACTTTTGCTCTCACTTTGGCACTTTTGTTTGGATTAAAATGTATGCCTAGACTCACAGTGGTGCTGAAAAATAGACTATTGTCATGTTTGGAACACAACCAGTCCTTTTTGCAAATGGACAATTTGCCTGACTAGTTTCTCTTATGTCATATGAAAGATTTTGAAGAAATCTCCAGTTTTTGTACCACATTTTCTTTATTTACTGATGGCTATCCCCACTGTATCATGGTATTTAAATCCTGCTCTGGAACTTTTTGTTTCCGTCTCCTGACTGATACCTCTGCATAATGAAATGATTTTAATCCTTTCTAATCTCTCTGCAAACTGTAGATTTGTATTCTTTTCAGTTGAATTGAATAAAGCAGGTTATCCTTGTCTGAACATTCTAAGAGGGGTTTGCACATATCAGAGCCAATGCCCAAAATAAAGAGACGTTAAGACTTGCTGGGTCCTTGTATAGTCTGAAGAGTGTTGTATTCAACCTTGCAGGAAAACTGATTCTTGTAACTTTGTGAACGTTTTTGGCACCAAATTTAAAATCTCTTGCAATGTGAGTCAAAAGGGCTAGCTACAGTAGGCTGTCACAGGATGCAACATGGAGAGGAGATGAAAGAAAGCATGCTGGATGGAAACGGGAGAGAGCTCCACACTCTGAGGAGATGGCAGAGTGCAAAGGGGAAAGTTGGGAAGGGGAAGTGTGCCACTGACAGTGAAGCCTTGCAAATTTGAAGGACAGACGCATGGGGTCTCCAGGAAAGATGTGTACAGATTAGATCAATTCCACCAATAGGAGATGATAACAGGGCCTGGGTAATGAGCAAAAAATAATTTATTAATGGCTGCTTGTTAGAAACAGAGGGAACGCTGGTGAGGCTGCGCTAACGGACTGAGGTTTCTCGGGTTAGGCAGGAAGGCAGGCTGTCAGGATTCTTAAATGTGGAACAAAATCTTTCATACACCGCAGAGACCTAAATAAAAACAAACAGGCCCAGATAATGATTACAACAGGGATTCCTTTTAACCCAGAGCCTAGAACAGCACTTACTGACCTCTAAATATAAACCAATAACATTTAGTAATCGTACAAAGACCAATGGGGATCTTGGGTCAATAAATCATCCTCAGATATAAACCTATTTGTCATCTGGAGCTGAAAGGCTGAATCATGCTTGATGGCTGATATAATCACCCGGAGGGAGATGTGAATTATGACTCCTGATGTACCATTCCTGCAGTCTGAGACTTTGCTGAACCATCAGGATGAGGCATTTATCTCCCCCAGATTTTACATTTTGTTGTATTTCCAGATAAATGCTTGGACTCAAGCCCAGCTAAACAAATGACACCACATGTTTTGGGCATGCTGGAACACAGTGACATGGGAACATCGGCGAGGACCACACAGACTGAAACGTAAAAATGAGAACCAGGTTAAGAAATCAACCCTGCTTCTCACAATCTTTTAATTTAGGGTCCAGACTTGAGCATGTCCTTGTCTTCCAGGAATTTTTTTCTGCTTCAGCATAGTATAAAATGAGTGTGTTTATGAGCCTGTTTTTTAATTTTTTAGCTATGAGTCAAAATAATAACTCAAAGCCCAGTGTATCAAGACAGCCAAGGTGCACAGGCTCCAGCGGTTTCACAAACTGATGAAACCAGAAAGGCAGAAAAAGAATCAGTCGTGCTCAGGCTTGTAACACCAGCCATATGAAATCTGATGAGCCTGCAATTAGATCGGCACGCTCAAATTAACTTTCAGCATTTTAATGGAGGTAAACACACTGAGTGTGAGCATTAGAATAAATGATAGGAATGACAAACATACATGGTGTTTAAGTATTTATGTGTGTTTGAATAGGTATAGTTTAGTTTAAGGTAATTTTCCAATCGCCCCTCTTAATGGTAGGTTGAGCTATTACTCAGAGTATTGTCACAGAGCGTAGACAGAGTGACTCAGATGCAAAGTTACATGACAGCTGCATGAGGCTAAAGCCTAGTCAGGGTTGTTTGAGTGAAGGAAGCAGACATGAGCTTGATAAAGACATCAGTAGGGTGAGAAGTTTAGGGTACAGCTTAAGAAAAGGGTCTTGAACTATTCCTCTCCCTGCTTGATTGGCTTATAATTGAGCTGGGTTCAGCAAAACAGTTCTCTGCAAGATGAAATGCATTTCTTTAAATAAATGTAGCTGCTTCCCCAACAGAGAGAGGACAACAGCCTCCAATCCCTTTATGTGTGTGTGTGGGCTTCTGGTGACTGAATAACCGAGGCCTCTGGTGAACGAGTTTATTCTTCTTCACTTAGCAAGAACGACAAAAAAGAAAAAAAAATGCAGAAAATGAGAAAGAACAGAGTGCTCCTCTGTGTGTTCCGAATTCAAAGAGCAGCAGCTGGCAGACATTTGTGGAGGCCTCAATCCTCAAGAAAACCTCTGGAAATGCTTTACGGATTTCCAGTGTTAATGTGGTTAGTCATTAAGTAGATTCGGGGACTTAAATCACCTGTTTCCTGTTTTCTTATGTATGCTAATGATAAAAAAGAAAAAATTTAAATTTAAAACTGACCAAAAAATAGGAGTACTGACAAAAAGGGAGGGTGTATCCATCCCCAAGAGCGTTTTTGAAACAAGCTTTCCCAATTTGCTCCCTAATTTCACCTGCAGATACTTTTGGCGTGGTTTAAAAAAGCCCCTAAAAGGTCTGAATTTTAATTTTTAGTCAGCACCCGGTGTGTATTTTAAACCCTTTCCCCGATGCAAAAAACGCTCATTTCATCAAATATTTGGACCATTTAAAATCCAGGGGTCCCTCAGAAGTTTCATCCCGCCCAAAAGGGGCATTTAATGCACTGGTTTGTCAAGTGTCTACGAAGGGTTTTACAAAGCGGGAAGAACTTGGGGGAAAAATATAAAAGTACTCCCCCAACTAGGTAATTAACCCTTTTTCGTATCTTTCCAAAACAGGGGTCAAAAAGAAAAAAAAAATCATTGCTCTTTCTCCTATTTTGCTGATTTGTAGTTTTCTGATGTGTTTTTTGGCACCACCCTTTGACTAGGAGTGTTATTATCTCTGTCAACAAGTACAGCCAGAGTAGTCATGAATTTCTGGCCTTTACATGGAAGTCCCCTAGGAGTCCTGGGGGACCCTAGTGGGCAAGAACAGAACTTATGTCCCACAGGCATGACACTTAGGGAAGAAATTAGGGGGGACGGGGGCATTTTAAATTTTCCCTTTAGGCTCCTTTTGCCTAAAAATGTAATGGGTCCTTTTTTTGGGAAAATTTAAAATTATTTAAAGATGCGCGGGAAACCTATGAGCTTAAAAGCCCCCCTTTCCCCATTATAAATTTTATTAAACCTGAAGATTACAGTTTTTTTTTAGCCCCCCAAACCCCTCTTTGCGGTTTTTTAAATTTAAGCAGTCTTCTCATGCACCGATAATCTGTTATGGTGACAAAAAAAATTTATAGTTCAGATGACAGAGATAATAAGGTAAAAAGTTTTCTGTTTTTCTCTTTTTTTTGTCTATGAAAGTTTTTCAGATCAAAGATTTCATTTCTTTTTTAAAGAAGGGAAAGAGGGGGAAGTCTAAAATTCAAGGTTTTTTTGTTTAAAATTTGGGCCCATTCCGAGTTGCCACACAAAAAAACATTGACAAACCTCTAAGTAAGGATTATAAAACAAACAGGCAGTGGATGGGGACGGAAAGGAGCGCAACCTGAAGGTATGTCATGTCTGGAAGCTACAAGATGATGCATTCCCAGGATGCCCAGCTGCACATGATCGTTTAGGGCTGACTACTGACTAAAAGGGCTTTCAGACATTTTTTCCCCTCTTCTGTAAAGCAGACACTGAAAATGGCACTGATTATGCCTGAGCTGAGTTTTTTTTGTCTCTAGGTACTTATGCAGCACTCATTTCATTACATCATGCAATCGCTCATGTTTCGATTACCGGTCGAGTGTGGGTCTCTATTCTCTCATTGATTTTCCCATTGAGAGCAAGGCCCAGAAGCAGTGCTGCAAAGACAGCATCCATTGTTTCCACTCAGATGGCATGATGATGATCTCACCGGCAGCTGCGTGCCAGCCTCTGCTCCACTGCTAGTGCTAGACTTCATCAAGTGAAAAGTTGCTGTTAATTACCAGTCCATATTCGAGTACTCGTCACTCGACAGGGTGGTAAGACATCAGAATGGGTGCAGATTTAAAGAGGGAGACAATGGAATGGGATCGAGTGCTTTTAGAGATCACTGACTTGAAGTAATGGAAACCACATTAAGATGGAAAGAAAACAGGACACACTGGCTTAGTGTCGGATGTTAGCCTCTGCACAGCGACTACAGTGGCATTTCATGGAGGAAGTCTGCAATTAAAGGTTGTTTGGCTGGTCAGCAAGACCTGTTTGCTTTATAGATTTGAGCCCTTCCATCTTCCAAAGGTCCAAGGTTTAAGACTGACATGTTTCCCTGTCGGTCTACCATGATTGATTGACTTTACCTTGGGGTTAATCACAAATAGAAAAGATAAGGAAACATTTTGTGACAACAATGAGACATTACTTTGGTTTCTTGCTTTTATCTGTCAGGAAGCAAAGATTAAATAATCTCTCATGACATGAATTAAGGCATGACAGGGTTATCTTCTTATGATTAAACATTTTAAGTAATCAGAGATAGACAGATACTTATGAATCCATAAATACAGTTGAAGATAGGAAGAAGCCAGTGAAGCAATATTACCGTTATGGGATAAGATATACAAGAGATGCTCAGTAACAAGGCTTTCAGGTATTGACAGTTGGGCTCTCTCCAAAACAGTCTAAATTATTGATGCTGTGAGCATGTGCAATCAATGGCATCTGCCTGACAGAGATTCAGTCTCGCAGTTTATCTTTTATCGGCTCATTCTTATTGCTCTCATGGCTCTCGGTGCCCATCAAGTTCTTTTTCAGACACATTTGACAAAGTCGCTCTGCACAAAGTCGGTAATTCCCCAAAAGTTCCAGAGGAAGCATTACATCAGTCTGTAAACATATCATCCTTTCACCTCAGAGACAAATGTGTTGCACAGACGCAGGTATTTCCATGCCAGTCTAGTGAGTTCATAAATGAGGAGACAACTCATTGACTCGTCTGAAGGTTTACCTTCTATTTTTCCCAGAAACCTCCGGCAGAGAGCTCCTACTGCCTCCACTATTGAGCCAAAGGCAGTTAATATGCAAAGGACATCTGTCCATCTCTGTGTTCACCAAGGGGCTGATTAATGACCTGGCTTACCCAGCACTCAATACTGAACCACACCACACCAATCTAATTAGCCAGTGAAGACCGCCCAGACTGTAGCATCTTGTCCTCCTTCTCTCCATGCATCAGAATGAGGCAACATTAAAATGGATGGACGAATCTGAATTATGCCCTGAAAAAAAAAAACAAAGTGAAGGAAAAGGCCTTGGACTCTAAGGCTGCCTATCATGAATAATAGAACTGTTTGGCCGAAACTGGAGTCAGAGAATAATCATGAAATATAAAATGAATTGATTGCTATGTATCTGACTGAGCAAGAGATGATTTGTACATGCCGGGAGGGTGTCCCAGCTTGTTGCAACACTGCTGACATGCTTAATGAAAGAGAAAAGAGAATTTGTGCTCTTCTAATATGACGTTTGATGACTGGAGCTCAGACTGGAATTCATCCCTCAGAAATCTCAGAAATCAACAGCCAACTGAAAACCCTGCTGCTTTGATTGGCTTAGAAATTTGAAGGTGTGGGATTCAAGGTTTTTTCTGATTAGTGCTAGAAATTTTGCTCAGCCATTATAGCAGACAACTTGGAAAAATTTGATTTTAGGGCCAAGTCCAAATCCTGAACATGATCAGTCCAGTAACAGGGCCATTTGGATTTAAAACACCCTGACAAGGGAAAGACTGCATGAAAATCTCTCCATATTTGGGTATTAACAATGGAGTTTTCCATCAGTGAGAATATTTTTTAAACAGAAGTTTTAAGGGTGGCCATGTTTCTTCCTAATCCACTCAGTTTCTTGTTGAGTTCCTCTGCAGAACAATCTGGACCCTGACAAACCCTCACACAGAACACCAAACACACAGACTCAAAGCTGTGTAAATATGCGATTATGCACTGATTATATTAGCTTGAAGGAAAAATAAAGAAAAAGCTTGCTTATGTCCCTCCCCATGAAAATATTTGGCTTTGGGTCAGGTCTTTTATTCGTCCCTTGAGATATCCACTGGGGCCAAACATTTAAGAAATGAATCATATGCTGCTGACGAAAGTAGAAAAAGAAAAACATCCAGGGTATTTATAATAGTTAGGGGCCTTGGGTTAATAAATCAAAGACAGTGCACATGCATAAAGGTAGGGCTATGGTTGTGGTGTCACTTGGGGGGGTTCTTTGTGATGTGAGCGGACTTGATATACGTGTCTTATCCCCATCATGGGATGACGGAACTAAATCCTTAATCTTCCCACATAAAGTTCCCTTGGTGAGTGATGATCGCTCTGTGAAGATAAGCCAAGAGACAAAGAAATTTGGCAGAGCCTGAGCCAGTTTGTGTGTTGGAGAGTGTGTGTGTGAAGCTTGGCAGAATGCCTGGATTAAATCCGAGCATCTCCGGAGGCAGTCTCAGTTCTAAAGGAAGGGAAAAGTTATTAGGTAGGACTGGACGACAGAGGGAGATGCAGGAAGACAGGCATATAGTGACAGAGAGAGTCTACACATTTATGCCAAGGATAGATGGCATTCTGTTGAAGAACATGAACATCTGGAGGGTGACACGGGGCATGTTTTTGGACAAAAACAATGAACAATTATCTCTAGGTTTGGGCCAGTTATCTGTGTTAAGGTACAGTTTTTATCCACCAATCAATACACCATCAATCCCTCCACTTTGTAAACCTGCATAATCCATGCTGAATCATGGGGTGTGGGTAAGTGGTAAGAGGCCATAGTGCACCCTGGATTGGTCACCAGTCCATCACAGGAAACAGAGACAAACAGGACAGACAACCATCTGCTCACACGTTCATACCTAGAGGCACTTTTGAATGGCCAGTGAACCTAACATGAATGTTTCTGGACTGTGACTTTCAGACAATGACTTCCTTCCCCAGTAGCTAAAACTGGTCTATTGAAAGCAATTTCCTTTAATACAGGATAATAATATTACTTATTACACAAGACAGGATACCTGAATCCACTCCTTGTTTGAGTCCTCTGCTGGCGTCCATGCATTTTCGTAGTAGTTGAGTCTGGAGCGCTCTGGGGACCAGCTGGGGTTGTACTGGGATGAAGCCATGATTTGGTCTGATGTTATCTCTCCCGACTCCATTCCCAACGGATCGCTGCAGTCAAAGTCTGAAAAGCAGAGGAGGGGAGAGAGGAGATGAAAGTCAGAAAGAGAGAGACTCAGAATAAAGATAGGGGAGACAGTGAAATACTTTCAGCTGTATTCTACACAGCCAATATGTAGTCAAAGAATGTGCCTTGTGTGTCCCCTCCTTGAATTCAAACAAATTTCTAGGTGGGGAGGCCTCCGCATGACTGGCCGGAAGAAAACGGCAAATCCACAGTGCCTCAGCAAATCCTTTCTATTTCTCTTCCAGTACTTTTTAATGGAAGCTGGATGGAAGCGTTCTACATTAAGATGTAAAAATGTCCTCATAAAACTTTCAGTGTGGTTTATGCTCGTATTAGGAGTTAGAGTGACTTTCGCTTCAGTTATTTTTTTCCACTGACGGAATGTGTTACCCTTACCTCCCTGAGGGGAGTTTATCTCTTTCTGCAAACTGTATTGCTCTTTTGTGCATACTTTTAAATCATTTGTATTGTTTTTCCAATCCTAAATATAAATTCATTTGCTGTAAAAATAGCTATGTGCTTGCATGCACATGCACACTTGGAGGCCTCTGGATGAAGAGCAGCGTTGAAAAGCTATGCGGTGGCTGCCTGAGAGCTAACACAGATGGTCTCCCCATCTGCCGCACTGTTAGCACACCCTTACTCAATGGGTCATCGTGTGTACGCCTTGCAGTCTTTATGTGCAGCTGCATATGCATGGGTTCATACTTGCAAGTACGTAAGGGTCTGTAAGCGAGTGATAAACTGTCTTGCTCCTCTCCGCTCTGACTCTTACTTTCAAAGGAGGCCAACTTATTAACCATAGATCATCGAAAACACAGTAAGGCATTTGTTTTCTAAGTTATATCTGATCATGTGGCTTACCAAGCATGGCCAGGCTTAATAGCTGAGCAAATATAGGGTGAATGGAAGGGAATGAGAGCAAGGGAAGGAAAAAGAAAGATAAGGCCTGTTTTTAGCACCTTATCACATCTCATCAGTGGTTTTCAGCTACCCTTCACCTCACCATGTAAAAGCAGAAAAAAGCTACTGTGCATTATGCATTAGGGGATTATTAAAGATTCAGTTGGTACTAGCTTGGAAAAGCAAAGGCAATGTTTGGAGACTTTCTCTCTCAAATGCATCTAAGATGATGATGTAAAACCAACCAACTCACTCTTCAATCGAGGTATTTACTGATGGCAGTTGAGATATTTAACCGTTCCTCTCTAACGGTGAATATGAGAAGTTGCTTTGCATAACCTGATCTTGGATGTGTGATTAAAAGCAGTCGTGTAACTCTTAGAAAAACACAGCCACAGCTCAGCTCATTACTTTGAGGCAGCCTTGTTTCTCCTGTTTTGCGTGTGCTTCAACAGCATCTGCCTTCCCCTTTGGGCAAGACAAAATCCCTTTTGAAGATGATTAGTAGACTTGTTGAAAGTCATCCACCTCTGTTGCTATTCAGAGCTGGACTGTGTGTGTGGGTGTGGGTCCTTGTGTACGGGGTGGTCTAGCTGCCGGACAGATTTACGAGCCTTACCAGAGCTCGTCTTCCTTAATGAAATGTTTAGATGGAGCGTTTTGCAAAATGGGGTCAGGGGGGTCGAGCCCCGTGACAGCGATGTGGCATGTAAAAAGCCTTTGGGGTGTGTGTAAGAGTGTGTGTTCAGGCAAGTTACTGACAGAGACTGTCTAGGCAAACTTGTTCCCCGTAACCCATCGCTGAAATGAAGAAGCAGGAGGTGTTCATTTAATAACTCCTAAATTCTGTTCAACAACTGGCAATTTGTCATAATTGAACATTCGTATCTGCTTGGGTTATTGCTCCTCTGGTGCTTACATCTGCTGCCCTCAAATTATTTTAAATGTCTTAGCTTCGGTTTAAGCACCTTCACTTTTCTAAACTTCTCTGGATTTTGTTATATTTGACTTTGTTTCTGTCTCACAAATGGTTATTAGCTGTCTGAACTGCAGGTAACTAAAAAGTAGTTTTGGGGAGACTGTACAGTTGTTCAAATTTTGTTAATTTGTTTTGTATAAAAATATTTTTGAAGGCAGTATTACCTGCTTTAGACCAAACCAGGAAAATGCCATCCCAAATCAAAAGAAGCTGCAAAGATTGTATGTTTCCTGACCCATGATCACACCTTAAGGTAGAATTGGATCATTGGTTTAACTACAAGTTTTTCATTGCATTGAGCAATAATGAACCCAATTGGGAGTGAGAGCCATGCCCTGGAGTGAATCCTACCCAGGGGCCAGCAGGTGGTAGGACATACATCTTTTTTGTAACCAGTAGTTTAAGGAGCAGATATTACTGCCCAGTAATATATGCAGAAGTTAGGTACCACCCTTGCTTTTGGAGATTGCGTCTTAGATCCTTATGGACATGTACCTGTAGGGTAAGTATACAGTATAGTGATAAAAAAAAAGACTTGGGAATGAAAGCAGGAAATGACTGAAATATTTTCGGTAAATTATTATGGCCCACCACAGTTTTGTTTAGGGGTAACTGATGTAAGGATTTTCTTTGTACTTTCCCGTGGTTGTATTTACCAGATGTTAAACTGCTATTTGAACATTTAAAAATGGGGGTCAAGTTTAGGCACTTCCTCCTTCAACAATTTTGTGCAAATTTATTTTATATCCTAAAAGGAACTCAAACTGGAGAAAAAATCACAACAAAGAAGGTAAAAAAGCATGGGGATCTGAATTAAAAGTAAAAAAAATCATCAGCACAAAGGAATTTTTTATATTAAGTTTAATCTTCCAATGGGGCTTGAATAAGGAATAAAGATTGCTGGTATAATAACTGAGTCATATAACTGCAGGCTGTGAACCTTGTTTAAGGATGAACGGTTTAGATTTTTCATTTAGGCCACATTTTCAGACTATATAAGTACTTAATGAATTACATTTTGAAGAGTAACAGAATCTTTCCAACACGCAAACAGGTCCGTTTTACACAGTCAAAAAATGTTTTGTTATTACTCAATATTATCATTGTTCACTAAATCAAGAAGGTGCTAAACATTAACGATGGGATGATGACCTTTTACAAAGCTGAAGCAATCTTCAGATATAATTTTTGGCAAAATGTTTTATACACTGAAAAATGTGTTTTTTCATTTTTTCCTTTTTTAATGAGTTTAAGATGCTTCATACCAAGAAGAGACAACAGAATACAGTACAAGTATAGTAATGATTAACGAGGCAAAACATTTACAAAATTTACTTCATATTAATTTCATGGCTACTGGAAGTTTTACAGTTCATATCACCATCTGTTTTTTGTTTCACTGTTATTGTGCCAGCTCACCCTCTGGTACGGTCCGGTCGTGGACAGTGAAGTTGGCAGAAAAGCCTTCTTTAGCGATGGCGCTGTCAGTGTTGATTGTCAGAGCCAAGATGCCTGTGTAGGAGATGATCCTGCCTGGGGTGTTCTGACCACAGTACCTTCCGATGTAAGGCCCGACTGGAGAAAGAAATGACAGAAAAGCATGAATATTGTTACACTGGGTTAGACTTAATTCTATATTGCTTGTTTGCTGCAGCCCTGTCACAGATAGGTTTAACTAGTAAACCCCCCACCCCTAGTGTGAAAACTAGTGTGACAGTGTGGAATGGCACTGAGCCCATAAAGAGGCATGAGAAAAACTTCCTGGCATTCCAGGCCCGCTTGCCTGCCGGACACAAAGAGAAAGAAGGGCGACCTATGGTGTGGGGCCAGGTCACAGTCTCCGTCTATTTGCTTGGCTGTAAATACCACTAACCCAGACTCATTTTCTTTGACAGCCATGGTCCACTGGGTTTTGTGCAGGAAGTCAAACAAGTAAAGACAGAGCAGGGACAATAAGAGAACATTAAAAGACAAAAAGCAATAAAAGCACAAGACGCACGTTCCGCTGGGAAGCCTGAGAAGAATGGGGGAAGCACAGAGGAATGTTAGGGGGAGACAGAGATAGAAAGAGAGGAACCTGGGGAAAGAGTGATAGTAGCAAGGGAGAGCAAGAGAACACAGTGACCTTGCTCCGTTCCTTTGATGTGTGCTATGATTCATGCACATTTATGAATGTGCGTTCCTGTCAGTGCATAGGGACCTGCAGCTTATCTGTGATTAGTAATGCTGTGATCAGCAGTGAGTGACAGTCCTGCCTCCCCGAGGCCCTCCTGTCATCCAAAACATGCCACTTCCAGCCCAGCTCCAACATAAAAGGCAAAGCTCAGGCCATGGGGGGGGGGGGGGGCTTATGGGGCAGTGGCGTGACGGCTCAGATTAATCTTTATAAACCAGGTGCCCGGTATATGTTTGTGAAAGTATATGGTGTGCCTTTAAGCCCCGTAAGACCTGGGCTCAAGGAAAAAGAAGCCTATCTGCCAGATTATCTGCATGACTCCACAATGCCATGAAATTTTAAAGAACCTTGCTATGAACTCTGCATCTTGCCTGCCTTCACGTTCCGCAGGGAGGAGGAAGAAAGGCGCAGAGGTCCTTCTTTCTTCCTCAGCGCCTGTCCAGTGAGTTGTACTTTAAAACGCAATGGGAATGAGGAGGTGTGAATCCCCAGCTGCTTGCCTGGACATCTCCAATCTCGGCACACTCCAGCAGCAAGCATGCCTCCTGTGCTAATGCACTATCGATCCAGCAGGCACAACACGAACCGCCTGGCAAAAGGCAACGCTCTATTTTCTTCCTGTGGCTTATTTTTATACACCACTATCTGTCACACACAGCAACCCTCAAAGGGTGTTTGATAGAAAAAAAAAAGCTTCCGACAAGTTTCTGCCACTGTCGGATAAAAGAAAGTCTCATTAACATTTTTCGACCACTGTCATCTTTTAATGTTAACAACTGGACCAGAGAAAATGTTTTATTTTTTGAACCCCTGCTGTCTTCTTTAAAAACTACATTCCAAAAAGTGATTATAACCAGTCATTTTTTCATTTTTCCAACGCTCTGACAGTCTTCTCAATCAGCACAAATCTTGGAAATGAAATGCGCGAAAGCTCCAGGGAAGAGTGCACAAATGAGCCCCACTCTGAGGAATCAAAGGTCACCTCTGCAAAGTTAACATCTTCAGAGATGTGAACTTGAACTAAACTCCCCCGAACAGGCGCCTGTGATTAACACTTCAACCTTATCACCTAGAACGCACGAAGCAGCGAACACTGATATGCACTGGGGTAAGCGTAGCTAGATAAAGATTCTTTCAGTTTTCAGCTGCGGATGGGTGAGACAGGCTTTCATCTTGCCTGCACCTGGGGGTTGGGATCTCTGGCAGAAAAACTTCAAGATGCGATTTTGCTCGCTGAGTTAAAAGACAAATCTCAGACTGTGGAGGCAGCGCTTTAAACTCTCCTCACCTCATCTCACCCCCATCCTGCTGATTTTTAAGATGAATAGATTTTGAAAACTGTTTCAGGGCAGTGTTTGATTGTGTGTGTGTGTTTTTGTGAGTGTATGGGAGTACGTGAAAAAGGGTTCATTCAGGTCTAGTCCGAAGTGGTTTAGCGGAATGAATGATTTGGCTAAGGTAGTTTTTAAAGCAGCATTGGTGGGAAATACAAGGAAATTAACCAGGGAAATTCCTTTTCGAGTCATTTCCTGTAAGATGGGACTGTCAAACAAAGACCTTCACCCCACATCCTAGATTAGATCTTGAACTCCCAAATGTATTGGCCCTAACACATTACTGCACAAAGCCAACCAGTGATGTGAAAAAGAAAGGGTGCAAGGCTCTTTTAGGAAGAGCACGTGTTTGGCATTGTTGTATTCTCCTGGTTCCATTGCAGCAAAGCAAATCACTTTTCCTCTGTGTTCCCATTGTTGCGTAAAAAGAAAATCTTGTTTTATTATTAACACTACATAGGAACCACTGTTAACAAACAGTAGCTGAAAGAGACATGCATTATATTTGTACTAAAATCATTGACATTTGTTATGAGGGATCAATTGATACATCCCGGTCTTCGAGTCTATACACAATGTTGTTTTCACAAGAATGAGAAAATACAGTTTTTGGCACATCAATTATTGCTTTACCCTATATGTTTCATAAATCGCAGACTTTGGTTAAAGAATCTACTCTCATAGAAAAATGATTTTGTTTAGCTCCAAGTAGTCCATATGTTACTGTTTTCTCTAATTCTAAGGTGGTTCTCATGCCAAAAAACCTTTATGTGTTTCATAAATCTAAAACTTGTTTAAGTTGCTTATTAGTTGGTACCTCATTATTCCTTTTTTTAACCGTGTACCCCTAATGTTGCCACAACCTACAGTATATAGAAATAGTGTAAGCATCTTTATTGCTTTTGTAACTACGTGTTGCCATCAAGTCCGATGAGAAGTCTTTGTTATTACAGCCTGTCAACACCACAGGGCAACTCAAGGACCACTACCTTTCTTACCTCAAAATAAGACTCTCAAAAATATTGGGAGATCATAACAATACCCACCTTACCAGATGATGTCACACGGACACAGAAAATGGGTAGCGCTTCGATGACAAAAATCATGTTCAATATTGTGAGATCTCATGACATTAGACCATGTCACACCTTCATTTCTCATCCCCAATACTTCTGCCAATATAGTTTAGCACAGACACTTGAAATTAATTTAATTAGCAAATTAGTGAGATTAGGCTTAATTTGGCATACTGTAACTTCGACCACTAGATGGGAGAAAATGCTTCCAAAACAATCCTTGGTGTGTATAGAGAATGCATCAACAGTCACTAGTGGTATGCATACACAGCCTTGGCTTTGTGGAGATTTGGGGTGAATTAATGTTAATACTCTACAAGGGGTTCATGTATTGTTTTTCACTTTAACTCAAATAACAGACAAATGTATAGTTCTACGTGCTTTTTTTGTTTTTGCTCACCTCCGGGAAAACCATCCCAGATCTCCAACCGGTCGTAGCGGCAAAATACTCCAGTAGGAGGTGTTGTGTCAGGTTCCAGCTCGAAGCTCTCAAACTCCAAAATGATTTCCGACATCTTTGGGGCAAAGATCATGAAGGTGCAGTCCAGGTTGTTGGGGTATTTCTCTGGGAACCCTGGTGACTTTATGACACCGCTATTGGAGGTGAAGTTCTTGGAGCACTCGGGACCTACAGGGGGGATAGGAGTAAGAAACAAGACAGTAAGTGAGAAGCTGGGAGAAAAAGAGAGAAAAGCAAGGGGAGGAGATACTGATTTTGAATAGCAGTTGTGAATTTGATTTGTTTGAGTTTCCTCCGCTTTCCAGTGTGTTTGTTGAGATGAGAACAGTTTATGGCCCCCAGTAGAGGGACCACCTTCATGGCCCTATTCACAAGGTGCTACATCTGGATCTCCTAACTTTGCCCCTGTCTTACTCTTTGTTTTTTCCCTGTTTTTAGGACAAACATCACTCCACATCCCACTGTGTATGTTAAATCAGTGATTTCTGGAACATATGGACCAAACCTGTAAACATTAGTGAAAGGCCTCAATCACCAGAGTCACCGTGAATAAACAGTTTGATTCAAGCTGTAATTCCTCCTTGTCTCTCACACACACATAAGCCCTCATCAAGACATGTCTGCGAAACACATGAGAGGTGCTCAAGCTTGAATGATGGAAGGGAGAGCATTGGTTGTGCATACATCAACACACACATACTCGCACAGTTTTACAGAGAGGAAAGTCAAAATATTTATCCACAGCACCCCAGAGAGCTGCCTTTTAGCTGATGTAGAGAATTAACACACTTCCAATTGTAGCTACCTCTCATGAGCACAAAATTATGATTTGAAAATGAGTGACATGTTCAAAAAAAAATTACTCCAACAGCTGCACGGTGATTTTTACAAGCATAAGACGAAGCGACGTTAGGATTTGCAGGCTCAATGCAAATACACATAACATCAGAAAAAATAGAGAAGTACTGTCATTCAGGGCAATTATTTCAGGCCATTAGTGGCAGAAATGTATCCAGGATAACATAATTTTCATAGTAGTCAAGCAGCTGGCATGATGAGTGCAGATGGAGCCAACAGAAACCAAAATTACAGGGAGTTATCGCTGGATATAGCTGCTGTGCTGCAGTCACTGTAGCTAAATGAATGTGGTAAACTGCTTTTTCCAGCGTCACTCAAGCATCTTGCCGGGCTCTTAATTGAAGACCATCAGGCCCACTTGAGCCTGTCCACCAGCAGAGTGAGTGAGGGGCTGCAGAGCCGTATTGATTTTCTTTCTTCCCAAGCTGAAAGCTTGGGAGCAGCGTTTTGACTCGAAAGAGAGTTGACATTTAGTACAGCAGCTAAAGTGTGGCCTTCGAGAACAGTGGGTACCATTAATTTCACAGCTTCCCCTTGTATTTACTCCGAGAAAATGGAGAGATTTTGCTGAAAGACTATGTTCCTTGGATGTGGTTCTGAACTTTCCTTTGCTGCATTTGAGATAATATCAGACGGTTTGTGGTGAAGAAAAAAACAACAGATGGAGGCCAATTCTGTTAAAATTGTTGCTGTGGAGCTAGAGTACTCTTCATGGCTGTTGAATTTCCAGTGAATATTGCCGTTGATTCTCACTCACTTGCCTGTACCCTGACTCTCACAGCTCAGCAGCTGACCAGAACCGGTGAATGTTTGGGAATGGTTTACTCAAAAACCAAACCCAAACAGAGCTCCCATACATTACCTTAAATGAGTGATAACAGATTGTAATATAAATATGACTTTTCATTCCATCCGTTTTCTCTACCCACTCTACTCTAGCTGTCAATGAGCATGAAGCAGAGTAATTTGGACACGTTGTTGGTCCCTCCAAGTGATGTGTGAGACAACCAAATGTATGCATACATGCACAATTTGGGACTGTGAATGGAAACTGGAGTACCTGGAGAGAATCTGCACATACAAAATTCTCATAGAAGATCCCTTGGCAGGATTTGTACCCATGTCCTTCTCGCAGTGAGTAAACAGTGCTACCCATCAATATTTTTGTCTTGCTCCTCAATGCAAGAATCCTTAATCAAATAAGACTACCTGTTTATATTTGTGGATGTTTGTCCTTTTTCTCAGCTAGCATATCTTTTCTTAAATTTTTTTATAAAGACATTGATCCAGTTTAACGGTGCGGTTTCTCTCTTCTGACTGAATTATCATGACTGAGGTAAAGCCAAGGGCAAACTTCTCTATTGACATCTTGAATGTCCCTGGCTGTATACAAAGGAAAACAAAAATGGACTGGTGAGGAAGACAGAACACTCCAGTTGCTCCCACCGGTGAGATTATCATCTGGCAGCTCTCTTTTATCTACTACTTCTTTGTAAGGGAGGGGCTAACTCCCCAGCTCCCCTTACTACACGCAGAATGCTTTGTGGGGGCGTTTACTGATAGCAGTCATGCCTTTCTGTGGTATTGTCCATACACACACAACGCTTGTGTTGACAGGGAGCTCCTGGATACAAATATATTGAAGGATCAATTGAATTCTTACTCCCTGCCCCCAAACTTAATCTCTGTCTCACCTTGTGTTGTTTTATTGCCTCACTGTTTATTGTCTCTTCTGCCGGACTCCATGCCGTAATGGTAAAATGGTTTGAATAAAATGCTTTGTAAATACATCTTCAACAACTAGTAATAATTTGATTGTAGTCCAAGCAGTTGCTTTTAAACAAACAGCCATAGTTTTGACCTTCTGGTCTTTTCAATATGGCAAGTCAGAACTTAGGAAATAGGACATAATAACGATTTGATTTTAATCTGGGCAAGTATTTGACACTCAGGATGAATGTTCAGTAAATGTACTACTGTGAAAGCAGGGTGTCTTTCAGTCACTAGCTTCCATGATTACCTGTTCCTTTTTGACTCTATTAAACTGTTTCTCTAAGTGCTGAAAAGCAAACCAGAGTCCAGGCGTTAATCACTGCAACAACATTTGGTTTAGAAAGCGGTGCTAAATGTGACAGTTTTTATACTGTGTCTCTCTGTCTCCCTTTTCAATGTCTGCCCGTTGTTCTTTTTCAAGCTAATCACCTTTGGCGGAGGCTGTTGATTTTGGACTGCAAAGGAAATCACCACTGTTTATGTACCATGTTGTTCTCTGGCTGGTGGTAAGGATCCTCTACCCAGCCCCATTCTTCATGCCTTCCTTAGACCCCCCCACCTTAATGTTGCCCTTATGTCACCCTGACAGAAGACCTGATTGTCGGTGGAAAGTTAACTCTTTCAGCACTAAATCCACTATCAACGTGAAGCGTGTGGAGTTCCAATCATTGAAACAGATGGGAGAGGTTTACACTCACCAACACCCTTCCATACATCCTGAGGCTCAGCTACGCTGACATGGTATTTACCATATAAACAGCAATCTTGACGCAACCCCAACACAGCAAAAGGAGACAAGGAACATGTCTGATAAGATGGGGTACAGGCTGGGGTGCAGTCTCCTCCCTGACCTCTTTAAAGTAGTTTGTAAAGTTGTAGTCTTTACTTTCCACATGAAGTTTGGACAAATCATCTTTATGCCAAAAGCAACAGATGCCACCAGGCTGCATCACCTACAAAAGCATAAAGTGCCCCCTAATACACCCACGCACCCTCAGCCTAAAAGTATTTTTACATGTGCTAAAGTTAAGTAGAAAAGCAAGTCTTCAGGTTCAAGAAAAACTAAACAGAGAAAAACAACTATCTTGCTGGACTACTTTCAGCAAAAACTTCCCCCTGCCATCCCATTCCCTCCCCTCCGACTCTTGCCAGTCTTTGGCCAGTGAAGCGGCGGTGCCAATTTGCAGCTATAAAATAAATAGCCCATGCTAATTAAGATGTCTGGATGGGACTGAGTAGTGGAGAGGGGTAGAAGGTGATGTGGAAGCAGCCAAAAGGAGCCACAAAACAACCTGTTCCTTTCCAATTAGACACTTTGTAAGCCGCAGCTGATAAAAGCCAGAGCTGTGTGCCAGCAATATGAGGAGTGAGAGAAAGTGTATTTAGTTTATAGCTTTGGTGGGGTCAATGTGCCCATGTAAACATACTTGTATGACCTGGCACATGATCCCCAAAGAGATGTGTGTTTGCATATGTTTACTTTGTGGGTTTATTTATCTTCTGTGCAACCTTTGCTTGAGTTTAACTCCCTGACGTTGATTCGCAGTGATTCAGGCCAATAATCACAGCAATAAACAGCCAGCGCTCTCTGTTTTTTTTTCTTCATTGACATGCACAAGTGCAAGCCTCCCGTGCCTCTATCTGTTATTGGAGCATCTGTGTCTCATCATTAACGTTACATGTGTTAGCCAACACAATGTTTTACCCAGCTAATGCCCTGTTTGTTGATAAGCCACGCTAATCAGCTAGCTTTGTATCTCTCACTCTGCTTGGTTCTCTCTCACTCCAACAAACAGAGCTGATAATTGATCTCAGAGCCCTGCATATGCCGGGTGCCAGTAGTCAAAACACTGAGCAAACTCACAGTGCAACGACGGTCTAGATCCACTAAGGCAGCAATGGCACACCCATCTCCTTTCCACAGGGGGGTGAACAGTGTTGGGTGCGAACGAGCCAGATAAAAAAGTTCTGCCTGCACTCCCCCTCCTCTCTAAACGCCAGTTAAATCAGCAAAAAAGCACAGCTTGTCTTCAAGCTCCAACTATTTATACGTCTGTCTGTATTGTAGCATATTTTCAGCTAGATATGTTAGTTTCTCATCAAAGGTGCTTGAGGCTGTGTTCTGCTTCGTCAAAGGACCCCTAACACAGCTAATTTCTAATCAGCCACCACTAATAGAGGAGATTGGGGAATTCCATGCAAATCATGGAAAAAATGTAGCGATTTAGCTGGCCTATCTGGGGAATGAGGCGACATGTGCGGATGAGTTTGTGAATGTTGGGGCGGAGTGTGGCTTTGATCTACTAAATGGCCCCACACTCCACCAGCTGCCCTGCCGTGGCGGCGACACGCACAAATCCAGCCACTCAAACACAAGCACAAACACAGATTAAAAGGAAGGAGAAACCTTGTCAGACTATTCATCATGTCTTAGAGGTCACGGAGGCCTTCCCCATAGACTGCTGCTAAGGTTAGTTAATGAAAGTGGAGTCTATGGCACCTGTCTCCTTACTAGTCACTCGGGAGAGGCTGTCTTCATTCTTCATCTCCTGTCAGTCCAAACAAAGGAAGGCTGCCTATCAGCAGGAAATTCTTCTTCAAATTCTGCTGTATTCTGATAAGACAGACATAGCCTCATAAGGTTTAAGCTAACAAACCAAAATAATACCTGAACATTCAAATGTTTTATAAAACATCAGGAACTGTGACACTGCAGGAACTTCCTGACATGGTTTCCGCTTAAATCGGACTGAATTTACTTTTTCCCCATATGGGTTTTCAGCTGTAACAATAGCTGGTTCAAACCCCTGTTGACTACCATCTGACAAAACAACAACACTTTAACAACATTTGTTCAATCACTGCTCAGCAAATTATACCCTCGCTTATAGTGTAATATTTCACACCAGAAAGAAACCTGCTACAATTATGAAACATATGGGTCCATGATTCATTTATTTTGAATAAAGCATATTGCCTGCCATAATGCATTTGCATAATGTGGCGCTTTGACGCCTTGACTAAAGCACAAACAAAGCATGAAATTAGACAGTCTTACACAGAGTCCAATTCTCCAATTCATTATCAAGATTCTTTCGGTTTTCTTTCGATTTTCAGACTGTATCTAGCTCCAATAGATGGGGTGATGGACACATTGGTGGCTTCAGTGTTACCATAGTCTTATGTGGCATTCCATTTGCTTCAGAACTTGGGATTTGGATCTGGCACTGACGTCACTCCCAACTTTACTATGTTCCTTTTGTGTGATGGCCCCTCCAGTCCACTAGGTGTCTCTTTCTCATTTTCTTTCAGAAAGCGGTTGGATGGCTTGGCTGCCTAATTGAATACCCCAGGCTGGCGTTAAAAGGCTGGCTTTCAACCAGTTATGACCCTGCTTGATTTGGCCTCCAGATTAGACCTGGTTGCAGCATGCAGCAGTGCTTGTGCACTCATTCCTCAGACTGACTGTTGTTGATCCTCACAGTTTTTTTTTTTTCTTAATAAATTATTTTTCTCATCGATCTGCTCGTCTGTCCCCCATTTTTGTCATAGCCTGTGAGCTGGGCATGACATTTGTAAGACGAAATACCAGTCCAACTTACAAATGGACACAACTTATCAATTTACAGAAGGCACCACAGTGTCTTAGAATGAGATAGAAACTGACAAAAGTGGAATTAAACTATTTATGACTGCGACTTCCATTAAATTGTTTGTACATGTTGTAGTTCCAGTATATTAGTGTTTAATGTTGGGATTTGGGTAGATTTCTCTGATTAGGAATCATACATTTGAATTACGAGTGCAAATGAAAGCCCCCATTACACCAAGATAGTTAAATAAATTAATCTCAGAGAAATACATTATGCCAGTACATCAACAGTGCAGTTCTGATCTGCTGATGTAGAATATTATTGGAAAGAACCAAAAGGCCCAATCTATGTACTTATGGATATTTGGTAAAACAAAGATTTTCTGCTGCTCTGCACTTGGAAACAGAGATTTCACAGGAGACAAAATTACATTTTAAAAAACACTTTCCAAAATCTCTGTTTGTGGTGTTTCTATGTGGACTGGATGTCTAAAGATTTGTAAAAACATGATGCAGAGGCCCACTTGATGCATTCCCACTTCTGTGCTTGGACACCACCTTATTAGAGAACACCTTTCAGGCCTCTCAGGGAGTTGATGTTGGTAGAAATATAAATTTGCAACCTACCTGTCTTAAAGATCTCATATCGGATGGAGAATCCTGCTCCATGCGTCTCGTAGTCCGACACAAACTTGATAAAGAGCTGGTTTCCGGAGGAGACAACTGCTGAGGGGGCAATCTTCCCACAGTACTTCCCCACCAGCTGACCATTCTCATCCACTCCATCTCGTACTTCCACGTAGTCATACCTGACAGGAGCAAAGCAACAGAGACAGTGTTGGTCACAAGCTGCAGAACGGAGTAACATGCTCAGCTTCAATACAGTGTCTGTGTTGATCTCAATCAAGGTACTGATTAGAATAGTTTCACTTTTCAGTTTTCCACCTAGCATTTAAAAGGAGGTACAGTGCATACGTATATACACACATATACACACACACACAGGGACAGAAACACCATGCAACAGAACATATTGTGTGAGTAATGTAGTGGAAATAAAACACTGTGTGCTAATGAGGTCTCGGGTTAAAACTAAGAGAACATGTGGGGAGGCAATTTATATTCATTAAAATTTAGACACACAAACAGTGAGGTTTCTTGCTCCTATCAGCACTGATGTTAGGTTCACCTAACTACTTTAAGTATTTAAGTCGAGCTAAATGGTTGCCCACATCCTGTAACCATAGGATCACACTGACAATGTCCTGATACATGCAGAAAAAAACACAAGGCCTAATTATATTTTGAGTTTAGAAAGAGCAGATATTAAAGGTATTTATAATCCACACACTTGAACATCTCATCCAAATGGATTTTCAGACCTGGCTACTGGATTAGGGAACATTTTATTGAGTCAGAGTAGAAAGCAAACAAGGTGAGTGTCTTTGTAGGAACATGAGCCGTGATGCAGAAACAAGTCCAAGGAATCTGCCAAACCGAAGCTGCTAAAAGAGAAATCGGAGAGTCTAGCCAGCGAGGGTGGTCTGAACAGCTTCTAGAAATCGGTATGTGTGCGTGTGCTCTCAGGCAATTGTTAAAAGTGTACAATAAATGCATTTGATTTGTGGTTTTCACTCCAGTGCCTGCCTATGACTGTGTATGTGTGTAGATTTGAAGAATGGGTAGAGATGACATTTCCATGCTGTGTTTTCACTCTGAGTGACGGCAGGAGCAAAGCTCTGACAGCAGCAAAGCTCTGACAGCAGCCTTTTTTGGTTGGGTTCAGGTTTTCACTCTTTCTAATTACTCATAATGTGAACTCCTGCCAAGTTTTCAGCTCTGCTGGCTACTTAACGAATATTTTCCCGGCCAAACGCTCATGACCTGCTGCACTGTTCCACCATCATCATCGGGGAGCAGATGAATAAGCTGCAATTCAGAGACAGTACGGCAGAGAATAATTTTGATCTATGCGAGAATAACAAGCAGCAGGGGTGGGGTCACCTTCAGTCGGACACACATGCCCCTTCAATAGGGCCCTATTTTTGTAGTTTTTCCTGATTCCAAAATTCCAAAAAAACATTAGGTCTCTTTAGTGATTCAGAACTCACTTAATGCATGGCTGTTTTTCCAACAAAACGTGATTTACACTTTGAATGGCAGCACTGTCGGGTGAAATCATTTAGTTGTGGTTTGACATGCATCGGCAAGCAGGATTTGCCACCTTTTTTTCTTCACCTGGGTTGAATTTAGAAAAATAATATTTGTGAAAAGACATTCTAGCTATGGGACAGGATTTTGCGAAAATGGGTTGTGAATATTAAGGCGAAATGAGAAGCTTTAGGTAACAAGACGAGAGGACAGAATGGCACTGCTCCCGTAGAACAGAAACTGATTGAATGATTTAGTTCAGCTCAACTCATGTAATTTAAGATTTACCACAAAAACTATTTTTTCACATTACAGCTTCAATTTATTTTATTAGAATTTTATGTGATAGACCAGTACAAATAAAAGTCTTAAGCTAGTCATACATAAATCCAACCATGAATCTGTGGCAAGTCTTGAAAATTAATATTCAGACTTTCCTGGTCCACTCAAACTTGACTGAACTTGAGCTATTATGCCTAGACAATAAATAACTCCCTCTCTGGTAGACACATACCCCAAAAGACCTGCAGGTGGAATTGCAGCAAAATGTGGCTATAGTATTTACTCTGTGGGGCTGAATGTAAAAGGATACATTTAAATATAAAATTTGGAAAACCACATAAGCTTTCCTTTTCACTTCCTATGTGAAACTTTATGTTTCACATATAATCCTACATTAAAGATTGTGATTCTAATGAAACAAGCTTCCCTAAAAAGTTCAAGGGGCCTTTGCGAGGCTTGGTTCTGCCTTAAAAACCAGCAACATCCAGAATATAGCCAGACCTTTACTCTGAGGATCCCCTCCACACAGAAACCGTAGCTAGTTTTCCTTCTACCTGCTTATGTATTTTGTTTTGTTTCGAAAGTCATCTGTGTCTCTTCGGAAAACCCCCATTTTTTTGGCATCTCAGTGTTTTTCTTGTGATTATTTTGTGATTTCAGACCAGGTCTTTTCCCTCCTAATTCGTCAGGCCACCAGCTGTAGAAACAGCCCTACTAGGCTTACACAGGCACCACTTTGTTTCTGACCCCTTTATCAGCTGCTGCTCAGTAAAAGAAAACATAAGTTTTACATGTTTCCAGTGTGTCTCTCCCCTGTCTTCGATCAAATAGCCAGGAAGTTACTCATTTGTCGGGCTGCTTTTAGAATTATGTCATACAGTCTACTATGAATACAAGTTATTTTAGTTTATAACAGCCACAAATGATTGTTCAGATGTAGTAGGTACATTTATTCGGTAAACAAATTTCAGTCATTAACTCCTCTCCTCTCCTCTACCTCTCCTCTACCTCTCTCCTCTCTCCTCCTCTCTCTCCTCTCCTCTCCTCTCCTCTCCTCTCCTCTCCTTCTCCTCTCCTCTCCTCCTCCTCTCCTCTCCTTCCTCCTCTCCTCTCCTCCCTCTCTACACTCCCTCTCTCCTCCTCTCCTTCCTCTCCTCTACCTCTCCTCTCCTCTCCTCTCCTCTCCTCTCTCCTCTCCTCTCCTCTCCTCTCCTCTCCTCCTACCTCTCCTCTCCTCTCCTCTCCTCTCCTCTCCTCTCCTCTCCTCCTGGCTCACAGCACAGAGCATCAATCTTTCCATGGCCCTCCTCTGATCTATCAGCAGACTTATAATTCACCTCAGATCCTCTGTCTCTGCAACTATCTCACCATTCCCCGCATTGCAACTGCCAAAAGCTGAGCTTTGCCAGACGCCTTAAAAAATTGATACTGAGATGCATCACTGTGATGAAAAGAGCCGGCTGCTTTGGTACAGCAGGAGGATCTCTGCCGAGTGTTAAAAATGCATATTGTGTTGGGTGTAATGATGTAGTGCCATTTGCAGATAAGTAGCATCACTCTGCTCTTTGTCCTGTTTTCTTACCAGTCAAAGAAGAAGAAGCTGTTTACTGCATTTTTACCCCAGCGTATCATCAGCTCTGATGGCCCTCGTTATGGCGGCACAGCGGGGGGATAGAAGGCAGATGGAAGACAGACACACCCGGGGGGTCCTCGCTGTAAATGATAGGAACCTTTTTCTTCAGAATGTCTCTATTTGTGCCTAAATGAGTGGTGCATCAGCCAGAACTCCAGTGGTTCCGCTCCAGTGCATCCACACTCCCAGCTTGGTTAACACAGATCCATCCAGGCCCTCATCATCTGGAAGGCGTTATGGGCAGCGCTTGGCTGGGCAGTTTGATGCCTTCTCAAGTCTCTCCTGTTGCCAGCTGTGCTAAATGTAGCTCTAATCTATCGTTCTAAACACCTGCAGGTACTCGCTTCTGTGGTTCAGGGTCTTTAGGGGGGACAGGACAGTTAACAACCTCTATCTAGGATCATAAAACAAGTCTATGGATTTGTCCCACTTAGAAAAGCCCCAGACACAATCACAGTTTTGGTGTTTTGCCACGGCTCTATTTCCCGCTGACCTTTCAAGTTAGACTTAGATTCCTCTTCTCAGGCGCACGTGTGGCAATGCTTATATTTTATGACTTCTGCTGCCGCTTGCTGTTCTTTTTCCTCATGACAATACAATCCAGTTGAGCCATGCAGCTTTTTATCTGTCAAGTCTGCTTTGGGTCTGGGTGGGCCACAACACACACACACAGATAAGTACACACACACTTGGGCGCACAGGGACTTCCAACCACAGCGCTAATAGTGAAAACGGTTTGCCAATCCAGTGGGGAAATTAAAGAGAAAAAAAGAGAAAAGAGGGTAAGAGAGTAGGGGGTGAATGTAATTCTCAACGACCTTCGCTTCACCAACCCAAACACATTAGGCTGCCTTCTTTCTTCAGGCACAGAGAAAAAGCAATCCGCCAGTGTCAAACGAGAACATTAGTCCTCCGTGCAAAGCTGAAGAGAAGGCGACAAACCGGCGGTCTAACAATATAACAGTTATATTGCCTGAAGCTTTCCCATGGAAATAATCTGTCCGCCCTCTATAAATGTCTGCTTGATATGGTTCTACAAAGGCAATACAATCTGAAGCAATGGAACAATGCTATGACAGACTGTATAAGCCTCATAGAATTGGTTAGCTTCCTTAATCAGACCATTTATAAGCTGGAGCATTCTGCAAAAAACCCCAGAACACAATTATTTTCTTTGCAACTGCCTTGTGCATCCTCAGTAAATGTCTGGCCCGTTTGCTTGGATTTCTGTTTTCTGGTTCTGACAGAGTATAGCTTGTTGTTGAAAAAAAAAAAAAAACATGTCACCTACAACATGTCAAAACACCTCTGGGTAACACAAGTACAAAGATCTAAACAATGAACTCAGGACAGCTCTGTGAGGTCCAAGGAGAGTTAGCAGGGAAAGAAAGACCTTGCTGTCAGCTGTCAGAAAACTCCAACTCACAGATCTCAGGTATCAACTAACTAACAAATAGTCACTTGGGGCCAGGGCAAAACATCATTAACATTTGTACAAAGAGCACGAAATCATGCTGATCTCTGAGTTACAGAAAGGCCAAACCTCTAAACTTCAAACCTCTGCCTCCTAGCTGAATAGGAGATTCATCAACTCAAGTAAGGCCAATGGGTGCCCTTTGTCTTGGGAATCAATGCAGTCCTATTGCCCTGGGCAAATAAAACCACATTCACCAGCCACTTTATTAGGTACACCTTGATAATGCTTGGGTTTGGACCCCCTCTTGTCTTTATAACAGCCTCAAGTCTTTGTAGTATTGATTTAATGAGGTGTCGAATCGCTCAGAGATTTTGATCCACATAACTAGTTGCGACAGGCTTATCAGCTGTACATCTATGACACTGAATCTCCTGTCCTACCACATCCCAAATATCCTCTACCTGCCTGAAATCTAATGACTTTGGAGACCATTTGAGTACAGTGAACCCAATTTTATGTTCAAGTAAGAGACAATTTGAGCTTTGTGACATTTGCTGCAGATTTAACTTTTTTTGGTTTAAGAGATGGCCTTCCTTACACCTTTGTTGTGATGAGTGGGTGTTTGAGCTACTGCTGTCATTATATCATGTTGAACCGGTCTGCCACATTCAAAGTAACTTCTTCCTGTCTCCCTAATTCTAAAGATTGGTTTGAGCAAATTAATATAATGTCTACTTGCCTACATGCACTGAGTCACTGATTTGCTATTTGTGTAAACAAGCAATCAAGCGCATGTACCTAAAAAAGTGGCCATTGAGATTAAATTAAAATACCTCAGTAAACCATGTTTACATCTCTGTGTTTTTAGCTATTTTCCCCTTATTGACTTGCACATAAAGAATTTTTTTTATCAAAGCAGCATATCAAATACTTTTAGCAAATGTTTGGCCATAAACCATAAAAAGGTCTGCAGACCTTCAAAGCTATCATCTCAACCAATATTGGGACTCCACAGAACATAGCTGCAGGAGTTTAGAGTGTGGCAACTCACTCAGTGGGATAAACCACCAACCAATCAGAGCTGCTGGCCTCAGAAGTGGTTCCTTGTGGGTGCGTCTGTTTTACACAACATACATGTTTCCACAAGTATGGAATAAAGATAAAATACATGGATGCAAAGCTGGATGTTTTCCCTTTTTGAAGGCCCAGCTGCGCCCATCCAATAAGTATCTTTGGGTGTCACCGCTGCTCCTTTCAGCTTAACGCTGCTGAATATTTTTAGATGTCGTAGCTCGTTCCCAATTTCGCCTTGGCCACGAGCTTGTAGAGCATATTCCTACGCTGCAATTATCATTAGCACTGATGGATTTAGCATGCTCACATCCATTAGCTTCCCTAATTACACTGTCGAGAGATCTGCTGTTGCCAACAATCAAATTAATGAATTTGGCCGTTTGGGCTCTATTATTGCATCCAGCCTCCCTCTGCAACATGCGTAATAATCTCTTATTCAGAAATATGAGCACACAGTGACAGAGAGCATTTTCTGCCCCAAGGGTGGGGGGTCCTTTCTGCACCACAGGGCTTAGAAGTCAGAACAGGGATGGGTGGAGGGTGTGTAGTTTTAAATGAGCTGGAGAAGCAAACTTTCACAACAGCTCCAACTGTTAGCAGGCTGCCCAACTCTTATGTAAGAATCTGACCTACGAGCAAGCCCTTGCGCTGTTAAGCTGATTTGCTTTCTTCTACTATTAACGAATGTCACACACCTTCAGGGCTACAGATGAGTTGTACACACTGCAATTAATCTTGCTTGGAGCTAGTTTCTTCCCTAATAAAATCTGTGAAGTGTGAGAAATAGGTCAAGATAACCTGATTATAGTGTATTATCTTAATATATAAAGCAGAGGTCTCAGCAAAAAAAAACAACTATGCTTGCCTTGTGTTTTATATTGCAGATAAAAGCTAATTCTACAAAAATATCAATTGATTGGTATTCTCTTTTTGGGTTCAGACATAATTTTCTCTTGAAAACGTCACACCTTCCCAGACCCAATCTTCCAGGCCCAAGCTTTGTTTTCATACTGATCCAGATCTGTAAAATACTAAAGCTCTATTCAAGGCTCTCCCAGACTACCTCACCCTGTTTTTAAGTAATGAAAAAAAAAAAAAAACAGAACAGAACCTTTTGTGTTATTAAATCAAAATGTGTGACCCAAATGTCCATCAGAAAAAAGGCTTATACGTCCTGAAATCAGAAAATGCGCTGAGAAATCACAAAATTTAAACTAACAGGGCAACAAATGGTTATTGTCAAATTACTAAATTTTACTGGTTCTTGCAAACTGCGAAATAAAAAATCATAATCATTATTAAGACTAGGCCTAAAATGCATTCGCAATGTCATCAAGCAGGTCCCTCATCTCTTTTTCATCACGCATCTTTTTTATCACAAATGTTGTGAGACTGGCTAAGTGCAGTGATTTAGAAAACTGCTAATGGCAAAATAGAAAGAAAAAAAAGACATTTAGCACTTTTTTCTGCTGCTAACTGGGCCTGAGGCTTAAAATTGCTATAAATACAGCAAATACAGCACAAGTACATCTGAGAATGCCAATGTAAATATTCCCAGTCTGCCTGCTTTTACAAATGAAGCAAGCCACCCTTTGGCTTGTTTAAAAAAATGAAACCTTCATAAACCTTGTAGTAATGGCCATTTATATAGTCACTCTGACTGAGAGCTGTGTAATAGATCAATTATACACTCTCACTTGAAAAGGTTTAACATTTTTCTAACACCACGGCCTGAAACTCTGCGATATGATTCACAAAGAACCCTTGCAAAGCTGGAAACTGGTATAAAATTGAAAGAAAGAAAGCAAAAGATAGAGGGGATGAAAGGGAGCATATGTTGTCTCAAAGCTAGAGGGAGAGAAAGAGAACCACTCCAGCCCATTTCTGGGGGTCATTACTGGAGGGAATGGCTACCATTTGTCCCACCTTGACATTTGAGAGGATCTCTGATTACACAGGAGCGAGGGGCAGGCAGAGGTGAGTGAGGAAAGAATAGTCCACGGGGGTCGGCGGCATGGCTCGGATGATGCGCTGTCGCTACAACACTGAGAAGTCAAGGGTAAAAATAACAGGGCACTGGGAGGGAGGGACGATGTGGCCTGGCAGGAGGGAGGACTTTTACAGTTGGGCCTTTTAAACAACAACTTCTCTGCCTTATTCTTTTTGCTCCCTCTCAACATGAAACACCTGAGTGACATGAATACAGCATGCTGCTGGACGGGAGGTATTGTTGCTTCAGGGTGTGTTATCCGGTTTGGAAATGCACCTGATTCCATGTAAATGTACCATTGTTACAGTTGTGAAATAGGTGTTGGGGATGATAAAAAACAATTGTTCTGCAATTAATGTATCTGCTTTTGTTTTTGTTGAATTTAAAATAGGCTGAAATTAATTTATATAGGCTGACTGAGCCAAGGCTGCAAATTTAGTACAAATAGCTTTGTTTTGCTAAATTCCATAGTTACAAATATGTTTTTTGATGTATTTGGGGTGAATCACCAAATGATTAGCCAACTTCATTTCAGTACAGTAATAGCAGAAAATGTGAAGCCATGAAATATTCCAGTTGAAACCATTGCATTACAAGTCTTTGTGCATCAGAACTGCAGCTTAGAATACCGCTGCTGAAGGTGAAAGCTGCAATTAATCATGTGTGTATCCTGATACAGCCCATGTGTGGGGATTCTTCTAATCCAAGGCAGTGGACGTATGCACACTTCTGCCCATAACACTGTAATGCATACAGAGTGGGAACCAACTGTTCCCCAAGAGCTATTACCTTCCTCCAACAGTCCATCATGATGATATGTGTACTTTTCAGCTTGATAGAGCAGTGAGTCACACTGTCACAAATTGGGGCAAATGTTAAAATTTTGGACACAGAGCCGGGAAACTCTTGGGATCTGAATCCTATCAAGAACCTGTGGACAGTTCTACAAAGTGGATCAATTGAAACTGACAAACTGATTAACCTCAAGCACTAAGAAGGCAAGAATGGGTCACTATCAGTCAGGATTTGACTCAGAAATTCCCATCAGAATCCTACATGTTAGAATGAAGTGCAGAAATTGTACTCAGTTCCAACATAAATTTTAATTTTTTTTGTTAATGAAAGTGTTTTCTAAGCAACAAAACACAACATTCGTGTCAATGCCAAATCTTTTGGCCTGGACTGATTTGTTTCTTCAATATTGCTTAGACCAAGACTAACATTCTCCTGTTGATGACAGGAATCCAGACAGGATATCCTGTTTAGGATGTACGCTCTTACTGGTAAATTCACTGGAACCTTATTACAAGACAAAATATTACAGAATATTGACATACTGGTAAACAATTTGGACTAAGTGGCCAAATGAGCTAAAATTTAAAGTAAAATCAATCCCATGAGCACTTTATGACTTGAACAATTCATAACCTGACAAGAGAGCAGCAACAGCAATGATACGCTTTCCTTCAAAACGACATTTAGCAAGTAAATTGTCTGTTTCTGAAGAGGTGGGTAGCTAGGAGAGGTCTCCCAACGGGTAATGAACCCTGCATGCGACGAGCAGTACTTAAAGAACCCAAGAGCAGCAGATAAGAAAGGAAGACGGTGAGTTGAAGAAGGTGAGTTAAAGAGAGGAACAGTAAGGTGTGACCACATTTGTTAGTGAAATGGCAACCTGCTGAGTGAGATAGAGAAGGAATGAATGCAGAGTTGTTAAAAGAACGAGCAAAGGAAGAGGGAAATGATAAAAAGCTAATAGAGGTAGCTCCAAAACAAACAGCAAAATGACTATAAGGGGTTCAACAACATAAAGCATGAGCTCTTGCATGCTAAGATTCTTACACAGGATTTGCAAAGGAAAGGACGCTTGAGGGCAGTGGTAATAATAACTGCACTGGGATTTATTCAATTAAATACTCCATCCGTTCCCCCTGGTGCTCTTCCTCCTCTTTCTCTTCCCTGACCTCCCTGGAGCCCGTGAAAGGGTTGACAGAGGGGGGTTGGGAGGGTCAAAGACCAGGCTTGGCTGGATGCATCATGACCCGGTCAAAGGCTGGACATACAGCCTGGAGGACTGCGATCACACCCCTTGGGAGTGTTAAGGATGATGTCGTTTGTCCCGCTTAGTGTATGCACCTAACCTAAACAGTCAGAGCCAGTCTAAATTAACCCAGCAAACCTGAGACAAAAAGCGTTTATTTCTAGATCTTAACAGGAAACACGCATAAAGTAAAATGGAAACAGAAACTAGAAAAGGATGTTTCCATAAGAGGATGATATTCGAAAGCACAAGCATGTAATCCCGCTGTTTTTAGAATCTGGCAGCTTCCTTTGAACGCAGATCAGTTCAAAGGTGTGGTGTTTAATGTTCAAATCCCTATCCCTTATATCTATTTTGCGGTGGCAATGTTCCCTATGCGTACAAAAAGCTCAGGTTTTCCAGTGATGCACCACTTTAGAAGTCAAATAGTTCATGCTGTGTGGGACATGTGCCAAGTGGTACATCTCCTCTGTGGCATCGGGCAAGGAGGGGGAAATTCTTGGCATTAAACAACTGATTAGGTTTCTGCTGGTCAGTCACCTACTGCCAACATTTGAAGGACAGTGTAACACTTCCACTTGCTCACCTGACAATCAAACATGCCTGCCTTACTTGAGACCATCAGCACAGAGAAGAGAGGCTCTCCTGTCACTTATCCAGTGCACATAGGGGTCATCCTGGAAAGGCTGGCCAGGCGCCAGTGAAGAACGCTACTAATAATACTTTCAGCACTTTAGCCCACTGAGATAATGCCAAAAAAGATTGCTGTTAGGCTGTCCTCTTTCACATTTTCCCTTGTCTAATGGCAGAAATAGGGGACTAAGAAGAGAATGCAATTGTTGCTGCAATGAAAAGGATAGACCACAACTAATGTTGGCAATTTAGTGTGGCGAAATCATGCAAAGAGCAAACAAAGCGAGGGATTCTTGAGTGTCTCTAAGTCAATCAGGGAGCAGCTGGGTATCAACCCATCAATCACTGTCTTGCCTGGTGCACTGGCCCAATCACACAGGGCTGAGTGGCAGAGAAACACAAGCAAGACTGTAGCCAGCTGTGGGCAAATATAGCAACTACAAATGACCCCAGGGTACCGGGCAGTGACAGAAGGGTGCTTGGCTTCCTACTTCCTACCAATCTCACCTCTTTACCCACTGCAAACAAACTTTGGTTTAACCAAAACCCCTCTGGGTACTTATTTGATTGTTTGAGTTAGAATCCCTACGGTTGCTGAGCCTTCCCTCCTCTCACCACCCTGGTAAGCACTGGGACGTTGGGGCAAGAAACAACCTGTGCCAAGCTGCGGCCACATTAATCAAAGTCATAGGCCTTTATTCAAGGTTAGACCACTGAATGACGCATGTCTGACAAGGCTGGATATGCTGTGTTAAAGCATCCAGAGCCCACCTCTTCAGTTCAGCTAAAGTTGTATCACAATAAGAAGGTGAAGGGTCTGAACCCATGCTGGGGGAGTTTTGTGCAGGGTTAACGTGTTCTCCCCGAGCATGCATGGTTTTTCTCCAGGTAGTCTGGTTTCCTCCCACTTGCCACATTAAACTTTCCTCAGATGTCTCGGTGTTGCCCTAGGATGGACAGACGACCTGTCCAGGCTGTACTTTACCTCTCATCTACCAGCCAAAGTGACCTTATGCCACCTACAAATAATGACCTGAAGTTGCTCTTTTTTCATTTATAAAATAGATTCTTACTTGCTGTTTTTTTTGTGAAATATGTGTGTGGGACAGACGGTACTCATTATACTGGGCTGCAGCGTCACTCAAAAACCTCTATGTAGGGAAGCTTGTGTTGGTTCAAGACTGAGAGGGAAGAAGGAAAAGATTAAACAACCAGTCATGTGCCAAAAGCAGCTTATGGACACTAGTCCAGTAGTGTCTCAGATAAAAAAAAGAAACAAAACAGACATGTGAGAGTGTGATGCTTGAAATCCAGTGGCTTATTTATGCGCAGGAACCTCTTTCTCTCCTCCTCTACCTCGGTTCTGCCTTTTTATATTCCCTCTGCTGAAAAGGGAACTTGAGTCCCGCTGTGAGGTAGAGTGGCTCGCCTCCCAGTTGTGGTCAGGCTGTGCATGAATCAAAGTGGTGACAAAGCAGTGGGGAGGACGGCAGATGCCACGGCCCGAAAGCTTTTCAATCAGGCTGCCCTTCCAAGCTGCGGCCAAGGTGAAACACTTTACTGGTGGATTAAAATAAGACACTCAACAGCCTTACTCACACATACATACACAGACACACGTACTCACAATGACCTATTTTAATCCTGGTCATTAGCCAGGAAATAAAAAGAAAGAGCAATGAACGTGAAGGGCATGGCTGTCTCATACAGCATCTCTGTCTCCTGTCAGGGATTATTTGCCCTCAACGTAATTAACCAGGTGAACTTTTAAAACACATCAGAACTGCGGCTTTGCTCCTACTTTCCCTTTAAATGCCTGCCCTACCTCATCACTGAACAACGCAGCCGTATTGCAAATAGACGTTTAAAACGCAGGGTGCCTTTCTCACCGTTTTACCATGCTGACAACATAGGGTTAGATATAATTGCCGAGAGGTGCAAACAACTTGTATTTAAAGTGGATTGCTCTTCTGACAATCTCTTCTTCCGAGGGGCACCGCTTCAGTTTGCAATTTAAAGCCTAATTTGATTTCCACTGCTATGAACTGTGGGAGTCTATTGTTGTGGAAAATACCAACTTGCACACATTCTGCTGTCTTTGATGAGGAAGGTAGTTAAAAGATGCGGCGGCCCCCTTAGCAATCAAGTTTACCGCTCTATTTCTGTGCTTCTACTTTAACTACAACACCTCTTTGACTTGTGCTTTAAAGAAGAAAGCAAATCGTTTTCCAGATCACGAACAGGCCAGACAACTAATGTCAAACCATCTTTGTTGGGCTGTTGACAAAAAGGGCTGCATTCCTGTCTTATTTGTTTTCCTCTGTTCATCTGTTTCAATTGTTCATGGGTGTCTTGCATTGAGATATGAGAAGTGACCATTCTTCCTCACTTTCCAGCTGTGAGGCTCGACTGCTCTTTGTCATGGAGCCATTGAGTCAGAATGAACGGAATTAAGAAAATTACTGAGTGGCACTTTTCGCTGAAGCCCCCTTCTGTCCCACACTGTCACTTTCTAGAAACAGGTGACTCTTTGTCGGACATTGAGTCAGTGGGATTGCACATGAGGCAGATCTAGCTTTAGATGTGGGATAGGTCAACACTCTCCTTTCCCAAGCTTCTCTCAGGAGTCTTAGCCTGTTCAGAAAGGCCAGGAAAGGCAGGATGTCTAGTGAATAAGGTACACCGTGGAGAATGTTTTCTTTCCTGGCAGGCCAAGAAGCTCTACAAGAGGAAACACAATGGGGTATTGACCTAAATGAGCAATGAGAGGGAAAGTGAGAAAATCTAAGATCCCTTTTCCATTTTTAAAATTTTGGCACCTAAATGTAGGCTTGGGCTCCTGTTGGCTTTTGAAGCCTGACTAGGCGATAGGTTTTCACTGACTTTCCCCTCAAATAGCATTCCTCAAATCGTTTAGCTGCCTTATACCACCTTGCCATACAGCTCATCCAAACTTCTCTCCATCTAGGCCAAACACTGTCACACTGGAATTTCTGTGAGGCCCAGAAAGAAAAATAACACCAAGGTAGAAAAGCACAAACATAAGGAATGGCTGAGAAGGATGAGTCTACCACTTTATCCCTTCTAGTTTTCAACCCAGCTCTTCTGCTCTTCCAAAACAAACAAGACTGAATCTCTGCCTGAATGACTGGCCGACTGGCTGACTGCGAGGAATTTTACTGTGTTCAACACTGAACTGTTTTCTGGTCTGGTCAGCAAATCCCACGCTATCAAAGATTCATGGTGTTGTCAGGAGCTTGCCAGATCCAAACAGTGTTGGCTCTCCTCTTCAAGTCAGCAGGATAAGAAGAGGTTGGGTGGGGGGTGGTATGTAAGCTTCAGGGAACTTGTTAAAGTAAGTTCTGAAACTCAAACTTTATTAAACCTCTAAAGAGAAAAAAGTCAGCTGTATTATTCCTTTTAAAGCAGATGAATTGCCTATCAGGGGTGCCACTCTGTCACTTGTTTAGATTCAAATCTACTGAAGTTTCCATTCTTCCTTCAGATGCAGCCAGTTGAGGTTGACAGGCCTTATCAGCTCCCTGAGGAACAAAGAATAGATGCAAGGAGGAGGAGTGGATTGCAAGCATATCTGTTTACTTAGCTGGATTTTTATACCTGAGCTCAGCTAGGTCATTCTACTGATTTTCAGAGCAAATTGACTTCAAATATTTGCCTTGATGTGGCCTGCGCCTTTTTCCTCAAACTTCATTAGCTGCGAGAGGTGGTGGGCACAGCCCGTCCGAAACTCCACTCTGTGAAAGTCACAACGGTGCGTGAAAGGTAAACACGTCATGCATTCAGAATCGCAAGGCTCACTTAGTCCCCTTATCTCTGTGATGGAGTGTTTTCCTCCTGGCGCTCTCAGGATACAGGCCTGTGCACTTCCCTAAACAAACCTGTCAAGGGCAGCGTGCACGAGCAACAGCAGCACGGCAGCCAGACTCCACTCGGTAGAGACTTGTTTTTCTTTTTACAAGCACCACTTTGAGTGGTTCTTGTTTGGTTTGCTGATAAGACCCATGTTGGAGGAACATGTGGTGCATGTGTGTTCCATTGGTCCACTAATTAGATTGTATGGCAGTGCACTGAAGCATGGATTGTGAGCCCCACAGCCTCTCCCTCCACCCCCACCCACTTTAGCAGTCTATCAGATAAGGAAGGCATTCTGGATCTCATCAGTTTCCATTATGTAAGGAGCTTATTTGGTGAGAGAAGCTGCGACGGGGAGTCTGATGCGTCCAACTCAAATCTCGCCCAACTGTACAGCTGAAACATACAATGCCTTGCAAAGAGTATTAATACCTCCCAATCTTTCCCTTTGTTTTTCACATTTCAACCACAAATGTCAATGGATTTTATTTGCATTTACTTTGACAGATGAACCCAAAGTAGTACAGAGTACTCTGAACACACCAGCTACACGGTGAAACATGGTGGTGGCAGCATCATGGTGTGTACTCTTCAGCTTGGAAATGGAAGGTGGTCATAATTGATGGGAAAATGAATGGAGCTGAAAAAAGACTGGGGAGGAAATTCATCTTACAGCAGGACAATAACCCTGAACCCTGGGATTAAAGCATATGCATGTGTTAGAATATTCCAGTCAAAGTTCAGACCTAAATCTAATGGAGAAGGCAGGACTTAAAAAGAATTATGTTCAAAGATGCTTGCCTTCCATTCTGACTGAGCTTGAGCTTGTTTGCAAAGAGGAATGGGCAAAACGTTTTGCCTCTAAGTAGTTAAAGCTGTTAGAGACACACCCTATAGACTTGCAGCAGTCATTGAGGTGAAAGGTGGTTCTACAAAATTTGGTTGGGGCTGAATCCAAATTCATGCCATATATTTTTTTGTTTTTGTTTGTAAAGAAAGTTAAAATCTAGGCATTATTTTCTTTTTATTTCGTGATTATGCAGTACTTTGTGTTGGTCTATCACATAAAATAATATTACTAAAACATCTATCAGTTTATCTAGCCTAAAAAAATACTTTAAAGTTCGTGGTTGCAACTTGACAAAACCCGGAAAGGTTTATGGGGTTTAAATATATTTGCAAGGCACTAGCCTCTTCAAAAACTCTGCACATACTGACACTCTGGTGTTATACTGCCTCATATTTCAAAATAATTGGTGAAAAAAAATCTAAATCCAAGGAGAAGTTGGAATACATAGCAAAGTGTGACTAAAGTCCCAAGAAAAACACTCAATTTGCAAAAATGACACGGCTCACTAAGATAAAAATAGGGGTGGGGGTGGATTGGGATCACCCTTTTTTTGAATAAAAGCTGTGCAAGGCCCGCCTGAATTCATCTCAGACTCAGGTTTCGCAGCCGTCTGCCTGGGTCATTTGTTAACGGATGCTGGAAATAAGTGATTAGGAACCTTTCTGACCACAGCACTGGTACTAATGCTTGCTTTGAATGTTTAATTCATCAGAGAAAAATGCTGATTATTGCAAGAACCTAAATGTTGTTCATCTGGGTCAATGGGTAAATGCATTTTTATTACTTCTTACTGCTAATATAGGCATTAAATAGAGCAGTTAAGATGGGAAGATTCTCAGATATAGCCAAGTTCTGCTGACATTCAAGGTGTCTCCTAAAAGAAAGCGCAGTGCTAATGTGTAAAAGATAAATCATATACTCTCTAAACTCAAAAACCTGCCCTCCTTCCTTACCACAAGCTAACTCGCTTCCAAGAGGCCTGGAGGAACTCAATTTCTCCTCCAGCATGTTCAAGATGTTCATTCCTAACTAATTAGATTAACACAGGCATTGTTACTGAAACTTCTTCCTCCTCCTCCTGTCCCTTCCTCACCCTCTGTTTTACATATTGGACTTCATTCACAGACCCTCCCCCCCCCGGGCTGACACTGGAACCCAAAGAAGTGTCAAAGAGCATCCAGCTGCTAAAGGACAGCAGCATTCACAGCCTGCCATAAATCTCTGGCAACAATAAAGAAAGGTTAAAATGGGATTTAAATCCCAGGTTTGGGAAAAAAGGGAAGCGGCTGCAAGTGTATACAGGGACCATTCAGGGAGCACAAAGGAAGCGTAGGGTCCCAATTTTGGGTGGAGTGGGGATACAGTAAGAGGATCCAGCAAAGCTCTGCACTCTCCGGAGCCCTGCAGCGTAAACAAACAGCTGAGACAGAACAGGGCTGACACACACACAAACACACATGCATAAAGACAAGAAATCAGAGTGAGGCAGTGAGCCTAGCAAAGCTTACCTCAGGGCACCCACACTGACACAGCCTCATCACATTACTGACTGTCTCTGGTTTCAGCAGCTCAAACTACCTGTCTGACAATAGGCCGGCTGCTGAGCCTTTTGCTGGATGCAACAGCTCGTGGCTTACAAGTCAAATAAGGATCGGTTACCAAATGTCACAGAGGGGCTCACCTTTAAAGCGTGGAGGTTTGGAGGGGATGTTAAGGCTGTTCTTGCATGATTGCTGTCCTGCCACTCCTTCTGCAACCTGACTAATTACTAATCTGTTTTTTAGAGAATCTGTAATTAATGTCAAATATTTCATTTCAGTTTTGACCATTCTATTTATTATGGTTTTCATGCCTTTCTCAATGTAAGATTGTCCTGTTGACAAAAAGTATTAGAAATGTAATTTTTTGTCTGTTTACAGAAATAGAATAAAGATGTACTTAATCTTATTCTGTATTTTAAAGAATCTCTTTTCAGTGTAGAATTCTTCACTCCCAGGTTTTACCAGTCTAAGTATTTAAGGTTTTGAACTAGAGATGATCGAATGCAATCCTTATTCTTTCGAAAAAGTGAAGTAGTCCAGTCATTTAGCAACAAATAGGAATCATGAATTAGAAACTAACCTCAGTGGCAATAGCTGCCTGCATCATACCATCGTTTTCTTGACTAGACATGTGAAAAATGCAAATAATAACAATAATAACAACAGAAAACCTGTTTCAACTGAGAAATTATTTTTTTCTGCTTTTTTCCCTAGGTGCTCATGCCACCCCCAAAAAGGGTGCCACCCTGGGTGGTGTACCATATCACTTACATTAAAACAGTCATAACTCCGATAAAGAAAGAGTTAATGCAACCACTTCCTGGAACCTCTCACATCTTTACAAATTAATGGGAATATGTCTTACTTTGGACTCCATTTTAAACAAAGTAAACCCAGCTGTTTTTTCTTTGATGAAATGTTGGCCCTAAAAAAATCCCACACATTCTAATCAATATTAGAACCCGATGACCTCACACCACAAATACGCAAAACGAGGGACTTTCCCAAAACCAAACAGTAGGGACGAGACATTCCTTCATCCTTGTGTCTCACCGCAGCAGCATCACTTTTACATAGTTTGTTGGCGGTTTCAGGCGCTAGATGGCGCAGTTTGGCGTGCAATAAGGAGAAGGAAAGCGGTGGGAGGAGGGGGATTAAGAAGCATCTCTCGCACACACAGCCAACAGCGCTGACATGCACGCACGTATGATTGGAATATAGCTTTTTGAATGAACACAGAACAGGACGGGATTTTACGTTTGTGTGGAAAGGGGGCCATAGATGAAAAACAATACATACATATATATTTCTAAGTATAAAGAGGGGGCATGTGTTTCTCATCACTCACTTGCACTCTCGGTCCTCCAGATCAAAATGCGGGTTGAAGTTGATAAGGATCCGCTGGTGAGGACCCGGCGCCGAGATGACCCAAACGCACCTCTGAGTGGGCGGGTAGGACATGGGGTATCCGGGCGACGTGAGGTAGCTGGGGCTGGAGATTCTGATGTTGCCACCGCATTTATCTGCAGAAGGGAGCGAAAGGCAGCTCTTCAAAGATAGATAATATATTGCTTGTTGCGCCAAAACCCATAACCCATATAAATAGTAATCAATGATAATCCAGACCCATTAAAATCCGCACAAGTCAGCGTCCTGTAAGTACACTGACAAAACCAATTGTTAATTTAACCAAGACAACTGGTAACAATTTGGCCACATTTTATTTGGACGAATTTAAACCAATATTTCGGATTAGAAATATGTTTGTTAAACAGCTAAAAGACATTCAACAAAATAAATTACAGTCTAATTACTAAGATAAGATTGCCTATTTTACAGAAACAAAACCTAAGAATAGTGTTGTTTTTTTTTTCATTAAGATGACACTAAAACAACAGTAAACCTTTTACAATCTATTTTAACAGGGCATGTAAACCGTTTCCCTGACAACCTCAGCTAAGATGTGGCATTTATGGGCAACAGTTACCTCAGGGTTAAAAAGCTTAACTTGCTAGAAAGTTTGACTTTACCGCTGCTTTATCATTACTGTTGCAGCTAAACTAGATACAAACAAAAGTTCCTGCTCCAACACAGAAACTCTCTCAACCAAAGTCTTAAAGTCTTAACTTAAAAAGTTTTGAACTTCTTGAAAGTTGATAAATTCAATCAATAAATGTTCTCTGCCATCCACCTCACACCTTCAAGGATAAAAGTTAACCCTTAACTGAATCAGCATCTTTAAAATAAAAATCCATATGTAAATTAAGACTTCAGTAAGAAAGACTGCTAACTTGTTTTTTTTTTTCTTACCGTATAACTGGAGCACTGAATACATTACCAACGAACAGAACATCGCGTGATGCTCAATCAAAAACGGAGATTAATAATTTAAAAAAGAAAAATTAGGCCAACGAATTATTTATTATGAGCGTTTATTTCTATTAGACAACTCCGTTCTGCCACATGCGTGCGGTTCACTCCTAACAAAGAGAAGCCACAGTGCCTTTTGTGTTCAATATTCATATAAGCATATAGTTATAGTTTGGAAGTGAGGCACATAAGCCCGAGTCTGAACGCACAGACGCTTCTCTGGAAAGTTTGGTTTTGAAGTCAGGCTGATCCGCAGCTTGTTCCTCCAAACTCATCCTGACAGCGCGTTTCATCATTAAAAATAGGCATAGTCTATTTTTAAAGGCCCACTTTTTTGCAGCTATATATTTATTTATAAAAACCTAGCTCTGCCGTCAAAATGTACCCTTTTGATTTTTTTTTGTTCTAAATAAAAATAAATATGTAGCCTACTCGGTGCTTGAATCTATTAATGTACACAAAGATCGACTTTTCTTAACTGCATTCTGAGTCAGATACGCA
The DNA here is from genome assembly GCA_036173005.1 of Crenichthys baileyi. NCBI lineage: Eukaryota > Metazoa > Chordata > Actinopteri > Cyprinodontiformes > Goodeidae > Crenichthys > Crenichthys baileyi. The sequence continues at coordinate 206,839 of JAHHUM010000890.1, forward strand.
GTCCATTATTTGGTATTATCTTTACTAGGTTTTAATTTGCCAATTTATTCAATTTCATTCAGAGAGAAGCAATGCCACGCTTTTAATATCATGTTTTACTATAGTTTAAAGTTTGCTTAAGCAACTTTTATGTTATTATTTTATTAAAATATTTTAACTGAAGCATTGTACTATGAGTTTGCTTTAGGCTGTTTTCAGGTAGAAGTCAGAGTTTGCCCAAAGATCAGCGGAGATCAGAGGGGGGGTAATCTTTAGGAAAAACATCGGGATTAGTGGCTTTGCTGGGTACATATAAGCTTTATTTATACAGATATCAGATGTCTCACTTACCGTTTTTAAAAGCCTCGAGCACCAGGAGGAATCCCATGAACAGGACAAAAACTAATCCACAATGCATCCTCGTTTTGTCTCCTCCAAAATTAAAAAAAAACTGAAAAAAACACTCCAGGAAAGAAATGATGATGTTTTTTAAAATCCCCCAAAAGGTTTTTTGTTTTTTTTGGTATTTGAATGTATCTTCTTTATAGTTCAACAAAACAAAACAGAAATGTACTTTTGCATCAAAATAATAAAAAAAAAGGTTGAATCGGTGTGCTCAGCGCTCAAGTCGCGGGCATCCTGTCACTCAGCTCCTGGTCCGTCTCCTCTCCTGCGCCGGCTGCTGTCCTCTCTCCAGCGCCCGCCTTGCCATTTCCACCTCGGAGACGCCGAAAGATGCGAGTCCTCCGCCCCTCCACCTTGCGTCCTTACTCCGTTGGATGATTGATATAATCCTTAGCTGTGGAGCGCACAAAGAAAAATAAAGCAAGGAGATGGTAAACTGCTTATTAATGCGTGCGCTCCGCACCTTTTACTACTTCTGTGTGTTCAGAGTGGAGAATGGTGATTGGCTTGATTATAGCCAACCTGTGTCTGGAGGGTCCTTATATGTAAGCAGAGTTGCACACTGAGCAACAGCTCTTCTTTAAGTGACATGACACTCTCTCTCTCTCACTCTCTCTAACTCTCTGTGTTCTTTTCCCTCCCTCCCACTGTCCTATCTTACAAAAAAGGAACCAGACAGTAATAAAAGATGTAGTGACTCAACAGGACCCTTCGTTTGGGTCACGTCCAGATATTAAAAAAAAAAAACCACGTTGACAACTATAAACAGATTATTTATTCATAGGAATTGCCTTCCCCTCCGAGAAGTGCTCTCTCGCTTCTTGTTTGGAATTATTACAACAAAACTTCCCCTTTGTGACTCCTGAATCTTTCTAAATACTCTCCATACTCCAGTGGAAGTGGGTCACATGTCCCTGTTTGCTGCTCTGGAGCCAGAGAACTACATTTTATTTCTTTTTTTCTTCCCTCTCTTTGTGCATTTTATTGTACGCACCAGTGAGCCTGTTTGTTAAAACCTGCCCCACAAACGCGACACCATTAAGTCGGCGCTCTGAAATTTTTCAGGAAATCAATTGAAGCGTATTTCAAGAGCCTACAGTGGTTTACTGCTGGATCACAACACACAAAGGGGACCTGGAAGCCTGATGTATAACATACAGTTGTGTGAAATTGTAAATTGTGATATTTAATAATATAAAAGTGTATTTAATTTGAACCGTTTATTAGTGATAAAGAACAAAGGGGGCTTTAACCTTTGAATTTGGTCAAAATAACCAAATTCATGGAATTCTGTGTGAAAAAGAATTTTTGTGAAGGAAAATATCACAGCGCTCTGTGACGCCTTCTCTTTCAATCTTTGACATAAAGTCAAATAAAAACATCTGCATTCACCTGCGTCTTGATGGTTCGCGGACCGGCAGGCATCCAGCCCTCCTGTCTTTTCGCTTCCAAAAAACAACAAAACACAGCAAAGTGCACGATCCGACAGGTTTTTCCTCCTTTGAAATAATGACAAATGATCTTCTAAAAGAAAACCCAACTTATTCCCTCCCCAAGTTCGAACCGCCCGCAGAGTCCGGGGCAGCTCCGCGCAAAGACGCAAAGCCGCTGCCCGGAGAGCGGCTCTTCCGCTCGGCGCGCAGTCAAGTCCTCTCCCCGCGCTGAGAGCTGATCTCTCCGGGTCTCATTCAGCTCGCTGTCCTGGCCAGCGTGAGGAGGGGGGAGGGGGACAGCGGTCAGTTCCCAAAAGTCTCAGCAGCGACAGAATGCCTATGAAAAAATAACAGTAAAATAATCTCCTAAAACAACTTTCTCTCTCTCGGTCCGTGCTCCTCCGTGCGCCTCCGCTCTCCGCTTCTTCCACTGACTGATGCAAATGAGGGAGGGTCTGAGTCAGTGCCAGTCCCACACGCCCCCTTTACGAGCGGAGAGAGAGATGAGAGCCCGGGTGCGCGCGAAGTTGTTTTCTTCGTGCGTGAGTCTCTGCAATCGATATGCAGATTTCAGGCAGCTGCCTGGGCGCTCGCTCGCTGTCAGCCTGCAGCCTTTCTTGGATGCGCCAGAAACTCTCAGTAAACATAAAACACGCTCATCCTCGATTAGATCTATCCCACAGTTTTGATCCACTCACCGAGAATCTTCCTCCTGCTTGATATACTCATTTGATAAAGAGCAGAGCAATGCAGCAGGATCGCGTTAAGAAGCCTTATAAGGATATTAGGGAAGCCTCTGATTCTATATCCAACTCCAGAGGAGCACGGATATCACAAGGAGATAAAGAATTATGAGACGTGCGTTGAGGTCACGTCAGTGCAGCTTGCACAGACCCCATAGGCACATCATGTTAATATTATTGGTGAACTGCTGTATTTCCCCTGGGCAATTCAATCCACTTTCCTTGTACTCTAAATAAAACAACACTTCTCTGAGGTTTCTTTCTTTCTTTCTTAGGAGACTGTAGCTACTAAAATTGCAACATTCATGACATCATATGAGGACATATGTGGGTCCCCCTTTAAACCAAAATTTGTCCTCCATCAAACCTATGTAGGAAATTAACCACGATGTTATCTAAGGACCATCTCTTCTGAGAGCCCAAAAGCCTGGAATGTGTTTAAATAATACCCCCATGTTAACAGCCTACATGGGTTTGATGCAGGATAACTGAGAAAAACAGAGATCTAAATGGGCCCTCGATATGTTGGACAATTTTAACAGATTTTCGTAATAACAGTCTGAGACGCATCTCAAACTTATATATGCAGCCCAGATGGTTTTTCCAATATTGGTTTTATTTAGTGAAATCAAGCGAATCCCCTGAAAGAAGCCTATTGTGAGCTCAGTTGTTGTCTTCTTAGGGTAGATGTATCCATCTGAGTAAAATTCATAAGGGGCCCACAAACACATGTTGGGTGGGAATGGGTACTATGACTTGAATTAGAATTTTCTGTTTCTTATGTGAATGTTCTTCAAAAGGGGAGCAGGTGAAACTGCTAAATGTTTACAGAAAATGAGAAAAAGGAGGAAGGCAACCACAAGTTCATTCACTTTCAGGTTTTCCCCTCAGCGCTAAGGTTAGGTTAAGGTTTTAGCTACATCATGCAAAATGTGTCTGAGATGTATAACTTTTACCTGATATTACACTCTAGGAAACAAAGTGGCATGCTCTTATCCTGATAGTTGGCACACGATTCTCAGCTTCTGATTTAGCAGCTTTTAAAGGGTTATTTCACTAATTCAAAATCTGTGATTCAGATGCTTACTTAAATGCTGATACCAGTTTCCAAGTACAAATAAATGTACAAAGAAATGTCTGATCTTGTATTGTTTAAATTCTTTTTTTTGCCTTTTTGTGCACTAGCAACTAACAGGTTAGATTATTTGTAATAATTACTTGATTGCTGTCAGTTAGTGATGTTAATCTGAGGAAAAAGGAAATTGCTGGTACCTCCATGCTCCACTGCTTCACATGTAGTTCACAACATGATTGGGGACTAGTAACATCAGAGCTGTGAAACCTGACACCAAACCTATCAAGAAGGCAAAGGTAAAATAATATCTTTTACATTTCTTTTCTTTTGATTGTCCATGATTCTTATACAATGCTGGGAAGCATCTCAGAAACATGTGTTCATCGCATTGTGAAACTGATAACAGGACCTGAAAGCTAAACATAATAATTTTCCAACCATGTTCTTCTTCTTTTCAAACACTCCTTCTCAGCCTGAAGGCCTAATTCTCCTGGAATTCTGAACTGGATTCAATTGCCTGCAATAAGCAGAGATTTCCAGCCTGCTGACCTCTGTGGTTAGGAATCTTCTGCCCTGAAGGGGGCATCAGAGCTGGTGCGCAAGCTGAGCAGAAGGCATGCATTTCTCAGTTTTCCTTATACTCTACTGTGCCTCTGAGTGCGCAGCTGAGTTTAGAAATGAGTGCACGGAGTAAACTGTACTCTCATCATTCTTTGCAGGTGGTTATTATTAATAATCTGTGTATTTAAATCTAGAAATAGGTGAATCACTGTGTCGCTCTGTGAAAACATAAGTGGAACTTTGTCGTTTTAGAAGGCCTACATGATAAATACAGAGGGCTCCACATTGAGCTTTACTCTGTTTGAAAAAAAAAGTTTAAGAGAGCAAGATAAGCCCACAATCCTTGCATGTTGTTATTATCACTTTTTTCTTCCCAAAGAGAGATGGAGACAGAGGATCGAGTGGCTTTATTCTCCTACCAGCCTCAGTAATTCTCTATCTTGCTGATAACTTAGTGTTCAAATTTTGCCGGGCATCTCTATCAAAGGCAGCTCTAACAAGTCTTTGGTGTCATCAGGATAAAACAGGAACAATGGCTTATAATCATTTCACAAGGGGGCCCGGCAGCGGCATATCTAAAATGAGGCTGGGGATTGTAGGAGAACAATAAAAGAGCCATTTAAAGGATTTGGTTCTTCGTATATATCCACACTAATCTTTACTGCAGCCCTGATGAATAATTAGCTCTGGTACAAAAGCAGACATTTTTACAGCTCCTGTGAGCAGCTGTCTTGAATTCATTAGCTTGCCCTTTATTCATCAATGTGAATGAGTCAGGGGGAAATGGACAGACTCAAAGCACCAGGTCTGATGTTTTGATTGAGAAGTCTGTCTCCGAGGAAGCTGCAAAGAATCCAGGCAGGATTTTATACTTTCTGTTTAAATTTCTAAAAGATAAAAAGGGTAATAGGCTCACTGAATGGTTGACAAAGAGGACAGCAGCCATCTGATTGCATCATATCAGATTAGGATTATGCAAAAACAAATGTTGGGTTGGAAAATTTACCAAGTTTTTAATAATTCTCCATCCATCCATCCATCCATCCATCCATCCATCATCCATGCATCCATCCATCCATCCATCCATCCATCCATCCATCCATTCATCCATCCATCCATCATCCATCCATCCATCCATCTACCTGTCTGTCCATCCATTGTCTCCCACAGAAATTGGGGAAGCATGTCCAAGAGGCAAACCCAAACTCTCCAACTCAATTTGGGGGACACCAAGGCATTCTCAAGACAGAGAGAATACATAGTCCCTTCTGCAGGTTTCAGCTCTGCACCAAAGTCTCCTTCTGATGGGATATGTTGAGAATATCTCCAAAGTGAGGCATGCTGTAGGTATTTGAATTTGATGCCTGAAACACTTAAATGACTCCTTTCAATACGGAGGAGTTACAGCTCTGCTTCATGCTCCCCCTATTGATGAAGCTAAGGCTGAGGCCAACCACCCTACAGTGGAGGCTAATTTCAGCTGCTTCTATCTAGTATCTTGTTTTTTTGGGTCATGATCCATATCTTATGACTGTAGGTGAGAGATAGAGTGTAGACGGCACGGAAAATCAAGAGCTTAGCCGTTTGGCTTAGCTCATTTTTCATGACTGACCAGAGGAGCACATGTGTTACTGGAGCCAAGGTCCAAATCCATCTATCCATTTCCCCGTCCAGCCTACCATGAATTATTCATGAACAAAACGTCAAGGTAATTAAACCTGCCATATTTTCTGGTTGAAAACCATAACCTTGAGATCTTGTGCGTGAACCCTGCAAGCATGATTGGGGACAAAGGAAAGTCCTAGCAGAGCAAACCAAGTCTGCCACCCTGGTCTGTCAATCTAAAGCGTTCCCAGTCCAACAATATCCAGAGCTTTCTGCATCTTGGGGTCAATCTCATCCACTCCGCATATTATTCCAAATTGTTCCTTTTTCTACATAATCACAAAGGTTGATGTAAATTTAATTGCTTTTACGTGTGTCTATGACAGTCCCCCATATTCCTTTGTGAAAATATCCTGAAGGTGCATCCAACCGTAATCAGTACATTGAGTCCATCAGTCCATGTGTTCACAAACATTCTAAAACGTTTGCTTTTGCTCCCTTACCCCAAACACAAACTGTGTTTAAAAGTCAATGATATACTAGTTTAAAGTGAGTTGAAGTGACCACACATGTAAAATGCAAGGAACCACAGAGAGGCCCACAGTGACATCAAGAACTTGCAGACATAACTCATTGTGGTTTGCTGACACATTTTTGTGACTGCACTGACCATGCTCACTTATGATGCAGAGCATAGAACAGCCAAAAAGACCAGGAGCAGGGGCAAAAAGTAGGAAAAAGAATAAAATCATGTGTGAGTAGAATAACATTATCCATCTGGAAATTTCAGCCATTCCTATCCTTTTTATCTTCTTACCTACCTAATCAAGAACAAGGGCTCCAACTGACCCCAAAAACCAGTAACATGTCTGCTTTTACATGGGGAATTCTAAAAACTAGAAGTGTTGGCAAGCATTTTTCACCTACTCCAGTGAAAAGAGCAATATATGTACAAGGTTATAATAACTGCAATATAAATAATTGCATGCATCCAACAGTGACAGCATGGTATGCTCCTGCTAATTTGGACATGTGAACACAACTCTCATGTCTGTCAAAGTGAGGTTTCCTCACCATTGGCAGTAACAAGGTCTAAATGACTACTTTCTAGACGAAACCTGTTTCCTAACAGTGACTACATAGGCTTGAGTAAATAGTAGCTGAGAATCCCAGATTCCTTGCTCCATCAAGTGCCACGACAAGATTTAATGCTGAATTTATGCTTGTAGGGTGGGGGTGGGGATGTGTCTCCTCACCCTTCCCGTTTACAGCGTAATCTGGTGCACATGTTTGAACAACACAATTCAATAAACTGCCAAATAAAATATGACGGTGTTACAGCAAATTAATGGGGGCTGATAAAAAACATCTTATTTATGGGTCTCTAAATAACCGTTGGTCTCCTATGCTACCCAGCTATCACTCTGCCCTCTAATAAATCGGACCTTTGCCATACAAAGGACACAATTCTTTTGCTCTATCACTGATGATTAGCACTCAGTGAGTCATGAGGAATGTCAGTAGGAAATATTTCTGCAGAAATACTTCTGTTTTTTTCCCAGGAATCCTCAACAGATGTCAAATTGGGACTGCACAGTGCATTGCAAAAATGTATCTTTACTCTTTTAACTATTTCATGTTTTATCTAGTTACTAATAAACCTTCAATGCTTTTTATTGGGATTGCTTGTGATAGACAACACAATTGTGAAGTAAGAGGAAAGGGATATATGGTTTTGTTTTTCATTTTTTCTTCGAAATGAAAATCCACAAAGTGTGATATACATTTGTATTTAGCTCTCTTTACTTTGATACCCATAAATAAAAAAAATCTATTCAACTTCGAAAGTCACCTAATTAACAAAGAGTCCACCTGTGTAAGGTTTTATTTCAGCATGAATCCAACTTTTCTGGGAAGGCCTAGAACATTAGTAAAAAGGTTAAGTTGTAAAGCAATACCACAAGCTTTGAACACCCCAGAGAGATCTGTTCAGTTATCCAAAGATATTTGAAACACTATGGCACCACTGCAAACCGACCAAGAAGTAGCTGTCTTCCTAAACTGTCAGCATACAACTCAGGTGATAGAATCTGATGACAGGACAACCACAAATTTGGCCTTTATGGATCAGAAGAAAGTTATTGTTAAAAGAGTGCTATAAAAGGTCCAGTTTGTTGTTTGCCACAAGCAATGCAGGACAAGCAACCAACATGTAGCAGAAGGTACTCTCGTCAGATGATAACCAAAATACATGTGGTAAACTCTTCTTGGCCTGCATGCAAAATGAATGCTGGAAATCACCCTAAACACACCATCCCCATAGTGAAGCATGGTGGTGGCACCACCGTGCTGTGAGAATGATCTTTTTCAGCAGGATAAGGTAAGTGGGTCAGAGTTGATGGGAAGATGCATAGAGCTAAATAAAAGGCAATTTTGGAAGAACACCTATTAAAAGATGTGAGACTGGTGGAGAGGTTCACCTTCTATCATGACAGCAACCCTGCCATGCTGTCAGGAATGATTTTGATCAAGGTGCATGCATGTATTTAAATAAACCAATTAAAGTTCAGACTTAAATCCAACTGAAAAACAGTGCCAAGACTTGAAGATTTATATTCACAGATCCTCTCCATAGAATCCCTGTTTGAGGATTTTTGAAGAAGAATTTGCTAAAATGTAATTCTCTAGATAGAGTCATAATTAATAAAAAAATACATTGGAAAAGTTATATAACTAAAGTTTTGAAAGATTGGTGATTTTATACAAGGCAAAGTATTTATTGGATCAAAAATCACTAGGTACATTACACAGCTAATTAATATTACCACATTTGAATTATTCTGTGGAGGTTTGGGGCAACATCGAGCTCACACTAACCCACGATTCACTCAATCAAAAGTTTCTAAAAATTCATGATTTGGTGGACATTCAAACACTGCAGATTCTATTCAAGGCCAGAAACAATTACCTGCAAATATTCAAAGGCAGTTCACTGAAAGGGAAACACAATTCAATCTAAGAGGATTGTGTTGTTTTCAAATCAAAAAGTGTGTACAACATTAAAAAGCTTCTGTGTTACTATTAGTGGCGTAAAGAAATGGAACAACTTGGATCAAGAACTAAAACAATGTAAAACGATTCACCAGTTAAAAAGAGATACAAAGAAATGATTTTTGCAAAATATGTTTGCGATAAGAATGAAAAAAACAGGCTCATGAGCACAAATATTTTTTTGAGTGCAGCTTTAGAAGGAAGCTGATATTTGTGTTTTGAGGACAGAGTTGTATGAAGGGTGGGATTATATAAGTTTTTTACTTCGAACCACCCCAATTTGGATATGTATCTATGTTAATTTTGTGCATTGGTGCAATGGATGTGTGTATGTTATTAATATCGAAACAAACTAAAATAAAATAAAATAAAATAAAACTAAAAGAATCGAGATGTGCAAAGCTGGCAGAGACAACCCCCAAACAACCTTCAGCTGTAACTGCAGCAAAAGGAGGTTTTAAGTTCTGTTCATACTACACTTTTGAAATTTTTAGCTTTAAAAAGAGCATCATTTTCTTTCCACTTCTTCGTTCTGTATTACTTTTGTTGGTCTATCACATCAAATCCCCAAAAAAAGTCCATAGAAAAATGTGGTTGGGATTTTTCTCTGGGCCACCAAAATGCATTAAATCAAAATCCCATGTTACTGATTGGTAAGCTTGTCTTTTTTGTGTAAAAGAAGCTGAATTAATGTTATTAACCTATGAACAAGTTTGTCTTGTCATTTTTATTATCTCCTTCAAACAGAAGAATTATACCAGGCTTAAGCACAAAAACTTGTCCTCTTTTTTAAAATCAAATCTGTTTCCATCCCCTGGGAAATAGGTCAAATCACACATTCATAGATCTTGTCCATTTTCTGATTGCAGCTGCACAGTAATATATATTTTCAGCCTTGTTGCCAAAAATGACTGGGTAGAGCACACTGGTCCTGATGTCATATCACCCAAAGTAAGTTGCACAGAGTCAGGCGCAGGTCTCATGTGTTGCTTTCACATAAAATGTTTGAGCTTGGAGCTAAAATAGGAACTTTTTACATGCCACATCATAACCAAGACTTTCGGTGAGTAGATCAGGATCAATAGGGCTTGACTTGTGCATGGCCTTGAAGTTCATGTCATATATCCATTTTTTTAACATACAGCATATTTAAATGCAGCATTTGTGACCAAGAGAACTCCATGACAACTGCTATATATAAATGTGGGAGAGATAGAGATTATTATGCACATGAGTAGTAGAAATAAGAGCTCTCAGAGTTAAGCAGCTCCTGTACCTGTTTCTCACTAGTGGCAGCTGGTGATAATTAAGAAAGAATATTTCACACACTCTATAGCAAATTCCTTGGCAGAAATGGCACGGCCTTCAAACTTTGTGTGTTGTAATCCCAGGCGGAATGTGTGCAGATTGAGTGAAATTGGAGGAATAGAGGATTCAAAAACAAAGCAGAGGGAGAAGCAAACAGAAACTGGGGTGAGCTTACATTCTTCTGATTGCAATAGAGAGGTCTGGGTGAGGACACAGGAAACAGAAGACGCTACAAAACATCTCTGCTCTGCATGGTGTTGGTGAGGGTGGTGCACGTTCAGCCAGATTAAGGTTTGGTCTTACTTCTACAGAGCAAAAGTTGGATGTTTTTGGCTGAAACAAAGAGGGAAAAGTAGAGCACTGGTGTCTGGAGACACACTTACCAGCCATTTTGAATGTACTCTTGTGCAAACAATGGTTAGTACTAAAAGCAATTTAGCCAAACATATGGCAACACCTCAACGTATTTAGCCATCTAGACATGGTGATGACAGTATGCTGATGTTCAAACTGAGCATCAAAATGGAGGCTCAACCAATCAGTTGATTAGTAGAGCTAAGAGAATGGCTGTTAAAGAAAAACTATCCAATGAGCAGGTTTGGTATGAAGAAATTGGCTTGTTGATGTCAGAGCAGAATGGACAGACTAGTTTGAGATGACAGAAAGGCAACAGCAGCTCAGATAACCACCATTGTACGCAGAATACAAGCTACAACAGCAGAAAACCACACGGGGTGCCCGATTTGTCAGCTAATAACTAGAAATTGATGCTACAATTTACACAGGCTCACCAAAACCAAACAACATACATGCTCTTATGTATCTCTATTTCACCTGCAACATTCAGATGATAGGCTCAGAAAACTGGCAGAAATATCACCAAAGCATGGCCGTTGATACATCGTGTCTTGGATTAATAGTTCAAGCAGGTCACTGATGGCTACTTTCAACAGGATAATGTTAGAAAGCTCAAACTAGTTTCTTTATCATGACAATGAGTTTGGTGTACCCCAGTAGCCTCCGCAATTAACAGATGTCAACAGCAAGGTTGCTGTGTGGTGGAACTACAAATTGACATCCTAGATTTGCATCTGATACATCTACAGCAACTCTTGGATGCTAACAAGTCAAAATAGACCAAAGTGCCAGAGGAATGTTTTTGGCACATGACTAAATCTATGCCACAAGGAATAATAGCAGCTCTTGTTTAAAAAGTGGGTCCAACCTGGTGCTACCAACATGAATCTAAGAAAAGGGCTGGTGAGTGTATTATTATGACAGAGTCTTTATATTCTGCTTTGATTCTTAGTTGGCAACTGGATGGGACGTTCGGCCTCACAATAATTAAACTGTAGTGAGGGCTGCTGTATGACGAATGATGTCTAAAATGTTTTTCCACACTTTTAATGTCCATGGCATTAACCTTTGTTTGAATGAGGCCAAGATTTTAAAATGTAAGGTCCTCTTTGGTACCTGACATTGGACTGTCTTATGCACAGGTCATTGGCTCCAAAAGAGTTGGTGTGGCAGGCAATCATCTTGCCCCCTCTAGAAGAAGCCAAACTACTGCAGCATGTGTTTGTAGGCTTGCTCTTCAAAGGTTAGTTTCTGTTGGTGTTGTTTTTCCTATTTAGGTCTTGTAGAGAGATTTTAAGAAAATTGATGGACACACCATAGATGAGAAACCTTAAACAAGCCTTGTTTCTTCCAGACACATTATAGTAGGGAACATAACACTGAAGACGCATACCCAACTCAGCTGTGGATCTCGACTGTTGAAGATATTTATTTTGTTGCCACCACTGAGCTGCCATATTTGAAGTCTTCAACCTGTTAAAACTAAACATCCTTGAGATAGAGAGTGAGCAGTGAGTGGGCTAGAAAAATAGGAATCTAAAATGTTTTACAGGATGCTCTACTTTCTAACAGAAGGAGTAGGGAACACTAAATAAAAGAGTGTAGGAAAGAGGGGAGGTGGGACAGGGATAATAGGACAAAAACATAAAGAAATGGCTTCATTAGAAGGAGAACTATTTACAGTGAGATTTAGTAACACGGGGAGGATGTAGGAATAAATATTCAGGACGTTGCCGGGAAGCATTGAGGGTTTCTCAGGGGCAGAAGGATGGTGAGAGTGATGGCTCCTGAATTAATGATGAGGAAGCCTCCTGTCTGTCTCTATGTGTGCATATGGGTCCGCATAAGTGTCTGCATGCGTGGCAGTGTTTATCTGCAAATGTGTATGTGCATCATAAGTTCACACACTCAAACATACACATATAGCTCAGTATTGCAGCACCCCAATTTTCCATCATCACTGATGGAAATTACCCAATCCTAGATACCTAATCAAGCAATCATTTTTTTTCTTTTTTGGAGACACAGATATGCAATTGTCTTTGATTTCCTAATTACATTTCTGGAAAGCTATGGAGCAAACCGTCTGGCAAATTCTCATTTTTGGCATAGATATGTTTTTTTCCCTTATCGGTTGGGTTAATTTTCCATTCTCCACATGATTTTTTTTCTTCTTCTTCCAGGCTGAGATGATGAATATTGTGCTGCTCATCATCAAACGTGCAGGGAGAAGCCCCGGAGATCGGGGCAAGGAAAGAGAGGGAAGGAGGGGGAACTAGATCCAGGGAGGGAACTGTCAGGAAGAAATGCTATGTAGGTCAATGAAGAATTGCACTGGGATATTGCCTCCTCAGCTCACAGTCTTGGAAGCTGATTTGATTTCCGGTGAATCCATCCGACTTGAATTATGAGAGATTACCCTGTTTAAAATCACCTTGGTGACTGCTGTAGAACCTCCTGATTGTGACGGGAGCATCGTCTCAGTAAATACTTCTAGTTAGTCCAAGTGGTGAATGTGCTACCTTTAGAGACATGACTAGACAAAGGTTAGCGAAAGGTTGTAAACCCAGATATTTAAACGTGTCTTGTCTTGATTTCTGCATATGCCTTGTCAATCTACAATCTACACATTGTGGCACTAAAACATCAATCATCACTAAATCATCATCATTTGGGTTTAACCTTTGAAAGTCTCTCACAAAAGCTCACATTTTTTAAGGAAAACACACAGTGAGCTCTTTTGACTGAAAGTTTAAATATTATACTTACACTTTAAACAAGTAAATGGTCAGTAGCTTCATTACCTTCATTGATTTGTGGTTCTATATTTATTTTTGTAATTTGAAAAAATACTCCTTTACACTGAGCCGCAGATGGGATAATATTGATTTTTCAAAGAAATTTAAATTAATTTGGGGAATGTCCCTTTAAAATATAACACTCAGCTTAACCCTTTATGACCTACCATAGAACAAGTTCGCCAGAGCATATTTTTACATTTTTACATGCTGTAGAGCATTTCAATTTGCTAGACATCAATACAACCTTTACATCCCAAATTTTTATAATTTGTATATAACTCCATATTAGGTAAGTTATTTGCTAGAAAGTGCAATTAACCACCAGACAAATTAGAATCATTTTTTTACACATATTACAAAAATTGTAATGTAAAAAAGTTGCACAAAACCCTTTCAAACCACAGAAAATGTATTTGGAGTGTGTCCATAACTTCATTTATGAAATACACAAATTTTTATAAACAGAAACAAAAACCGAAATAATATTTACATTGTTACCAACTTGGAAAAAGATAATATGTACATCAAAATAAACTATTTAAGTGTATTCAACTCTCTGTGAAAAGTGTTCCAGATACCTATGAGCACACACGTTCATAAGACCATCTTCAAACAATATAATGTGCAAAAAACAACATAAAATATTATCATTTGCTACTGTGTTGAAACCTTAGAACAGATAAACACAAATTCAAATAATATTTTTTATCAAGATACAAACCCCACAGGAAGTCGGCCATTTTGGATTGAAGTTGCGATTTTGACCCCATTTTTGTTGTTTCTAGCCCGTGTATCTGAGTGAACTCCTTCTACAGCTTTCGACCTACAGACTTCAAAATCACTCAGTATACTCTTAAGACATTGGGGATCAAAAGTTTTTTCTGCTTCATCAAAGGTTGTGGGCGTGGCCAAGCCTCAAAATCTGACTTCTTGCATATCATAGATGTGTCCATAACACGCATAGTATAATAATAATGGGTAACAGGGTGAAATTCTTTTAATTGTATATTTTCCTTAGTTTTCTCTAACTCAGAAACAAATAATATGTCATAAACAAATACATACATGTCATGGGAAGGATTGACCCTGTCAATAAAATCAGCTTCATCTCCACCGTTGGCTGAATCCAGACCAGATGAATCCAAGCTCCAAAAAAAGATAAAATAAAATAGAATAAAAAATAAAATTAAAACCCTGCTCTGAGACACATGGTGAGTAGAATATTCAAGTTTAACTCTCCGATTTCATTTGCAAAAAAAAAGTATTGCTCTAGCTTTTTTCGTCGCAATTCTACAGGCGTTTAAAAATAGATATGGAAATGGGAGCACCGGCGCTCCCGCCAGTCATAAAGGGTTAACTAATCTACCCTTACTGAGCAAAACAGTGAAGCACCAATGTAAGTGCCCAAAACTTCAATGATGAATTCAGCTCTAGCAGAAACCCCTGAAGAAGATTCTCTGGTCATCAGTTTTTGACTGAAAGCTCAAGTCCACTTAGCTAAAAAAAGGTGTTGGAGTGACCTAGTCAAAGTTCTAAAACCGGTTTAGGATAATGTGTCATGACCTTAACAGGTGGTTCATGCTCAAAAACCCTGTGTGGCTGAATTTAAACAATTCTACAAAGAAGAGTGGGTCAAGATTCCTCCACAGTGATGTAAGACATATGCCAGGCATTGCCATTTCCTGACAGCTGTAGGTGATAGAGGAGGTCCTATCAGTTATAGGGTTTGGGGAAAATTACTTTTTCACAATGGTTTGGATTACTTTTTTCCATTAATAAATGAAATCGTCATTTGTTAGCATTTGGTTTGGCATTTTTTAGGTTATCTCTGTCACAAAAATGCAAAAATGTCAGTAATCTGAAATGGCAAATACTTTTCACTGTACCATATATTATTCCTGAATTATCTTAAGTGACAAATATGCAAACATCGCCTAAAAGCTTATGCTGTATGCTCTAGATACTGTTTAACTTGGAGCTTTGAGACTCATCACAGTTTAAAAGACACAAACTATTGGTTGCCACCTGATTGTGTTTGATGATCTGACTTGTCTACTTGCAGGCTGAGGTACTGGTAAATTTTGAGTTCTAAGGCTATTTTGGGTCAGCTACTGTCATATCTTCAGTACCAAATCCCTTACACAGTTTGGAGACAGGGCATTCAAATAAGATGCATTTATTTATATATTTCGTTTTTACTTAGATTTTTTTTACATTACATAAGGACTTCAAAATGACCTAAATACAGTGACATTTTGCTGTAGATGTTTTGCCAAACTGTTCTACATGCACCTGTCTTAATCTGTAATGCTGCTTATGTAGGGCGTTATGGAAAAGGAATTTGTTTTTAATCAGTCTTTTTTTAAATACTTTTGAAAGAATCACTTTTTGGTATCCCCTGTGATGTGCGCTTCAAGAAAATAGTACACAGTGAATTGGCTAATTTGAAACTCATGATTCAGTACTATGTTAAAAGAGCTGTTTTAGTGTTTGTGTGAAAACCACAATATATGCAGTGATTTAAAAAAAAGTTGGGGAAAACGTGTAAGAGATTCCATCCATCCATCCATCCATCCATCCATCCACCATCCATCCATCCATCCATCCCATACAATTAAATCTATGCTTGCTAGTTTTGTGGTGATTTGTTTGTATTTTTGTAGCAGAATGGGCTTTATTGAGGCAGATGTGTGTTTGGTTGCTTGTAAGAGTGAAAGGAAAGACTTGCATTGGACGATGTTTTCACAAAAACCACCACTGGTCAGAGGTTTTCATACTTTTCATAATGAGCAACTGATTTTCCTTTCTGTGGGACTACCAACATCTGAGTTCCTCATTCAGGTAATGAGACTCCTGATAGAGCTGATAGCAAAGTTGGCATCCTAACTTTACAAAGATGAGACCTTTTTTTCCAAGAACGCTTAAAAGTGCTCAAAGATAAAATTGGGCCCTTCTTCACCACCCTCTCTTTGTGCGGTAGCACTCATTTCACTAGGTGGTAAACCTAGCTACCCCTTTGGCCCTCTGGCTTCACAGGGGGAAACCACAGGCTAAGAAACTGAGCCTGAATCAGCCACAGTGTTAGAACAAAGCCCTGCTTCCTGGTGATTAAGAGGAGAAAATTTCAACAATGGCGGCCTGAGCTCTGATGGTGAAGCTGGCCTGAAACAATGAGATGGGCCGGTGAGGAAGATGAGACACTTGCCTTTGTACAGTTTGTGAATGCGCTGGTAATGCTGGAGGGTTGGGAGGTTCCTCTTTTAGTTTCTATATTTGTGTTAAGAAACATAGAGCAATCATTAAACATGTGCGCTACTATTCTTGGATTATTTTTGTGACATTTTTAAACATCTTGTGTAGACGTCTCATATATCTGTCGTCATCATTAGACCTGACAGTTGGCATGGAGCCATTGGTGGCGTACTACAGTTCAACATAACACCTCTGTTGATCTATAGTTAGATTATTTACTTAAGACGATATGGCTAAAACGCCTGAGCCACTGAGCTTATAGAAAAAAAGCTGACATTTTTGTCTTGGTCATGAGGTTGAGGCTGCATTATGTCATCTTCTGCATGAAAACACACATGCATCACAAGATTGTAGTTCCCCAGGAATACCAGAGAAGATCACAAGGCATGGGAACCTTCTGAGTACACGTCCAATCTAATAATACACCACTTCCCTATTTTCTCAGCAGAAGCATAAATAATTTTCACCAGGAGGCAAACCAGCATATCTGGGGTTTCACATCAAATATCAAATGTGTTAGTAACAGAAACCACAGTACTGAGTCAAATGAAACTAAAAACACACATATGCTTTAGTAATGTACAACATTAGACCTAATGTAAAACATTAGAATTAAAATTAAAAGTTAAACTGCACAAGCATCGTTTGTGGCAGACTATGATATATTTAGAAAGCAGCAAGAGAACAAACATCCTGCTTGAGCCCCATTTTGTAGGCCTGCTGTTATATTTAACAGTTTCTTACAGTGCTGTTTCTTTCAATAACAATAGTTCTTTAATGTGTTTGTAGGCTATTAATATTGGAGAACACAGTAGAAACTTTATTTTATATTGCTTGTGTCAGTGATGCTGTGGGTTGTTTGTCCTACTCTGTAGTTTTCATATTCCAATAGGTGAGAGAACACATTTAGTATTCCAGCAGGATCATTTTGACCACTGAGTCATATTGATTTGGTATACTTATCTCTGTTGGATCTTCCAATTTGTTTTGTATTTCGGTTTTTTGTGTGTTGGACATAATCACTGTCTTCTAATAACTATTTAGCTCAGGGAATGAGAAAGAGAAATTGTCCAACCTTGCTGGGGCCTAATGTTCCTGCTTTGGTTAACCAAGTCCGACCTTTGGTTTTATTGTTTTTGCAATCTGTGGCTTGAAGAATAAAAGCAGTGGGGGTGTGTGCAAGATTCTGGTACAGTTGTTTAAAACTGCATTTTAAAAAGTAAGTAAACTTCAAAATCTTATTCTGATCGGATTCGGCAGGATCGGAATGAAATTTTAATCCGATTGAGAGGGGTGGTTTGTGCCAATCGACATGCATGTAAAAGCTTGACAGGATCGAGTTATTCTGAATGAGGCAAACTGACATGAGTGAGCACCCAGCGTCAACATGACGTATTTCCACCTTGAGTGGCTAGTCGCTCTTGCTGGATGCTAACAGAATATTCTGATCGGCCGTTTTATTCTGATTACTTATGTCCATATAAATGGTATAGTCCGATTATTTTTTTGCTTTTTAATCCGAATACATTTTAATCTGATTCTGAAATTTTGTGCATGTAAACGTAGCTAATCTGATTACAATTTCATTCTGATCCTGCCGGATCCGATCAGAATATTCCGATTGACATGTTTACATGACACAATTTTATTCCGATCGGCCATTTATTCCGATTACTTATGTCCATGTAAATGTAGCTAAAGACAATCAGGCCCAACATCAAATAGTACCATTCGCCACAGAAAGAACTAAGACTTCTGCAACAGACAATGACCCGCATCTGTTCTCAGTATTGTTGAGGTAATATTCTGAAGAGCCAGAGACATCAGATTCAGAGACAAAAATGTGACAGGTTCTCCAAAATGTTTGGCACCACCTTTCTGCTTAGCAACCTAAAACAATTGCATGCATGAACTCAGACTCTATTGCCCCTTTTCCACTGGCTCGTTTTAGCAGACGCGGCTCCACTCCACTGGGTTTTGATCTACCTGGTACGGTACCAGTTGGATATCCACTGACCGACCACTGACGGCTGAAGCTATGGCAGCTTAAGCTCTGCCTCCAGCCATGAGTGTAGTGCGCTGTGCTGCTATTAACGTTACTGTGTTACATTGTCACATTAAAGTAATCTGCCTGAAACAGTAAAAAATAAATATAAAATAAAAACAAATAAACAAAATACTAATAACATTTGTATTATTGTATGTGCAAGAATGTCTTAAATATGTTTTTTCATGAATAAAATGATCCATATTATCTGGACCACAGCCCAGCCAGAACTTATAAAATAAGCCTCAGGGGTTCTGATGTGAGGGGGGTGTGGCAGGAGAAGCAGAGAGGAGAGACGCTGCTGTCTGGACTGGTGAAGCTCCAAAGTTTGACTGAAGAAGTCACAATTATTGGCCTAATAAGGACGTTTGTGTCTCAGCCATGGCAATAACGAGAACAAGGACTTTAGAGAGCAAAACTGTGGACTTCTGACCATGGTGAAGTCTGGTTGGATATTTGATATTCATGCTCCATTTGATCCGATGAAGGCAGTCTGATTACGGGCAGTTGCTCTCTGCCTGCTCCCTCCCCCTGCAGAAGCAGGGTCGCTTAAGGACCGTCAATGAATTTCCGAACCCTGAACACGCTGTTTCATAGTGGTACTGTTTTGTGTGTTTTGGATTAAATATTTGTGTGTTTGAGCAGTTGATTTTATGTGTGATCAGCTGGTTTAAGGTGTTATTAAATACAGCGCCCCCTCTACGCGTAATTCAGAAAGAGGATGTGTCCTTCATCTTTTCCTTTAGCCTTCAGGCATGGTTTATGATTTGTAAATAGTAAAATTATATTTCGGTTTGATCCACTCCGGCCATTTTGGTCCTTATTCATTGTAGTCGCTCTTGAGTATTATTACCTTTTCTCCGCACTACCTCAGCAAAAACGTTCTCATTTCTCCTGGTCCCATGGCCAATCAGTGAACAGCAGTCTGGTCACCTCACATGTAGTCCCGACTCAGCTCTGGTAGGACCTGCTCAGGAGCAGGGTCCAAAAAAGTATGTAGCAGTGCGGAAAAAACAGTAATGGAAACGAACCCAAAGCGAGCCGAGTGGAGTCGAGTAGGGCCAAATCGAGCCAGTGGAGAAGGACCATATGCTGCAGTTCAAATGAGAAAAGTGCTTAACCAAAGTGGTGATTTGATCTAATATGTTAGCTTAGATGAAAAAGTATAGGCTTTGTCATATCATTGAAAAGTAGAATTAACCTTTTTAAATCTGCTTGAAACCATGTATATAATGTGCTGTGATCTGTGTGCAAGAACTTTCTTAAGAGACAACTAACAGTGCCGAAAACTGTATTGGTCTGATGATCAGACAAGTTGTGGAGCAAGCTACAGGTTGGTTAAACCTCTGTGAAGGAGAAGATAAAAGGTAAAATACTTCCTTCAGTATCCATAGCGATGTACAGCCTTAAACATGCAGCAGCTGTTGTAGCATATCAGGTGTGTTTACTTTCATCTGCAAATCAAACTGTTCAAATGATCTTGTTAAATCGCTGCTTGTTTACAGCCTGTCATGCTGCGTATCTCACTCTCACAGAACTGCTGCTACATTCCTAGATTCCAGTAAAAATCTTGAAAAATTATCATAACTGCCACAAACATGAAGATTTAATTATTTTTTCCAACAAGCTTATCCTCACACTCACAAGCTTGAGGTTTCTCCTTCACAAATGACAGGTCACTAACCTACAGTATTTTTAGGGATTTTATTGGACATACCAACACAAACTAGTGGAATTGTTGTAGCATGAAGATGAAAAAAGATGTAAATAAAAATGTAAAATGTGTTTGAGTCCATAGAATCACTTTTTGATGAACGCAGAGCTGCAAGTCTTCTGGAGGATGTCTCTACCAAGTCCTAGATGTGGAGAATAAAATCTTTGTCCATTCTTATTTACAGAATAGCTGACGCTCACCCAGATTAGATGGAGATAATCAGTAAACATCACTTTTCAAGTGTTAAAACAGATTGAATTTAGCTCTGGGCTTTGATTGAGCCATTTAATGTATGAGTACGCTTTGATCTAAATTGTTCCATTTTAGCTCTGGCTGCTTGTTAAGAGATCAAACGTGAACTTCTGCCTCAATCTTACTGACGGCGTTTCAACCTTGACTGCCCTGCACTTGGCTCCATTTATATTTTGATCAACTCTGATCAACTTCTCTGTCCCTGCTAAGGAAATCTTTCACGCAGCATGATGCTGCCACCTCACGGTGGGGATGGTATATTCAGTTTACTGCCAGGCATAGCATTTCTTTTTTTAATGTAGGCCACAAATATCAGTTTTGATCTCATCTGACTAGAGCACATTCTACCATGTTTGCTGTGTCCCCTACATGACTTGTCGCAAACTGCAAAGTAGATTACTAGTAGCTTTACTTCAACAACTGCTGAAGTACCCTTGGCGGATTTGCATTTGGTCTCTAACAAACCACTGAGATCTTCAATGAACAGCTGGATTTATACTGAAGTTAAATCAGACACAGGTAGCTTCTTTTTTTACTAATTTGGGTACAGCTAAAATCAGTTGGTTGAACTAAATTTATTTAGGGGTATCAGAGTAAAGGGGGATGATTACATTTGCCCGTTTCTCTTTTCAGATTATTTTCAAAAGCATATGTCATCTTCCTTCCACTTCACAGTTATGCACGACCACGTGTTGGTCTTCAATTCAAATCCCTCAAAAATACAATGAAGTTGTATGAACTAAAAACGAATGGATGAAATATAAATTATCCAAGGGGTATAAATTCAATTTAAAGACACTGCATACCAACAGCTAGGCATTAAATAGCTTAAACTGCATCTGCATCTTGGCCTCTGTTGGTGCCCTCATCTTCTTCCCCTGTCTATATCAGCACAATAGAGTTGTTATCCTGACAGCAAAGTGCTGCCGTCAGTGCAAGAACAAACTAACTCCATTTCACTGTGTCAGAGTGCAGCCCTGAGAAAAACCAACATGTCCACTGAGACAAATAGAGATGGACAGCAAAAGAGAGAGAATGAGCTGGACAGAGACTGAGGGGGAAGAAAAGGCAAGCATGGACAAAGAGAGGCAGGACAGGGGCGAGACAGGAAATATTAGACATTTTTGGGAGTCAGAAGCAGTGGAAGGGTCAGTGGATGAGAAATGTACAATAAAAACAGTACATCAAGAGTGAGCAATGGAGCAGTATGAAAAGCGAGAGATGGACGAGACATTTGTTGCAGCTCAAAGCAAAGAGTGCGCAAAAGAAAAAGAAGAAGAGGGAGATAAAGAGATTTGGAGTTGGATGCAGACAGGAACACAGGCGCAGATAAATGGATGTTGACAGGGTGGGTAAAAAAATTTAATTGGATCCAGACAGAGAAACAGAGCTAGAGACAATGAGAAAGTGAATCAGAGGAGTACAATGTGGCCACATCTCTGCATGATGCGCTGCTAAAGGGTATAGCTGGGTTGATGAAGTGTTGTGAAATTTCTTTTGTTCTTAATTTGATCTGAGAGGAAAATAAATACAAATAATAGCTAAACTTCATAGTATTCAGTTCCTTTTAAATGTTAACCACACCATGTATTGGCTGAATGATAATACATCTGTTCTGACACAGAAATCGAGTTGAAATAATTAAGTAAATAAACCATTATTGCCCAAAAAGTACTGAAAATAACCAGTTAAATACATTGTTACTTGTAATTAACAGTGAGGCTCCGTTAAAACTTTATTAACAGTTAATATTGTACCTGCAGTAGATGCAGAAGTCTTGGTGTCTTCAATTTGTATAAACCCAGATCCTTTGGTCCTGAAGAATGAAGGTCCGAGTGTGGCCAGGACCATAGCGGACTTTAAATTACTGCAATCTTTAAAATGTCACAAGCTGTAGACTACTGCAGATTTTTCTTGTACTTGCCCCGATTCAAAATATCTGGAAAAGAGCTGGTGCAATATAAGTTTGCTCTCTGTTCTTAATTCTTTTATATATGGCTCTAGACGAATAAAATGAGCAAATTAATTCTAAAAAGTAAGAAGTTAATAGTTATTTACACAAGAGTATGAAGGTGGTTGCTATCAATGATCTTTCTGTAGGAAACAGCTACTTAGAATGGAACATTTAAACCATTTCAGGTGAGCATAAATGTCTAATAAAAGAGTAAAGCTGTGCAAAAATCCAAAATATCATACCTGTATTATTACAGTATTTTGTTGATTTTAACATTGCCTTGCTCTTCATTTAGGTAGTATTTTGAACTGGAAGCACTTTTCTCAGTATGTGTTTCACACAGGAAGATCATTGTTCACCACTTCCTACCTCCATTTAAAAATAAAGGGGGTAGCAGAGTAGGAGGTCAGATTTCTATATATTTTGATCTTTAATAAACTAAAAATGCCTCCTTGGGAATTTCACCTAACAATCTACATGTAGTTTTTAAGTATTCTTTTGTAACGGAGCACAACGTCACACTTTTTCAAAGCACATTTAAAATGTCTGAAAATTTAAAAGTAGAGATGCAGCTAAAGGTTACCAATGGCTGCAGCAAACTAGGGATAAGTGGGCATTCCTCAGTGATTCATAATCTGTTCACACAAACACACTAAAAAACGCTTCTTTTCACCAGAACTGTCAGGCCTGATACCACCTGTTGAATATTAGCAAATCAGTCCATTTACCAGAGGTAATGTGAATGAACACATAAGCAGTAAAGATGGATAAGATTGGCACAAATATGCAAAACAGTCCTAAATGGTCAAAAGGCAAATGAGCACAAAAAGGGTAATGCAAAAAGGCCAAGTAGCAGTAAAAGTAAATGGCAGTTCCTGCACTCATCTTGAGAAGTAGCACCATAGCAAAAGCTTTTCTGGTGAATAGCAGCAAGTTAGGTCAACAGTTCCTGCTATGGATGAAATAAAAATATAGTTATTGTCCATGCCAATAAAGCAGTGCATTTAATGTCAATGTCAATTTTATTTATATAGCACATTTAACACTTAATACTAACCAAAGTGCTTAACATAAAGTCAAATAAAAACAAAATACCTACAGAAGACACACACAAAACCAAAAAAATGACATATACAGTAAAAAAAGGATAAAAAGCTAACAGGCATTTCATACTGATCAGACAACACCTCCTATCCTTCATCAGCAAAGAGAAATAATTAGAAATAGTCAGTTATTGTTTGTGTTTAGCAAATCACTAGTATAATACAAACAGCATATGGAGCAAATATGGGGATTTAGCTCACATATGAGCTCTTACCCAGGTAGAAAAGCAGAAGAAAGAGAACAACAACAGCAGCAGCTACAAAGGTTTGCCTATAAAACTTTCACCTGCAAGGCTAACCAGACTCAGACAGAGTGGTCGTGTGCTCAGTGTCTCAGGAGAGCTCAGTTATTTATTTATTTATATTAAATGGGCAAAGTGATGGTTGGCTGGTTTCACAATCAACCAGTATTGGGTGAATACGGAACAGGGGACAGAAATACCTGCTATGCCATGTTTGAGATGGCTCCTCTCGGACTAGCCATTAGCTTCTGCCTCTGACACCAAAAAATCTGGATTTATACTAAAAGAAGAAACTATCAGAGTTATCTGCTGCAGGTGAGATAATATCTTCAAATAACTTTTTGAAAGAACTGTACTTAAAAACCATGATCTTACTCTTTAAAGTTAGTGTTGCAGTAAAGCAGCACTGTAATTTTAATTAGCTTGAAATGCAACGTTATGGAGCAAATATGGGCAAAAGTCCCCAGTTTGTGCATAATAAGAATCACAGAACAATTTTAAACGATATTCCTTAGAGAACATTGATAATTTTCTTTTTTTTGGTTCTTCTGTAGATCCGAAAAAGAGATCTGAAACATCCATACCACACCGGTTACTGATGATGATATCTACATGAATGGATCATTACAATCCAGAGGAAGAACTTTCTGAGTATGGCAAAATCAGTGGTGGGGGCAAAAGACACTCTCAAAACAATGATGCAGAACAAGACCCATAAAGGCAGCACCATTTTCATTTCGGTTTCTATAGCAGTGAGCAGTAAAGGGTCTTTACCTTTCCTCAGTTCCCTGCTTAATTTCTCCTCAGCTGCTTTGCATTCCGTTGATTGTACTCACCTGGTTTTAATGTCGCTAATTACATCGATGCTGTGTTTAGGTTCCTGGTTTCTGATCCCTCTTTGCTGGATTCTTCTGTAAGTCTGTTGCTGTTTCCCTGGTCCCTGTGTGTTTCCTCATGTCTTGTAAGTCTTCGGATTTATTATTAAAAGATATCCTTATCGTGCGTGTGCCTTGGTCTGGTTGAATTTCGATCTACAACAACCTCAAAACATGACACTGTTTTTCAATGTAATTTTATTGTGAAGAATGTGAAGAGACAGAATATCAACCAGACATCCAGAAAAAAAAAACATTGCAAAGAAGTTAAAAATGTATTTGCATGTCATTGAGTCAAATAAGAATTTCTTCCTATACAACCCATAAAGCTTGGTGGTGATGTTTTAGGTCATGAAGGGTATAGGGTATAGATATAAAATCCAACAACTAACCATGCAGACTGCTTTTGCAAATAATTGTAAAAAAAAAGGCCATTTTCAGGGGCTCAGTGATCCCATCAAATTCCATTCCAATATCAGTGGGGGCGGGATCATTAATAGCAAGGCAGCCCCACGGTCAGTAGTGATGTGATAGAAACACGAAAACGCAACAACAGCCTTACATCACCAAGTGTAATAAAAAACGTCAGATGCAGTGGTGTAAAGCAGGCATTAGGTCCATTAGGACATGGATGATCAAGTTTGGTGAGCAGTAACTTGACTTGCTTGTCCATATTGACCTCAACCTGACAGAGCCATTTTGAAATGAGTTAGAGTGGAGACTGCAAAACCGGCCTTCTTGTCCAACATCAGTGCTTGACCTCATAAATGCCTTGCTGGAGGTATGATAAAAACAAATCCCAGCAAGAAGACAAGAAGAAACACACAGCCAACCACAAACATCGTGACAACAATAATATATAGAGATGGGCTATTTCTTTGTAAGTAAGCAAACTTACAAATTTAGCAAAAGATTTAGTAAATACTGATGGCTACACTGGATGCCCTTGGTCTGCGATCCCTCATATGACAACAAATCTACAGCCATTATTCATCAATAGCTTATACAACCACATGTGTAAAGTGGTTACTGTTGAACACCACAACAAGGGGTTTTACAAATTGCACTTTCCAAATGAAGCTTTTTGTTGACCTTGTCTAGAAGAGGCTACAATTTCTCAGGGTTTGGTGACAGCTAAGATGGATGATCACACTGGGAAAACATGTCTTAGTGGCCAAACAAATAATGCAAATGGGCATTTTTACAGAAGCCATTAGGTTTTACAATATATCTATTTATAAGGACAATGTAGGCTTCTGTATTCTGAATAGTTTAGATACATGTTGGGAATACGTCATCCACTGCTTCTTAGGCTTTTTAAGCACAGGAAACTGTTATCAGAAAGAAAACCTACATTGTTCCTGGTAAATATCAGTTCTCTGAGGCATGGAGCCTGGAGAAGCACATGTTTATTAGTACAGACCTCCCACACATGTCACACCAGCAACTAAATAGTTCCACAATGTTTTTTTTTTTTACCATTCTCAAGATAGCAAGTGGGCCTGCCAATATGGCCTGAAAAACACAAACACAGGCTGACATATTCTCCACTCTTAAAACCAAACCAGATATAGTAGCATAGAGACAGAGTGTAAATAAAGACACTCAAAGCTGCTCACAAGCCCCCTCCTCTGTTTTAATTTTCCACACAGACTCATGAAATCATCCTCCAAGAGGAAGCAAGGCCCATTTCCTTGGACGGCGGACAAAAGCGACAGCTCACCACGGCTCCTCCAGTCATATTTTATGGTTAATTAAAAAGCGCTTGATGAGAGGGGTCTGTCTTAAAAAGGCCAAATGGATTAGATTGCTGTGACGCTGCAGTGTTCACACACCAAACATATGGTTGGGTGCAATCGCCACAAGGTTTCGGCGAAACACTTTAAAAACGGGGGCCTGGCCTCACAACACACAAACAGCACACTTGTTAGCTGCTACTTTAATTTGTGATTGGACACACGATCATTTCAGACTCTGTTGATTTTTAAATAACTACACCCCCCCCATCACCCTTCAGCTCCACTGATAATAACCAAATGCCTTACTACGAGCTGTACTATTCAGTGGCTTTTAGTGTGTCAGCTGAAATGCTGCTGTTATCAGCTCGCCTGTCTGCCAGCAGAAGACTCAGACTGACACTGTAATGTTATTGACCCCTGACCCCATTTGTTCCCCCGCCAGCGCCTCATGTTTTATTAGTTTTACTTTCTGTCTCTCCAACTCCGCACCTTTGGTGTCATCGTAATGGGCTTCAGAGGCAAAACCCCCACATAAACACCCAGCTATAAATTTTTGTTACGAGGTCATAGCTTCTTGACATGCGATTGGCAATTTTTGTCCCATCACACTGTGTGGAAGCATATACTTCAATTCTGCAAATGAGGGCTGTATAATAAACCAGTCTTCGCAGGTTCATGGTTTCCAGTCTCCCCGTCATCTCTTTTCCCATTATGCCTCCGCTGTCATGTTGTCACGCTGAAGAAGTGTGCCTAAGCAGACACTTAATTTGTCTTGTTTTGTCATTAGGTCTGAGGCCAGAGAGCAACCCACAAACACACGCCCCCGTATTGATTTGATGTCAACAGCCGCGTGGCAGTGATGCATGGAGAGCCGTCTCCTGTTTTGATATTAGAAGAACTGATTCGGCTATATATTCTGCTGAATGTCATAAGATACAATGGACAGCAACCAGGCTGGATGACTTTTGATATAGTGTTTTTTTTTCACATTTAAGAAATCAACACAAATGAGAGGCTGGCTGAATAGGTAATGAAAGATAGCTAGAAATCAAGAAGTTAAGGAAATCTTGTCTTGTTTTACTGGAACAATTGATGTTCAGTTTGGATTTCTGAACACTTTATCCACTCTTGTGGTTTCAAACCAATCCAGAAATTAGTCTGATTGCCATGCTGGTTTACTTTGGTGATCAGCACTGCAACACTATGAGTGAGGCAGCTGTTACAATTAGTGGTGTCTGTTCAATGTTGCTGGTTAGGGTGTTGTTTGATGTCAATTGTAGGATTACTAGGAATGGTAGGATTTTCCTGACATTTTCTCCTCGGTAACCATTAGCTGAAGTTATAGTTTACAGAGAGATTACAAAGGGCCAAAATACTCATTGTAGAGTACAAAGGCACCGGGTCAGGAAAAGGAAAGTTCCAGTTAAAGAAAAATACCACAAAATTATTTTTGTTTATACCATGCTATGGTTAAAGTCAACAGTCATTGGAGATAATTTGGGGACTTTTCCAAAATTTATAAAAAATGCAAGGTAGAAGAAGATGCTGATAGTAACATGGAAGAAGCTGCAGCAATTTCCAATAGCTACTTGTGTTCTAGATATATCACCTAGGTTATATGTGTAAGAATTTGAATTGTCTAATGCAGCCAAACTGGGCCACAAAAACAGCAGTGAAGTTTAAAAATTAAAACACCGTATCCACAGTGACAAGATGGTGGCAGCATCAAGATCTGGAGTTCCTTTTCTTAAAATGGATCTGGAGTTTTGGTCAAGGTGGATAAAATAATGCATGCTTCTAAATACCATTAAGTTTTGAGCCGAACCCTCCAGTGTGTCTGCAAGAAAGTCAGAGGATGAAGACTGATTTCATTTTTCTATATCACTGAGTCTGAAACAATAAAAGAATTACTTCACCATACAGAAAAAAAAGGTTTTGGAAGGGGCCTTGTGCTACACTACAACAAATCTGCCAGAAAATCTGTGAGGTCTCTAGAAGAGGACTATTGACAAGAAATTTCCTCCTGAGAAAGAGTGTATAAATATTGTCAAGTCAAGCTGTTGAATGCTGACAGACGCTACCAAATAAGACTGACTGCTGAAATCAAGCCCAAAGGGTGTATACACTAATAAAAACAGGTTATTGCATTTTACTATTTTTACTATTTTCCCACAAACGCACTCTGACATCATTGATATCGCTCAGGTACTACTCAAACATAATAAATATATAATATAGGCTATATCATGGCATTTTTAGGAGACAGACCTGTACTTAACACAAATGAGAGAAAAAAAACGCATAGAGCCTGATCTTCAAAGATTCCACATAAGGAGCGCTAAATTCCTTGTGCAAAATATAAACTGCACATGTAATTGGGTGTGTTGCATGCGATCTACAACAAGTAGCATGCCCAATGGATAACAGGTGCAAAAGAGGTGCAAGCCGCCATATTTAAATGAAAAAATTGCATGTGCTACTGTCTGGGTGCCACTGCCCCCAGCGGAATAAGAGGAAAAGCAAAAAAAAAGCTGTGTTGCTTGAAACATGCAGGGGTTGTTGCGCTGCATCATTACATATGATCCAATGATCTGCAAGCAGATGCTTTATGTTTATGGTCCGGACGGACCAGGTAAGGCAAACTACATCCTGCTTCGCCTTTAACTAGAATGATGGATCACAGGCTACTGCGCAAGAGGGCAGAGCTGTGTCCAAAGCAGCCTGCGCCCTCTGACATTGGGCCTTTAGTGCGCACACGGGGCACAAGAGGTCAGAGCTGTGTCTGCACCACAGGTGCGCGCACAGCTTGTAAACTGTGTTGCTCTACATAACTTGCAACGGTTGCAGTGTAGAAATTGCCCAATCAATATTAACAATAAAAAAGACAAACATGTGAGTCGAAGAATTTGTGAGAGGTTTGTCTCCCTTCAACTTTTTTCAACTTTTAATTCTTTTTATAAAATAGTTTGTGGTAACAGTTGGCTATCTGTATGTCAATTTTAAAAACATAACGTGACAGAACTTTCCTGCATATTATGTAAATTCAACATTTATGTATATAAAAATAAATTATTTTCCAATGATTTTACTAAATACATTTTGTTTGTTTTGCCAGTATTTAACAATATACAATATACAACAATATACAAACCATTTGCCTATCCTCCTCCCATATATTTGCGCACTTGGGTCATTATCTTATGTTTTGCATTTTCATGAAGGCAAACATGTTAAAATGTTTGCACCCGCTGTTCCACGGATTTTACACCCACAATTAAGTTTGCTCCTGATTTGTAGATCAGCTTTGCCACTCAAACAAGTTTGCTTGTGGTTTTGTACACGCAAAGATCAGGCCCATTTGGGTAGTTGTTCAAAAAATGAATACCTCATCAGATGACTATTACTTTTTAATACTTTTTAACGGTCTTAATTTTTTCCTAATTTCATTCAAAAGCTTTTACAACTTCTGCAGACACCCTGTTTTTGCTGTTTTACATGTCCATTTGACCAGCTGGCAAATGTCCAGTATGCCCGATTACTAGTCCAGACCTGACTACAGCTGAACTGGATAGTTAGTTTGTAGAAGGGATAAAGAGGATGAACATTAAGAAAACAGGTTGTAAAGAGGGATGAGTAGAATTATTAGTGATAACACTGTCAAGGTGAAAAAGTTCATAAAATTGTATTTAAGGACCATTTGGAAGAATAACTTAAAAAAGAGAAGTCTTGTTTAACCTTTAGTAGACCCCGAGTGCTGAAATAAATGAATCTGTCACACCACTGGGCTGGACACTGACATGTTGACTGACTGCTTTGTTGGAAAAAGGCTAGAACGGGCGGAATGTTCTGAAATGACAAGTGCGAGAACATTCTTTAAAGAATTGATTTTAAGCAACTAAAGTGTAAACAGCTCTAGTGTTAATTTCGGGGCTTTATGAATGTGGTGTGATAATTTGTTTTCCTTCCTCTCAGAGTTTTCAAACATTGTTTGCTTTTTGTTACAATAAGTCAATTAAGCACTTTGTGTTCGCGGCTGAGCCAGTGCAGCTATGTCATCTGTTTAATGTTCAGTCCTGTCAGTGGGGGCACAAACATTTCACAGCACACAGGATGGATGAATAGGTTTGTTCACACTGGGCCATTTATTGCAAAGGCAAACTATTAATGCCTTAGTCATTACAGCTGAGAATGTATGTGGAAGCAGTTTGATTTTGATTCATAGTGCTGGGAAACTTTTAAAGTACTTTTTGACAGATTTCTCATGTTTCTGCTTTTTTGTCACATTTAAATGTTTCAAACCATCAAGCTGATTTAAAGATGGGAAAAAAAAGAAAAAACAAAATGCAGTTTTTAGACAATGATTTTATTTATTAATTAGGGGAAAAAGCATTCCAAACCAATCCCTACTTGTGTTAAAAAAACATTACTGCCCCCTCACCCTAATCGCTGGTTGTGCCACCCTTGTCAATAACGACTACCATCAAGTGTTTGTGATAACTGTCAATGAGTCTACATCGGTCTGCAGGGAATTTGGCCCACTCTTCCTTGTTGAATCATTTCAGACACAATGGACGGTTTTGAAGCATGAACATCCTGTTTAAGGTAATGCTACACATTTCAATCAGATTTATGCCTGAACTTCGATTAGAGTTATCCTAAGTCTTTTTTTATTCTTTGAACCATTTAGCTGTGGCCTTGTAGGTGTGTTTTGACTCATTGTTCTGCTGCATAACCTAAGTATACTTAGGTCACTGTGATGGCCAGATCCATGGCCACACTCCAGTAAAGTTGAATAACTCTCATGCACCCTCATTGTTCATTTATCCAAACACAATGATACACTTCAGTTTGCAACAAAGTTTTACTGAGGTGTTTAAATGCATGGGTTCTACTTGTAAGAGTGCACATTTTGGTTCACATGTATTTTTATCAACTCATTGTGTTCTTTGAGTTGTAATTATTGCAAATTCTGGTTTCTCTTACAGGTTTTTACCTTCCATGATCCCTGGGAGTTTGGCCAGACAAAAGGTTATGCCCAGGGCTCAGAGCACCTAAAATCCTGTTGGAAAATTGGACTGCACCACCAACTCCTGCTGGAGAGGGGGAATTTGTAGCTCTTTTGTATTTAACTAAAGATTTGTATTTAACATTTAGTGGTTTTCATTTCTTTCTTTAGTGTTCAAGTTAGCAACAAACTTTACTGTACTGTGCTGTTTCTTGTAGTTGGTGTTTGTATTCTTTAGTTACCCTTATTGTGTTGTAATGTCTGATCAGCCAACGGATATACCCTTGTGTGTCACATCTTAACAGCTCAGTTATATTTGTTTGTGCAGTCAGTTGGTTTGCTCACATTCTTTGCAAGCGTTTACTTTTGCTTATTTGACCTCTTTTATGAGCTCAGTTGTCATTTTTGCAATTATAACTTTCTTGGTTAAAATAAAACACCCTATTTTTCTAATAATTCATGTGACTCCTCCTGCCTCGGTGACTCGGTCCCTCACAGTCACAAACTGATGGTTTGGTCTACTGGGTTTTCTGGTAGAGAGCAGAATTCATGGTTCCATTAGTTATGGCAAAGTCATCCAGTTCCTGAAGCAGCAAAGCGGCCCAGACCATCACACTCCCACTACTATTCTTTTTTCTGAAATGGTGTCAGTTTTCTACCAGATGTAACAGGAAGCACACCTTTCAACAGGTAAATATTCTGGCTCATCGGTCTACAGAATAGTTTCCCAAAAGTCTTGGAGATTAAGATGTTTTTTTGCAATTATGAGATGGGCCTTTGTGTTCTTTTTGTAAAGACATATTGGAAATAAAAACCTCAGTTAGAATTAATCATGTTTTCCACATGCATTGAATTCTCACAATCAGTGTTTTGAATGCCTTTCAATATTTTTGACAAAGCCTTTCAGGAAGAAACACTGAGCTGCCACAGAATCCACTGTTTGAGAAACTTTTTATATTCCTCACACAAATATTTCAAGATTTTTGGACAGGACACTTCCTTTGGAGGCTATGGTATATTTGTTTTGGTCCGCGACCAAGAATGATTGCTGTGTTTGTCTCTTGTCAGAGGAATTGTGCCAAAGGTGGAGAGCTAGATTTTGACTCAACCAGACTAAACAAAGATTTGAAAACATCCTAACATTATGTTGAAGCTCCAGCTTTGTCGAGAGAATTTAGAGCTGACCCTATGTGGTTTTCACTTCACTGTTCAGTTTCAGTTATCCCAGTCTGAAGTGAGCTGACTACAAACTTATGCACAAAGTTTGGGCTATATGTGGATCACTGGAAGACAGGCATACATCTGTAACAAGTAACCTTTAAAATCCCAACAGTTAGCTCCCATCAAGATTAAAGTCCAATTGTTTGGGATGGAGCCCTTAATTTTCTGATACTTTGTTTACTCAAGAGTATTCCTTGAATATATCCACACTTTTTCATGTTTCTACTACAAATCTTGTAACTGAATTAAATTTTATCTGATAGACTGAAAAAAGGAATGCATAAGAAATTAGCTGGGAAAAGATGATACATGGTTTTAAAATATTTTTAAAGATGAAAAACAAGAAAAGTGTTGTGTGTGTTTGTATTCAGTCTCCCTGATTTAATACCTTTTAGAAGCACCTTTCGATGCAAAGACTTTTGCAAGTCTTTTGGGTTGTGTGCTCAATTCTAACTAAATTTCTTCCAGGATTGTCCTGAATTTAGCTTTACCTTTCCATCAACTTTGACCAGCTTCGCTGTTTCTAATGAAGCAGAACATGACACTGCAACCACCATGTTTTATGGTGGGTGCGGTGTATTCAGGGTGGTGCACATTGTTGGTTTCCCACCACAAGAAGGGTTTTGCTTGTGGTTGAAAAGTTCAATTTTGGTCTCATCTGACCAGAGCACCACCTGTCACAAGCTTCCTGTGTCCCCTACTAGTGTAATAGCAAATTGCAAATGGGTGTAAGGATTATGATTATTGATTCATAAATATTTATCAAAAATCATAATTAAAAATCCAAATTCAGAAAAAATAATTTTCATTTCTGGAGCTGAATTCAAACTGTGGTTAAAAATACACCCAGGTGACCAGTGACAGTTTATTGTGCCATATTTTATTTTGGGTTATCAGAGTAAAGGTGACTGAAAGATGTTACATTTTTCATCTTTGTATTTGTAAAAAAGTTTGAAAGACAACCATTCCATCTGCTTTTTGATAATCTTCCACAACTTTTTGTCGGTTAATCAAAAAATTACCAATAAAATACACTGACGTTTGTGGCTGTGAAGTGACAAAATGTGACAAAGATTGTTGTACCATTGATTCTGTTTTTCTTATGAGAAAACAGACCCAGTTCTGCTGCAGCTCAAGAGATTAAAAATTCTATCAACCTTATATTTTAACCACTTTCAACAAGTTGCAAAGGTCTCCTTGGGTCTGGCTGGCATAAGTCAGACACCTCCTTGATATCACAACTCAGATACTTCGACTTTCTGTTTAAAGTTTTATTGACATAAAGAGGAGGTTGAATCTACAAAATAGAAAGCGTCATCGCTTTAAAACAACTAAACAGCTCCTATGCCTCATATAGTCAGATCTCATAGACTGTTAGTGGCATTCACTTCTTTCCGTGCAAATGTAGGTCCTGACTCATTTGACACAAACAAGGAAGGAAGTAAGTTCCCTGTTTTCTTGGAAACAAGTCACAACTGCAGGATGTTTGGTCAGTCTTTCAGAACACAGGTCCAGTGATATTTTTACATTCAGCGATCATGGATGAACGTCATATTCATTTTGGGCTTTAATGATGCATTTGAACTGTTCTTTTTTCCAGATTGGAATGACTGTATAAACATAACACTGCAGTTATTTTTCAAATCAAATTTCAATCAATGTGTATGCAAGTTTTCCCTTTATCCATGCAAGGTCAAAATTTTAAATGTGGGTTCAATTATTTTCATACTCCTCACAAATGTGCAAATGGCCTTAGTGACACCTGTTGGAATCAATAAGCTTCCAGCATAAATCTGGCTGTATATTTGACCACACACTGGTAAATTGGTAGAGTTCATTTAACTGGGAACTAACCATGCATTTTGGCCAGTTTTAAGGGTAGAGGATGGAGGCGTTCAAGGAGCTTAATCTTTGCAAGCTTTATCCATTCATTACCCTGTTAGAACAGTGGATTATGTCCAGGCTTTATCCATCTGAACAAATCTGTCACGCCCAGAAACAGTTTTAAAATTAATTTAGTTAGGGTTTTCAAGAAGAACCCAAACATCATGAAGACACAAGCTGATCATGAACTTGACGTTTCACCATTGTCATTTTCCACATTGAATCAAGCTGAACAATATCTATATGGGTTGAGATTGACTAAGATAGAAGCCCCTAAATGGACACCTTCAAGACCGACCAAAACTTGAAACAAACCAAGCCAATTGTCTGCTGCAGTACGGTTTTATGGTCAGGTGAGACAAAGTATGAACTATTTCATCACAAAAATGACAGAAATGTTTACAGGTGTCAAAGTAAGGCCAACCTAAGAACACAGCACCAACTGTAAAGCATAATGGTGGTTGCAACATGCTGTGGGTCGGTTTTGCAGCTAGTGGTAGTGCTGCATTACACAAAGCTGGTGTAATTTTTAAGGGGGAGAAATACCCCTAAATTATTCAACATCATCTCAGATCAACAGCCACATGGTTGAAACGTGGACACAGTTGGGCGTTCCAAGAGGCAAGGTTCTCACACATACATTAAAACTACTTTTTTAATAATTAGGCATGCTTCATTAAGCTTCAGCAATTGCCCTGACCTCAGCCCCATTGAAAATGTATTAACAATATCAAAAGCAGAGTCCAAGCATGTAACTGGAAATGTATATACGTTCCATAACAGTCAACATTTTCAAGTCAACGTGTACCACACAAGCATGCCTTTGTATATGTTAATTTACCCAAATAGGGCGAGGCGAGCTAGTTGCTCCTTACTTTCTATACTTTCTAAACTTTCTATACACTTTCTATAACAAAATCTGTTGTTTCCTTTGTATCAGAAGGTGTTCTCTGGCTCTTAAAATGTCTTTGTCATGCTCAGTTTCCAGGCAACTGAAGGGCATGGTGATGAGAAAAGCAGAACATAATACAGGGCTGACGTTGCTGCAGCAGGAACTTGACAAGTTTAATGAAGACAAGCAGGGAAACAAAGAGGAGAGACAGAAAAAAAAAAGCCGCAATGACTGTGGGTCAAATGAATGAGGAGAGAGTGGAGGAGTAGGAGCAAACCAGCAGTTCACAGAAGGCTTCCAAGCTCCCACAAATTGAAGCAAAAAACACCAAAGCCTGGCCTTGATATATGTGGCAATAAAGTTGTTAAAGGCCTCAAAGGCATTTTACTTCAGGGGGTGATTCAACAAAATGACCTCACTTAGTTATGATGCTGCTTTGGAGAGGCCCCCAACCGCCTGAACCCGCAACTCTTCCAAAGATCCTCTGATATCAGCACATGAGAAATGTTTGTCTTGGCTCGGCTCTGCACCCCAGCACTCAGAATTTATTTGGGTTTCCAGTGTAGGTTTTGTGAGCAAGGCGGGTTCAAGCACCAGGTGGGTTTTTGAGGGCTCAGCTCGGAAACGGGATAATTCAATAAGATGTTTGCGGATTCTTGCACGTACTTGGATCTTTCATTGCTTGTTTAACACTGGATTCAGTGGGCCCCTTTCCTTCTACCAACAATCAGTTCGGTTACAAGATTTCGTGGCTGAGGGATCCGCAAAAGGTAATGTTTATTGTGAACAGGCCATGGTTACTTCTTCTCAACCCTTTGAAGAAAAACACTTTTAACTGCCCCTATAAAACACAAAACCAAACATGTCAAACCAAAGCAGGACTGTAAATGCTCTAAAGGCTAAAAAGGATCAAGGCTCATCGTTTAAAAACACAACCAAATTATGCAAAATCACAAATCCAGAGCAAGAGACAAAATTCAATAAATACAGTGAAGCAATGCAGCTGGGAGTTTGAAATAGACTACTTATGGTAAATATTACTGCTGGGCTCCATTATAGCAAGTTATTAATACAATTTTGGTAACTGATGAGTTAGGAGTATTAATTCATTTAGTTTTTTTAACTTAAAAAATGATTTAATGATGGCTCAGTTGGTAGCACTGTTGCCTTGCAGCAAGAAGGTCCTGGGTTCAAATCGTGGCCTGGGGTGAGTCTGTATGGACTTGGGTGCTCTGAAATTGCCCAGTGAGTGTATGTGAGTGTATGTGTGTGTGCATGGTTGCTTTTCCTGTATGTTTCTGTGTTGCCCTGTGAGGCACTAGAGACCAGACCAGGGTTCACCCTGCCTCTCACCCTGTGCCTTCTGGAGATGGGTACCAGCTCCCCCTCAACCCCGTGAGGATAAGCTGGTTTAGACGATGGATGGAGAGAATTTTCGGTTTCACTAAGATGTAATTTAGTTTTAGTAACAATTTAGGCGATGCCTGATTCTACCTAATTCTGGTAGTCAACTCGAGCTGTGTTGATGCTTCACACATGATTCTTCTCACATTCTACAGAATATACAAAGCATAACCTAATGATTTAGGCGGTCTCTTGAAGCTGAAAACCTGCAGCCCCACACAGCATTTCATGCACTGCTCTTGCCTATTTTCTTCTGCTTGGTTCCCTTGAGGTACGGAAGTCTCTTCTCACTTCCTGACATGCAGCAGACATGTTCAGGGGATAGAGATGAGCTCAATATTTATGTTGAGCAGCATGGCCATACAGTGATAAGATCGTGCATAGTTAGTTTCTTGCCATGCATAGCGTCCTGTATGTAGACTAACCAATTGACATTGTATTTTCATCTGACCAGAGAACCTTCTTCTATGTTTGCTCGCTTTTTCCTGAAAAGTGGAGGTTTTTTTTTTACTCTCATTTCATCAGCTCATATTCTCATGTGCTGACAGAACGTTGCAATAGGCAATGTAATCTATGATTTAGGATCTGTCAACAGATTACAGGCAAATGTTTGTTTGATCGCCATAAACACAGTCAAGACTTCATGTCTTTCAAACTATCCCATTCAGAGACAACAGGATTCCCACCAGTTCTTTTTCTCTCTCTGTTTCATGCTGTCGACACTTCCTGCATGACTCCCTGTTTATCAGGAAGGATAGATGTGGAGTGTGTTTCTTCTTTGTGTGTGTGTCTGCTGAGCCCACCACAGTAGGAAGATTGTGGAGCTTTTGTCTGAGTTAATTACAAAAAAAACAACATCAAACAACAGCACAGAAACTCTTTCCCTGAAAGGTTTTAACTGGCTGGACAGCTTGTCACCGCTGCAACACCACATCCCACTGCCAAGATAAGATATGCATGTGTTTCTGTGTGTGTTTGTCAGATGGGTGGCAAAAGAGTCTGTTTGTTTGTCTGTGTTCGCCTGATGTAAAGTTGTGTCTTTTGTCAACAGATAAGGAAAGTGTCCAAACATTTTAGCTGGACTCAGGCAAGCAAATAATAAGATATTTAAAATCCTTAGATAATTTTACTGAAAGTGCCATGTGCCTTTTCATTCATTTCTCTTAAATTCTTACCCAATGTCTATCATCTGGATTTCAGCAAGACATGGCCATCCACCTGGACTAGTAAGCCAGGCAAGGAGAGCATTATTCTGAGAAGCAGCAAAGGGGGCCTGGGTGTATCTGGAAGAGCTGCAGAGGTGCTGTATGAAAGGTTTTCTTCGGCAGGGACAGTCAGAGTTGTAAGCAAGATGAATAGTGATAAATACAGGGCAATGCTGAAAAGAAACCAGCTAAGAGTCTACAAAAGACTTGAGATTGGGGCGGAGGTTAAGTTTTCCACCAAGAGAGCTTAAACCTAAATATACAGCCAGAGTAACAATAGAATTATTTAGATGAATGCATATCAGTGTATTAGAATGGCAAAGTTAAAGTCCAGACCTAAATCAAACTGAAAATCTCTTTCAAGATTTAAAAAATATGTTTATAGATGCTCTCCATACTATTTATATCAGCTTAAGTTATTTTGCAAAGATAAGAAAGACATTTTAGTCTCTAGGTGTGCAAAACAGATAGAGACATACCCACATCCTGCTGCAACTACAGCAAAAGATTAGTCCACAAAGCATTTGGCTCAGTGGCTCAGCAATCAGAATTAAAAGTTCAGCAAATTCAGTTAAGAAACCAGTTTTATTGATGGTAATGAAAGGCATAGAACACTTTTTAAGCAAATGATACATTTTAAGGCATTGTACCTTATTTTTCTCAGTTACAGCATGAGTACAGTCAAAGTAAAGATAAATGGACATTGTTGTAAACTAAGATAACAAAACAGACCCAGATACTGGCTGCCACATTAAACAGTAGTAAATAAACATTTGGAAATCATGAGTCCAACTTGAACATGAGTAGGTATGTTACTGATTAGGTTTCTTTCAGATCTGTTTAACATCAATTTTCAAAGATATCAAATGGCCATAAAAAATTTACACACTCGAGATTTGTACTAGAGCATTTGCAGAAATGTTTTCACATTACACAGTTATTTCACTGACTTGCTGCCTTCTTTCATCTTACACTAAAATGAATTTTTCACGTTTCTTTTGATGTGGGCCGGTTTGAAGTACATCTGAGGTTGTGAGTTTGTATCCTGCGGCAGGCAGCGGTCAGTCTGGTAAAAGGGAAAAGGAAGGAAAGGAGTGATGGGCCAGCCTATTCACAGCTGCTCATGACATGACAGGAGAAGTTTTTTTTTTTTTTTTTTTACCTAAAACTGAAAGCAACTAAAACTCAAAGTTGCATTGATTA
Organism: Crenichthys baileyi; assembly: GCA_036173005.1. Classification (NCBI taxonomy): domain Eukaryota; kingdom Metazoa; phylum Chordata; class Actinopteri; order Cyprinodontiformes; family Goodeidae; genus Crenichthys; species Crenichthys baileyi. Next base: position 246,149 of record JAHHUM010000890.1, read on the forward strand.
TTTTTACCCAACTTTTCGGTTTGATCATGGAAGGTTGATTTCTGCAGCTCTTTGTTTTCTGAAATGAAAAACATTGTACAAGTATTGCCACCAGCTAATAATACATAAAATGACTTCATGTATAATGACAACATCTAGGTTATTTGTTAAAAAGGTTATCATATTGGAAAAAGTATTTTTTTTGGATCGATGGATGGATGGATGGATGGATGTCTTTCAGTAAAACTACTATGAGATCTGCTTTATTAGCGACTACTTTAGCGTGGTCAAAGATAGCTAAACAAGTCTGTCTCACAATAATTAAGTTCAGTTTGTTGGGGCTGGCTTGGTACTTTTTTACTTGCTGTAATTGAATCAGCAGGTATGGAACAGTAGATGAAAAGGTTCAGTCCTTAACAACGTATTTTAACATCAAGAAAACATTGAGTTAGGATCAGACAGTGAATTGCTATTTATGTTCAGAGCAGGAATGTAAAGTAGACAGTTTTAAACAGTGATCAGTATAATGCCAAACATTTGTTCGGGTTTTATATGACATGAGAAGTTCCTCAGAGTAACCGATATTTTAAAAGTCCTAAATTGTGGATTATCTTTGTTTCCTGTCTATGGTATTTCTAGAGTGGTGACAAAATAATAAATAAAAAAAAAACAGGTACAGAAAACCAAAGCAAAACGGTGTCCCTTAAACCGTTAACCAAACGGTGCATTATTTACACCCTCCTAAACAACTTTATTTTTTAATGCAAAGTTTAAACGTTACTAAATAAATCGAGCCTCTACTGTATAGTTAGCTGAGTTGCTGTTTTTCTAAAAAAACATCCTGATTGAATTAAAACAAAACTAGAAGTTAAAAGGATAGTTCAAATATTTTGCAGTATATTATATTTTGTGAAGTTATCATCAGTAATAGCTACATAACTAAGTAGAAGCTGTTTGTTTGGGAAAACCAACAAGAATAATCAGAGAGGTCAAAGGCTAATAGCTAGTCAGACATACTTGCTTTTTAGCTGACTCTTTATTGATTGAAAGCAACGCGAACTGAATATTTCTATGTCTTTGAAAGCAGAAGCTAGATGCCTACACTTTCACAAGAGTATGTTGTTAGGCCTCGGAATCATCTCTGATGCTGTTGCACAAATGACCGCCTGACACAAAATGTTAATGTTTACCCCCTTCATTGAGGTCCGTGCGTACAGGGATGAGTCGCAGCTGATCAGCTCACAGCCTCAACCATCTTAACACCCTAGAGCAATACAGACGCTATTCTGCTGAGGAGAGAGCTGAGGACTAATTCCAACAAGCCCACAATGAAATGGCATCTTTCTGCTACGAGTAAAAGAAATATTACTGATTACACAGAAAATCACCTCAAAAAATCCAACCTATTCCTTTAATGAGAGTCCATCTTCCAGGATTCTGGAAGGTAGAATCTTTCAGGTATTTGAATCCTCTGCTTGGTGCCCTTTCCCTTGCATACTTGATAGCCAGCATCTCTCAAATACTCGGATTAGACGTTTTCTCTTTTTCCCCAGGCTTAACAAAAGAAAAGTCCTAAATTGCCCCTTAGCTGTGCCCTGGTGGTGCCACTGTGGCCAACAGGGTGCTGTGATGAAACCTTTCTTGAGCTCTGTGTCCTTTTCTTATCATTTTTTCTCCTGAGCCAGAAAGGAAAGGAAAGGAAAGGAAACATTTTGACTTGAAGCTGAAGCTCGTAGTTATGCCTGTAAAGGGCAATACTCCTTATGCTCCAAGGCAAGCTTTGTCACCTGTTAACAACCTAACTGATCATGGTTTTGAAACCCTCCAAGATGGCAGTTGAGACTCTGTAAAGTAGAAGAGGAACTGAGGCAGGATTTGATGCTCCATCCAGAGCCTTGTTTTTATGCGTATAATCCTTGAATTTACAGTTGAGTTCTGTCTAAAAAAAAATCAAACAATACTCTGAGGGACAATATTAAGAATGTGCTTGTTTGAGACCTTTAACAAAATCCTCCTCTGTATGTGTGGACATTTTATGTGTTCAAGATAAACAGCTATCAGTTTGGTAATAATATTCTTCACACACCATTGTTGGAAATGTCTTATCATCTTCAGGTAGAATCATATCTTGGGCTGCTTTTATTAAAAATCACAATTTCAATATCTTATTTTCTAGTGCAGTCACGTCTGGGGACCAGTGAATGATACAATAAGTCGGTATCTTATTCAATTGAAATGCCATGGAGCAATAACGATTTGCTACAGCAAACAGCTTGCAAATAAAGCTTGTCACCCTGAGCGGTAATAAAAAGCCTCATTTGAGAGAGGTGATATTAGAGATGTGTGGAATCAAATAGTTAGAATCTGAAGTGCTCGATTTCTCTCACAATTTTGAATAGAGAGCTGTGAAGGCTTTTTGGGCCCCAATAGACATTCACATTTTGAGGAAAAGCTGAGGAAGCCAAGCAGCATGGTACAAAACCAATAGATCTCAGTTTAAAAGTTACACTCAACCTTTACCTAAGACCTATCCTCACCAGCAAAACTGATATGTTTTAGGTGAATGTATATTTGTGTTTTCATGTAGGTGAGCAGGAAATACAACAATATCTTAGCAGATGTTAATCATCTATACTTTAGCATTTGTTGTTGTGTTTTCTAAGCTGAATAACATCTGTGCTACTAGACAAAGTTTCCTTAAATGAGGCTCCCAGCTGTATTAGTTCACCTGATCCACTAATCAGTTGATCATCAGTCTGTTCGGATCATTTCCAAACATCATGAGTGACGCAGAACCCAAATGTTTGCTTCACTCTTGGCCAACATGGAGCAGACTAACGAGTTGCAGTTGAAGGTAGGGATTATTACAGCCAACATCTTTAACCTGTTGGAACCCTAAGCCATGGATTTCAACATTAAAACTCCGGTACAAACTCTTCTGGAGTTTTCAAAATAAATTGCATTTAACAGACTTTCAGCACAACTTCAGAAGGGGAAAAGGGGGTAACAGAAGACTTCCCATGATGCCACTGGCTGTATAAAAGCACACCCCTCTCCCACAAGCCGACCTCTCCAAGCCGGTTGACCATCGGACAAGGAGCAGACACAGCGCGCTGAAGTCTTTTTGCTGGCAAAAGACTTAACTCTTCAAACTGGATCCAAGAGTCTCATATGATCACCGATCATATGCAAAAGTTGAGTATTGAATGAATTGCTGTTTGTGTATCCGGTATTCATTCACGAACGGGGAATTAAGGCACCGGCATTGTTGACTTTCTCTCCGAGCCCTGCAGACGCACACGGTGTTCGAGAAAAGTCCCCAGCAGAGACGCGGTCTCTACAACCCGAGTGAAGCGGTTTTCCTTGCCTGAGAGAAGGACGACGCCGCATCACCGTTAACGTGCAGTCTTGTCCGGCCGACAGAACGAGCCGTATCTTAAGCCACAGCCCCGGAGGTCAGGTTAGCCGAAGCTAACCACTTGTTGACTGTGGACGTTTCTTCAAACTTCGCCGCCCCGGACATCTTTTCCTCAACATGGTCAGAGGTTAGGTTTGGGCAGAATAACAGTTAGGATGAAATGATCTAAACGTTTTTCATTTTATGAAGTTTGGTTTTGTTTTGTGAAACTGCTATCTTAGTGCTAGCAGGCTATCTGAAGCACAGTGATCAGCTTTGTGTTCTGTGTTTATGTGTTTTTAAAGTTAAGACAAACTTTATTTAAAGGGTGATTTTAAACACAGAAGGTTGCTCATAACGCGCCGTCTGCGCTTATGCATTTTAACCCTTTTATTGACGGAATTTTAAGTGTGTGTGTTTTGATTCTGGATGCTAAGCTATCAGCCTCTTTTGTTAGCTTAACTGCTAACAGCCTAGGCGACGTGCTTGCTGCTGAAGAGTATTTACCCAGAACGGTTTAGTTTTCAATCCAGTAAATAATGTCCCCAACATCATTTTACTACATTTGATAACTAAGTAAACACCATTAAGCCCCATTTCTCCAGAAAGATTTGGCTCTTTTCAAAGATATTTCCTTAAATAATTTACCGTTACCTTTAATAATGTCTTTAAATATTATTTCAATGAATAAAGGCAGCTAATGAGACACCATTGAGAATTAGTCATCCAGAAGGTTGGTTTTATTCAGCAGATCATTCTTTAAAACATTATTTTGATAAAATAATATTTTATCTGATCTTGCATTGTGAATGGTTGTCTAAAGGTATGCTGATTACTGCTTAAGTTGGTTCCAAGACTAACTTAACTTCATTTCCAGATTCTTCAAGATAATCCTTGGTTCTCAGACATAAATAACATTGCATAGTAATGTTGCATCAATCTTTTGGTCATGGTTTTCAATCATCTTTAATCAACTTGTTTATATTGTACATAGCCCATTAGTCTTCGTCATTCTTTAATTCTGCTTGGTAGTTTAGTTGGATTGTTTTATCATAGTAAAGAGTTTGTTGATTGAAATATGTTTGACTTTGTGTTGACTTATTTTTGTTAATAAATTCTTGTATTTTAAGAAATTGTGTGAATTCATTCCGTGTGTACAGAGTTTATGCTGTTCAATAATGTCAGAGCTTGGCTCACACCTTTCAACTTTGTCCTAATACCATCGCCTTACTGGGCTGGTATTCACAGGACAACCCTTAACAGACCGAAATATTATTTGATAAAATATTAAAATATTTATATTAAATATTAAATAATATTGTCAGATTAATAATCACAACAAACCAAAGTAACTTCGCATAGTACCACCGATGTTTTTGGCAGAAAATACAGGCAGAAAGTAAGAACGTTCTCTTCAGAAGGTGTAGACAGTTACTTATATCTTATATATCTTATATATTATATATATCACTAATATAGCATCGTATCCCACGAATATTACCTTTTTCTGTTTAAAATGTTTTACATTCCCAATTTAAACTCACAGCAATATGTAATCTGTCTACAATAGCAAAGGGATCTATTACTGATAAAAAATTCACAGAACCACCCTTTAACTATCCCTTCAACTCAAGCCTATATCATTAATCTGAGAAGCATTTTAAACAGTATGTTTCTCATTGAGGGTGTTTGACAGGGAAAAGGCCATACCTATAAAAAACACCGGCTTTAGTTAATGTCTTTCCTACATTATTAATGGGGACTGGATAAGGTACCAACCTCATTAACTACATGTGTAGACATCTAAGTTGTGTTTCTATAGATAAGTCAGGATTAAATGTGTTCTATATGTTCTATAATGTATTTTACTTGATTAAAATATTTTCATATCTTACAAGCACTAAATGAACTCCGGTTGTGATTGAGTTTTGAGTTTATTTCATGTCTCTATTTATATTCTCTCAGTGTTGCCATTTTAGTTCATCCCATTGTCTACTTATGTTTTTGTTTATTCTGTACATCTACATATGTTCTGTTACATTTCTTCCCTGTGTTTCTCTCTGCTCATTTAATCTTCTCCCTCAGCTCTCTCTCTCTACCTTCATTGGTCTCAGCTGTTCCTCATCACCTCCTGGTTACACTCACTCGTTTGCCATGCCTTCTCTCCACTCTTCCATCTTTATATATTGCTCTCTGGTTATCTGTCTCTTCGCTGGTTTCTTCTGTTTTACTGCCTTTCGGTCTGTAACTCTGCCTCATGGTTCCAGTCCCTGCCCTGCTCTCTGATTGTGCTCTCCATTCCAGTTGTTAAATTTTGTCATTTATTAAATATTGCTTCATTTTAGCCCTCTGCCTCTGTGTTTACCTGCATTTGGGTCCAAATACAAACAAACAATAACACTGTTTGCAGCTGACCTTTCACCTGTCACGTTCTCACACTGCAGGGCATCAAATTAAACTGGCCGGCACCAAATCTAACCCTTCGCTATGATGTGTGTGAATGTGTGACTCCCAATTGAATACTTGAAGTTTGGCCAAACACTCTTAACATGTGAAACACCTGCACTGTTACAGCTTACAGTTTGAGGTTGCCCTCTTGAGTTGAAGTTCTAGATTGTTTTTCATCTCCATAAAGCCATGCGTTGGAGGACAAAACTGACATAAAAGTTACTGATTCATCAGCATAAAGAAATCTGATCAATACAGAAAACCTCTGCGTTATGTACAGGAGGTCGGCTACTGTTAACATTTTTTGATAATTTTATGATTTTGCAGTATTTAATGTTCTGTGCAATTACACACATAGTCCAGATAAATTGTTTTAAAAAGAACTTAGGATATTTCCTATTTCAAAAGCTCAGAATTTTTTCAATATCCTATGTCCTCTCAAATTAGCACCCCTCATTTTAAATCCCTTAATATTTAGGCTCAACTACTGACCCAACTTAGTTTATGGAACATTTATATATCAGCAAAATTGTTTAACATATAACCCCCAATAGAATCTAACAGGGTATCTTGCAATTTTAAACAATTTTGCACTTGTCACCTATGTCCCACTAATTTTCTGACTGACCTTCATGTCCACACTGACATAAACATTTTACACCACCTGGCAACCATGTCTAAACTGATAAATCCTGAAACTAAACTGAACAAACATCTATTTTTTTTGCCATATCTATGATTGATAACAGAGCCATTGAATTCAAATGCAGGGTATAAATGTCCTTTTGTTCTTATTCCTTCTGTCTTTATTTGCTTACAATCTGGAGTTAGAAACACATTGACCCAGCTTCCCTGAAAAACAGGTGCCTTTGTATTTCACCTTCACTTAGCATAAATACATGTAACCCTAAAAACAATCAATGCATAGTACAATTCTGAATGTGAAAATCAATGTTTGCACAGGTTAACAGCTACAAACACGCTTTATTTTGTCAAGTTTTAACCTTTAACCTTCCACTGCTTTGAAGTTTGTGTATGCACAATGGCTAACAAGGTCACACAAGCTTTACTATCCTGTTACCATGCCTGCAGGGTTCAGACTCCATTTTTTGCTGGAGATAACCTCCCCAAACAACAGAGGTCCCAGGACCCACAGGGCCATGTGAGTCACAGATTATCTGTGTTTACAGAGGTCACCATCATCACTGCGTCCGCCGGGTTTATCTGTTACCTGGCCTCTCTGGTCAAACAGGCTCCTGTGTGAAGAGTTCAGATCAGAGCTGTAAGAAGACCTGTAGATGGGAAACAAGCTGGAACTCATCTAACCTCACTCTGTGAGATAGCTAACTGAAAAAGTTTGTATGTATCTGTGATGGAAGCCCCTCTCAGCCCCTAGGATGCAATTAAACTCCCTCATTGCCCCAATACCACATGATAGTGAGGTTCGAACTCTAGGACTCTATTAAATCTTTTGATTAGCCAGCTGGAGTTTGATGCTGAGCTCTGCCTTCATCATGCCCAGCCATGTGCCTTATAGCAGAATGTGTATTTTGAAATACAGATATACAGACTGGGATATGAATTCTGTTTCTTTGGTGAAAATCTAGAGTTGCATGACATTATTGTTGGTGTCTTATAAAACCTTGATTTGTAAACATTGGAGTTTTTAACAAAGTGTGTGCATGTGTGTATCCTCCTATCGTTGCATTGAAAGGGTAATTATGTTTATGACTGCAATTTCCAAGTACATACAAAAGATTTGGGACATAAATATGTCCAAGTAGTTGCTAAAATACCATATTTTCTGGATTTCAAAAATTCACTGTCTTGGCTTTCAGGCTTGCTTACTATCACCAGTGCACACATAAACACACACACACACACACAGAGAGAGAAACACACACGTCGGGTAACATCCCTTATCAATCAAGCATGTCGTAAACAAAGAGGCGTCCACAGGGCGATTGCAATCATCCTTGTATGCCTCTTTTATCTCGAGGAGAAAGAAGACAAGATGATCACCTGCCTCAAATAAACAGAGTTAGTGGTGCCGTTTGTCATGCACTGTCCTGTGACATATGCTAATAGGCAAAAAGAGACTCAAGTGCAACCCGAGGGGATCACTGAAAGTGGGTGAGGTAAACAAAGTGCATTCATCTAAACTCGGTGTAAACAGGAGGGAGGAGGAAGGAAAAATGAAAGGGCACCATTCTGTAGGCAGCTGTGTGACTTGGTTGTTTTCAAGTTGTGTGGCCAGCAGTGAGTGATGTGGGTATTTGGTTTTGTTTAGGATTTACTTTAGGAAGAAAAACAGAGCATATGAGCTCTTTGAACAAAACTGCAATTCTACAGCCGCTCCACCCTAGCTGTAGAATTTTATTGAATCAAAGATGGCGTTTTGGGCTGAAAGCATTGGGAAGCAGTATAAAATATTTAGCGGGGGTGTGGTCAGGAGGACGAGGGAAAACTTCACTTGTCAACGGAGGTTAAGGGAGGCTTTATGGAGCCCAGCGGGCCTGAGCCTTGCCAGTTTGAGCTGCTGACTCAAGGTCCAGTGGTAAAGGGATGTTAGCAACATCATTGCGAACATGGGCTAACGTTCAAAGCAGTAATAAACTTTTAGAATGTTTATTTACATGTGGATTTATGTTTTCTCAGGTAAAGCATATGATCGACGGTATAAAGTATAAAAACCTATGATCAGTGCTCGCAATTCCAAATCCTGACTCTCTATGAGCGCGTGTCTGAGTGAGATGGTTTTATACATGAACACGGAGCTGTGACATAGTCATGTACCAAGCTGTATTGTTTGAACCAATAGGAAAATTTAACTGCAGTACCCGCCGTTCAACCCAAAGAGAGCAGCACTAAGATGGTTTTTAGGGCAAATATTCCAGAATTTAAATCAGTGTTTACATGAAAATGTGAAAACATACACAGTAGTTGTAAAGTTACCACCCTTAAGGCCCAATTCATACAGTTTATCTGCAAAAAAAGTTGATTTGCGGTTTAGTTCCACTCTAATTTAGAAGCAGCTATGAAACTGCAAAACATTTTATTATTAAACAGAGACAGTGTAGGGTTTTTCTCCAGTTGTATGTGGCGTAAAGTTGTGCTCTCATTTGTTACTGCAAGCTGTCAGTCAGCCGTGTATAGTGTCTAAATTATGGAAACCCCCATGATGGTCCTTTCTGGTTAGAAAATAGGACGTCAGCTGATGGGAAATATTGTTCTTGTCTTCCACCACTTTGGGGAAACAAATTATAATATTTTTTATATGATTGATCTCTGATGGTATATTTAATTTTAACATTTATTTCCTCACAGTAGACATGAATAAATAAGGTAAAAACCCAAAACAGTGAAAAACAAAAAAAAACCTGCAAAAAAAACAAAAAAGAAACACTAGTACTCTGTCACTCCTACATCTGTCAATAGTTACATCAGAATGAAATGCAAAATAGGTTTGTATGCATTGCTGACCTAGGGAATACATGGTACCAAGATGCATTTTGAAAAGAAGAGAAGCTGGTGTGAAGACAGTGTGATGCTCTGGGAAGTCTTCAGCAAGAAAACCCTGAGTCCTCTCCATGCGTATGTTACGGAAACACATACCTAAGCAGACCACGTACACCCTTTCATGGAAACAATGTTCAGGAACAACGTGCACTTGGCAAAAACTGTTCAGGAATCATTTAGGGAACACACCATTGAGTTTGAGGTCTTCACATCTGAATTTTCCAGATCTCGCTCAAATCAAGCTTTTGTGCAATGTGCTGGAATAATGAGCCACATCCATGGTGGCCTCAGGTCACAACCTACTCAACCTAAAGGATCTGATAGTAGCAGATCCCACAGGATATCTGTGACCTTCAGGAGTTTTATAGAATCCATTTGATGGGTCAGGGCTGTTTTGGCAGCAAAAAGGAGACCGACAAACTATTAGGCAGGTGGTCATGATGTTATGGATCATTTTTCTATATAATACATTGATATTTTTCTGCAATACTGTATCAGGATGGCAGTTTTTCCCCCACCTGAAAAATTCTCTTAAACAAAATTCATTTAATCTTTTGATTTGCACACAGTTTACAGCTGAAATCACATGCACATGTTTGTGTAGAACATGCTTGTCAGTTTGTCTCTTTCTTAATTTCAGTTCTCCTCAATCACTTCCCTTACCCTGATTGCTGTACGCAGACCACAGTTTAATGAGGCTATTTCATTTACTGGAAGCTGTATGCAAAACAAATGCCTGGTGTTGACTGTGGTGACTGGCTAGAGGCAATCTCCTCATGAAACTTTGCTTCCTCTATTTGCATTAAGCCTGGAGCTGTCATCGTGACCTCACTGTGCCCCGTTTTTGGGATTACCCTTCCAACATCGCCAATCAACCTGCCCATTTGCGTGATATCATTGCAGAATGGAGAAGAGATATTGATGTCAGATGCCTACACTGCCCTTTGAAATCCGTATCAGTGCTGCCTCTGACAGTATGAAAAAGAAAGCGTCAGATACATAAGAAGAGGCACAGTGAATGTCTGTGAGGCTGGCTGATGGATTTGAACCAGCTGATGGGTTTGGAATAGCATGTGTGTGTAATGCAACACGCAACCCAGAGAGGGATGTGATCTGCCGGCTGGGTGCCCCCTCGTCAAGTTGATGTGCCACTGATGTGCCACCTCCTGCTGCTGCAGCTAACGTTCTGCATCACTTACTCGTTCTTAGCTTCATGCCTAACATTTGCACATTTTTTATTTTTTTTATTTTAGTAACTTCCTTCCTTTTTTTCTTACTTTCATTTGGCCTATATTAAGGCTTTTCAAAGAAATTATCCTCTCTTCGCTGATTGCCTCTCCACTGGTTGAAGGGATAATGTGCATGGGAGGTGGGGACAGGCAGGCTTTCTCTGTTTCTCGTTGGTGGTTTAATGCACCCTGTCTGCTTGAATCCTTCTCTCAGACAGGGGGACTTGTGTTGATGAAGATGTTCATCTCTCTCTCCTCTGGAGGGCTAAATTACAGTGTTGTGCCATTAACCAGAAGTTGTGCTCGTGTCTTGGCAGCTTATTAACATATTTCATCTGCAAGCTCTTCCTCTTTTTTACAATTTAGCCGTGCTTCTTATTTTTCTTGCATTGACGTCCAAGTTATAAGATAGAATAACTTATTTGGGTAATTCAAGTGAAATAATCACCATTTCCAGATAGGAACAGAGGAAGGCATTTTAGCATTTAATTACAATGTGGGAAAAAGAAAAGGAAAAGATTCAAAGACTCAAATGAATTACAGAGCTATCTGTAATGTTTAGGTTATCACTGAAAAGACACCATGACCACACACATGCACAGAGGAAAAACAAATGTTTGCCCACACACTGGCACAAAACCACACAGCGTCTGTCATATTCGCCTGTGAAAGTATGACAGAAGCTGGGAGAGGAATCTGTGGTGGAAAACTGGCAGTACATCTGCCCCACTCTCATATGGCCCTTAAATGCTGGATTTTTCGGACTGTGCATGCTTGAATACACAGAAACAAACCCACACACTCATCTAGATCCACCTGCCTCCACTGTGCCTCCTCAATCTTTTACTCTCCTTTGTCCGCTTGTGTTGTTCAGAGGTAATGGTCCGGAATAGTTTCTGGTCATCCGGAGAGAAGAATGTACAGATCATCAAGGAGAGGAGTTAACTGCACAGTGTTACAATGGATTACACTTTGACCCAGAGGGTAGAGCTGTAAAAGCAGTGGAATCTCTGGTGAAGATGGAGAAGGTGTGTCTAGCTGTTTGTTGATTCAGTGAGAAGGCTATCCTAGAGCTGGAGGAGCAAGTGTCAACTCTCAGCAGGACTTTCCATAAGCCAGCGAAGATAACAACTTGTTCACAGAGAGTATACGGACAACCTTTTTCAGACAGAACTGGTGCAAAAAAAAAAATATATATATATATATATATATATATGTGAAAAAAAATGTCATACTGTGAAACATCTTTGAACATATTTCCTGGAAGACCGATACAAAACATTTAATAATTTCATCGTTGTCAAACGTGTGGGGGTAGAACTAAACTGTTCCAAAAGGTGTTGAGTGAAATCCAGTTTTGCTAACATTAAGACCTTCTCAAATTATTCCTTATTCTAGACTAGTTTTTGTCTTTTGCAGACTCAGTGATCTGCAGACATGTCTTTACATTGACATGAAAATATTGTCCTTCATCTCTGTGCTTACTATGACCTCATTTTATTTTCTTCAGAATACTGGAATGGGCATAACATATTTCTGGGTCAAAACCAATATAAATAGTTATTTAATCATTTTAATAATGCTTGTCAGTGATTGGTCCTGCTTCTACAATAAGAATGAAAAAAATGATTTCTGACTTAATATTATTGAGCATCAGAGATCAAACAAAATGAGAAAGGCTCTGAAACTCACGAGGGGGAGGAATAATTACCTATATTCTATCAAAAGTGTGAATTTATGTTCTTGTTAGCCAATGAAAATTATTCTTAGCATAATTAATAATTATAACAACTTCAAGTTGTTATAATTAAAGGTATTTTAAAACGTTCATACAAATAAAGTAGAGGATCTTTTTAAAAAGTTGCCCCAATTGGGAGAAATTACCCTACGCTCAATTATCTAGCATCACCATGCAAACAAACATTTATCACATGCTGGAGTAGAAACATAGATCTACATTTTTAGGTGATACGTGTTTAGTTTTTACATGATTTCTACGTTTTTAGCAACAACATTGGGTCAGCTCTGGTTCTGCTTATTCTTCCAAGGTGTGACCCATTGCCTGTAACAGTTTTTGTTGTAAAAGAATGCCCGGGTTTACTTTTCTTCTAGGTTTTAGTTTCATATCCTTGCAGAAAATCATACTTGTGAACATTGCATTTTGGGAAAAACTGGACTCCTTGACAGATTATCCATTTTAATAGTCTGCAAAATGGACATGCTAAGCCTAGAATCACTTGTTGGCCAAAATAATGCCAACAAAGTCAATACATTGGACCCACAGTAGTTTCCTTCCAAGACAGTAGACCGGAGTATAGCTGGATACCATGTTACAGTGTTGCAGCCCAACCCTACATTCCAAAATTTTCCAGAACATGCTGCACAAAAACCAAAAAATTTACAAGATAAAACATAAAGCTAAAGCTGTCTAACTCCTTCTGATCTAGAGCGAGACAGATGAGATTTATATTATTTGCTATGATCACACACTCAGCTTAGTTTAATAAATGTGTCCAAGATTTATAACATAATGCTGTTAATTGAAATAACATTAAAATTCATATCTTCATATCATGTACAAAACGATTGGATAAAGTTAATGAACCCAACAATGATGACTTCTCTAAAAATTGGACTATGTGTTAAAACCAGTGACAGTCTATCTCTTATCATGCCTGCTATAGCTCAAAGTTCTATGTTGCGTTAAAAGTATTACTTAAATGTTACAATGTCCTGTCAAGTTTCATTGTCAAACATCTGGATGGTCAATTAGATGCACGACTGACGCTTAACAGTCCTCACATTATAATTCCTTGTCCTTCCTTGTTCATTAGTTTGCCTCCATAAGCTGACAAGTCATGTAGGAAATGTTACGCTAATAGAAGTTATTTTAGTGGCACAGCACCTGTGAACTATACAAACAGATTAACATTTGCTTTTATTACACCCAAGTGTAAAATCATCAGAGAAAATACGTGTTTCATTTCATTAATGGATACAAGTTAGCTCTATACAAACTTGTCATCAGTGGCACTCCACGATCAAGGTAATTACTCCTCATCATATCCAGCAGGTAGTAATTATGCCTTTGTTACTTGCTATCATGTTGTTGATACAATACACAGCTCTTCGGCTGCAATTGTTCTCTACAGTTGTGAATTGGGTAAAAGAGATTATGCATTTAAATACAGGAGAACTGAAAAAAATATGAATCAAACCAGTGACAGGAGGAACCACTCCCTTTGTGTTAACTACGGATGTTTTATAGTGTAATATGTGAGAATAATATCATCAGTCAAGATGCTCAATCAAGTGTTCTTGACAGGCACTGGTGATCAATACGCAACAGTAAAATGTTTCAGTTGATGCACAACAGAGGGAAACAAAGAGCAACCAGGCTGTTTAAGTCATCAAGCTGTATAAAGAAGCTGATTGCTGCAGTGTGTTTTCTGAAAATGTTGTTTGTCATACAAAGAGATGTCAGGAGATAAGCTAGCTGATTTTTAGGAGTGGAACACTCTGAGGACTCTTAGCTGATTGCTGTTACACCCACAATCAGGACTGGCAGAGTCCTACACACAAACATTATTTCATTTTAAGTGCTGTAGATTTGGGTTTGTGGAAGAAAAACATTGCCTTCTTCTTCAAAAAGAAAACAAAAAACAAACAACAGCATTATACAAACAGCATAGAAAATGAAAAAATACCACATCAATGTCCAAGTGCAGTTCCTGCTTTGTATGTTGTTGGACATGTTTGCTAATGAGTTCGACCTTATGTTTGAGTCTTCAATAAACGTATCGTTTAATCTATTAACATAAAGCACAAAAAAGGTTGGGATATGAGTCAGAGGCCAAGGTTCACAACCAGAAAAAAAGTGACCTAGGCCCTCCAGGTTAGGGTTCAGTTTCTGCTTCAAGCAGAGGAGTTCATGGTATCTTGTTCATTGGGGATGGTGAAATGGAGCAGAACATAAATAACTGGACTTGCCTACAGTTATGTGGCCAGTGATCTGGTCTGTTGTGGTGAAGAAATTAATAAAAAGTGACCGCCTCCCGGAATTCCAACCCTCACTTTTAGTAATAAGCAATGGATCACAAACAAAAATAGGATATCCAAAGGCTAAAATAAGTTTCCTTTGAGTAGCTCAACCTTAAGGTGTGTTTCCACTACGCAGAACGTTACACAAAACCTTTTATTTTAACATTTCTGTCAGTTGTGGAGTCCAAGATAAACTGTTTCCAGTGATGCTGAAGGGTCCTCTTCCTGCAGGAGTGTTTCTGCTTCAGTGACAGTTATCTAGGGGACACAGATCTCTGCCCACCACAACAGTAGAGTCCAGAATGCAATTAAACACTATGAAAGCCAGCCAACAATGCATTCATTTCAAATTGTTTTATAGCAGATGTGGCTTAAAATGTGAGTACTGTCACTCCAAACTGTGTGAGAATGTGTAACTAAACAGATTTTAAATGAACTGTACTAACTCTTGTGTGTGTGTCAATCCAGGGCACATGTTCTTAATCAGGCAGAGAAGGCGATGCAATGACCACACAGTCAATAAAAAGTTAGGAAATTTATTACAATAAAATATCTTTAACAAAAATATGAATAGTGTGCAGCTAAGCGTCCCTTAAAAACACCAATCTTCAAACAAAAAATCCAGTGCAGGCAACAAACATGAAGAAACCTTCAGGTATTTTCATCATCTCCTCTTTGAGTAGAGCTCCTCGCAAAAATAAAAAAAACGTAATTTTTATTTTTTAAACTATAACCAAAGACTGTCACAGCGACTACATTACACTTATGTAGAGTCACTGTTTTGACAGTACTTTTTACTATTTACTATTTAGATTTAGTCATCGTCTCTTGGCTAAAATGTACTTTATTTTTAGTTGCTGTTTAGATACATGTAGTCAATTTAGTTAAGTTTTACTAGATAATTCTAGATACAACAGAATACTTTTAGGGCCTTTCACATATTTAAGCAAAAATTATTTCATTACTTACACCAAAAATGTATTCTAAGATGGAATTAGTTTTTATAATGCTAATACACAGACTATCTATTAGTTTTTGAAACAATTTTATATGGATTTGCTTTTTCAATAAATTTTCAAAATCCAAAAAGATCCTAAACAAAATAAATAAAATTACCAAAAGGATCAGATTTCTTTCTTTAAATGCATATGCATCACTGCCATCTGCTCTGGTCTCCCTGATGTTGGACCATTGTCTGCTACCACACCTCCCATTATCGTCTGCTACTACACCTCCCAGCATGCATTGCAGTTAACAGGAAGGAGCATCACAGCTCTGATGTCACAGTGGGCTATATAAGAACACTGGAGATGCTCCACCATTGCTTGTTCTCCTGCTGGAAACAAATATAAATATACATGTAACAATGGCTCATTGTTACATCTCCTCCCCCTTTCACCCAAGAATACAGTACCTCAATTTTCATGTGCCCGGGAAAGACAGTCCGCCACTAGGTTTGCCTTTCCCAAACGATAGTAAATCGTGAAGTCATATGGCTGGAGTGACAGGTACCACCCTGTAAGACGAGTGTTTGAGTCTTTCATCCTTTTGAGCCATTGCAGAGCCCGATGGTCAGTTTCCAAGTGGAAGTGACGTCCTAACAGGCAGTACTTCAGGGAACCAATTGCCCACTTATGGCTAAGCACTCTTTTTCCACAGTTGAGTACCACGTCTCTCAATCCTGAAGTTTCCGGCTCAGGAACAGTACTGTTTTTTTTTTGTCCATTCACATCCTGCAACAGCACAGCTCCCAGGCCAACAGCTGAAGCATCACTTTGAAGAATGAAGGAATGATTAAAATCAGGGGTGTGAAGAACAGACTTACGTGTTATGGACATCTTCACGTCTGTAAAGGCTCTGTCACAATCAGCTGTCCATTCCACCTTTACTGGTGCTGAAACCTTTGTGAGATTAGTTAGCACTGCTGCTCTATCAGCAAAATGTGGAATAAATTTACTGTACCAACCTAGCAATCCTAAGAAGGCTTGCACCGTCTTTTTGGTTGTTGGAACAGGATAGGAGTGGATGGCATCCACCTTTCCAACCCGAGGCTTTACCAGACGTTGGCCAACAATATGGCCCAGTTACTCCACTTCATTTCTTGCCAAGGAGCATTTGCTTGGATTGATTGTCAGGCCAGCATTTTTTATTAACTGAAGAACCTGTTGAAGGTGAATAACATGGTCCTCCCAAGACTGGCTAAAGATTACCACATCATCCAAATATGCAGCAGCAAATTGTGGCACATCTCTAAGTATTTGGTCCATTAGTCTCTGAAATGCCACTGGTGCCCACTGCAGACCAAACGGCATCACCTTGAACTGGTAGAGGCCAAATGGTGTTGTAAAAGCTGTCAGTTCTTTTGTTTCTTGTGCCAAGGCAAGTTGCCAATATCATTTGCTCAAGTCAAGAGTGCTGATGAACTTTGAATTGCCAACCTTCCCTAACAACTCATCTATTCGTGGCATTGGATATGACTGACACTTTGACATCGAGTTGAGATATCTAAAGTTAATACAGAATCTTAGTGAACCATCTTTTTTCGGAACCAAAACAATGGGGCTACACCACTCACTTGTGGATGGCTCAATTATGTTCAGCTGCAACATCAGCTCAATCTCCTGTTTGAGTTTAGGCAGCAGACGTTCAGGCATCCGATAAGACCTTCGGCGAGGCGTAGCACCATCTTTCAGGTGAACTTTATGCTTAACCAAAGTGGTGGAACCTGGTGTATCTGTGAAGAGGTCTGGGTCAAGCAATGACTGGATCTCTCCCTGCTGATCTGGCTGAAGATGGGCTTGTCGCACCCCACTTGGTGATGTCAACTGGCAAATCTCACATGTAGCAAAAAACTCTTTCAGCTGTGTGTACATTCCAGGCCAAACAAACTTGTTTCCTATTCTGTTAAGTGATTTCTGGAATGCTAGATGACCTGCCCAAGGGACAGAATTACCAAGCTCCATGACCTTCTGTGTTAAACACTGCGGTAATGCTAAAGCCTCAACCATGCCTTGTCGTTGATAGAGAAGGCCCTTTTTTATTATGTATGTAGCATCTGCTAGACAGTCTGCTTTGCCTAATTTGTCACCCTCCACCTCTGACACTTTATCAAACCAAAATTTTAGCTTTGGATCAGCACTTTGAAGTGCAGCCAAGTCGGAGGGGATTTTAAAATCTGTGGGCTGGCACGGTTCTTTAATGAATTCACACGGTTTCTTTGACGAAGCTAAAACCTTGTCCCTCCTCTTTTGTGCTCTGGTCTTACGCAGCCTTACTGGACCCACTTCTAGCTCAGCATGGTAAAAAGGCAACTCTTCAAGAAAATTCTTAGCTTTCTGAGCTCTGGTGATAGCCACATTACAGGAAGGAAAATATTTTTCCATTAACTGTTAGGTAAACCTCAGCTGTGGGGTATGCCTTCTCATCACCATGAACACAGCAAATGTTAGCTGAAGCTTCAGTCCAAAGGTCTCTTGGCACAATACTGGAACAAACCACAGACTTCAAACAACCCGAATCTAACAGGGCCTCCTCACGCTGACCATTGATTAAGACAGGGACTGTTAAAAGCTCTTTCTGATGTGCAAGAAGGTGAGAGGATCGAGAAACTGTACACAGGAGATAAGGTATAGTATGTATACTGAGTGTGACCTAGTCCATTGCAGAGATAACAGCGAGTGTCTGGTCTGGATTTGGAAAAGGATTGCCTATTGTTATGTGATTTTGAAGTACTAGGCTTAGAAAAAGGTTGTCTGAAATTGCCATGGGACCTACTTTGTATTTGTCCACCCCCATCACCCCCATAGGACTTACTGTGTCCAGTGAAGCAGCTGTCACGGTAGAAGGCAGATCTCCGACTTCCACTCCTGGCCGACAGGAACACCTCTGCAAGATGAGCAGCATCCTCAGCAGACTTGGGGTCTCTTTCACAGATCCAAACCTCCATCTCTGGGTTCATTATTCTCAGGAACTGTTCCAGAACCAGAATTTCTGAGATGTCCTTCACCGTCGAAGTGTCAGGGTTCACTCATTTGTTGAAGAGGTCTTTTAGTCTCACATACAGTTCACGTGGGGTTTCCCCAGGATTAATATCCAGTGCACAAAACCGTTTCCTGTATGTATCACTTGTGATTTCATACTTAGCAAGAATCACCTCTTTGACCTTCTCATAATTGGCTGAATCATCAAAGTCCATGAGAACATACGCACTTCTTGCTTTACCGGTGAGCAGGGGAACGAGCTGAATTGCCCACTCATCTTTTGGCCAACCACAAATTGTGGCTATTCTTTCAAAAGTCATTTAATAATGTTCAATGTCATCATCTAGTGAGAGTGGCAGGATCTTTGGCTGTTTGGGTATTAGGTCAATCCCATATCATCCCCAGACGGATGGACTGGTGGAGAGATTCAATCAGACTCTGAAAAACATGCTGCGGAAGTTTGTCTCCCAAACAGGCTCTGACTGGGACCAGTGGCTGCCATATCTTCTGTTCGCATACCGAGAGGTGACACAGGCGTCTACGGGATTCTCTCCTTTCGAACATTGTTATGGTCGTCTAGTCCGGGGACCACTGGATCCTTGAAGGACATTAACCACTGAAGAGCTGCATGATCTGATCGCACAGTGAAGGTTAGACCACATAAATAGTATCTGAAGTGGCTTACCGCTCTCACAATGGCCAGGAGCTCCCTGCGTGTCACAGGGTAGCGACGCTCTGCCTTATTAAGGGTCTTGCTGAAGTAAGCTACTACTTTTTCTCCTTCCTGGCCCACCTAACTTAGCATGGCCCCCATCCCGGTGTCACTGGCATCCGTGTCCAATACAAACGGCAGGCCAGGGTCCGGGGGGGCTAGGACCGGAGACTCGGTCAAAGCCCTTTTCAACCCTCCAAATGCCTGCTCACACTCAGGGCTCGAAGTAAAGTCATTGCCTTTTTGTTGCAGGCGGAACAGCGCCGCAGCAATACAGGGGAAGCCACGAACAAAACGCCTGTAGTAAGATGCCAGTCCAATGAAGCTCTTTAGTTCTTTCAAGTTTGCCAGGGGTGGGAGGGTTCTTTACAGCTTGCACTCTCTCCTCCAGTGTGCTGATGCCCTCACTCCCTATCTTGTGCCCCAGGAACTCCACCTCCTTTCTCATGAAGCAACATTTGTCAGGGTGGAGCTTCAGGCCTGCACCCGCTACCCGCTGCAATGTTCTCCTTGACAGACCCAAGGCTGCATCAAAGGTCCCCCCATGGACCAGGATGTCATTCAAATACACCAGGTATTCCTGTTGGGGAATCCCCGCCAGCACCTTCTCCATGAGCTGCTCAAATGTGGCATGGGGCGTTACAGAGCCCAAAGCAGAGAACTTTGAACTGCCACAAACCCCTGCCTGTACTAAAGGCAGTCTTCGGTTAGGCCTCAGAGCAAAGGGGCACTTGCCAGTACCCACTTCTCAAGTCCAGAGAGGAGAACCAGGATGAGCCGGAGATCAAATCCAAGGACTCATCAATGCGGGACAGCGGATACGAGTCCATTCAGTGGTCTAAAATCAACACAGAACTGCATTTTGGAGCTCTTTTCCTTCTTAACCATTAACCCCTGAAGCCCAGGGGCTGTCGGATGGCTCAATGATGCCACTTTTTAGTATCTCGTCAATGGCGCTGTCTACAGCAGCCTGTCTTGCCAGAGGGAGGTGACGTGGTTGAGACTTAATAGGCCGATGTCATGCTCCACCAGGTGCGTGAGGCCCACCTCTTCCTCTGATAATGCAAAGATGTCCTTGAACTCCAACAGCACCTGCCACAGTGCCTCCTGTTGTTCCGCCTCCAGATCGGGGAACTGCGTGACCAAATCTCTCTCACCGCAGCAATTCTGTCTCTGTTCTGTATGGACTCCTGTTGGCCCTGAGCTGCCCCTTTTAATGGGGAATGAAGCATAGAGGGTTGAGGAGTCCGTGATGTTGCACTGGGTGGTTTGTGTGTCCCCTGAAACTCTTCTGTCGCCATTGGGGCTCAGCAGCTGCATTTTGGGAGCCAGCAGGGGGCACACCAATTCAACTGCGGGCTCCCTGGAAAAACCAGCATGTTTCTCCCTAGATCTAACACACACTGTGTGGCTCATAGGAAGTCTAACCCCAATATACAATTGTCCTGGACGGCAGCAACCCACACCTTAAAGTCCATCAGCTGACCCCCCACCTGAATGGTTACCAACCCCTTCCCAAGCATTGGAGCCAGCTCACCCGTCACTGTGCGCAGCTTTACCCTGGTTTGTTCAAGCTGCGTCCCCTGAGGCACCATTTCGGGTCTGACCAAGGTTGCGGTGGAGCCAGTGTCAACTAGAGCTTTACACGGAGCCCCCGCCAAAGTGATGGGAACATGGCAAAAATCTCCCGCTTTAGTCCAGCCCACCACCCTCACTGCCTCAGCGTTGTCATTAGCTTCTGGGGGAAGCGGAGCCTCGCTCCCCCAGCTGTTTAGTTGAGCTCCATCAGGTTGTAACAGGGTAGGTTGGGACTCTGAGGAGAGGGCCTGTGTTGTCCCATTTACGCAGACCCTGTCGCGTTTTCCTTGGGCTGGACACTGCTAGGGCAGTGCGTACTGATGTGCCCGGATTGTCCACATGTCCAGCAAACCAGCAGACCACGACGAGGCCGCTCTCTGTGTCAGATTTGGGGCGGTTGCAAAGACACCGCCTGGATCAGCTCAGTCAGTTCAGCAGCCCAGGCAGGCTTTTCTTGGCCTGGGCTCTCATGAGTTGCGATCCTCACGACAGGGCCTCCTGTGTCACAGTCCTTCCCTGCTGCCATTTCTATTGCCTCTCTCTCTAAAGCCAGCTCGAGTGCCTCCTGCAGGTTGCAGGGATGTGCCAGCTGTGTCTGGATGTGCAGCTCCCCTGGGGCCAAGGCCAGTATGAACTGGTCCATGGCCAGTTCATTTTGCACATCGACTGGCATGTGTGCATAAGCTCTCCTTTTCAGTGTCTCAATGTCATTGGCCAGCCTACGGAGGGGTTCATCAGGGATGCATTTCCTGGTGTTCGGCCTCTCCTTTGGCTCCACGCTACAGGGTACTCACTGGCCAAAGCTGGTCCATCTCACCGCTGATCACGTCACAGCATGGTCCTCCATGACAGCAGCGTCTTATATAGCAGCCCCTCCGAAGTTTACTTCTGACACCAATATAATATCCAGCAGATAACAGCGCAGTTTTTGGCAAACATTCCTTTTATTGATTATAGGATGGGTTACTGTCGGCCGTAACCACGCCAACAACTAGCAGGCCAGTCGCCTGTAAGAATAACACAGAGGAACCCCAGACTGCCTAAAAAAAAAAAACCTTAACTGCCGCCTAACCGGAACTCTCTCTCTTCTTCTACGCTCTCCTTCCTACTCTCCCTCCACCTACAAGAAATGTGGGAAACTAGTACATCTCAACAGTATAACTTATACTGGGTCGCTACATTATTTTTCTCAATTATGATTTTTAATTATAATTTTTAAATAAATATTAATCAATAATCATAATCGTTACACTGAATGATACATATATATGTTACAATTTTAACAAATTACAATGTTGTTGAAATTTTCAACACATTTAAAGAGGAAGACCCTTTATATTATCAGGGATTTAAATAAATCAGTAATAAACTGCCTAAATAATTTTTTTTACATCTTGTCCGAAACAGGAAGTGTAATTATTCCAGTGGAAAAGGTTTTAAAACTCTACAGATATGTATATTTTGTAGAGTGTGAGTCCTTTTGAATTTTTTGGGACTTCAGTTCAATCATCAGTTAGTCCCGTTTTACTTTTTTGAGACACTCAACTTCTAATCTGTTTTATTCATAAAAAAAATTCTCCT
The DNA here is from genome assembly GCA_036173005.1 of Crenichthys baileyi. Lineage (NCBI taxonomy): Eukaryota > Metazoa > Chordata > Actinopteri > Cyprinodontiformes > Goodeidae > Crenichthys > Crenichthys baileyi. Next base: position 268,613 of record JAHHUM010000890.1, read on the forward strand.
CACAGCAAAAGGAAATCCTTTGCAGCCAGTTCAATTCAAGGAGGAATCACATTTGGTTTGCTTTGCACTGAAAGACAGGTTGACAGAGGAACTGCTAGTAGTGCTACATTCACAATTGTAACAGCACAGCCAGTCATTCTTTCAGTTCATAGCTTTGCAAAAATATTGGATATAAAACTGAAGGTGCCTACCTCTATACTTCTGCACTAATACCAGGATGGTCTGCATAATGGTATCTCTTCAGGTTTGGCGTGTTATTTCCTTTTATCTTGTCCTCCACACGGGATGTAACATGTTCCACTCCTTTCTTAGCAGTATAAACCGTTTTCGCATCTTTCCTGGAGCCCCTTGGTATAGACTGCAGGGATAATCACCTCCAGAGGCATAAAATTCTTCATCTGCGTCATTTACTTCCTACCTGTAAGGAGGGCTCAGTTAATTGGAGATCTGTCCAGTGTGCCATGCCCCCACCTCTTAACCACTGACCACTGGAGATAGGGACAAGTGTTGTACCACAGTAGTTAACCCAACAGAATTTGTTTCCCCCTGCCACGCACTGAGCAGAAGGATGAGATGCCAGACTGCTCCCCTTCAGACACTGGCTGCATGGACGGATTTTATCTCCCTCATATAATTTTGTCATATTTTTATTTATTGTTGAAAAGGTCAACCAATCTTATCATTAAGACATTAATGATAAGATTGGTTAACTTAACTAGTTTTAATTTAGGCTATGTATGTTAAAAAGGGTCAGTTAGAAAATATTTTTCTGGTAGTTTTAGTCAACCAAATTAACACTTTGTAGAGGTGCTCTGGATGTAATGGAAAGTTTACTTCTTTTCATCAAAATGCGACTGCTTAGTTTGTTTAGGTGTCTGATTATGATGCCTTCTAGTCTTCTACCTTGGAGGTGTTCTGGACACGTGAAAGACAATGGATGATGGTACAGCTAGTTTAGATTTGCACTTTTATTTTTCTTATTCACAACAAAGTCATTTTTACCTCTATACTTAAACAAGTATTTTTAGTGCTTAAAAACTGGCCACAGATCAGATTCATATTGGTTTGCTTTAAACCTAAATTCTTCAGGCAATCGTTTTGAAATCCCAACCAATCTTACCGTTCCATGACCTGAACTGACTCTACATCTCCTGAGTTTAGTCCCGTCTATCATGACATCGTATTAATGTTCACAGATAGTTCACATATTGACTCAAGTTTGAAGAGTGATGGTAAAGGGTTAATACATGCATTGAGAAGTAATATGAGTGGTCTTGAGCTAAATGTGATGAATTTTGTATGACAAGTCAAACATAGAAAAGCAATCACGGATATTTTACAAATGTTTTTTGTAGACAGTAATGGAGGGGTTACAATTTTGTTGTTTTCTTATTCCAAACGGGCGGTCTGAAGATGCCACAGATGTCAGAGAGTCCAAAATTGTTTGATATTTTTAGCATCTTGTCTTTGTATGTGAAAGTAATAACAACCTGCCCAACATAATTTGAAAAACTCAAATTCTCTGGAGTTTTTAAAGAGTTAGATGTCAAAATATTTCTCATCATTTTTTACCTCCAGCCTCATTTTCCACACTAGGAAAGCAACAAAAGTCTGCCTCGAGAGAGGAAGCTATGTGTTTGTACTGAAGGCTGGTAAAAAGGCAGGAAGATATTGTGGAATGTCAGCAGTTCTTTTTACTCAAGGTCATCAGAGGATGAAGTTTGCCTGGTTGTCATGGAGATGCCACTTTCATCAAGTTGTACATCTACGATTAAGCCCAGTTTTGTCATAATTTGTATGAGCAGAGATTTTTACCTTGCTCCCCTTGATCTCTTGCTGTTAATTCATTGACTCCTGTTTGGTTTTCTGTCTACTCTCTTTATTTTTTATATTTTATTTATCTTTATTTAACAGCAAGAGATAGCACACTAAACATTGAGTTGGTGTTTTAAACATATTGTGGCATAAAGGAAATACCACTAAAAGCCTGGTGTTACAGAATGGGATTTTAGACAACCTGAAGTATTCCTCTCTCTTCCTTCAACCTGTGCCTTTGGTGATCAAATTATAATTTAGTGATTAAATCTAAGACACTCAAGACACACACGATTTGTTAACAACAAAAAGTACAGTTTGGTGATAGCACGAGAACCCAGTTCATTTGTGGTATCCAAGCTTGGCAAGGGCAATGCTTTATCGGCTTAGAACAATGCAGCAAATCTCAGGTTTGCTTTGCTCAATACTTTATAACCATCCTTAGAGAGACTGCAGTAACTGGATAGTCAGTATAGATGCTACAACTTACTTATTAACCTTAACATTTTATAGGTGGACAAAATTAATTAAAATCCAGTTTTACGTTTAAATGGAAGAACATTTAAAAAAAAAAAAACAGAGCTGCCGGGATATCTTGGGGCTTTAAGGATTCATGGAGATGAGAGAAATATGACATCTGTTTTCCCTGCGCAACAAACAGACAATCAGTATGGACCTATAGCTAGGAGGGTTGCAGCGTGCTGTGTCACCTGTTAACTCCAGATGAGGCTAATATGTCTGTAGGAGCACTATGGTCCAAGCGTCATTGTTACAGGAGAACTGAAACTGATGTTGAAAAGAAAAATGTACATTCAAATGAGTAGCCAACATGGTCATTTAGCAGACAGAGACTGAGTAAACGGAAAAGATGTGTATTAAAGCTATGCATCACTTAATTAATCTGATGTGTGTTTAATACAGGGAACATAACACAAACTAAACCTTCCTGGTATCAGGTTAAGACATTTGTAATGATGGCATTCGAGAAATTTCAAAAGCCAAATTCTAGGTTTCCCTATTCTCTGCCAACAGGGTATGATATTCAGAAGTCATTAAATAGAAGACAAATGTAATTCATATCAAAACATATTTGTTTAACTGAGTTCATCAGCTAAAAAGAGGAAACATACTTGAGTCCATTCTGGTCTGGTTACACTAAGATGGAGAAAATCAAAAGCTTTTCATAAGTTTTTTGTTGTGATTCTGGCTCAATTCTAGTCTGCTGTTCTCCCACTGTATAGAATAATGTATCAAACAAAAACGTGTGAAAAAACTAAACATGTTTTATATTTTAGATTCTTCAACATAGCCCGGTTTGCTTTGATTAATGCTTTATACACTCTTGGTATTCAGGATGAGCTGCATTTGGTAGTCACCTGAAATGGTTTTTCAACAGTGAGACAATAATAAAAATTAAGACAAACCATTAAATAAGATGCTGTCCAAACCTTTGACTGGCATTAAATCGTGAGGTGCAATGTAGGTTAAACAGGGTGAAGAGGATATTAATATCTCAAAGCCCTAAACAAAACTTAACTTCATCAATATGCAAACTAGTAAACCTTAAGAGGTAAACTTGGCAAAGAGAAATCTAAAACTGATCTGTGTTGATCATTCTCTGCTGTATTGCTAAACTGCTGTCAGTGGGTGCTTGAATAAATAAATCATTCTGTTCACATACTGTATGTCATGAAGGTGTTACATGGATTGATACCTCATTTAAATCATTCTATAGAAGTTCACAACAGTTCATAAGCATGAAATTCAAGAAGCATAGACGTCTAATAGGTCAAACTTGAGGGAAAGAGATACGATGAGGCCAAAAAAAATTGAGGCCATCTTGGTAGAGGAATAGGATGAATAAATATACATGGAGTATGAGAGAGGAATTCTGAATTCTGGTAACTGTGATTGTTAAAGAACAGTCCATTGGGTAAAGTTTTAAAACTGATAAAAAGGTTTCAACAGGGGGCCTAGGTTTATCATGTGTGTAACTGCTCTCATTGTTGTAAAGGTCAATTGCTCTTTCAAAACAAGTGTAAACATTACTAACCAATCTGCTCCTTCAGTTATTCTTTAACGCAAGTTCTAGAGTTCGGTGATTTTGAAAGGTAGAGAGCTTTATTTTATGTTCAGCACCCCCTCCCTCAGAACATCCCTTAGAGGTTGCACTGTGACTTTTCACAACTTCTGGAAACAAATGGGTTTTGAACAAGTATTTGATACACTGCAGATTTTCTTACTTGCAAAGCATGTAGAAGTTTTTAAATGTTATCATAGGTATTCTTCAACTGTGAGTGACGGAATCTAGAAACAAAAATCCAGAAAATCACATTGTGTGATTTTTAAGTAAATAATTAGCATTTTGTTGCATGACATAAGTATTTGATACATCAGAAAAACAAAACTTGCTGCAGGATTTGAATCAGTGGTGGCGTAGTGTGTTACTAATGGTCTTCTTTGAGACTTTCGTCCCAGCTCTCTTCAGGTCATTGACTAGGTCCTGCCATGTAGTTCTGGGCTAATCTTTCACATGCCTCATAATCATTGATGCCCCACGAGGTGAGATCCTGCATGTAGCCGCAGACCAAGGGAGATATATCTTGAACTTCTTCCATTTTCCAATAATTACGCCAACAGTTGTTGCCTTCTCACCCGGTTGCTTGGCTATTTTCTTGTAGCCCATCCCAGCCTTGTACAGGTCTACTATTCAATCTCTGTCTTCAGCTCTCTGGTCTTGGCTATTGTGGATAGGTTGGAGTTTGTTTGATTGAGTGTGTGGACAGGTGTCTTTTATACAGATAACGAGGTCAAACAGGTGCAGTTAATACAGGTAATGAGTGGAGAACAGGAGGGCTTCTTAAAGAAAATAAAAGGCCTGTGAGAGCCTTACTGGTTGCTAGGTTACTATATTGTGCTCATATATTTACCACTGCATGTTTATTTTTTTGGTAGTTAAGAATTTTGCTGCATTGTTGAGATAAAGGCTAAAATCAAATTTAATTCAAATTTAATTAAAATAAATTTTAATTATATTCAAGATTTTACATTAAACATAGGGCTGGGACACATTGGTCAAGAAACACATGTATTCTCCCTAAGTAATGTAAACCCATATCTTAAATAGTGGTTAAATGCGCAAATAGCTGAGATTTATTAATTACAAATCCTCTATTTATTTATTTTTTTTTAAATCATATCCCACCTCTAATTATACCCAATTCCCAGTGTTTTCTAATATCTTTGGCGGACAGTTAATTGAAGCAAAACAAGTGAGTGGCCTCCTTTTTGAAGATATTTTATGGAGTCACATAACCCCATTTCTGTACTGTAGGCTATGAGTAGACTGTAGTAAATTACTTTAAAGCTTCATCTGTCAAAGCAGGAAGGAAAGACCCTATGAGACCCTAAGGCATTTATCAAAAGATGCATTGGGTGTAAAAAGAGAAGTGTGGAGGGGGGATTCTTTTCCTCACAAAAGTCTTAGTAGAGACCAAAACTGCATTGTATGAGGTAACAAAAGAACAAAGTTAACAGTGCAGAGTGTTAAGCGCTTACACTATTATTTTCTCAAGGATTTTGTCAGATTAACTTGCTTAAAAGTGTATTCTATTTTCTCCAAAGTAAAAGAGTCAGACGTGAACAGAAGCTTGAAAAATCCATCCAGTAACACCTGCAAACGTGCTAAGGTTTTGCTTTATTATTTTCAGTCAAACATTTTACTATCAAATGATCTTACTCCCTGCGATGGAGTGGTGACTAGTCCAGGGTTAGCCCGCCTGTCGCCCGTAGACTGCTGGAGATGGGCACCAGCTTCCCCGCGACCCACTATGGAAGAAGTGGTATACAAAATGACTAACTGACTGACTGATCTTACTCCAGTCATACCTATTGAGGTAAGTTAGCTGTAAAATGATTGCTGTTAAGGATGATGTGTAAAAGATTGATACACCTGATGGAACAGAAGGGCCTGTATTCTGTATAAGAATGCTTCATGGAGTCTTTTGACAGGCCAAGATGTCCTCTTTCACCTCCTGGTGAGGAGAATTTTATATTCACCTCAAGGCGAAAAGCAAGAAAACTCCTGTTTGCAATAGTAAAAGTGGTGTTATCCTGGTTTATTCAGGCCTGTGCTGTTTGCCACTGTCAAAGTATTCCAAGGTTTTACAAAATTACAGTTTTAAAACCACAAAATAATAAGATTTAAAGTCCTTTAAGTGAGATACCTCGTGATAGTTTTTCTCTTCGTTATCATATAGCTTGAAAATCTCATACCAGCCTGCCTACAGTAGGTCTACAGTAACCTGATGTGGTGAAACAAGCATTTAATTACACTCTGCCTACGAGGGATTTGCAAACTGATATCAGGCTCAAAAACCTCTCCTTTCAGATGGTTGCAATTTTGACAGCTTTTTTTTTTAACAGATTCTCTCTGACTGTTCCACATAATCCAGTAGTTTTCTTGATGATGCAAACACCATCCAAACTGATGCAAGATTACAATATTTCCCAAGATTAAAGGGTTTGTGAGTACAGACACGACGGTGGTGATCAATCAATTGTCGTGTTTGTGCTCTTTTTGTACTAATGCATTTGCTGTGAATGCTCCTCTTGAGCCCTCTTTGTGCATCTGTATTGTCCTCTCCATGCTGATGCTATCTAACACAACAAATGCATCCACCTGTTATATTTCCTTTTGAGCTTTCATCTGTGCTCACCTTTATCTAAGGGGAGAGAGGACAGGGACTGAGTTGACATTTATCGCTGTGTAGGTAAGTGAGCAAATGTCTAGGTACATGCGGTTCTTTTTTTGTTATCTCTTGAGGGCGGGTTAGATACACATTGTGTTAGAGCTGCGGAAAGATTAGGATAGTTATAGGAGCTTTCTGTGTGGGCAGCTGAAGTCCGAGCTGCTGTACATCTGCTGACTGTGAACCCATTAAATAACATATTCACTTTTTAACCTTCTTTCATGTTACAACTACAAACCTGTGAATTTTACTGGGATTTAATGTGATAAACCAAGACAAAGTAATGCATAATTATAAAGTGGATAAAAATATGCACACTTATTTATTTAGTTATTTATTTACAGATAAATATATGAAAAATATTCACGTTTGTGTTTAGCCCCTTTTACATTGATACCCCCAAATAAAATCAAGTGCAATCAGTTACCTTCAAAAGTCACCAAATTTGTATATTACCTGGGTGTAAATCGCGGAATTTTCAAAGAACAACAGTGTGAGGGAACTTGGTTGGATTGGCTCAGGAATGTTACACATTAATTTGGTTTAGTTCACATTCACACTGTTTTTTTTAAAAGTGGACCAAACTGTCTGACAACATTGCTAAGAGCACCATCACATCAAGCTGCCTAGTATGAGCAGTGAGCCATCCAGCAGAGTTTACATGAGACAAATGCACCAGTGATGGGAAAGAAGGTGGAGGAGAGACTATGACCTGCTGCTATGCTTACACAGACAAAGAGCGAAGTTTTGCAAAGATTTTAATGTTTTCAGATCACATATATATGGAAAATCAAACATCACTTCCTCTGTTTGGTTCACTGTTTTTTCTGTTTGCTTTCCAACTGCAAGCAAGCCACATCAGGGTTAACTTGTAGGTAAACCAAAACCCATATTTTCAAGCAGACCAGAGTTTGCTTGTTTAGTTCACACCAGAGTTCAGATAAGCTTTCACACCTTACTCAAATGGAGTGGATTGTTCAAGGAAACAAACACTGATCTGTTTGAAGCTTTGAACGTCTCACAGGGCACTGCTAAATCCATCAAGGTGAAGGTAAATTTGTTAACAGCAAAAATGGAAAGAACATGGCATAAAAGCAAACCTACAAATGCATGACTGCTCACTTCAACAGACCTGGCAAGAAGAACCTTCATCAGTGAAGCAGCCAAAAGACCCATAATAGGCAGGATGACAGGTTTCACAGTTCTCACTGAAAAGCAGTTTAAATTTAGATGATGAGCGGCTAAGATCTCGCGAGAGCTGTGTGTAAGTAATATGGCGGTATACTGGTAAACAAACTAACACGACAAATTCAAGTAAAACAAGCCTATAAAATTAAGCTAAACATAGAAACGTTTAAAATACTAACCACTGTCTCATGTTTTCCCAATAAAACAAACTGGAGGAGGAAACCCTGGACAGCCTCGAGAGCTACGTGGACAATGTTTTGAAAACATCTTAATGGGCAAGCTACAAAAATCTGCACCCATGACCAAACCAACATCAAAATGCACCCATTCATAGTGCTTGGCCAGCACCTCCACTATATCTCCAGAGAAAAGCTACGCTGATGTCCTGGACTCTATTGACAAGAAGCTAACCAGCCTAGATGCTCGTCTGGCACTGGTGGAGATCTTCACAGGGCATTCTAAGCTTTGAGGGAGTCTCTGGAGTTCACCCAGGAACAACTAGCTTTGCTCACAGCTGAGAACCAAATGCTGAGGGATAACGTGAAAAAGCTTACGGATGGAATGACACAGCTGTCTGGAGAAAATAAAAGACCATCCTAGATATACAGGCTAGGGGCATGCACCTTGTCTTCTCTGGCATCCCAGAACGGGAAGAGGAGGATGCCGAATCCACGGTCCATGAATTTCTCCAACATCAGCTGAAGCTACCATGTGACGAGGTAAAAAACATCACATTCCATCATGTTCACTGGCTCGGAGGTTAGAAGCCCAATCACAACCTGACCTCAGCCAATTGTAGCGAAGTTCGAGCACTACAAGCAAAAATAGCAGGTCAGAGGTTGGGGCAGGGAGCAACGGGGGAACAAACTTCAGCGTTGATGACCAGTATTATTCCCAATTAGGAAGAAATATATCACTGAAGGCAACAGAGCTACAGTGGCTTTAGATAAACTTATAAACCATTTAACTACATTAATGGTCAGTTGTTCAGGGACTGGGAGATCACTCCATGGCTTTATTGGGAGCAACAGCTTCTTTTTGGTTTTGTGTTTGTTTACTTCTCAGTTAGGTCTTTCTATTCCTTTGGGTTTAGTAGTTATGTTTGTTTATTCCTTCAGTTACCCTGATGTTAGTTTTGTTCTCTCTCCTGTTTTTAGTAGTTCTTTCTCCCCTCGCCCATAGTTCCCTTGGTGGTCGCTTTCTCATTTATTGCTTTCCTATGGTTATTATTATTATTATTTTCAGTTCTTTTTGTTTATTTTTTTTTTTGGGGTTTTTCGGTTTAGTTTCTCGGTTAGTGTTTCTGTGGTTGTTTACTTTTGTTTTTTCTTCTTGCTGCATTCTTTTCTTGTTTTTATTTTTTCTTTTCCCCTTTTGGCCTTAAGACCCCCTTTTTGTTGTTACTTGGTTGGTTATTCCCTGAGTCTAGCTTTTCCCCTTGTCCTCTGGTTTAGTTCTTCCTAGAGTTTATTTCTTTTTTTCCTTTTAGTTTCTGGGTTTTTATTACCCTCAGGTTTTTTTTACATTTGTAGGTTTTAATTCTATTTATTTTTCCCCTTGCCTCAGTCTTACACATTATTTTCCTATAACAACCTATTTCCCCCTTTTCCCTTCACCTGGCCTCCCACACCTGTTATCACTTCAATCTGTTTCCCCCTGCCTTCCCCCCCTTTTGTCCATACTCAACCCCCCTCTGTTTTTTAAAAGGGTTTTTGTTTGCTACACTCCTCGGGGTTTTCCTTATGTTTCTCACCTGTTGTCTTCCTGATGTCTCCTGGCTCCTTGTTGACATTTGACAATTTCTGTAAGTCCTTCGATTATAATTTTTAAAGAAGAGTGAAGATTAAATCGCACCATGTGGCTCCCAAGTGCTTGCTTGCATTTTGGTCCAAACAAATCTCGAACCGTGACACATGTAACCCTGGTTAAATAAGAGGTTAGATGACTGGCAGTTATAATCTAATGTAAAGCACAGCATGATGTTTACATTGTTAGATGAGGGCAGGGCCAAGGCTGGGCTTTTGGGTATCCGCTCCTATTGGTCTCTTTTAATTTTGTCTGTTACCACACCTCTCTATCACTCTTTTTTCTTTCTGTCACACACAAACATGCACATACACACACATGCACACTAATTATGACTTCACTTGAGTCCATCTGTTTCTGTGGTGACATGCGCTGTCCAACTTTAGCTACACACGCACAACTATGGGCACGCTATGGTTTGTCACCTGGAATGTGAATAGAGATGGCACCAGAGAGAAAAAGTTAAAGATTTTTAACCAACTTAAAAGACTACATGCAGACTTGTCTTATTAAAAGACATTCATAAATCTGCCACACCTGCAAATAATCTTAAATCACCTGAGTTTCCTAATTCGTGTTCTCCCTGCTATAACTCTAGGCAAAGGGGAGTAGCATTTTTTATTCACAAAAATATTAACTTTACATTATTAAACACAGTTACAGATCCAGAAGGTAGATTTATAATAATAAAATGGAACATCTGTTCAGAGGTTCTGGTGCGGGGTATGTGAAGACTTATCAAAGTGTCTGAGATGTAGTATTTTACCTCCCCCCTCAGTTTGCTTGTTTGGCAACTTAGATTAGGTCACCATGGAGACAAATTCAGCTCACATGGTTTTCACTGCCTTATGTATCACTAAGAAAACTCCTCACGACCTCCTCCTCATCCTCATGAACTGGAAAAATAAAAATGTTCTTGGTATTAACCAGTATAGAAACCTTTTGTTGGGTTAGAAAAGTCAGCCTCTGAGATAGCCTCTGCCTCCACATCAGATCAATCTCCTGGGGCATAATGTCACCTGGGGCATAATGAGCTCTATAAAAGTAAATATTTAAAAAAAACAACTTAAAGAGATATGAATAGTGTTGTTTTTCATTTGCTAAGTTTTGGCCAAAAAATATCCAGATTTAATATGTTGGCACAGAACTAAAGACCCATTGTACAAATGTTGACTAATTTAAAAAAGTTTACCCAAGGGGCATAAAATAGCACATGATTAAATTCCTGGAGACAAAACTTCTGGAAGTGCTTAGGACTCTCTAGATAAGAGCCACTGTGGTTTGCAGAACGTGCTGTCAGGCACGGTTAACCCCTTTTGAGGACTGTGAAAGTCAGCATGTCTGCTTGTGAGCAGAACGTCTGCGCTCTTCAGATGCACATTTATCACTGGGGCTTCCTGCTCACCCCTTAAGCAGATCCAGGATTTAAACAGAGCAAGGAACATCTGTCTCTCTGAAAAAGTCTTCCCCAGTAACTGCAAAGCATGCCACTGAGTGCATGAGAGACAGGCTGGCTTCAACAAGATGGCTTTAAATTACTTTGTTTAAAAGTTTTGATGTGGTGGGGAGATTCTAGGCAAATGGGCTTCATCAAAGCACTTCAATGAAAAACAAAAGTGAAACAGTATGTTTTTAACTTTGAAAGAGATCAGAGAAGTATAAGTATCTTGTTTAAAGCTTAGATCTCATGTGTCATTCTAGTCTTTCTTTCATCTTATTTTTTTTTAAGTATAGGTACCAAGTTAGTGACACGATGCTTGAGTAATGGATTGCAAGTGCTTCTTGTGTCAGTTTTTTAAACAATGCCTCCTATGGAAAACAAGTGGTCCCGGTGGGCAGAGACGAGGGGCACTCTGATGTACTGTCCATGTCAGAAGAGTGTCTGCAAGCAAACAAACAAATTACAGCTGCTCATTTCAGCTGACGTCTGAGTTAATGAAATGAAAGACGGGGAAAAAAACAAATTGAGGCCCAGAGAAAAGCACTGTCTGTCTGCACGTAGGAGGCAACCGTGTTGATGGACTACGCTGAATAGCGGCTAAAATACTAATGTCCACTAAAATGTCATCAGTCAAATCAGCGCCTTCATCTTCTGCTCCCAGTGGCGTCAAATTCGAGATTTCTTTCAACCCAATATTGATTGACAGAGGAGGTATTGATGTGGTCTGCTGCCTGTGCTTGTCTGTCCTGGTTTGAACAGATGAGAAAAAAGTGTCTATTTGACTGTTTGTAAATTCCAATGAAATCCCTTTACCTCACCATACGTGACTCATTCTCTACATCACTGTTTGCTGTGCATATTGTAAAATACAACGCTATGCAAAAGCCTTCATGCTCCTTAGATTGTTTCACATTTTGTCACTTTAAAATCACAAACTTCAATGTATTTTGTTGGGATTTAAGGTGATAGACCAACAAAATGTAGTGCATTATTTTCAAATGGAAGAAATACAGCCTTGCGTCTTTTCCAAGATTGCCTTGTTTTTAGCTCCATCCATCTGCCCACCAAGTCTGAACAGCTTCCATTGTCCCTGCTGTGGTAAAGCAACCCCACAGCATTATGTGGCCATCACCATGTTTCATGGTTGGAATGGTGTGGTGATCTCCAGGGTTAGCTTTACACATAGTATTTTGCATGTACACTAAAAAGTTACATTTTGATCTTATCTGATCAGACCACTTTCTGTCACATATTTTGTAGCCCCTTCATGGCTTTGTTCCCTCTGTTGCATACAGATTAAATTTGTAAATGACTTATAGCAGTTCTGTTGAGAGAGTCTCTCAACTGAGCTGTGGATCCCTGCAACTCTTTAAGTCACTATAGGCATCTTGGTTGATTCACTGATTAATGCTCTCCTTGCCTCCTTAGGTACACTAGATTCTATTCACAGGTATCAGACTACAGAGGGCTGAATTAAATATCCATGTCACAGCGTTCAGATGTTATTTAAAAAAAACATCATTTTCCTATTTCATAATAAGGTGCTGATTTGTGTCTGTTTACCACATAAAATCCAGATAAAATTCACGTATAACAAAAAAACAAGTATAACAAAATGTGGAAAATTCATGTTGTATGAAAGCTTTTTTTTTACACTTTTACAATATGTTACCTCGTCAGTTCCTCTTGGCAATGGTCCTTGACTAGCACAAAGCACATAGTTGGCAAACAGAAGGCAAGAAGATGTAAGTAGGGGATTCAGAAAAACAACAACAACAAAAAAACAGGCAGAATGTTTTACTGGGGAGACATGTCCTGCAGGCATGTGGCTGGTCATGAGGAGAGACTGGCACCTGCTCTGAAGCCACCAGATGGCTGGGCGGAAGGTGGCGTACCCGTGCCAGCAAGGTGAAGGGAAACTGTGTCACTATCTGCATCTGCACCCCTTGTGGGGATCCTGGCAGAGCAGTGATGTTCAGCCAGCAATCGGCACACGGAGACCTGCACCTGAAGGGATGAAAATTCAGGTTGGGCAAGGGATGAATCGAATCGCAGCCACACACCTGATGATGTGTGGTCACGCAGGCAATCAGTGGCAGTGATTCAAATAGGATCTGAGAGTATGAAAAGAAGTCAGAGCGATATGAGCTTGGCCATCTGGACAGAGTGCATGGGTGAAGTAAAAGTTAAAGCTCATCAAAAAGTTCAGATTAATTAAAGACCTGGCCAAGTTAGTAGCAGCGCCAGAAACTCAAATTTTTACTTTTTCTGGAGTAAAGATAGATGCGGATATTCCAGGTGAGTTAAGGTCTCATATAATATTGTGCCCCCATATATCTAAGACCCTAAGAGAACAAAACATGAATCATTCTTAAAGGGTAAAATGTTAAAAACACTGAGACAAACAAATTGGGTAAACAGTAATAACTAAAAGCATTTTAGTGAAGTTGTCTGACTAAGATTCATTCAGATTTTGGTATTTCACTTAATTTTTCTCTACTTTTTACTATGATATCATAAGACATGGAAACATCCATTCACAAGGGCTATGTAACTGATAGTTACTGTTTTTCATTCATGATTTCTTTGTCTCTGGATAATTTATTGTGTCTCATGGTGGGACTGGAGGTGAACAAAGTCAAAGCTATAAAAAATAATTGCCCCTTGTTAGATCATGAATTACTCGAGATTAACTACTTTTTTTGGAAGCTTAGTGCAGTTTCTTACGCCATGCCCAGGGTTGATTACTGCCAGACAGGTAGAAACATGATATCACTGAAGCATGACCTGTCTAACAACACGAAGTAGGGTAAAAGATCTCTGAAAGCAACACAGCTTTGCCCAATTTTGAAAAATTCAAGAACAGATGGGAAACAAAGTCATTGCCATTTATTAAATTGAAAAGGGTCACAAAGTTATTTTAGGGCTTTAGGACAAACCACAGTGGGAGCCATTATGCCCAAATGGAAAAAAAAAATGGAATACTGGAGAGAACCTTCCTAACAGTGGCTGGCCTACCAAAATTACTCCAGGAGTGTCAGCGGCAACTAGGAAACCAGAACATCATCTAAAGCACTGCAGATTTCTCTTGCCTCAGTTAAGTTCAGTGTTCCTAATTTAACAAAAAGAAAGAGACTGGGCAAAAATGGCATCCATGTGAGAGTTTAAACCCAAGACCAACACCTGACCAAAAGAAATGAAAAGGCCTCGACTAATGAGACAAAAGTGGGCCGGTATGGCAGCTTGCATCTGATATAAAAATTATAGCATCTCAGAAAAAAAACATATTACCTGCATTACAATATGCTGGTGGTAGTCTGAAAATAAAGGAATTGTTTTGCTGCTTCAGGACCTTGACCACTTGCTGTAATTGATGGAACCTTTAATTCTGTCCTCAACCAGACACCTCTGAAGGAAAATGTCTGGCCACTGTTGTGACCTTAAGCACGGGCACACTTGGGTTATGTTAAGGACAGTGATCCAAAGTACACCAACAAGTCATCTTCTGAAGGACGCCAAACAGTTAAAAAATAAAGTTTTTGGTGTCCAGACTTAATTCTGGTTAGGATACTGTAGAATGACCTTTAAGAGGCCATTCAGGCTCAAAAACTCTGTAATGTGTCTAAATTAAAACAACTCTGTAAGAAGAATGGGCCACAATTCCAAAGAGACGTAAAAGACTCATTACCAGTAATCCCAGCTGATCGCAGTTGCTGCTGCCAAGGATGTCACAATTTGTTATTTGGTCTAGGGGGCAGTTCCTTTTTTTCATAGGGCCCAGTTGTTTTGGTTAGCTTTTTCCATAATAAAAAATCAGTTTTGAATTCAGTTTTTTGTATTCACTCAGGGTTTGATTAGATCTATTCTGATCTAAAAATTAGTTGGACCTGAAAAACCTAAGAGTGACAAAAAAATCAAAAACCGAAGAAATCTGTATGAGTGTAAATACTGTGAACCTAATTTAACCCTATAAATTATACCTAAAGTATACTTTATGAACGTGCCTTGTAAACATTTTTTCCATTTTAAACTCTATGTAAGACAGCAACGAACTTGGACAAAAGACTCTTGTATGGTCCTTTGACAGTTACTGATCAACCATCCGTCCCAGGTCCATCCTGAGGGACTTGTCACCTAGCAGAGCTAAACAGATGATCAATAGACGGTTAATGTCTCCCTTCGTTTTTCAGAGGAATTCTATTGTGATCTAAGCAGCAGTGCCCGCCAATAAAATGTGGACAAACCTGTGAGTCTTTTCTCTTTCATTCTTTGTTGTAGTGTCTTTTCATCCACCACCGACTCCCGCCTGCAGTTGACAGGCTGATAGTAACCAGTTCACAGACAGCTTCACTGATCAATATTTGAGCAGCTCAGCGCTGCCCATGCTCCCCATCCATGTCATCGGGGTCTCTATTGCTCTCTTTGGGACTTGATCCAGGACAAGCCAGGATGTTTGAGGCCTACCTACCAAGGTGATCCTCTTCTAGCAATTTCAACATCTCTTCATCCATAATAGATGAACTTGGGAATAAACTGGTAAAGAGTGCAAACATGTATGTGCTGTACATGTGCCAAACAAACAAGCATTAACACTGCAAACCACAGAGCCTGACACCCCATGTAGATACAACAGCACTACCATCTCATTGAGTCACAGTGGTCTGAAAACAAACTAGATCCACAACAGGACTCTCCACGTGAGGAGGTTGGGGACTGACATAAAGCTACACTTCTTGATCTAACTAAAATATTAAAAGTTACCATCTGCTTTGCAAATAAAATGTGTAGTTATGTTTCTTTTAGGATTTTTTTGTTTATCAAACCTGAACACCTACCTATATATTCAAACTGCAAACATGACCCAATATCAGTACAACAAAAGTGGACGAATTTGAAAAAAAAAATTGGTTTCCACAAATTAAATTGTAACGTTAAAGATCATCATATGTACGTACGGAAAGTGTCAATATTTTCAAACCTAAAATTTGACTATTAATTTTCTTTTGTATACGTTTTCAATTCAATTAAATTCAGTTTTATTTATATAGCACCAATTCACAACACGTGTCGTCGCAAGGCACTTCACAAAGTTAATCCTAACCATTGAACAGTGCAGTCAGATTCAGTTATTTATTCAACTTGGATAAAAAGCTTTTCTATCTAAGGAAACCCAGCAGATTGCATCGAGTCAGAGACTTGTAGCAGTCACTCCTCCTGGATGAGCATGTAGCAACAGTGGACAGTCACTGCTGTTGACTTTGAAGCAATGCCTCACACATGCATGTAGCGACAGTGGAGAGGAAAAACTCCCTTTTAACAGGAAGAAACCTCCAGCAGAACCAGACTCAGTGTGAGCGGCCATCTGCCACGACCGACTGGGGGTTTGAGAGAACAGAGCAGAGACACAAAAAGAACACAGAAGCACTGATCCAGAAGTACTTTCTATGGGAAGGAAAAGTAAATGTTAATGGATGTAGCTCCTTTAGTCGTTTCATGTAGAAAGAAAGAACAGATAAACTTTGAGCCAGTTTTCAAGGTTAGAGTATGAAAGAGAGCACATATAATTAGTCACAGTAAAAGCTCAGTCAGTAGCTATGTCCAGGAGAGAGAAAGGGTTAAACACTGAAAGATAGGGCCAAGTGTATCATCGGTAGAGTGTGAGCATTAAGTTGTTGCCAGCAGAAGCTTGGACGATGCCCCCCTCCAGAAAGGTGTCACGGGTAGGCACAGAGTCAGGCCAGGTGTAGCTTCTAGGAAGAGAAAAGAGAGAGAACATACAGTTAAAAGCTGAAATAACAGCAAATAATGCAAAATTGGAGAGTTGTATGAGAATGTAACGAAGAGAGTGAAAGTGGTCATTATGTCTTCCAGCAGCCTAAGCCTATAGAAGCATAACTACAGAGAAAGCTCAGGATAACCTAAGCCACTCTAACTATAAGCTTTATCAAAAAGGAAAGTTTTAAGCCTAGCCTTAAAAGTAGACAGGGTGTCTGCCTCACGGACTAAAACTGGGAGCTGGTTCCACAGGAGAGGAGCCTGATAACTAAAGGATCTGCCTCCCATTCTACTTTTAGAGACTCTAGGAACCACCAGTAAACCCGCAGTCTGAGAACGAAGTGCTCTGTTAGGAATATATGGAACAATCAGATGTCTGATGCATGATGGAGCTAGATCATTAAGGGCTTTATATGTGAGAAGGAAAATTTTAAATTCTATTCTGGATTTAACAGGGAGCCATTGAAGGGAAGCTAAAATAGAAGAAATATGATCTCTCTTTTTAATTTTCATCAGAACTCTTGCTGCAGCATTTGAATCAGCTGAAGGCTTTTAACTGAATTTGTGGACATCCTGATAGTAAAGTTAGTAAGATAGTAAGAATTACAGTAGTCCAGCCTTGAAGTAACAAATGCATGGACTAGTTTTTCAGCGTCACTCCTGGATAGGATATTTCTAATTTTGGCAATGTTCCGGAGGTAAAAGGTAAAAAAAAAAAAAAAGGTAGAAGGAAATCCTAGAAACCTGTTTAATATGGGATTTAAATGACATGTCCTGGTCAAAAATAACACCAAGGTTTTTTACTTTATTACCAAAGGTCAATTTAATGCCATCCAGGTTAAGTGATTGACTAAACAATTTCTTTTTCAAAGACTCCGGTCCAAAGACGACAACTTCTCTCTTGTCTGAATTTAGAAGCAGAAAATTTAAAGTCATCCAAGTTTTTATGTCTTCAAGACATGCTTGTAGTCTATCTAACTAGTTGGGCTCATCAGGATTTATGGAAAAGTAAAGCTGAGTGTCGTCAGTGTAACAGTGAAAATTTGTCCTATGCTGCCTGATAATTTTACCTATTGGAAGCATATACAGTATATAGTGAATAGAATTGGCCCAAGCACTGAACCCTGTGGTACTCCACAATTAACCCTGGAGTTAAAAGATGATTTATCACTTACATGAACAAACTTGAATCTGTCAGACAAATAGATTTAAACCAGCCTAGTGCTGTTCCCCTGATCCCTACAACATATTCCAGCCTTTCTAAGAGAATATTGTGATCAGCTGTATCAAATGCAGCACTGAGATCTATTATCTGAGGCTAGGAGAATATCATTAGTGACTTTCAGCAGAGCTGTTTCAGTGTTGTGATGAGCGCTGAAACCTGACTGAAATTCTTCAAACATTGCTGTGTAAATGCTCACACATTTTAAAGCAACTATTTTCTCAAGAATTTTAGATAAGAACAGAAGATTGGATATAGGTCGGTAATTTTTCAAGTCATCCCAAATTAAAATAATTTGGTTGGGACTGGGTCTAACATACAAGTTGAAGGTTTAGATAAAGCTAATATTTTTGATAACTCAGGAAGCTCCGCAGGGTCAAAACAGTCCAAACACAGATCAGGTTCTACAGTTACTTTCAATGTTGTCTCACTTGCTGAGGATGAAGTAATCATCTTCGGGAGTATGTCAATGATTTTATTTTTAATAGAATCAATTTTATTTGAAAATAATCCCATAAAGTCACGACTACTGAGAGCTAAGGGAATGGATGACTCAACAGAGCTATGACTCTGTGTAAGTTTAGCAACTGTACTAAAGAGAAACCTAGTATTATTCTTGTTCTCTTCTATTAATGATGAGAATTAAGCTGTCCTGGCTTGGCGAAGTGTCTTTTTATACAACAGTAGGCTATTTTTGCAGATTAAGTAGGAATCCTCTAGGTGTTTAGAATGCCAATTTCTCTCCAATTTTCTAACATTGTGATACCGTGGCTCTTGATACATCACAAAGACTTGCTGTCTTGGTCACAGATGCGCCAGCAAGACGTGCACCAACAATTTGTCCTTTTTTGAACTCTGGTATGCAGCTTTGAATTAAACCAGGGAGCCAGCCTCCTATGAATAATTACCTTCTTTTTCAAGGAGGCTGCATTGTCTAACGCACCACGCAATGATAAAGTAACGGTATGAACAAGACAATCAATTTGTGAAGGGGAAGAAACTAAATGATTGCCCTCCACTGTGGTTTTCTGTGATAATGAGGAAATTAAAAGTGGAACAGATTCTTTAAATGTTGTTACAGCATTGTCTGATAATGATCTACTATAATGAAATCTTCTTTCAGGTGTAGAGTACTCGGCTAAATTAAAGTCAAAGGTTATTAAAAAATGGTCAGACAGGACAGGGTTATGAGAAAATATTATTTATTTACACTCAATGCCATATGTCAGCACAAGGTCCAGAGAATGAAGACAAAGGTGGGTAGGTTTGGTAATGTTTTCAGCAACGCCAATTGAATCTAAGATAGAATTAAGGCTATATTTAGGCAATCACTTTCAGTGTCAACATGAATGTTAAAATCCCCCACTATAATAACCTTATGTGTATTTAACACTAAATCAGATAAAAGGTCAGGAAACTGATCTAAAAATTGAGAGTAAGGGCCTGGTGGACAGTGCAAAACAACAAACAGAAGTGGTTTTAGTGCTTTGCAATTTGGATGAGGAAAACTAAGGATTAAATATTCAAAAGAGTTGTAGCTATTAATTGGTCTGGGACTAATCAATAAATCGGACTGAAAGATGGTTGCTATATCTCCTCCTCGCCCTGTATTTCGAGGTATGTGAAAATTTTAATAATTAGTAGGAGTTGACTTATTTATAGTAACATAATCCTCTTGCTGCAGCCAGGTTTCTGTGAGGCAAAATAAATCAATCTAATTGTCACAAATCAAGTCACTAACTAGCAAAGTCTTTGAAGAGAGAGATCTTATGTTCAGTAAGCCACATTTAATTGATTTATTTTCCTTTTTAGTCTGAGTTGTGTTTATTTTTATGAGATTTTCATGATTTCCTCCTTTTAGATTATTTTTTAATCTATTCAATTTTGGCCGTGGGCGAGACACTGTCTTAATAGGGTAATGGGTGGGTAGCAGTACAGAAGCTGCAGAGAGGAGTGTTAAACTACGACCCTGCCTTCCTGGTCTGAACACTGGGTTGTCAGAGTTTTGGAGAACTAATAAATTCGGCCAGATTCCTAGAAAGAAGAGCTGCTCCATGCAAAGTGGGGTGGATGCTGTCTCTCCGGATCAAACCAGGTTTTCCCCAAAATGTTTGCCAGTTATCAGTGTAGTCCACATTGTTTTCTGGACACCACCTTGACAGCCAGCGGTTGAATGACAGTATGCGGCTATACAAGTCGTCACTGGTCAGATCAGGGAGGGGACCAGAGAAAATCCAACATTGTTTTGGCAAACTTACACACCGAGGCAACACTTTGGTGACCTCCGATTGGCGTAACCGGGTGTCATTACCACCAGCTAAAGCTAACAGGAAGTGACGAATATGCCTTACCACACCTCAGGAGGACGGCGATTCCTTTAAGCATTTATTTCTTCACCTTTTTCCTTTTCATGACATGTCAACCTGCAAAACAACTTGCAATATGGATGCTCATATGTTTTGAAGTAATTTGTGGTTCATAAAATGCATCCTAATTGATAAAAATTAAATAGAATGTAGCATACCCTCCGAAAGATGGTAGAGACTCGACTGATGGTTTTAATGTTTATTGCCTATCCACGATCAGCTCCATAAAAAACCAACGTGAGAACTTGTAAGAAAATAAAGAAAACAACAAATCACATTTCTATAACCACTTCCATATATAATATCTGGTAAATGATCACAGCACAAGCTTATATGAATAGTCAGCGGTTACCGTGAAATCATTCAACCCGTGAGCAACAGGCTAGCATAACTTTACTATCCACACACTTTGTAAAAATATAGTTACAACCAACACACTAACCTTGTGCCTCTTCGGGGGTTTGCTCAAATACACTGCTTTCATGTCACCGTTACTGTTTTGCTGTACATGTATTTCTTTTGTTTAACTTACAACAAACTTTATCACTTTACCGCCAACTCATTACTTCCATGTTCATAGCTAAATTTTTACCGGCAACACACAAAACCGGAAGTAGGAAGTAGTGACCGTCAAATAAAACTTGTACTTTAAACATTAACCCTTTTAGATCTTAAATGAGCAAAATATACACATACATGCATGAAATTCAATTTTTTAGCAAAACTATAATCAGGAAATATATTTATGAAGAATCATGTCACAAAACGATTTGTTTTCCTCCAAATTAACTTATAAACAATGTAAGCTGCCCTCTGGTGTACAAAACAAGAAACAGCCAGCACAAAACACAAAGTGGGTTTGCTACATAGAAGTTTGAACTTCTCTGGGAAGGTATTTAAGAGTTAGGGTACAACAGTTTTCAGAATATCATGGCCTGCAAACACAGGATTTTCTAGGAAGGATTGCTAAGAAATTCGGAAAGTGTGGTCTGTACATTGGGAGAAGGAGCTTTCATGATTGTGGGAATTCATCAGTATTTAAGCACCATTCTTGACAGGAGGCAATAAAAAAAAGTGAATGATCAAACTCACTGTAGTTAGTATCTGCCAAAATGTTTGCTTCATGGTAAAAATTGGTCAATAAGTGGATCATAGACTGAACCCAGTATTTCTGAACAATGGCTTATGGTGGTGTTCTACCTTCCTGTCACAGCCAGCTGCGCTTCAGGGCTAAAGCTAGGGGATTACTTTTCAGCTCTGTTGTCTTTATCTTTATATTTTTAGGATGTCTGCAATGTCTGCAACCCCCCACTTTCTTGCACCATATAGCAACAAGAACCAGCTAACTGAAGGGCCTACTGACTTAACACAAATGTGATGCTAACAAGGCCTAGCTTAGTTATGCTGATGAGATTTTCCAGGTAAACAACATTTGTGTCTATTTACAAACAATTCTGAAATTTATGTAAAATAGTTACTTGAAACTTTTTCCCAACCAGGTTTTTCTTTATTATTATAGTGTTTACAATAGTTCCTTATGCCACAGACAGCATTAAAGGCTTCCAGCTTCTTACTTAAAGAACACCTCATGGGGGCACAGCACTGGTGGCACGGGGGTTAAGCCTGCGACCCATGTACGGAGGCCTTAGTCCTCAACACAGGCTGTCGCGGGATTGAATCTGTGCTGTTGACATTTACTGAATTCCCTTACCCTGCTCTCTCCGCCCTATTGCCTGTCAACCTACTTTCAAAAAATTTTAAAAATAAAGGCCACTAGTGCCTCAAAAATACCTTTAAGCAACACATCATGCCTTCATTGCCACCCATCACTTATTTCCTTGTGTTTGTAGGACTCCAAAACGTCAGGTTCAATTTTAGACTCCCGGTCTGCTGTCTTAATTTGTCGAGTCTCCTTCACCCTTCTGACATAAAACTGTAGATTTATTTCATTCACTGTTTCCTTGGCAACTCTTTCTGAGAGCCCAGCAAGGTTTCAGCAGGAGACAAAGTGCAGCAGTGAAGTCATTATTTACTGCATGGCTCAAGCTCTGATGTTCACTGGCATGCTTTTACAGCGTCATCGTCTTTCTTCCATGTCTATTTCCACCCATCAAATCATAATGTATATAATTACAGTCTCCATGGCGATGTTGTTGATCAGGTAACAGACCATTTTGAAACAGAGCAATTATATTTAATGAAAAACAAGGAGACAAATAATTTACTGTTTTGTTGTTGTGGAAACATAAAAAATGAATACAAGTATCAAAAAGTAACAAATTTAACAAGGCTCTGAAAATAAAACCAGAGTTTGTAAAGGCTTTTTTTAAAATATGTGCTTCAAAACTAATTAGAAGACTTATTTTACCTGATAATCACTGTTTTTTGGTTCAGTTGCCCCACAATGAGGCATTGCAGGCGACAAAGCCACCTTCTACCGGGTGATAAATCTAAATTTGGAAAGTGTAAATTCAGTAAGCGGGGTCCTTAATTACTGCCCCTGTTCACTATTTCCATTCATCCATGACCATAAACTCAAGAAGACTGTTCAAAGTGGCTGCCGAACACACGAAGAAACAAATCGAGTTCACCTTGTTGGAAAGCTATACACCATCAGTTGTCAAAACCACTCTAATGTTAGTCCAAAACTTTGATAAACACCTTCTGAACTTGGTTTAAAAACCTGAACCTGCAAGGCAACCAGCATTCTGGCCTTATAAGAAAAATAAATTTTTGCATACAATCATTAAAAGCAGATAAAACAGGATGTTCCACTATATAATCTGTTTTTACTCATATTCCTATGTCTACTAGAGTGTTTGTATTTCATTAGAGGCACAATGCTTCGGGTTGCATTTGGATTTCTTACCTGCAACATTTGAAAAAGAGGTGTGCAGCCAGCAACCAGCAACAGCATGCAGGAGTGAGGACTGTTGCTGCTGTCTTCTCTGATTAATTTCCTATTGGTTGATCCTGACACAGATTACGGTTCTACGGGAAAATCACATCTCACAATGAGGAATCTTCACCTAAAGGTGAACAAGCATGTATTTTTGCTGTCCAGTGGAACAACTAAGACACAATTTGTGTATATAGGTGTATATGTCTCATTTATGGTTTTGTTCTATTATCAGCAAACACTATGATTTGTTAACTTTTATTTTCACCTGTCTGAGCATCTCTCTCCCTGGCAGAACAAGGGAGAAAGAGCAAATTTGAATGTAACCCTGGAAATCATGAAGATGCAAAACAGGTTGCAGAAAACCAGAGATTTTGGCCTTCCAACTTATTTATGATACTGTCACATGGGTCCTTTGAACATAAAATGTAGTCCATCAATTCAGAGGCAGTTTTTGATATGACTGTTTGCTTAAGGAGGCATGGCCTGGAGGATGTCACAGGACAAAAAAACAAACAAACAAATAAATCTTTCTACTTTGGTGTCTTAAGATCTTCCTCAGAAATCAAACTAAGTACAACAAATCATGAGCTCCATCCACTACTTATACCCACTCATTTCTTGATGGGGTCATAGGGGGGGCTGGTGTCTATTTGTTTACACCCAGGGCAGGTCACCAGTCCATCAATGGACAACACAGAGACATTAAAGACAGACAACAATGCATGGACACATTTAGTTTTAAGGGAAATTTTAAAAAGCCAACTAACCTAACATGCATGTTTTCGGAAGAAGCTGGAGTAGCCAGAGAGAACCCATCCATAAATCTCTGTAGAAAGGGCCTGGTCAGGATTCAACCCCAAGACCTTCTTGCTGGAAGGCAACAATGCTAACAACTTTTCCACCATGGAGGCCAAAATTGTAACAGTGAAACAATATTTACACTATTAACCTTACAGCCAATAAGAACACTCTATTATCAGATCTCTAAAAACAATATATTCATGCATGAAGATGTCAGCTGGGGTGAGTTTGGAAGACCTGTATCCTGTTGAGTATATGAGGCAATTTCAAAAAAACCTTTCTATTTTTGTGAGTTATGGAGTATATAAAACAATTATTCTCAATTATTTGGCCAAACTTGTATGCAAGTTTCAAAATTTGTATAGTTCTTTACTTTCCAAATATTCTTCAGACTGAATAATAATACAGGGAAATAAAAGAGAAAGAAAGAAAGCCTGGAGCGGCTGCCAACAAATATCATCAGTGACCTCATTTGATTACTTATGCACATTTTCAGTGATGTGAGCTGCATAAAATGCGTCATATAGCCACCACAAAACATCTCTAGTTGGTTTATTCAGACAAACTATCAAGGTTACCTTCAGTCTTGTTTTCCTGTTTGCCGTGTTGTTTAAACTAAAAAGCAAAAAAGCATTACTTTTAGGCCCGCCATTATTCCTGTCCTGCCTGTCTTTCTTGTCTTTAATGACCGGTTGTGGCGCTTTTCTTTACTGCAAATGGATCACCTTGAAATAAAGCATCATGGTTGTCAAAGCAATGCGATTTAAAATACCAACCCATCCCAGACAGACACGCAGGTGTTATTGGAGGCACTCTCCTTGACTGACCTTCAGGGTTGCCTCGCACCAAACACAGTCTTTGTCTCGGAAATGGCAGCAATTAGAGGGTGAAGCCAAGCAGAGGGTTATTCTGAACGTGCGAGGGGGCAAACTGAGAGAGGAAAGACTGCACGGGGAGAGGGGAAGGAGGGGCCTGAGAAAGCAACAGGGGCCCTTATTGGTAGGCAGAGAGAGGGGGAGCCAGAAGGTCAGGAATAATTAGAAGCCTTTGTGGCCCTCTCTAGAGGCTCAGAAGGAAGCCTACAGATGGGCCCTCAGCTTTTAGATACTTTTGCAAGAGGGATGCAATCCCAGCCCCTCCCACAAACACCTGGGGGCTGCCACAGTTCACAGAGACAAACAAGTGACAGTGGGTATAGGTATATTTAGAAGAAATAATTTTGTAACTCAGGAGGTTTTGGTTATTGTTCCTACATCTGCATTTGATCAGTTGATGTAATGACAGCTCTTTCAAAATCTACTCTGTGCATGGATCAAACTGTGTTGTGGGTTTACTCATTCAGAACACATAACTGTTAGAATGTCACAGAGTTGTGCTAGATGATTTCACTTTTTGAGCTACTGAATGTGCTGCCACCGGTGCTTGACTTTTAACACCAAATGTCAATTGAGTCACCTGCACTCACATTCTGCCTTTAGCTTTGCTTCTTTCAGTGACCCAAAAGGAAAAATCAATTAGAGGAAATTTGATTCACCTGTCCTCCAGTAGAGAAAATAGCCAAAATAACCATGGTGCCAAAGAATGATAGCTTGACATTTTGGTCTAACTTAAATGCAAAACCTACTGCTGCAGTATTAATCAGAGAGGAAATAATAAAGAAGGTTATGCATTGTTAGGCAATGTGCTAAATCACCCTTTTCAACAGCGGCTTGAAAAGTATTTATACCCCTTGAGCTTTTTTTTACATTTGCAACATTATAACCACAAACTTATTTGGGTTTTAATATATTTTATGTGTCAAGCAAAAGCAGGGCAAATTGTAGAGGAAGGAAAGAAATTTGAAAAATGTGGGGCACGCATTTGTATTCTGCCCATTTACTCTGATACACCCAAATAAAAATCAGTGCAACAATTTGCTTTGAAAGGTCAGAAGATTAGTGGACAAACAAGACATGGACTTCCATCTAATTTGACAGGCTGGGCAAGGAGAGCATGAAACAGAAAAGCAATCAACAGACCCATTGTAACTGAATGAGCTGCAGAGATCCATGGTTTTAGTGTGAGAATCTGATGGAAAAACAAAATTGACCTCTATAGAACATTGGCAAGACATGTTTGAAACAAGCCATGTACGAGACACAGCAAGTAGAAGGTGCGTTGGTCAGATGACACTAAAACTGTATTATTTGGCCTATATGGAAAACACTACAGTATGTGTGGTGTAAACTTAACACTGAGCATCACCCTCAGTACATTTATCCCCACAGTGAAACATGATGGCAGGGACATCATGCTGTGTGGTTGCTTTTCTTTACCACAGCTGGGTAACCTGGTCAGCGCAATCGTAGAAGAGAAACTGTTGCAAAAGACATAAGGCTGAGGTTGATTTTCTAGCAGGACTACAATGCTAAACAAACTGCCATATCAAAGAATACTATAACAGAATCCATTATATTAAATGACCCTTGTGTTAAAATGGTCCAGTCAAAATACAGACCTAAATCCAATTGAGAATCTATGGAAAGAAATTGCTGTCCAATTTTACCAAGCTTATGATTTCTTTTGCAAGGCACTCTACATACTGACATTAATTACCTGCTGAGAGTGTTGACCATATTTGCCCTAGAACCATAGTATACCTCAGTTGTGGTCTTAGCAGACTTTCAAAAACTTTTCTGAATGAAACACAGCTGATGCAACTCTGTATCCATGCATTAGATCTCTGGCTGTTATCTGTCATAATAGAACGGCTGATTAGGGTAAGGGACCCTAAGTTTGTTCACATTTTCTACCTTTTTTCACGTAACAATCATAACTTTTGTGGTTCGTTCTGCGGAGGTGAAATAATATCTGAAAAAGTGGACCTCTGAGAAAGAGGGACAAACATACTGACAACATCACTGCTCTATATTCCCGCTGCAGCTGGGGCACAATTCATCTTTCAGTGTTTTTTAGGCTGATGTGGTGGAAAATGTAAATGATAAACAAATGTATTATGACAGAAGGTCAACATTGGACTGCAGCGCTGACAAGCGAGGCAGTAGGAAGAAATTACTTCTGATTGATATTTTGCCTCTTGTCAGCAGAGCAATTTCAATCTAAGCGGATGAACAGGAATGAAAATTTTCCCTGCAGAGATACTGTGTTTCACTGGACTGCTATGTAAATAACTGGTGTGTGTGTAACATTTTAATGAAGAATGTGGGGTAGCTAAGACTAAGTAGATGTCCTGGGTAAACTGTGCAGGTCACTTGTAGTAAATCTTTGCATGATAGATGGTGTGTAATTGCTAAGCTTTGTTTAATCTGAAGCTTAGTGTTTGGAATGCTAATTTAGCATCATGCATGGCATGTAAATATCCGCTAAATGTCACATTCATTAAGGGGTGCGGAGCCGTCTGAATGTGGGACGGCTCTTCATTCTGTCTCTGTAGCGGATGCAGATGACTACACATAATACTGCCTGGGGGTCCGGGAGAGGAGGGGGATCCCCCCACTAGGGTTGTCCTCAGAGAGTACAGCCGTCTATAACTGGGTGTGACTATATGTCTGTGTCCAACGACTGTACATGTGTGTGCTGGCTGTCTCCATCAGGCAGCCGGTTTTCCTGAGCCTTTTCCCTCAGCTCCTAATGAACAGTGACTTGAATGTTGGCTGTGGTGTGAAATGTCAGCTGTCTGTTTTCCTGGATGTGACATGTCACTTTGATGGGAGAGAAAGTTTTCTCAATTTTCTCATGGCCTGTCTGTTTGTTTATTTGATGGTGTTTATGTGTTCACAGTGCAGCTCCAATCGAAAGCAGGAATGGTTTTGAAAACCTGTAGATCATTCCCACTTCTCACGTTGTGCCAGAGTGATGCATTGCAATAACTCCACTTTTATTCTACATAATTGTTTTTAAATGCCCTTTTAACATCAGCTTTTCTTGTCCCTCATTGTACATTGCCTTGGCAACTTATTTATACCCATTTTTTTCATTTAGTCATGTCCTGTGTTACAGGGCTATATGAGCTGGAAGGAAAATGCCTTTTTCAAAAAAAAAACTTTCAAAAAGTGTAGGGTGCCCTTGAGTCAATAATTTGTACAAACCACCTTTTGTCATGATTGCAGTCTTTTTGGAAGGCTCATGAAAAAAATTAGGGCACCCCATAGGAGCCTGTGTGTTTCTCAAATTTAATTTTTAATTTAAGAACATAAATAAACAATGCAAACTGAAAATAAGACCTTTCATGTTTTTCTGTCTAATGTAAAAAAATGCAATTTCTAGTAAGGAATAAATAAGAGTGCTTGTAAATGTTTTCCCACTTAAAATGACTAAAATTACACACAGGCACATCAGATACACGTGATCAGAACATTATTACTATTAGTGTATTGAAGGAGGTGTGCTGTGTTTAAATCACGGACATTTAGTTTAATGTGCTCCTAACAGCTGAAGTGAGAGAACACAATGGTGAAATTAAAAGAGCCACCTGAGGCCTTCAGAAAGATGTTTGTGGAAGTTTATGAGTCTGGTAAGAAAAATAATTTAAAAATCAGCCATTCCACTGTAAGGAGAATAGTCTGCTAGTAGAGGACATTCAAAGCGACTCTCAATATGGCTGTCTGAGCTAGTTTACCCTGAAAAGAGACTGCATGATGATAAAAGAACGCTGGAGTGCACAGCTAATAGTTGTCCTGTCAATAGATTCTTCCACCTTAGCTACTGATCTCTGCAGCTAATCCAGAGTTACCATAAACTTTTTGTTGCTTCTGTAGACATTGTCCTGTGAGTTGAGGTGGACAACTTTGTTTTGGTAGGTTTCCAGTTGTGCCATACTCTTGCCATTTTCAGATGGTGGACTGAGCAATGTTCAGGGACATGTTCAAAGCTTGGGATATTATTCATGATGCTGTTTGATAAATAATGTTCTGTTACAAACCGCTAAAGCTTTCAGAGAACAGTTGAAGGAGTCCTAACAGGCCTGGCTGGCTTGTGAGACTGCTGAGGCAGCTAACAGGTACTGCAAGGAAGTCAAGTGTGTCGCAGTAGCAGAGGCAAAAACTCGGACTTAGGAGGAATTTGATGAGACCATGGAGAAGGACTATTGGTTGGCCTCGAAGCATTTCTGGCGAACCGTCTAACGCCTCAAGAGAGGGAAGCAGTGCTTCGCCAACACCGTTTACAGTGGGGGTGGAGAGCTGCTGACCTTGACGGGGGACAATATCGGAGAGTGGTGGAAGCAGAAACTGAGGACTAGGAGTTGGACTTTTTCTTCACCCAGGTTGAAGTCACCGAGGTGGTTTTAAAGCTCCATGGTGGCAAGGCTTCAGGGGTAAATGAGATTCACCCCGAGTACCTCAGGTCTTTGAATGTCGTGGGTCTGTCGTGGCTGACACACCTCTTATGCCAGGATATTGAAGAGGAGAGTCCGGCCCGTTGTCGAACCTCAGTTTCAGAAGGAGCAGTGTGGTTTTCATCCTGGTCATGGAACAATGGACCAGCTCTACACCGTTGACAGGGTGGTCGAGGGTTCATGGGAGTTTGCCCAACTGGTCCACATGTACTTTGTGGACCTGGAGATGGCATTCGACTGTGTCCCTTGTGGTGCCCTGTGAGGGCGTTCCAGGAGTACGGAGTCTGGGGCCCTTTATTTGGGGGCATTTGGTCTAAATACAAGTGGAGCAGGAGTTTGGTACATATGGTCGACATTAAGTCGGAACTGTTTCCAGTGCATGTTGGACTCTGGCAGGGGGGCCCTTTGTCACCGGTCCTGTTCATAACTTTCATGGACAGAATTTCCAGGCACAGCCAAGGGCTGGAGGGGGTCTGGTTTGGGGACCAGTGGATTTTGTCTCTGCTGCCCCCACGACCCGATCCTGGATAAACAAAAGGCAACAAGTATGAGTACAAGTACGATTAAAATACACAGCTGTGGACTCTATTTAATACTTAGGTGACTTCAAAGAGCAATTGAATGTAGTGGATTTCACTGAGGGTTATTGGGGTAAAGAGGACTACTTTTAGTAAGTGTTTTAGTAAGAAAACACTTTTAATACAAAAAAATGTAAAAAGTAAAATACAGTGAAGTCTGTAGATGTAAGGTGAAAGGTTCGTAGGGTATGAATACTTTTGCCAGGCATTTTGCATTTTAATTAAATACATGCCTGAGCTCTGCCAAACACAAAAACATACTTTTAGCTCTGTTTAACACACAAACACCTCAGATATCTGAACAGTACATTCACTAGAAGGTCAGCCAAATTGTCTATGTCCTCCTACTTCCTGTTGTCATCATCCTCCATCCTGGGGCTCTCTAATCTCTCTCCAATGAGGAAGACGCTCCCCATGGTGTCCTGTTGCTCCCAACTGGCAAATCAGCAGCTCTGGCCTTTTCCTCCCTGAGGAACCACACAGAGTAAAGCAGAGTGTGCATCTGTCTGTGTGATTGACAATTACCAGGAGGTGTAGACATGGGTGCTGCCATGATAATTAGCTAAATAGTACCATAATCATGGACCAGGCCATCTGTTTAAAGGGGGCGGAGCACAGAACAAGTCTCACACGTTTTTAATGAGGTTTAATATTCAAACAGGGCTCATTATGTGACCCAGACTCTTGGTTTTTGGCTCACCTTTTTTCGGATGCGTCACCCACCTTACTTATTCAATTAAGCACTTTCAAGCATATTAAATTTATCTCTTTTTTTTCTTCTAAGTTTTTTGATATAGAACAACAGAAACACAAACACAGTAAATTGCTTTCACACATGAGGCCTGTCCTTTTTTGTCTCTAAAATGATCTGCAACACATAATGCAGTGCGAGATTTAAAGATATGTAATATATTAATTAGGGATCAACGTGGCAGATTTATGATCTGTGGTTTTACTAAACTTCTCCCCTTCAAAAATCTGTTTTGATCTCTTTTTAAGAACTACAAATTAGGACAATATAAGAACATTTTAAGAGATTTTTTTATTAAGCTCGACATAATCAGATTAGAAAAAATTATAATGAATGCAGTACCTGTTAATCTTTTTCTAGTTTTTTTAAAGCACTCTAAAATGTACAGTTGAGGCTAAAACTTATAGAAGTAAAAACAAATTATGTATTTTGTGTTTATTTTTTATGTTGCAGCACATTGATGATTAAATGAAAACATTTCATAATCTTTAAGGACTTTTTAAACAAAAGTATAAAAAATCTTAAACAAAAGTCAAAACTGAAATTATTCTTTATCATTTGAATAATTCTCACTGACTTGCTGGATATCCATTTCTGGGCTAAATCCTGACTGACAGAGACTCCTACTTGTCTGATTTGTGTTTGTTACATTTTGCTGTTTTCTCCACCTAGTTTTGAACAAATTATCACAAGACTGTTAAGATCTGGAGACTTGCTACATTTTGATTCATAGTTGATTATGAAATACATTATTTAGACCCAGTACTTCTTGGACAGAGTTGGGAGGGAACCCACTCCTGTGAATGAGAAGCAACCCCAATTTCAACCCCAGGAATCGATATGCTTAACTGTTGGCTGGACACAGGAATTATGGTAGCTCTCCCCTTTTCTTCTTTCGACAAATGACTTTCCAGATGTCGCAAACAGTCAGAAAGATAATCTGTTGAACGAAATACCTTCACCAGGTTTCTTTAGTCCAACCTTGTACAAGGCTGGCCACCCCGGGTGCCAGTAAATTATTAAAACCCCTTAATAATATCATCTTTAAATTCAGTAGCATAATCTTACACTGAAAAACCTTCACAAACCTACTGGTGCCACACTTATTGGCACATCTAGTATTTTCTTTTTAAAATTGTACCTAAAGCATGTCTTTAAGTGTATTCTTTTTAGGTTGCTCATAGTTTCTGGGAACTTCTCATAAGTAATCAATGACTTCCTACTTCTATAAGGCATAACTATGATGTAACAAAGAGAGCCATTTCGTTTAGCCACTTGCTACTAAGGCTAGATGGGGACCTAAGTGTATCAAAAAGTCTCCATAAAAGCCATTAGACACTAAATTAGACTGCCAAGTTGTTGTCGAGACATGCCAGAAATAATGCCTTTTCTGTCCTACCGTCACAAATGCATATGTGGGGGGTTTGCTTATATCTACTGAAACTTTAACTGAGCTTGAACCTTTTGGCAACAAACATTCCAAGTGGGTCTGGCATGAAACAACGGATGAATACGTGAAAGAGAATGCAAGTTCACTGTTAAGTATGTAGAGGATCTGTGGTGCTTTGGGTCTGTTTTGCTTTCAAATGCCTTGGGCATCTAGTACTCTTTGAGATACGAGGATATTTTAAATAAAAATCTGTTAAAAACATTTTCACCTCACTGTGCGTGCAGACTGACTTACACAGAGTCGCTGTCAATCCCAGGCAAGCTATGCACTGCTGACAACACGACTCTGCAGCACATTTCTCCATAGGAGAGGGTTCGGAAGACTTCTTTGCTAGAAATGAACCCCTCACCCTGAACTTGTTGATGATTTGGAACACTTCTTTTTCAGAGACAGTGTTTTTGTGCACCTGGAATCAACGGTACAGTAATGCAACAATATGACATTTTTATTCTTAAAGCATTTGCATTCCTACCAAAACATCTGACCATTGCATTTTCATTCCTGCTCCAGTATGCACAAATTGATGCACTAAATAACACATTTGGCTGAAAAACATTGCATTGCATTACATTAGTGATACCTCTATTTGCATATTTTAGTTGGTAATACATAAGAAAACTACAGTAGATTGCAGGTGGTGAACCAGCAGTGAGCAGCCTTGTCCAAAAAACAGAGAATGGAGAGGAAACAGAAGCTACCAAACCAAACATCTCTACAAAAGGTTCTACATTGGAAAAAAAATAACTAAAAGGTGGAAAACACATCTCAGTGCACTGCAATGAGCCAGTAAGTGCAAGTCTAATGGAAATAGTGAATTGAAATTTAAGGAGGCTTATCCAAAAATGACAAATACTTGAGTTTGCTGCTGTAAAAAGGCAAACATTAACAAGGCATTTTGTTAAATACTTGGAAAACCAAAGCTGAGGTGATTTTATCTTTGCCTGACACAATCTTTAGTTCTCAAACTTACTTTTGTATGTCACAAAAATGTACCTTCTGCTCTCTGTGGGTCTCCACACCATGATTGTTGATTGTGATTGCTGGAAACCTCTGATGCAGTGAGAGCAATTGACCACGCAGCCTGAAGCAGAGAAAACACTGGCATCAAACAGCCACAAGACAGAGAAAATGCCAGCTTCGTACAAACCACTGTGTCAACAAAAACCTAAGCTACTTTTTTTTCTAAATAATTGGAGGAGTGGAGAATAGACCGCTTGGAGATCGGGAGTTCAAAGTGACGCCATCGGTCACTGCACTGCAATCAGTTTACTGAAATATTTGAAAAAGTTGAAACTGAGTTTCTAAGGTCATTTTTTCCACTTTGTAGCACAAACACTTCATATGAGCTGTGGTGTCAGAAGCAAGCTCAATATCCAGAGACCCAAATGTCCTGCATGTCCTCACAGTTTGGGCTGCACATCGATGGCTGCTGCACTTTCTTCACTTGTCTCTTTGAGCGCACAAGGCAGGATATCGATCGAGTATATTGAGGTGGGTCATGGGCCAGCCATTAGTGAACATGGGCTCAAGCACAATACGAGGGAATGGGTGGGTGAGCGCTGGCTACTGGCTTTTTAATAAAAGACCACGGAGTCCTCATTTTTAACCACTGCTGGACGGATGTTGTCGATTTATTTCATTCTTCAGCTAGAAATATTGATAGGCTTCGTGCTCCATGTTGCAGAAAATCAATGACAAGATGCACAAAAAGCAGAGATAGAAAATACACGAGGGGCGGTGTTGCTTATAGCAACCGGTGGTGTTGCACTGGACAATAAGTTCAAGGAGAGGAAGCTGCAAAGGTAGGGTGATTTCCACACTGAATGGAGGGACAGAGTAAGAAAAGGTGAGGAAAATTCAGGAAGAATTAGAACAATCAGGATCTAAAAGATGAGAAGACTAGAAAAGGAACAAGAGACTGAAAAGCAAGAGGAGCAAAACTACAATGCATTTGCATTCTTACAGATTTAATCTATTTTTGCTTTTTTCTCACACTTAAATGTTTCAGATCACCAAAAAAATAACCTGAATTTATACAAACATTGTTTTCAAATAATAATTTAATTTATTAAGAGACAAACGTAAATAAATAATTGCCTAATACTTTTTATGACAGCAATGGTGGCAACAACTACCATCAAGCATTTGTGAAAACTGGCAGTGAGCCTTTTACATCACGGTGTTGACACACTCTTCTTTGCAGAATTGTTTTATTTCAGCCACATTGGATTTTTTTCAAGCATTAACACATTTTTTTTTTGATGCAAAACCAAAAAAAAAAAATCTGTAAGGGAGGGAAACACCCTTTTGCATTTCTGTAGATAAGGAAATGTAGACCTTAAAGATAAGAAAAAATGACAGTTTTAGGGAAGATGAGTTTAGGGTAACCATGAAGACAGTGAGTAACCAGAAGAGAAGAATGTCGAAGAAAAGGGTGACAACAAAATAGGGCAACAAAATAAAAGTAAAAAGCAAACAATAAAATCACTAAGGATCAATTAAAAAAGAGGAATAAAAGGAAAGACTAAAACAAAGGTATTAACAGGGACCAACAATATTTGCAAACCAGTGCAGTTTAAAATTTAGACCCCTCAGGGCTCCACAGACAACGGACCCCTGATGTCCCCTGGTTTCCCCACAGACAGAACTCTGCCTCTGAAGACAATGCCAGCAGAGTCCCAGGACTTCAGAGGCCTGAAGATCATGACAGGCTGTGCCACAGCTAATTACCCCTCAGAGACATGAAGGGAATCACTCTACTGAGTCTCACACACATACATTGAGAGCACAGATTAACCCTATTCCCTTCTGTCTCTGGTGACAGAAGGACTCTATAATGAATCCAGAAAGCTTTTTAAAGCATCTTGTGGCTTTCTGTCTGCCTCCCCAATTTCATTTGTAAGCAAAAGCTTCGTTTTCTGAGGGACAATCAATAACAAAAGCCTATTTGGATTGACCCAAGTGATTTTGGCGCATTGTTCAGATTCAAACATTTTTATGCACCAACACATTCCACCATCTCATTTATATGCCTTCTGTGCCAGTCTTTGTCTGATTTGATAACTCTGAGAGAACTGAAGTGATCAACGTAATGGCCCTTGCTTAGACTGTGTTCAATAATTGGGCACTTTTCTACTCTGCAATTTGACAAACCCTCATTCAGACTCCAAGATGACAGACATTAAACTCAATAGGTGTTGCGATGTTAAATGCGGCTATAGTAAGAAGAAGTATGTGCACCACCTCAGCAACCCAACTTTACTACTTTAGGCATGGTGTGCAGTTGTCTTGATAGTGCTGCAAAGTTAAAAGAAGAAGATGGCTGACTTTCCTTCTTGGATATAATAATTACCCTAATCAATTATTAGGAAACAAATATGAGCAAAATAATGATATTTGCTGAAAATAATGTATCTGGAAGTAATTTTCAGATATCTGCTGTAGGAACATGTTACACACACCAAGAAAGAGTAAATTATCATGAAATGCATTTTTGTATTTCATGATAATTTTATCCACCTGCAAACTGTCATGTAACCCATCACTTATTCTCCACCTGCTGGCACCACAACAACCCTAAAACCCCAGGAATCTTCCTGCCTGCCAAACACAGATATTCAAGTAAGCCTAACCAAAGATACACTTACCAACTCCATGATTCATCTATATTCACCACAGCATCTCCTTCATCCCTTAGAGTCTTCTGAGAAGCTGCTGCTTAAAAACCACGATCCTGAAACAACGCTGCAAACTTTTGTTGTGCAAAAAACCTTTTAAATTTGCCTTAATGCTTTAGTCTCTCCTTTCAGATATTTGTAAAAATTCATTAAAACCTTGTATGATTTCCCTCCCACTTCACAATCATGTGCTATGCGTTAGTAAATTCACATCAATTCTTAGTAAACAGTTTGTTGTTGTAACGTTAAGAAATGAGGACAAATTTATGGGGTTTAAATAACTTTGAAAAGTACTCTAGATAGCCAAATAATCTGCAACAAATTTATTTGTTTTATTACTATTTCACATCAAAGATAGCAAAGTTAAATCTGTGCTGTTTCCATTCAAAGTATATAAGTTCAGAACTAATTGTTCACATTCGATGGTGGGTCTGTGGCAAAGCTGTTTGTGTGCCACTAGGAAGTTAGGGGCCCCAAGAGACAGAGCCTGATGCTTTCTCCTGTAGCCCCCTTGGGAGTCATTCCCCGGAGACAACGCTCAACCTGATGAGACAGAACCAGAACAACAATCAGCTACATGTCAGCTATGACTGTAAAAGTGTACCTACGCACAACTCTGTTATTTATTTGCATAAACTAATGAGACACCGGGCATATTACATCATGTTACCTTGATAATTACTTCAGTCAAGCAACACTCAAACACAAACACGACTTCTTGTATAGTGAATAGATTAGATAGATAATAAGATAGATAGATAGATAGATAGATAGATAGATAGATGAAATAGATAAAGATAGATAGATAGATAGATTTAAAGATTTTAATAACGCTGTCTATTTCTCCTATCCGTATCTCTTCTGAACAGTGTCTTTTCAAACAACACCTGAGCATTCAATCGTCTTCGGCCCCGGTGTGTGTGTCGATGCGTGTATCAAAAAAAACTGTTCAAAAACCTCAGTTTGGCCATCTTTTCCATTGTGGCCCACAACCAAGAAATAATGGGGCCTTCATATTCCTCCCCCCTTTCCCCGCCAGGACCCGGGGTGACACATTCATTTTCCCCTTTTTTTTAACAGCAAGGGGGGAGGATTCTGAGAAAGCAATGATAAAGAAAGTGTCAGAAGGTGGGAATGATACTTGATTTCTTGTCCAAGGCCAGAGAGGGCAGCATGCAATAAATGGTTTCCAGTCTGCTTTTTGTGTTTTGCCATTTATTTGGTCCCATTTTCTCTCCTCCTTCCTCTTGCTTTCATTTCCTCTTCCTACCATACTAAACTAATACATCGGTTTTTGCCTCCATTTTTCATTATTGCCTGATCCGCCCTGCAATGAGAGACACTTCATTTTCCATTTGGCTCTTTTTAATAGCATACCTGGGAGTCCTGAAGTCCACAAACTTAATTGGAAAACTAAAAATATGATGTAAGTGCACATTCAGGGGCCGTCCAATCACTGCTAATACGACCCTTGTAAGCACATAGGTTCGAGAGGAGTGGGGGAGACTTTCAGGTCAACTCTCAACTCCCATTTTCCTCACAACACCTGTGCATGGTGGCTTCTTCAGCAATTAGAGGCTTTGCACAGTCATTTCTCTCCCAGCACTTTTATTGCGCCTGCTGCCCAAGACAAACAGCAATAAAGCCAGGGTAACCATGGATACATAAGGGCCATGTCTTTTTTCGTCTTCTTCTTCTTTCTTATCAATGCTATTGAAACATCCCTCTTTTAAATTTAAGTGGTAGGAGTCCGTTATTTCTCCCCTGTTTCTCAGGATGATGATGAATGATGTGTGGGAAGGAAACAAAGCTTCTCAGGCGGCGATAAATAACGAAAAAGAAGCCTCATGGGGGAAGTTAGAGAAGTTAAGAAAAAAAAAAGATTTTTCGGCCTTGTGTTTCTCTTTAGCAGAGCTGTTAGCGGTGAACGCAGTGATGCGGTAATAATGGTCGCAGCAACATCCCCTGCCTTCTTGCACAACCTAAACCCGAATAAAAAAAGCAACATTAGCAGGCATGTTGCAGTCTGCCACCCCGACTGACTGAACATCTAATCTGCTGATGGAGCTAATGAACACATCAGCTAATTAGACACACAGAAGAGAGTGTGCTTTTACAGTCACATACACATGCAACAAACAAAAGCTTCCTAAACACAACCATCTACAGTGCTTTGCATTGTTTTCATACCCCCTGTTTTTTTCACATTTTGTCACATTACAAAAACAAACTTCGATGTATGTTATTACTATTTTATGTGGCAGACAAAGTGCATAACTGTGAAAGGAAAGGAAACTGATGCATAATTAAATTTTTTTTACAAGTAACAATCTGAAAAGTGTGGTGTGTGTCTGCACGTTGGTATTTCTATCTTTATGGGGACTTTGCATTGACTTCCATTCATTTTTTATTCAGTCATGTGGCCTAACCCTGACCTTTACCCTAAACCTAACCATAACTAGTACATGCCTAACTCTAAACTTAATTCACAACTTAGTCCTACACCTAACTTATAACCCATCAACAGCATTATCCCTCATGGGGACCAGGCTTTGGTCCCCACAAGGGGACCCCATTACTTGGCCCCGCAAGTAGAATATGGTCCTCATGGTCCAAATACAAGACCACACACATTCATTCCTAACTGACAATTACCTTAACATGCGTGATTTTGGACAGTGGGAGGCAGACAGAGAACCCACACATGCAAACTCTATGCAGAAAGAGGAACAGTGCAAACAACTCTGCCACTGTGCAGTCCATTTATGAGATAGATCAACACACAGCATGAGGTGGAAATCAGGGATTTCTGATTTCTTTACAAATATAATTCTGAAAAGTGTGGTGTGCATTTGTATTCATCTTCCTCTTTCACCCCTAAATAAAATCCAGTAAAACAAATCATCTTCTGAAGAAACCTAATTAGCAAAAATAACTTTGCACAGAAGAAAACTATTCATTCTATAGATGTGCAATGCTGATTTGTACCCCGAAAGATTATAGCTGTAATTTCAGTGACAGATCTTTATAAAAAGTATTGACTCAGGGCAACTGAATGTGTGTGTGTGTGTGTGTGTGTGTGCCTGGTTGTTTGTCCTCTGTTTATCTGTATTGCCTTGTGATAGACAGGCGACAGTGACGTGCAGTGAGGTTCATGGCTGGTGAGGCACTGACTTCTTCACAATCAGATTTACAAACATATGAACCCTACAGAGTAGCTTAGTCACCATTTGGTTGGCAGCAGTTAACAGGTTATGTTTAAAATCTCATATCAGCTTTCTTTACACATACAAATTGTTAATGCAAACATTTAATAATTAAAAAAAAACTATGGTCTTACCTTTGCTTATAAATGAAGTCCATCCGCCGCTCCTTCTGAACAAAAGCATCGATAACTTGTTTATAAAAGTATTCCTTGTCTTTCTTCAGTTTTAAAAGTCTTTCTGTCTCAATGGAGATCTTTGCCAGGGAAGACAGTTGTCATTGAGCAGTATTGTTCCGACTGTATGTCTTTCAGTGCTGAGAATGACTACTCAACCGATGATGTAGATGCTTTGTTGCCTCAGGAACATTTTGAATGAGACCCTTCTTGGCCAAAAAGCTGAGAAGCTGTCCAGGAGACGTACATTCATCCCTCACCATTTGTGAGCTATACAGTCCAACGAGCTCCGTCCTTAGTCTCACAAAGTCAAATAATTTAGCATTTTTTGACAGGCTCTACAGTTTTACGACATCAAAATGTTATGACATTTCACTGAATTATGTGCAATCCACCAGACCAAGGAAAGCCAGCTCATGAAAATGATCAAACCTGGCTTTCATTTGATGGCTTGTGTTATCCAGAATGTTATGTTGTGATTCTGAATATGAATATATTATTTAATATTTAATATTAATACTTTAATAATTTAGTAAATAATATTTCAGTCTGTTAAGGGTTGTCCTGTGAATACCAGCCCAATAAGGCGGTGGTATTAGGGCAAAATTTAAAGGGATGAGCCAAGCTCTGGCATTATTGAACAGCAAAACTCTGCACACACACAGAATGAATTCACACAATTTCTTAAAATACAAGAAATTATTTACAAAAATAAGTCAACTCAAAGTCAAACACATTTCAATCAACAAACTTTTTATTATGCTAAAACAATCCAACTAAACTACCAGGCAAAATGAAAGAATAATGAAGACTAAGGGGCTATATACAATATAGACAAGTGAATCAAAGAAGGTTGAAAACCATGATCAAAAGAGTGATGCAATATTACCATGCAATGTTATTTATGTTTGAGAACCAAGGATTATCTTGAAGAATCTGGAAATGAGGTTAAGTTAGTCTTGGAACGAACTTAGGCAATAATTGGTATACCTTCGAACAACCATTCACAATGCAAGATCAGATAAAACATTATTTTAATAAAATAACATTTTAAAGAATGATTTACTGAATAAAACCAACCTTCTGGATGACCAATTCTCAATGGTGTTTAATTAGCTGCCTTTATTTATTAAGATAATATTTAAAGAAATACTATTTTGAATAAGAACCAAACCTTTTGGATGAATAGGTCTTAATGGTGTTTAATTCTTTATGGCGTTTAGTAAAATAATATTTATGGGAATAATATTTCCTAGATTGGAACCTAACAACCTTTCTGGGTAAATGAGCTTCAGGTGACTCATAAAGTGGCAAGCACGTGTTCTTAGCCATTAGTGGTTGAAGCTAACAAAAGAAACTTATAGCTGGTTACCAGAATCAAACGCATACCTTTAAAATACCACTAATAAAAGGGTTAAAATGCATAAGCGTGGACGGCGCAT
This sequence comes from Crenichthys baileyi, assembly GCA_036173005.1. Taxonomy (NCBI): domain Eukaryota; kingdom Metazoa; phylum Chordata; class Actinopteri; order Cyprinodontiformes; family Goodeidae; genus Crenichthys; species Crenichthys baileyi. The sequence goes on from JAHHUM010000890.1 coordinate 309,292, forward strand.
TATGCCTGATCTTCTGTTTAAAAACCACCCTTTAAATAAAGCTTGACTTAACTTTAAAAACATTACAGAGAACACATCCTTAGCTAAGTGCTAGTCTGCTAGCACTTACTGTAGCTGAGTTTCTCAACACAAACAAAAACAAATGTCATTAAACGGACATTATTTAGATTATTTAACTCAAAAATAATCTTCTCTGCCCAAACACTACCTCGTACGTGAACCATGCTGAGGAGAAGTTGTCCTGGGCATTGAGGAAACATCCACGTGTGGGTAAACAAAGGGTTACAGGTTCAGCTAACCTCCATAGCTGTGGCGTAGGGTGGCTTGTTCTGCCAGCCCGGCCGAAACGTTCGACAGAGGCACCACGGCCACTCAAGGAGCGTACTTTCAGGTAGCGAGACCTACCTGGACGTACGCTCCTTGAGTGGCCGCGGTGCCTCTGTCGTACGGTTCGGCCGGGTCGGCACAGGAAGGCATGCAATGCAGTCCTGGCCTTCTTTTCCAGGCCTTAGGGGAAATCCGCTTCGATTAGGGCTGATATTTGAGGCCTCAGAAGAAAAGCCAAGTCAAGTTTGTCTCATTACACCCTTTATATGAATGAATGCTGGATACTGGAACAGCAAATCCTTACTTAACTTTGTTGCACGTGATCTTAGTCGCTCTGGATCCAAGTTGAAGAGTTATGTGTCCTTGCCAGCAAGGAGAGATTAGCTGTCTCTCCTTCCAGGTCTGCTAGGGACCTGTGTAAAAGAGGTTTGTTGGAACGCGGGGTTTTTATTCAAACAGTGATGTCACTGGAAGTCCGCTGTTCTTCTGTTCCTGGGCTGAGTTAGGAATAGGTTACTGTGATTTATTTTGAAAGTTCCAGAAAAGATCAGACTGGCCTTTAAATGTTGTAATCTGTGGCTGGACCAAGCAGTCACAAACCAGTCGTTTTCGTTCATATGTTATCGACTGTCTGCCTCCACTCTCTGTCAGGCCAAGTGCACTGCATGTCTTCGGTCATAGAAACAGTCGAACTCCAGTCTCATGGAGATCACACTCTGAAAAGTTTCATTGATTATCATAAGGCGAAAGCATGTTGATGCTTTTGACAGCCACTGATCGTATCCTGTTGCCATCATCAGCGTGTCATTATCCCATCTGTCGGGATTTTCTATAATAATCTGATATAATGCGTGCAGATAATTTTGGTGCATGCTTATTGTCTGCAGCAGACAAGAGTTAGAGCTCCATCTTGTAGGAGCTGCTCTGGGTAAACAGAGCTTGACAACATCATCCAGCAAGTGAATGCGCTTTATGGACTTCCTGAAAAATGACACTAGGCCTTCAGCTGTTTTAATAAATGTTCGCCACTCGGGCAAGCACTTTGCTGAATGCAATAGCACCAAGATCAGCTTGTGTGCGTAACAGTGGGTAAACATGGCTTCGGGCACCTTTTCTTTAATTTTAGCATGCACGCCATTAAGCTCTGATGCCATTACAGCTGCCCCATCATAGGTCTGAGCTACAAGCTTGTCAACACATTCATACTTCTTCAACACTCCCAGGACATACTCAGCAAAGGCAAGAGCAAGTTTATCCTTACTCATGTCATCAAAACCCAAAAATGCCTGTTTTACCTCACAGTCTGCTTCAGTGTTAGTCACATACCACAATATGACAGAAATCTGAGCTTGGTTTGTGACCTCTGGGGTCTCGTCTACTTCCACAGCAACAAATGGAGCTGCACTGATCTCCTTTTAAATGTCATTTCTAATGACATTAGCGACTGCTTCGTTTGTAGCGTGATCTGGCTTTGAATGTGAGTAGTCGATTGCTCATGTTTGATGAGTCTTTTTTGCAAATTCTTCAGGTCACAATATCCCATCTGAGTCCAGACATTGCCACAACAAGTCGAGAAAAGAAAGCATGAAAAGCAGAAAAGGCGGTTTCTTGCCCACACAGCCAGCCTTTTCGTGGCTACCACTCCATTTTAAAACACCGGGTCTTCTGTCCCATAGTCTGAAGCCCTTTAGCTCCGGCGTTGTTCTTACGTTAATTATTACTTCCTGCTTCAGTTGAAAGTCCAGTTTAGGAAACTATTTGAGTTTAGATATGTAATCCTCCATTTTGAAAGTAAGGCCAGACAAAAGGAAATGTATGCCTGCACTTGACTTGCTAACTGTTGATTGTAGCTTGCTGTCACTTTTTCTGCTGCCGAGGAATTGCAAGAAGAATCACTGGGATCATAAGTGCCCCCTACCATGAGGCAGGGGAACTGCATGCCTCACTTTGTGCTGCTTCGCAGCCATTTTATGATTGCTCAGCACAAGAAACACGTTACACACACATACAGTTGTTGACAAAAAAAAAAAAAAAACACTGTGCATTAAATACATCAGCTAAACTATGGAAATTTAGTTTATATAGCAAAAGCATTTTAACATTTAACATTTTAATAGCGACATACAGAGAGACAGCCATACGGTCTCACAGCATAGCATGCCAGCACAGTTAGCTGAGTCATTACGCAATCCATGGTGATAGAGTTAGAAAGCTGATAAACACAGACATGTGTAGAATAAGACACAAGTGAACCAAATAAGTTTGACTTGCAAGGGTGAGACAGTCCTCTGCCAGAACAACGACTTCCTTCTCACAAAGGGAGAAATCCTTGCACCAGCCTTTTATTTATAACTCACATTCCTACAAGAAAAAAGCGGGAATTGGTTCAGCCAATTCTTACAGAGATTTCAACCTAAAAGAGTAGTCATTCCCATATATGGTATAGGCTTGTCAAGTCCAGAGAGTGATCCACTCCAGACCGCATTCCTTAACCTTCCACAAACTCTTTCACACTAAAAAAGCAATCATAGGAATCATCTTAACTATAGTAGAACTTCAAACATAAACATGATTTAAACTAAACAATGATAATTTATGTAAATTTTTCCAACAATTCCCTCCTGTTTATTATTGGTTAGTTTAATATCACATCCATGTATACACTTCCAAAAGGCTTTATGCATACACTTCATTAAACATTAAACTATTGTTAACTTTAGTGATTTCTCCTCCATAGTGTCATCATAGTTCTGGTCCTCGTACAGAAGCTGGTAATCCTGGGACAACATTGTATCAATAATTCCTCCAACCATCCTTAATATCATTGCTGTGATACAGGGAACAACACACAGAGTAAAAAGGCAAACAACAATAACACAGCGATGACAGGGGTCATGATTTTCAAAAACAGTTGCCACCACAGTCCTGAAGTAAGCCACGAAAAAAAACTTCCTCGGCCGGGATAGACATCCTGCTGCTTACCTCTTTTAATTTAATTTAATTGCCGTATAGCATCGCTCACTCTGTGTCCATCTTCGCCGGTGGTCTCATCAGGGATGTAGGTGCAGCAGGTCTCGTTCAGGAGAGCGCAAACTCCCCCAACCGAAGCTGTCAGCAGGTCCAACACCACGGTTCGAAGAACTGTGACTTCTGTGGACAGTCCTGTAAGAGCTTTTGTGGTTGCATTAACAAACTGTCCCAGTCAATATTCTATAGTTTCTAATCTAAGCATGTTCTTTCCTACTCCCAACCATTGGAATAAACTTAGCAAAATCTTATTTTCTGTTGATCTATGCTTGAATTCCTCAGGAACATCTGATCCCCACACACTGTCATGTGGCTTCACATGGATGAGTTCTCTCTTAGTCCTATTTAGGGAAGGTTGAACTGAAATGACATAAGTGTGATCAGTGACATAAACAGGTGCATAAACACCACTCCAACTTGGAGGCAACTGCAAATAAATGGCAGTTCCACACATCCAGTGAAATACATCTATTGCATAAGTGTGCTTTAGATCATGGACCTTTCCCTCTGGTTCAGCTTGGTGGGAAGAATAATAGTAAGTCATGTTACACATGCGCATTGGAATAGTCCCCACTGGGATGGAACCGTTGCCTACGACACAATGAGAAAAATGGGAACCTGCAAGAAGCTCAACATAGTTGGACACGGGGGTTGTAACATTAAACTGTTTAAACTGTGTAACATCACAGTTGTAAAATGTTGCGTTACCCATTACCACACGGAAACTGGTACTGACACCAGAAACGCTATTTCTGATGAAACACTCATCTCTTGGCACTGGTACTGGTCTAGCTCTCAACCTGGACTGGTTGGAAGAGATAGGAAGTTCAGTACATACATAACAACCAGAAATGTTCCTGGACTTGGTTACAATTTTTGCATATTGATACCAGCTGTTAGTCTCATACATGTAATTTATTTCTTGTATAAACATTCCATGGAAATCTTCATTTATCCACCTATTTCATTTCTGGAGATTATGAGATTGTGGAAATGTCTGGCATATTATTAACACAATCAGGGCACATGTGATACATAAAACTAAATGTTTCAACAACATCTTTCCTTTAGATTTACCTGTTAGTCTCTCTCTCACCCCTAAGGGCTAGGAAGGATCGTTGGTTTCTTCACTGATGTTGAGACGAAGCCCCCACTAGATGGCGACGACCCCTTTGTAGTCAGACTTTATCACCTCCCAGCCTGTGGGTGGAAAGACTGACAGGCTCACCTCTTTACAGTGTGCTTTGTATAAGTAGCCCTCCCTTGGATTTTCACAGCGGTAGGAGATGTCAGTAACACTTGGAATGGACCCTCCCACTTTGGATCAGATACATTTCCTTCTTAATGGTCACCAGGAACCTGTAGGGCTTCAGAAACATAATTTGGCAGATTATTAACATTTTGTATGTCTCTAGACTGTAATATCTTCTCACGTTGCATCTTGTTGTGGATCTTTTAGGTCTTTTTGTAGATCAGGGATATAATAAGGTCTGCAATGTATCATTTCAAAAGCTGTTAGTCCACCCTGAACTGATGGGGTTATCCTCATATAAAGTTTTACTATATATAAACATTCAGCCCAATTTAGTTTTGCTTCTTCCATTGTCTTTCTAAGCTTACTTTTAACTGTCTTGTTGTCTCTGTCAACCCTGCACTCTGGGGGTGGTAGCTACAATGTGTTTTCAGATCAATCTTGAAACATTTACCAAGTTTTTGTATGACTTTGTTAATAAAATTTGTTCCATTGTCACAATAAATCCTTATTGGAATTCCAAATTTACATAGCCCCTTTTGCCACCGTTATAGCATCGGTCCTTTGCAAGGAAAGATTTCCTTGGGAGTTATGTTTCAGACATATCAAACAAGATGCACAACATTTTTTTGTAAGTATTAAATCCATATGTAGTGAATTGTTTGTTCACTTCGCCAATCATCCCCCCTGTTGAGAAATGGCTCTGCCCATGGCTCACCTTTGCAGCCCAGTGGAACATTGATTTAGGTAATATAGGCTTTCCTTCAGGGCATCTAGTAATCTCTTCACATTTACACTCAAGTAATTTAGCTGGTAGCAGCACCGCATTTAATAATTTCAGTAATAACTTTGCATTTTTTCATTGTGCTGCCAATTATACCTTCATTTTATTTCTTTCCAGACATAATATGTGGCATTCAAGATGTTAATAAGACCTGTATATTATCACGATAGATAGGGTTAAATAAAATTTAATTGGATCTTTCCTACAAACGTTTCTGTTTGGCCATGATAAAGTTGCTCTCTTTTAATCATCTGGTTCCAAAACAATTTTTTGTGGTATTCATCAGCAAGATTATAACAGCTCTGAATATTCTATTCTAATCTAGCCTTTTTTTTTTATTACATGCTGTAAGTCCTCATTATATGAATGAGGTCACTATTTTTGTTAGTTGCTATTATTTTAATAATGCTTGGTTTAGTTTAGGTTTCATTAGTTCTGGAAAAAACTCACTCCTCATCAGTTTAGAAGGGTTAATAAAATTGATGAACACAAAAATGAAGAGCATGTTATGTCTTATAATCTTAGTTTGTTTTACCCAGTTTTATAAACACACCGTACAGTTTCAGTCAGCTATTTTCTTCCCTTTTAATAACACATTATATTTATTTGAAGTAACTAAAGTTTGTTTCAAATAACACAAGTTTTCTCCATTTCAGTCCAGTCCAGTAATTCTGTTAAGGAGCATTTCATCTTGTGTTAAATTTGAGTCTAATTTCATCATTCTGAACCTGACTGGAAAAAGTCCAGACATCTGTTAAAATCCTTTTGTTTTAACATAAAGAACTGACCTAATATTATTATGGTACTGTTGAGGATCAGACTTGCTCTTGTTGTCTTTAATTATTATTGTGCACATATACCTTAATTTTTGCATAACATGAAACAGACATTCATTTCACAAAAACAGACAGACCAAATGGACAGACATTGGCCAAATAAAAGTTTGATTACTCCGTTTGTAAAAGAATTTCGAAAAATTGTAGACAGGTCAATGAGCTTTCTTATGTTTATCAGTATTTCAATACAGGTAGAACCAATGCTATCTTTTTATGATTTTGGAAAAATTTTGGAAACCTTATTGAGACAGAACTTAGGCAATGATCATCAGAACATTAGACCGTTATTAGGGCTTTTAAGGTTCCTCAAAGACGCTCTATAATGAAATCAGTCATTCCCATTCACACACCCCCATGGCTGTCATGAATATCAGCTTAATGGTTTTTATGATTTTGTGTTTTTATAATGTAAAGCACTTTGAATTGCCCTGCCGCTGAAATGTGCTATATAAATAAATTATACTTAGTTACTTACTTCTCTATCAGAGGAATTTCATTTGCATAAAATCCAATATAATTTTCTTATTATATTCTTAAAATGCTATTTTTTTCCACTAGGTCTGTTTTAAATGCTTCAACTCTTGTATGCTTCACCGCATGTATCTTGTCAGTATTTGAACAGTTAATGTGAAAATTCTGTGATTTTGAATTCCAAAAAAAAAAAAAATCTAAAATGACATATTAGATAAAAAATAACTTCATAGTGCAAATCACTGGATAAATATAATCATTTAATAATTTTTTCATTTTACAATTTTTTTCTTTCTATGATGACAGGTGAGGCACAGCCTCTCCTGCCTCCCCTGACCGCACGTCACTGACTGGCCACCTGTCCAGAGTGAACCCTGCCTCTTGACCAATGACTTCTGGAAAAAGGAACCAGTGAACCTGCATGGACATGTAAGTATCCAAACACTACATTGAAGAAGTTTGTGGTTGTAATGTGATAAAATATTAAACAGTTTACCATGTATTAATACGTTTTTTTCTCCTCCCATCTTTTCTGCGCTGTGTTTCAGAGCCAGCAGACCAAGATCTGGGCCATTGTAGTTTCTGCAGCTGCTGCCATTTTCCTCGCTTGTAATAGTTATCATGATAGCAGGTTAGTGTGGTGAATTTGTTTTTTTCTGTGCCATACCCTAAAAGGATTCTGTCCCATGTCTACAAAGATAATTTGTCACTGTTTTCACATTTTTTTCTAAACACCTCACACTAGTACTCAAAGATCGAAGAAAATCGAGTGAGGGGAAGGTTAGTTCGAGCAAGCTACAAAAGCCTGAAATAAACATGATGATCTTAGAGAGTTAAGAAAGAAAAAATGATAGGGGAGCAGCAGGAGAAGTGAGGAAAGGTCGGAATATGATTGTCCCTGAGAGTGAACATGACAGTGGTTGTAATAGATTCTTCTCACACCTTTCCTGGAGATGACCTGCCTGTGGGAGAAGGCCTCTTCACTAATAGCTGGTGTGAACCCGAAGGAGGCAGCCTTCGGAGACTTACGCATTTGGAGCAGCGATCCATTCTCACCACGACCTTCTGTCACTGCAGCACGATGCATGCCACCAGTAACACCCCTTTTTTTTTTTTTTTAAGAACCCAAATCCTTGCCTTTGTCTTTATTTGAGTTATGAAACGACCAGGCTTTTATTGCAATCAAAGGGGAGCCAGTGGAAACAGTTCCCCCCCCATAAAGAATGTCTCCGGGTATTATTCTCTCATAAAGAAAAGCTTTTATTAAGTGAGTTGTAATCTAAAGTGCTGTGAAGAACTGAAGTGTATTTCTTTCTCTCTTCTGTTTGTGCTGTGGCCTGGAGAGTTGAAACAGCAAGGGATTTTATTATGCCATTGTAGCGCCAGTGCAGCTAGCAACAGAGTTACCAGGCAATATACACCATGATCACTGCGCTGGGTCTGCTTCTAAAGCATTGCAATGTTTGCCCAGCACTTTTACAGCAATAGTTTCTGTCACGGCCTTGCAAACACCAGCACACACATAACACACACACCCCGAATCCCCGCTTTCAGTCTCTAAATCAGTCCTAATCCTTCTGGGTTTGACCAAAGTCCTCCAAACAAACATAATGGGCAATAATCAGCCCTGAAGCAGGGAGACTGTTGGCTTGTTTTCTCACGCTCAAATGACCAGACACAATGATACTGTTTTCCTAATAAAAGGGAGGTTATTAATCTGTTGATCTCCTGTCCCTGTGTGTGGTGAAGAAAGGTCCCTTCCGCCACTTCTCTTATTTGATTCACTCACCTTTTGTTTCTTTGCGGAAGGGTGTTTATTTATGTGTGTGGTGTGCATTGATGAAAATACTATTGCAGTAAAACTAATACCAGTAGCAATAAGTCACTCTGTAATTCATAATACATCATTTTATTGAGACCTGACATTTACAAATATTTCTACACAAAACGACTACTTTATTTAGCTGTTTATAGTCTGTTGGATGGGTCTTAGCTAAATGGAAAATAAAAATAAAGATGAAACCTTTTCAACATTTAAAATGGTGCGAGTAAAAAATAATTATACAGTAACTTACAATACTATTCCTACTATTGTTTTTCTTTGTGTGCTGGACAATTCACTAATCTGTCACACGCTTGTGACAGATTAGTGAATGGATGGAGCTGAATACGGGGCAATCCTGGAATGAAAACATTCAGATGCAAAGTCTTCATACTGGAGATGACGTAAGCCTTTTCTGCAGGACAACAACCCTACACATGCAGCCGGAGCCACAATAGTAAAGTTAGATCAAGCTAATTCAGTAAATAAAGTTAAGGTCCTGACTTAAGGCAATTCAAATCTGTTGCACTCAAAATTTTGGTCTTTATCCAGTCTGACTGAGGTTGAGCTATACCCCAAAAGACTTGCACCTGTAATTGGTTTTTTCAAACTAGCACTGCATCCAAAAGCATTCCACACTCTTCAATTTTGGTTTAAAAAACCAAAGAAGTGCGATGGGTTATTTTGTTTTGTTCTATCATATAAAATCCCAATAAAATGCATTGAAGTTTGTAGTTGTGAAAAAATGTGAAAAAATTCATGCAAGAGTATGAATACTTTTGCATGGCACTGTATTTGCCCCCTTTTCAACCCCCTTATGCTTGGAAATCTATTTATTTTCCTTACACATTCTTTTTTTTTGTCTCTCTTTTCTGCGTGTCCTTGCGGGTCTTTGCAAACATTTGGGGCCTTGCGGCAGGACACCGAACGAGTGCAGACCAAACAATAAAAGCCTCATCAAATTCAGTCTGGCATGTGGTCCTGCGTTTCCAAATGGAGAAGCAAGCAGCACCTGGTATCTCTTGTGCATCCATTACGCACTGCCAAGATTGGAGAAGATTGCTCTGCCAAAACAATAATGTGGAAAGCCTGCAGAAGTGGAGGACCTCACATATTCCCATCCTCTCTCCTTTTCAGCCACAGCTCACTTTCAACCATTTGCCAGAGAAAAAATGTGTTTACATAGATTCATCACCCCTCCAATACTATACTTTATGGAATAAGTCATCAAAGGTCTTTATCTCTCTTACACGTGTCTATCTCTCTCTTTCTGTCATGGTAGGCTGATGGCTTTCCTCATCATGGTTGAACATAATACAAGGCCCTATTCTTTTCTCCATCCCTTAACTTCTTTTTGTCTTTGGTCACTGGCAAATGTTCTGGCAATGACACAAATGTTGTTTTGTCCCTTTAACATTTTAAGATACCTTTATGATACGCTGAAAAATAATTAAATATTTCACATGCTTTTATCAGCAAATACATCAATATTTATAGTCTTGACCCATAGTTTCTACAGTTCTCTCTGAATTCCTGGATGTCAACATAGGGTCAACACTAGGGTGAAGAATTGGTCACTAGATGACCATTTCTTGTCTTGGTAGTGATTGGGGATGATCAAAGTGTGTTGGCTTCTGTTTACCCATCTGCATTTGCAGAAGTGACCTCAGAATATCAAGGAGATTAGGATATATTAAGGTTTGTGCCCCCAGATCTTAAAGCTACTTCATTATCCCAAAGGTGTGTCTGGATTGTCAGAAGAAGTTGCTTGTTGATAGGGTTAGGATCTGTAAAAAACCTTCTTCTATATGCAACGGTCTTAGAAACAACTTATTTGCCTGTGAGTTCATTCTAATGCAAAAGGAGAAATTTGGGAATCCCCACCTGTTTCTTTACACAAATTAGTTTCAAAAATCTAAATCGGTTCAGATATATCTAGTCTGCGTGAGTAGTACATTACATTTTTAGGTCTAATTATAGATATATTATTTAATATTGTGCAAAATGTGTCATCTGCTTTAGATTTTCATATGGATCTAAAGTAGACAAAAAGGAGCATGTGTCCTGATCTTTAGGGAAATGGAAAGTCCAAAAAATAGAGCATGGTATTAATCCCTGTGCTATATCATCAGACCTGAACTTCTCAAATACCGTTGTTGTCCCGCCTTATGGACATAACATACATTTTTGATTTGTCAAGCGTAACCAAAATAATCATTTATTTCAAGATGTATCACGGTTTGTTCTAAAGTGACTGGGTATATATTAAAATAATATATAAAATATATTAATTATTATATATATACAGGGGGTTTGGACAATGAAAATGAAACAATGGGTTTTAGACCACAATAATTTATTAGTATGGTGGAGGGCCTCCTTTTGCGGCCAATACAGCGTCAATTCATCTTGGGAATGACATATACAAGTCCTGCACAGTGGTCAGAGGGATTTTAAGCCATTCTTCTTGCAGGATAGTGGCCAGGTCAATACGTGATACTGGTGGAGGAAAACGTTTCCTGACTCGCTCCTCCAAAACACCCCAAACTGGCTCAATAATATTTAGATCTGGTGACTATGCAGGCCATGGGAGATGTTCAACTTCACTTTCATGTTCATCAAACCAATCTTTCACCAGTCTTGCTGTGTGTATTGGTGCATTGTCATCCTGATACACGGCACCGCCTTCAGGATACAATGTTTGAACCATTGGATGCACATGGTCCTCAAGAATGGTTCGGTAGTCCTTGGCAGTGACACGCCCATCTAGCACAAGTATTGGGCCAAGGGAATGCCATGATATGGCAGCCCAAACCATCACTGATCCACCCCCATGCTTCACTCTGGGCATGCAACAGTCTGGGTGGTACGCTTTTTTGGGGCTTCTCCACACCGTAACTCTCCCGGATGTGGGGAAAACAGTAAAGGTGGACTCATCAGAGAACAAGACATGTTTCACATTGTCCACAGCCCAATATTTGCGCTCCTTGCACCATTGAAACCGACGTTTGGCATTGGCATGAGTGACCGAAGGTTTGACTATAGCAGCCCGGCCGTGTATATTGACCCTGTGGAGCTCCGAACGGACAGTTCTGGTGGAAACAGGAGAGTTGAGGTGCACATTTAATTCTGCCGTGATTTGGGCAGCCGTGGTTTTATGTTTTTTGGATACAATCCGGGTTAGCACCCGAACATCCCTTTCAGACAGCTTCCTCTTGCGTCCACAGTTAATCCTGTTGGATGTGGTTCGTCCTTCTTGGTGGTATGCTGACATTACCCTGGATACCGTGGCTCTTGATACATCACAAAGACTTGCAGTCTTGGTCACAGATGCGCCAGCAAGATGTGCACCAACAATTTGTCCTCTTTTGAACTCTGGTATGTCACCCATAATGTTGTGTGCATTTCAATATTTTGAGCAAAACTGTGCTCTTACCCTGCTAATTGAACCTTCACACTCTGCTCTTACTAGTGCAATGTGCAATCAATGAAGACTGGCTACCAGGCTGGTTCAATTTAGCCATGAAACCTCCCACACTAAAATGACAGGTGTTTCAGTTTCATTGTCTAACCCCTGTATATATATATACATACACACTACCAGTCAAACGTCCTCCAACATCCATGCTTGAGGATGACCAACACAGCCTCTCACCGGAGCTTCCTTTGCATATTTCTCATGTGGTAGAGGGAGATTAGAGCTGATGCAGAGCAGAGGATGCATTTTCATAATCAGTCTGCTGTGGAGATGCACCAACTTTTTTTTGTCTTAAATAATCTAATTAGTTTTAATGTCAGACAAAGTTAACCTGAAGAACCCTAACCATACCTTTACCCTGGCACTGTCTGAAAGTATTATTTCTCCCTTATCAAATCACCAAATTCAAGTAAAATGCCAAACCCAGACCTGGGATTACTAACAAACCAGCAGTATTAAAAACTCACAATTACAACCCATCTGACCACCATGTCGTAACCTTAAAGATTTTAAAAGATGAAACAGTTTGCCTCGATCTAAAGTAATTCAAGAACAAAGTTAATGACATGCTTCAGTCTGGAAAGGGTTAAAATCCATTTCTAAGGCTTTGGAACTCCAGCAAAGTACAGCGGGAGTCATGGTGATTGAAATGAAGCTCTTTGGGGCTGCTCTACTGCTTCAGGATTTGGACAACTTGCCACAATTGATGAAACCATGAATTTGGCCATGACGTTAAGTTCAACTGGATTTGGGTTATGCAGCAGGACAATAATCTAAAGCTGGCAGGTCCACCTCTGAATGGCTCACGGAAAACAGGTGAGTTTTTTTAGTGGCCAAGTGAAAGCCTGGACTTAAATACAACCGAGATGCTGTGGCCTAACCTTAAACAGACCGGTTGTGCTCAAAAACCCTCTAATGTGGCTGAATTAAAACAGTTCTACAAAGAAGAGTAGGCCAAAATTCCTAAACATTGATGTGAAAGATTGCCAGTTATTGCAAATAGTTGATAGGAGCCATTACCTCCAGCGGTGGCACAGCCAGTTATTAGGCGTAACTTGCAATTACTCTTTCACATAGAGCCAAGGTTGGTTTGCAAAGCTTTTTTCCTCTTATAAATTAAATCATAATTTGAAAACTGCAATTTTCATTTACTGAGGTTTTATTTGTTTGATAATAGAATACGTTTTATGACCTGAAACAATTAAATGTGAGAAAAAAAGCATAACTGCATATGTAAATAACTCAAAGCTTTAGGTTGCCCACCCCATCAGGACATTGTAAGAACACAAAAATGAAGTGAAGTCATTAATGTAGTGCAAATTACAGAATCGCTGGTTTGCAAAGCCTTTTCATTGCACAGTAAACTTTAACAACGGTTATTAAATGATGGCAAAATATATCACCACATGCCAATGATGTAAGAGGGGATCTACTTTTATAGGCCAAGCAAATGTAGTTAATGATATACTGGCAGTGCAAGGGGATTATCAACAGGTCAGTCAATGAAACCACGGTCTCTGCATCATCTTGTTAATAGATTCAAACCAAACAATTGCTAATCCCAGCATGCCAGGAAATGTCGTCAAGGGAGCTGACCCTGATTGTATAATGTGAAATCAAGGTTGACAGTACTTACTCACTACATAAGGAAAAGAGAAATAATGAAGAATAGTGGGAGAGCTTTTTAATACAATGTGAAATCCTTAATGAAATATTAATGTAATAAAAGTACTTGTTTTGTTGGACATTTGCTGTGTGCATCATGGCCATAAACCAGCTACATCCAGCTTTAATCTCCAGATCAGAATGTTCATCAGAGTGGAAAAGATACGGGGGCAGATCCTTTAATACGCCAGAGATCGGGAGATTTCATCAGCTAAAAGGACAGCATGACTTCCTGTCAAAAAAAAGAAACACCGTGACTCAAAAGACGACTAAAGCTTCAGAGACACAAAGGTTCAGAGACAGTTCACTCACTGGCACTCGATAATCAATGTGCTTTAGCACGACAGCATCAGATGAGTTTCTGGGGTGCTGCACATAAGATCCACACCATCAATAAAAACAACTTCACTCATCTCCACAAGTTCTGACAAAGGTCAGTGAAGAACAGTGCATCAAAGGTTTGATTGTGATTGAGTTTGTTGGATAATCCTGTGGGAGAACATCCTGTGTTGGCAGTTATACAGACGTATTTCATGCAGGAGTTACAGTGCTTTCCGAAAGTATATATGATGTGACGTTACAAGCACAAACCTTAAGGTGTTGTACATATATATGAGTCACACACAAAAGGTTTTTATGAGTAAAAAATCTGAAAAGCATGAGATGCATTTGTATTCAGCCTCTTTTACTCCGATCCCCCATAATAAAATAAAATTCAATTCAATTTCAATTCCGTTTTTTTATATAATGCCAATTTACAACAAATGTTGTCTTAAGACACTTTACAAAGTCAATTCAATTGAATCATACAGAATCAAAGTCAAGCATCCAGATTTCAATCAATCCTAGTTATCATCAGTGCAGTCAAACTCAGTTTATTGTTCAAACTGGTTAAAAAGTTTTCTATCTAAGGAAACCCAGCAGGTAGTTTTTGACTTCTCCAAGACAAGAATGTAGTGACAGTGGACAGTCGCTTACATTGCGTCATTGACTTTGCATACCAAGCATGCATGTAACGAGGGTGGAAAGGAAAACTCCCCTTTAACAGGAAGAAACCCCCAGCAGAACCAGGCTCAGTTTGAGCTGCCATCTGATACAGCTGACCAAGGGTTTGAGAGAACAGAACGTATGAACAAAAGAACACAGAAGCACTGATCAGGATTTTCAATGTGAAAGAGAAGTAAAAAGTTAGTGGCTTCATCTAGGAGAGAAAGACAGGTAAGCAGATAAACAAATGATGGTTGTACAAGTTATTGTTCACACACAATACCTTTCTGAGTTTTATTCATAAAAATCTGGAAAACCATCTGTCCATTTCGCATATATGCTATATGGAATGTTGGTCTATCAATAACATCCGGTTAAATAGATTAAAATGTGGAAAAGTTAAAGGGATCCGAATACTCAGCACTGTGTCAGCCTAATTGAAAATAGGCTACAAGAAAAGATTCATTTGTCATCAAGCTGTCAAGGCTGTGAGTGAGAGTCTTATTTATTCTGTTAGACAGAATTGTCTTGTGTAAATTTGATGTTTTCTAAAAAAACATGCCAGCATAAATTCAGAATATGTGGATAAAATGCATTTGGAACAAAAAAGTACTTTTTTCAATTTCCACTATGAAATAAAACATTTTCAACTTATTATTTCTTCTGCCTTACAGTGAAAAGCCCAACAGGTTGTTATAACTAACCTCTCATCTGATTTCACTGCAGCTTGTCACACAGAGGAAACCGTACAATGGCTCCAATGTTGCAGCTCCACAGTGAAACTGACAATTGTTTCCCAAAAGCTTTTCGGTCTCTTAGAAACGTTCCATTATGCATCAATTCACCCAAACACACAATCTCTCTCATGCACGTTGTAGGGACCAATGTATATTTTAATACATCTGATTGACCTTGACTTGAGAAAACATTTGTATGTGTGTTTGTGTGCTGACAGTGCTCCCTGTCAGTAATTGACTTGACTGTTGAGAGGTGTTTTTTTTAGGCTTCGCAGATTTACATGCTCAGCAGTTAAAAGACTTGAAGACGAGAGGAGCGGAGGTGGTACTGAGGGGAAGGGAAGGGGGGCATGAGTTACCTATCATTTGATGCTGCCTCTCTTGCATAATCCCCTGCTTTCAAATGGGGAGAAAATGCTGATGAAGCTACGGAACAGAACAATGGAAAATGGAGAGGGAAAAAATACAGGGAGGAAGGACTGCCCTCTGCTTTGGTGTATCAATGTGAATTCCTGACAAGGCAAGCATCCCCTTCTTTACCAAGTTTGTCCGTTCTGACTGGATCAGCAGTCTGATGAAAGACAACAACGCCCCAAAGCTCAGTTTGAATCCCTCAATAAACAGTCAGCAATTGTCTTCTTTGTTAATATGCAACTTCTGCCGTGCACCTGTGTGGCAAACTCCCAGGATAAGGGAGATGTGTTCTTCCTTACTGCACAGAAAAATAAATCCTTCATCTCTATCCAACCAGTTTTGAAGCAATGTACAAGAGAAGTCAAATATATTAGAAAAAAGCTCCATCGTCTAACTTCTCCTTATTCTTTCCTGCTTATCTCGATCCCCTGGGTTCTAAATGAGCCCAAGAACCCTTTGGATCAGGTACGGAATTCTCTGGAGCATGCAATGAATTCCAGGCTAGTCCCATTATGCCTCTATTCAACCTGGAAAACATTAACATCTCAAACCTGCATAGCTTCAAAACTGCTTCTCCTGGATTGATGCAGTGAAAAAACCTCAGGCTCTTTCATATATTATTTCTCTTGCATGGTGTGTGTATGCATATGTGTGTGCCCTTACAATTCAGTTCGTAAGAGGAAAGTATTTACCATTTCTAAATTACTTCTGTTGAAATGGGTGCTGACCAGCTGGTACGACACCTTTGTCATGGCTTTGGCATGTTACACAATGAACAGCAGGAAACTCTGGCAAGTGGTTGCTGTGTTAAATTAGCAGGCAGGACCAGTACGCCAAAATCCTTGTCTATGTTTTTTACAAGCTATTTACACACCACACAGCCTGCATAAGATCAAGGGGGAGGTATGATGGTGCATATTTTAGGTCTTGCTGTATTAAGCAGATACAATCCAAATTGCATAGGTGAGCAATGGTGAGCTGCACACACTATGGTAGTAAAAGTCCTGCACTATAGCTTAACAGAGTGCAACACAAGACAGCTTCATAAATAAATATTTTTTGTCCATCTGGGGGAAATTCTGAATAATTATCAACAGGTTTTCACCCTTTAAATTACGGACGGTTTCTGAAAACCCAAACAAGGTTGAGTTTCTCAGGACACCTTAAGACATAGGCTGTATTCTAATTGAATGCATTCTAATTACCACTGAACCTTCATTTTAACACCTTAGTAAACAGTAAACAATATACAAATTGTGATGTATATCCCTAGAAAGTTGTCCATAATCTTGTTCAGCAAGAGAGTCAACTATAAACTATAAAATGAAACAAAATAAATTCAAGCTCCACAATGAATGACATTTTTAAAAAGTTTTTTATTTATAGCAGATGTTTTAGTTTTTGCCACCTGACCACCAGTGGAGTTAGTAGCTTATGACTGGTTAAAATTTAAGATACTGTGTAAGCTTAGAGAGATTTCATAATTTACAGTTCTCTATGCTTTTGAGTCTCATTCAAAGGGTAGCACAAAACACATACTGTCGAGAAAGAAAACCAGGCCATGAGGAGATAACGACAATGATGTTTTTTTAGAGAAACTCTGTGGGGATATCTGCTGTTTTCACCATTTGGATCATTTATTTTTAGGAACCACAATAACACAAAAGGCACAGTGGTTAATGATTAGAAATCATTTTTCCTTTCTTCATCTTCTTCTCATCTTAGCAGATAATTGAGAAGCCTGCACTGTATGTTAGGTTTTCCTGAGCTATCTCTATACCACCCAATGAGGCTCTAGTGAAAACCCATCTATACAACATCTTTTTATCCCAATCGGTCACCTAATCCCTTTTCACGACTTTACCTTTACAGCCGTCCTCCTCATCCCCGCTTCTCACTCATTCAACTCTATTCAGTTCAATAATAGCTCTCAGTTTTAAAGCATAAATATATTTTCATAGTTGTGCTAAGTTTTAATTTACAGTGTTTTTTTTTTTAAGAATATATGCACTACAGTATTATAGCAAACAGTTACTCCCTGGTCATCAATTAGGCCACATTCCTTCTATCTCACTCTTCTTTTTTACTGTAATATCTTGGTTTGGTTGTAAACTGACAAGGTAATTTGCATATAAGGACATCCCTCTCACTATAATCCTGATTCTTTAAAGCCACTAACCCGCAGAAGCAAAGTTTTGTTAAATAAACTAAAAATAGAAATATGTCCTATCTAAACAAGGTAAACTAAAAGTTAAAAAGACACCCATATAAAGACCATATTGGAACCTATGTGGTTAAATGATTGTTAGGCTCGATTAAATAGGCTAATCAAACTCTTAAACGTATTTGTTTAGGCTAAATTTGGACTGCACCTACAAGCTAAAAATGTCACATTTTCTATGTATTTTTCAAGGCTAACTAAAGTTAAGCTTTGCCTAATCTGCAATTGTCTTAAAAATATGTCCACAGTGTTCCACTGTTCGGGTGGTAATCATGAAACTCCTCAGAGGTAGCTTTATGTAAAATATATCTGTACTATCATTGCCTCTCCCTTAACTTTGATCAAAGTAGTGAACTGTAAACCGCATTTGAAGTACCAAACATGTAATAGATTGACAAAACCAACATTGGTATACCCTGGTCACGCTATTGTGCTTCTCCCTTTTGTTTCAATGAGATAGGTCAATAGTGCTCCAGCATTGCCTCACTATAACTTACAAGTTTTTGGGATGTATAAATATATTTTCAAAAATATTCCTTCCCAGTTGGCACACACCATTTATCATACACATGTGCACCACTGATACAGAATTGACACAACTGTGACTTAAATATTGTAGCATGGACCCAATATTAACATATTATGATACTTAAAGCTTGTTTTTAAGAGGCCAAGAAATGACTCCTTTGATCTGCAACAGAATTCCTTTGCACATTTTTACTTCAAACAAACCAAACTTTCTCAGCAAAGCTAAAACAAGATTCAACAGGGATGGTGTGAATGCACCCAAACACTATGCTCCCCAAACTCATTACTCAGTCCAGCATGTGGGATGCTTGAAAAAAAAAGTGAAAATGATGGCATGACATTTTCTGATTAATTCAGCTGACTACATAAGGGCACTCAAAGCATTAAAATTAAATTCCCTGATATTCAATTGATCCTTTAATACATAAAGACAAATCCTTACTGTGAAGGGTGTAACTCACCACATTGCAAACACCACTGATCCCAATACACATGCACTATTCAAACAGGGAGAGTGTTAAAAGTAAATGACATATTTCATTGCAGTGACAGGACTTGATCTACAATCCCCCTTAATTTCCACATTTACACCCATGTTACATGTGTTTCTTACAAATGGCCAGATGGGAAGCAGTTTGACAGCACTTTAAAAAAGGTTTTAGAGTCTGTTTAGAGGAACTTGAGAATTCTTCTAGAAGATCATTTGTGAGGTCAGATAATGATGCAGGATGAGAAGGCCCTTACAGTCTCTGCTGTAATTCATCCCAAATTTGTTTTATAAGGTTAAGGTCATGGCTTTGTGCAGGCAAGTAAAATTATTCTACACCAACTTTGCTCTTCTGTGTCTTTTTTTGCCCTGTTGGTTCATAGTGGAACAGCAAGAGGCCATATCAAAATTGTTTCCATAAAATTGGTTGCATCAAACTGTCCAATAATTCTTGGTATGGTGAAATAATAAGATTGACTTTCACTGGAACTAAAGGACCAAGCCCAACTCCTGAGGCACTACCTACACCATAATTCCTTCTGCACCAAACTTCACACTTCAGGCAAATGTAATTTACTTGGCAACTGCCAGACCCACTCTGGTCATTGGATTGCCAGACAGAGAGGTGTGATTTGTCACTCCAGAGAACACATTTCTGCCACTCTAGAATCCAGTGGTGGCATGCTTTACCCATTCTATCCACCATTCTTGAGCTAATCTACAGGCCACATGAAGATGAGAGGTCTCAAGCTATCGACTCTGTTGACCGATGAGCAAAAAATTGTTCAGTCATCCACTATTATTCCACTATTATATCAACATGTTTCTCAATCCACAACAGAATTGTAAAATGTCATAGTCCTAAGCAGTATACTCTACCTTTTACTCTACCTGATGATATGAATGAGAATGTAGCCACCTGTCTATTTAAAAACCCAGCTTGCAGCCCATGAAATCAAACCACTTGGCAATAAAGTGACACATGCAGGAATGAGGCAGGGCCCTGATAACCAAAGATGGCATTTGTTTGAACAATTGCCCACTGCCTCCAACAGCTGAATTAGACTCTGCCTGGGAACTGGCTCAAGGCAATCTGCAAACAGAGACGGTCAGCTCCACACCTGTTCCCTCTTATGAATGCTCAAGTTTTTTGGAGGAATAAAAATCAATGTGGCCGTCTCTTAACAGAATGGGACTATCAAAAGCTGGAAACAACGCAGCAGATAAAGGGAAGTGGTGGAAATCAATGTTTGTGGATGTTTTTCATGGAAAACAGGGTGAAACTGAATAAATGCATTTAAAGATCAGCTCTTTCTCCTGTATTTTCATTCAGCTCAAATGTGTTCCTTTGTAATCACTCACATTTTCACACATTTATTTGCCTTTGCACTCTACCTTCACACTGAAAATGTAAATCAAACATTCCTCATCTGTGTGGTAATTCTTTCCCTGATTTCCTTCCTTATCTCTCTCTTGCCTTGCTTTCATCCTCTCTTTCTGCATAACACTGAATTGAAAACAGGAGTGGAAATGACTGGTTGAATTGTTCTTTATTCATGCATACTTCCTTTGTAAATGCAGAGAAGTGAAGTGTAAACTGTATTCTGCAGGTGGTTGTCATAGCGAATATATATGGAGCTGGTAAATACCGCTGGGGTTATACACAATTCCACATTGGTTTCTGTCATGTCTTCCTGCCATTCAGAACCAAACAAACCTCATCAAGACTGCCATAGCAGCACCCAACAGGAACCGGGTTGGGATTGTCATTTCTCTTTACTGCTT
This sequence comes from Crenichthys baileyi, assembly GCA_036173005.1. NCBI lineage: Eukaryota > Metazoa > Chordata > Actinopteri > Cyprinodontiformes > Goodeidae > Crenichthys > Crenichthys baileyi. The sequence continues at coordinate 330,113 of JAHHUM010000890.1, forward strand.
TCAACAAATTCAACAAAACCAGCAGCTATAGAACACAGGCAGTGATTTAACAATAACCTGAATTGGTCTGTTTGTTTCAGTTTTTTTCTTTAATCTTGTAGACTGGTTAAAACATAGATTCAGGCTAACTGCTGAACGAAGTAATCAGCCCTTCATATGTTAATTACAGATAGCAAACAGCTCCTTCATAATGACCTCCCTTGGGCCTCTGCATGGTTCTGGTGCAGTGTTGTAATGGGGTTACTCCCACTCCTCTGTGGCTTCCCAACCACCATCTATGAAACCAAATAAGCATTATTAGAGTAAACACTGAACATTTACATATTCATCATCACAAACATGACCTAAAATTGTTCTACTGAAACATTGAGATGAAAGTCTTAAGACTTTTAAACAACAACAGAGTGTGCAATGAGGCAAAATGAGTCCAGATGTCATTGTGTCACATTAAGATATTATTCCATTACACACATGTAGGAGGCCAGTCTGGTGCATGAGTAGTAAAAAGCTGTTCTAGGTTCATAGAAAAATCTTGTTTGGATTTTTTTGTCTTTTACTTTGGCAATACCATGGAAGCTGTTGTATTAATCATTACACTAATTGTTTATACTACATACAGTAAAGGCAAAAAAATAAGTAAAAATCATTAAGACTGGTAGGGGGTCAGCCTTTAAACAATTGTTTCCAGATGTTTTGTTTCCACACAGAATATCCTTTTCAGGAACCTTTTGACCTACCAAGACAATTTATTGTGAGTTTCCACAGTGGGGTACAAAATGTATGCTGTGTTAATTACATCCCATGACGCTGATCCGCTCTTCTTCCTGTAAGAGTATCACTTTAATATAGGGACATAGATCTCCATCCACAGCAACATCAGAGCTTAGAATAAAGTTAAAAACTGAGAAATCTGACCAGTTCAGTATTAATATGAGATTGTTTAATCATGTTATGGTTTAAAGCCCAAGAATTCTCACTCAGACTTTGAAGAACATATTGACATATCAAGAACATATTTTCAATTAGCTGCAGTGAACCCAACTCCTGAGTGTGACTGGAAGTTTCAGTCCCAATAATTAAATCTGTGATTTGCTGCTTTTTCACAAATGTCAGCCACCAATAATAAACCTTTGCAAAATGGAAAATTCCTGTAAATTTGTGGCAGGGGTCAGCACATTATATCATTTATAAGTTCCAACTGGAAATATTACAAATTAGATCTTGTGGCACGTGATATTAAAACAAACACAATCTCTCCTGTCAAAGTAATGTCCGTCTCACAAAGTGTTTTAGTTAAATCTATTAGAATGTTTGTTTGAGACTACTTTTTTAATGGGAGACAGAAAGTAGTTCTTGATGTGTTGTGTGACAGAGCTGACTTTAATGGACTGCAGATCTGGTTTGTTACAAATACATTAAGGAAGCCTCTATTACTTTTGAACTGCTTGTGTGGCAGCATTTTGTGTAGTAGAACTCTTTCCTTGAAGGAACTGTGCTGGACAGAAAAATACGAACGACTTGTAAACACTGTGAGAAAACTGCAACTGGCAAACCATGAGCCACTAACAATGCTAAAGGTGGCATCCATTTAGCAGCTGTGTAATGGTGCTAAACAAAAACACATTCTTTAAAATACAGTTTGAGGTTTATGAAATCTTTAATATGTTTGTGAAACACACAGGAGAGCCTTTTTGATGCTCTTTAATAGTAGCATCATTTTAGGTTGTTTTTTTTTGGAAACCCACTATTGTTTTATTATCCTTCCTCTTGAGCTGGACATAGATATAGTTTTATATAGACAGCAGAAAAAAATCCAATCAATTGGTTATCTATGTTCCAACTAAAGCTGCACCAAATTAATTCAGCTCAGTTTTTTTTAAATAGCACAAATTCACAAACATATTGTCTCAAGACACTTCATAAAAAAAGGCAGTTTAATTGATTCATGCAGATTCCAGGTTGATTACATACATTCCAATTGATTCTAGTTATGAAACGATGCAGTCAAATTCAGTTTATTATTCAAGTTGCAATGTTTTCTATGTAAGGTAGGGATGGTTACCAGATTTGGTACTTTTATAGGTACCAACCTAATTCTGTCTGTACTACCGACAACAAAGCAAGCAGGGCTGATAGAAAGCGCTCGAAAGTATGGCTCCACTTTTCAAAAAGCGATGCAGATTACGCTCACTGCAATATTTGTGACGCGTAGTGCAAGGTCAGCGGCTGGAATACCTTTAATCTGAGGAAGCACCTGGTTAAGCACAAAATTTTTCTCAAGGCTGACGAGTGCACAATTTTCAACAGCCTCAGATCTACAGCTACAACTCCTGCATTTGGCACCGTTAGCATGCCTTCATGTGTTAGCGACTCGTCATCTGCAGCCAGCAACATGGGAGAAGAAATTTTTGAAACAACTAAGATGTTACAACACAAACAGCTGGATGTTGTTTTGATATATTTTTAAAGAAATAAATATGTTAAATTGAAAAAGGTTGAGATTTTTTTATTAAACAAATTAACATTTATTACCATATAAAAACACACAAAAGAACCGAAAATTGGTGCCATTGAGTACCGATACCGATTCCCAGGTACCGGGCATGGTACCTGGCATGGTAGATGTGTAAGGTACCCATCCTAATGTAAGGAAATCCAGCAGATTGCATCAAGTCATTGACTTAAATTAAATTTATAAAATTATAATTTCTTGAAAATAGTGATTGCCTTTGTTTCTAAACTACCTAAAACCTGCCCTTGAACAACCATTTCCCCTGCCTTGCTTGAAAAGGTGAAAAGTTGCCCCCCACTGTGGCTCGTGCACATCTCAGTAATTTTGTTAATTGCTTCTGCCAGAAGATTCACCATCAAGATCTGACTTTATACCCAAGCACCTTCTCAGGCTTTAACCTGTACATACAGTATGATGTCTTTCATGCATTTTCATCCCATTCATACTGTCCTTTGTCCCCTTTTGGGTTGAGCTTTGTATTTTGACCATTTGAAATAAGCAATGGGAAGATGTTCAGAATGTATCACACACACTGACAAAAACAGACAAGAAAGGCAGAGCTGTTGCACAGCACAAATTCCTCCTTTGCATCCATGTCTTGTTTGTACATTGGGGATGTGGCAGAATCTCATGTTTCACCAGTGCTTGTCACATAGCTGCACCACTACATCGTCTAGTGCTGTCATCCCTGCAAACCAGTTGTTAAAAACAGCATGCGGTGAGCGGTTGGACTGCTTTGCATCTTTCAGTTGGTGTCACAAACAAGAGGCAAAGGGGAATAAATCAGACCAGGCACAGGATCTACATTTCTCTGTTACTTTCTTGTGCCATTCTTTGTGTGAAAACTTTTTTATTCTCCCAGCCTCTTGAGTGATGTAACATGACACCAAACTGATGTCTATCACATTCCTCATTACACCTCTGTTGTCCTTTCATCGGGCCACATAGAGGATTCTCTGTCTGAGGTGGTCATGTTTCTAGTCCTTCACCCTGGCCACTCTTTCACAGAAAGCTTCTCCTGCAAAAAGATTGCACAGCTTATATGAATTTCCAAAGGTCAAGCATCGGAATTTGCACCAGTTACATACAGAAGAGCAGAAAATGTAGTACAGTTGGCTGGTAATGACATTTTGGTCATGGCTGCACCAGTTTCGACAGCTTTGTTGAGAGGGAACAGAAATCTGGAATATGAACAGCTCCTGCAGTGCCTAGCAAAAATATTGACACCCCTTAAACCTTGTTTCACATTGTGTTTCATTACAACCACAAACATTAATGTTTTTTAACCTGGAATTTATGTAATAGACAAACACAAGCCCAACATTGTGAAAGGAAAGGAAAAAAATATGCGGCTTTTAATTTTTTTGACAGTCAAAAATCTGAAAAGTATTATTTTCATTTGCATTCAACCGTCTATCTATAAGTCATTTTATAGATTTTTTATACCCAGTCATTCTTGCGTGATTTGAGGGAACACTGGTGACTATTTCCAATGAGTGAGAGTCGGATTTACCCTGATGACCCACAACATAACCCAGTGATACCCCTGCCTCCAGAAGTCACCTATTTATTAGTTCAGTTACATGTTCTTTATATTCATCATTGAGTTGCGGAGCGCTGTTGCGGCGCGCTGTTCAATCCATGATTTGAAAACAGAGAGAGCAAACCTACCTTCCACCATCACTAACAGGCCCTGTAAGGAAGCATTCATTGGAAAAGCAGTCAAAAACTCGAATATGACTCTGGAGGAGCTGCAGCTCAGCCTCAGCTCAGGTGAGAAAATCTATCACCAACAACTACTACTTGTTCACTTCACAAATTAGGGTTTTGTTCATGGAGTGGCAAGAAGAAACCTGCTGTAGAATGTGGGGCATCGAAGTCCAATTTTAAGTTTGTACAGTTATATGAAATTTTACTTTTCCCCTTCATGCTAAATATTTGGTTGAAAAATAACACTGCACAGAACCAAAAACATATAATTTTCACTGTGAATATTAGTGTTGGCAGCATCATGCTGGGGGATGCTTTTGTTTCTTTAGCAGAGACAGGAATTCTTTTCACAGTTGATGGGAAAAAATGGACAGAGTTAAATATTATTGTTATTATTATTCACTTTTATTTAAGACAAACTGGTCCAAATTATTTAAAGCAGAGTACTTCTAAAAAAAAAAAAACTCTTATTATTATTACATCTTGACTCATTCAAACAGGACATAAAACTATACATAAAGTTCCATAGTAAGGCATGAAGTGAAAGGAACATTACTCGTGACTCACAACCTGCAGCTGTCCATCTTAGAAGCCTCAGAAATAATCTAAATGCATCCTTATTTATTTTTGCAAGATGCTGTATATAGTTTAAATCCATCCTAAAAGACTAAGTAGTGCAGCAGTGTCTAATTTCAAGGGAGATAAACATAGCATTGGGGAGAGCTAGAGATGCTAATCCCGCCGAGAGTGCCACTTAAATCAAATGTCCGTCAGACCTCTAAGGGAAAAAAAATCAACATTCATGAGGCATTTAAGTTTTGTGTGCAACAGAAAAACAAGTGGAAATGGCAACTCTCAGACAAACTTGATTCTCAAAGACATTCTTCAAACTCAAGCAGGAGGGAACTGCTGCAATCGACAGGGCACTTTCACAGCAATCAGCGTCCCCTCCCCAAAGTTTGAATGGTTTGTGATGATGATTAGTTGACCATGTTGCGAGGAGCCAAGGAGTGGATGCAGATGCAGCTAATTCCGGGGGTTCATGGAATGTTGATTGTGTTGCACAGAGTGCTAGCAGCTAATCAATACAGTCAGCATCGCTAGCCCTTGCATCTTCATTTGAGGGCTTAACACCTGTGACTGCAGCCTTGTGCTAATTTCAGCTTGATTACCATTAAAGCTCATCTGTTTCTTTACATTCAACCCCCCCCACCAATTAGAGGACTTGCAGTGCAGTTAAATCAAAGTAAACAAATGTATTTTCATTTGGAAACTTAGTTAAGTAAACAATACACCACACAGTATATTGAGTGCATGCATAATGCATAAGGAGAATTTTTCTTTCGAATTATAAAGCTTCTGATGGTCAAAAGCACGAAAAAGTGGAGCTGACAGCAAATATTTCATTCCTAAAAAATGTTGCTCAAATCATTTCCAAAGATGGGTATGTTTACAGTAAATAGCACCGTTATCAGGCACAGTTTTGAATTTGGCATAGGAAAATAATTTGCATAGAAAAATGACTCCTTCTGTGTCATGCACCCAGCTCTATACACTAATGTGCTGTATAGCCTGTCAAACGGTACCTGTGCAGAAAAAGCGCTCGCGGCTATCATTCCCTGGCCTTTGTTTTCCTTTCGTTTGAAGCAGCAGCCGGGCCAGAGAATGACTTCATTAATGCAGAACCTATTTCTCCCAAATCAAAAGAAACACCCAACCCAATGTAATGACAACCGCTTCCCTCCTTGCCTCTAGTCTTTCTCATTTGCTCATCACAGGAAAGGAGGTCAAGGACGAGCCAGCGTACAGTAGAGTAATGCTCAGAGTCAATGTGGGTCATGATGTTTCCTTTAGCAAAACTGCGGAAGTGGTGCAATGTTTGCTTTCATCACATAACTACCTCATGATGTACAACCATAAGATTTTGTTGAGTTGTTTTGCACAGCAGGTGAACAAACCTTTTAGTGACACATGCTTATTCATTGATGGTGACCCTCACAATGGTGTAACTTGCTGCCCACCCCCTGACCCTACCATGCAATAAATGGATGGATGGATGGATGGCTCTATGAATGAATTTGACTATTTGCAGAACCCAAATATATTTTATGTATTGCTGTGTGGGATAGATGTTGAAGGGCTTTCTTCTGTAATATGCTCCTTTTATCAACAGTCATGTGTGAATGGATGAAATTATAATTCTTACTAGGAATTTGTGTCTGACATTGGAAAGCCTGATATACATGCATTAAGTGGTCCTTGTTCAGTCTCTTTTGCTCGTTGCAACATGTTTGCTCTGCTTACATTCACCAGTATATTAGAAGGGGTACTAACTGTTTTTGTAATTTAAGTACAGGATTAAGATGGAATTTCAATAGACCTTAGCAAAAATCTGCAAAGGCCTGGTATGAGTACTGTATTATGTTAAGATAAGGCCACATGTTATGGACTTATCCCCTGTGCTCTTTAGTTACATAGTGTATTTAGCTGCTCTTTGCAGATGGTGACCTGTTGTGAGAATCTGCTCAAACCACTGATGGTTTTTGTCTCTGTTGTCTGAGCCTTAATAAAGCCAATGTGAAAAAGACATTACTTATTTATTGCACATGAGAATAGGTTAAAAAAAGGATATTGAATAAATTATGACTTAAAAGAAAAGAAACTCCTACAGCAATCACACTAAAACCTACATTACCTTGCAATGTATATCATTGGAATAATTTTGTTTTAAAACACTTTCTTCTTTCATTGTGGTTTGTTGTATGTTTTTAACAAAGTTGTTTAATCTCGACAAATAGAGTGTATAACTTCTCAAAATGTATAAAAGTCTTCCAATTATTTCATGAGAGGAGGTAAAAAATACTTTATTCCAACTTTATGGGCAACAGGGTATTTATAACCACTGCAATTTGATGATGTTACAACCACAGATTTCAATGTACTTTGACATAAACATTTGTCAAGTGCAGCTTGCATCCCCCTAGTCGATACTTTGCATCAAACGCAGCTTTAAGGGTTTCGGGGCACTACTACATTTATAGCGACTCAAATATGTGTCCATTCATCTTTGAAAAAGTAGCTCAGGCTTAGTTTGACTGAACGGACAGCATCTCTGAATATCATTAGTCCGTTTTAGATCTGGACTTTGGGCCATTATAAAACATATATATATACAGGGGTTGGACAATGAAACTTAAACACCTGTCATTTTAGTGTGGGAGGTTTCATGGCTAAATTGGACCAGCCTGGCAGCCAGTCTTCATTGATTGCACATTGCACCAGTAAGAGCAGAGTGGGAAGGTTCAATTAGCAGGGTAAGAGCACAGTTTAGCTCAAAATATTGAAGTGCACACAACATTATGGGTGACATACCAGAGTTCAAAAGAGGACAAATTGTTGGTGCACGTCTTGCTAGAGCATCTGTGACCAAGACAGCAAGTCTTTGTGATGTATCAAGAGCCACGGTATCCAGGGTAATGTCAGCATACCACCAAGAAGGACGAACCACATCCAACACGATTAACTGTGGATGCAAGAGGAAGCTGTCTGAAAGGGATGTTCGGGTGCTAACCCGGATTGTATCCAAAAAACATAAAACCACGGCTGCCCAAATCACGGCAGAATTAAATGTGCACCTCAACTCTCCTGTTTCCACCAGAACTGTCCGTCGGGAGCTCCACAGGGTCAATATACACGGCCGGGCTGCTATAGCCAAACCTTTGGTCACTCATGCCAATGCCAAACGTCGGTTTCAATGGTGCAAGGAGTGCAAATCTTGGGCTGTGGACAGTGTGAAATATGTGTTGTTCTCTGAGGAGTCCACCTTTACTGTTTTCCCCACATCCGGGAGAGTTACGATGTGGAGAAGCCCCAAAGAAGCGTACCACCCAGACTGTTGCATGCCCAGAGTGAAGCATGGGGGTGGATCAGTGATGGTTTGGGCTGCCATATCATGGCATTCTCTTGGCCGAATACTTGTGCTAGATGGGCGTGTCATTGCCAAGGACTACCGAACGTTTCTTGAGGACCATGTGCATCCAATGGTTCAAACATTGTATCCTGAAGGCGGTGCCGTGTATCAGGATGACAATGCACCAATACACACAGCAAGACTGGTGAAAGATTGGTTTGATGAACATGAAAGTGAAGTTGAACATCTCCCATGGCCTGCACAGTCACCAGATCTAAATATTATTGAGCCACTTTGGGGTGTTTTGGAGGAGCGAGTCAGGAAACGTTTTCCTCCACCAGTATCACGTAGTGACCTGGCCACTATCCTGCAAGAAGAATGGCTTTAAATCCCTCTGACCACTGTGCAGGACTTGTATATGTCATTCCCAAGACGAATTGACGCTGTATTAGCCGCAAAAGGAGGCCCTACACCATACTAATAAATTATTGTGGTCTAAAACAGGTGTTTAAGTTTCATTGTCCAACCCCTGTATATAATGCTTTTAACTTTATTTATGGGTTTATTTGTAGTGTTTGGCTTTTATGCATTACACTTTCTGCATTTTTGTTAAAAGAAAAAGAAAAGACAGAAGGTAGAAAGAAAAGAAGAAAAGAGGGTTTATACAGGAGGGTGTGTGTGTGTGTGTGTATTTGCGTTGGGGGTTTCCTTTCATATTCCCAGCATGAATCCTGCAGAAAGTCATTACCTACGACAATAGACTTTCTGCTCTATTTGCCTGTCATATTTTTCCATCTGGCCTCTGGAGTGTGCCATGCTTGGTCCAGAGTCTAAAGAAGTGGCCCCAGACAAACAACTCTTTCTACTGCTGCTACAAACCTGCCTTTGTCTCTGTCTGAAGATGTGCTGGGAAGACACAACTGACATTTCTCTCCTGCTCATAACAGTCTCGCGCAGGAAGGCCACCGAAGGTGAGGATGCTCTCTCCTATGATTGTCATGGGTGTCTGCTGCACCGGCGATTTCACAATGGAAGCCTCTTAGTAAGACATCTTATCCAGCAAAACTCAATAATCAATATTCAGTCTCACAAGGCATGAAAGCTCTAGAGACACCAGGTCTGTGCTGCAGTGCAGAGCTTTTCATTAGGACTGAACAATGCAATTTATCAGTCACATTGAAAAAATATAAAACTGTCTAAATTAAGTGATGAAAACCTGAGAATAATTCCCCAAATATGTCTGTAACAGAGAGCGTAACCATATCTCACTTCTCTCCAACAACTAAGTGACTGAAAGGAATTTGTGGATCCAAACAAAACACTTGGCAAACTATAGGAAAACTCCAGTCCTTCTGCTGAAACCCCAGTATTTGGGATCTTTTCAGACCATGGTGGGAGAGATCTCACCTTTCCTCCCATCTCTCCTTCCAGTGTTTCATATGGTTTTTGTATTCTGCTTTCAGTAAGCAGTGGGAGGAAGACAGGAACCTTCCTGGCATGGGAGTCCTTTTGTTGTCTTGGTGACTTGAGTCTCGGTCTTACCACATCGTCACTCATCTCCCCAGGAAGAAATTGAAAGGCTCTAATTTGACGTAGAAATTCATCTCACTGCATACACGCACACGCACACACACACCACACACACACACACACACACACACACACACACACACACACACACGATACAGAACAACACACCACAGTTGCCACTAAACCCCCCAAAGTCTTCCTCCTGGCATTCTTCCTGCACCCTAATGTTCCCCAGAAACAGGCCTGATTCCCCGCTCATCTGTATTTGTTTAAGTGAAGATTATTTTTCGGTGTGTGTCTGTGGCTTTGAAATACCTCCTCTGTATGTTTGGGATATGTTTGTGTTTTCTGCTCCAAGACAAAGCCTCCTTGTGATTCCAGTGACTGTATCCAATTTTGGTAGACATTGCTCAGATTTGCATAGCAAAGTGTCCCACCTGCTCTGTGTTTGTCAAACACAGATAGACGGATACAGTGTCTTTATTTTAAGATCAGAGATTTGATTAAAAGATTACTAATTTATCCTCACAAAGCTTGGGTGTCTTGGGGGCTGCATGTTTTCGGATTTGTAAAGATCTTGAATTCTGCTGCTGCTGATGTGAACAGATAGGCCTATGTAAAAAAAAAGCTATTGATAGAGGCTAAATGAGACTTTTCTATGTAATGATTTTGAGGAAGCCTATGGCAGACATTGTCATCCTGTATCTTTTTAATTAACAGCCTTCATTGGAAGTCTCTGGTTTCGGACATGAGGATCTGTTAAAAGACTTATTATCTTACCTGCAGTAAATAATTAACCTTGGCCTTTTCATTTATAATAAATCCAGATTAGCTGGTCCTGAAAGCTAAACCTAACGGTGAGCCCAAGAAGGTTCAATACCAAGTGGACTTCTACTGTCAGTTTCAATTTCAAATATTATTTGATGAACAGCCCTGAAGTTTGCATTTGACCGTTTATTTCACTGAAGCTGGTTTAAAAATCAATTGTGTTATCGCAAATACTATATACAGTCATGTGAAAAAATTAGGACAGCTCATTAAATATTCAGCTTTTTCAAAAGTAAATGTTTACATATTGTTGACTAACTGTTTTAAAAAATATTTTTGTAAAGAAAGTGATTTAATGATAGGTAAACATCCAAATTACAAATCAAACAAAATATGCAATCAGAAATGTGTATTCTAACTTAGGAAAAAAATGACTTGTGACTAGGGGATACAGATCCTTTTCATATCCTGGAACAGTCTCCCTCTTTCTGTGAGGTCTGCCAGAACTTGAAGAACTGAAATCTCAAATCATCGTTTTACAATGGCTTTTAACTTTTAAAAGTAGGCCAGTCCTTGCACTCTCTTTGGTCTTTTATTCTTTAATTTATTGTATTTATTGTGTTGTTATTGCTTACTGCTTTTATTATTATGATTTTAACTAGTAGTTGTATTTACCTGTGCAGCACTTTGGTTGTCTTATGGTATGTTTAATTGCTTTAGAAGTGTTGATTGATAAAGCCATGAACTGTAGCAAGAGACAGTTTTAGGTCCCATGGTAAGATGTTTAGGTTTTTGGAGACTTCTTTCGGTATCTTGCCATCTTCAGACTGAGCTTGCTTGGAGATCATGCCAAATCTGGGAGATCTGGGCATGTTAGCAGATGTTATAGATGTTCTCCCCTTCCTATTCAATATAGTGAAACGGCTGATTTTGAATCCTTTTGAGATCTCTTTAAATCGATTGCCAAACTCAGGTATGTTCTTTCTGAAGATCTCAGATAACTCTTTGGATCTCACCATGGTGTTTGGTCTCACTTTAACAGTGAGGAACACACTACGGCAAATGTCTGGTGTTTAAACAGGACAAACAGGACAAACAGGACTAGTAATTATCATGTAATTTTACACATTGTACAGTTGGTCATAAATTAAATATCCATATATCGAGATAAAAACTTTGCTTATCCATTTATTGAGATTCATTTCTTTTTCAAAAGAGAACTAGGAGGTAGGAGGTAATCTGTCATCAATAAAGTTACTGCGTGAAACATATACTGAGAACAGAACACGTAAAGAGTTTTCAATTAGAGTAACTGTCTGATATCCACCATTTTCCTACAAGCAATAAGCTTTGATTAGATTATGGGCAGGACTTTTGGTTTTCTGAGCTACATTGTTACATGTAAACATAGGCTCTCCTACAGAGCAAAAGCAGATTAAAAACATATTTTTACACCTATAACAGGATAATACAATCATACTAGTCCATTCATCGTTCAAAGATCAGAAGGATTATCTGAAACAAGAGTCTCCCATTACATATATCAGCATATTTAACTGCTTCTTCAACTCTTTTGCAATAGACGTAAAAGCTCAGAACAATCTAAAATGTTCTGTGGCATATGAATACTCATACAGTAAGAAGTTTAGTTGTGTTTTGTTGAAGAAGGTCAGTTACAAAATGTGTAGCTCAAGTAGGAGTAGCAGAATTAGAGCCCAGTCAAAGCCTCTCTGGGCTTGGATCCCAGTTTCATCGCCAGAATAAATGTAGACAGTTGGCTGCTCTTGTGTTGTGGGATTAGGGCAATGTTGCAGCCACTCAGCTGGGCTGCAAGTTGCTTATAATACATATGATGCAGCACTGACAGAATATCTCTGAGGCAGATAAGGAATGAAGGTTATTAAAAAAATTCATTAAGAGTGCAGTTTTTATAGCAAGAAAATTACTGGTGTAGTAATAGAGATTTCTTCAGTTTAAGCCCACCCTATTCTACCTATTTCTTTTGGCAATCTTGGCTAAAACAATTCTATATTTCGACTTATAATAAACATCTGGCTGAAAACTTTCACCACCAATTTTCAGTCTAAATGCCGATAGACCATTTAAACACTTTAAATACGTTCAACACAACCCCACTACAAGATTTGTGAACTATCCCTCTATGATTATGGAAAGGTCTCTTCTAACTGTAGGATTTGTTTCTCCATGATGTGGCTCCCTACTGAAGAATACATAAAGACCTGATATCGCTCTAAATGTGAGGCTGTCATTGTTCTTCATCATCATCATTTCTGTTAGCATTGGCTGCTAAGAACACACACCAACATATGCGAGGAGAGCACACACTCCCAGTTCTTCTAGCTTTATGAAACATTTCCCAGGAGGCTTAGAGAGTGTCACGTAGATCATTTTCTCATTTCTCTTTCTGATGAAAGCTTGTTTTGAGACCCCCGCCTTCCTGCAACCGCTTTGAAAGCACAAACTAAAGTGACTGGAGTGAATGAAGATGCTCAACAGGATATCATTGCTGTCAAGGCGATATTACATTCCAGGAATTGTTCCTTGGACCCTTGTTAAATTTAATTACGCTGCAACCGCATCATCAACATCATCTGCATACAAATTGCACAGCAATTTAATGAAAAAAAAGTTCAACAATATCTTGCTGTTGAGGTAAGAAATTATTAAGAAGCAATAAATATCTGCATTTATCATTACTGAAGCAGTTTGTCACTCCTAAACCAAGCTCGGATGATATTTAAAGCCAAAGTATCGAATAATCTCCTTCGCTGTGAGCTGACCTGTTCTCAATATCATGGGGTGAGGAGGAACCAATTCCCCTCCACTTCCCAGATATGTGACCTGAATCCCATCTGGCAGTGGTGGACAGGAATGAACAGAGCGATAAGGAAGTCCAGACCCAGTCACCCACTGCCCGTCAAAGACAGCCAGACGTGTGACAGATCATAAAATTAACAGGCTGCTCCCTTTTTGACATACGGAGACATTGCACAAACAGAACTGCAGCCCAGAGATAGCAAGCAAGGCAATCACCAGGAGAGACAGGGGGTCAGGAGGAAAGGAGGCAGAGGAGACGACGGCCAATTTATTGTGCTCGAGCAATACTACTGTTTCCTGAAACATTACTTAAATGTTACAGGGAAATGATGCCAGTTTTGCTGTTTGATATCAAAAATTGCATTTCCCTTGAAACATTTGCTGCAAGTGAGAGTAATCCTTTCCACCTAAAGACAGACGGAGAGCAGAGAATCCGTACGTTGCCAGCAGATGCCAGATTTCTGTAAATATCCAGACAGTTTCTTCGTTCTCCAGAAGACTTTTAACAGTCTGATATCACAATGCTCATATAGTTGCCTACCTTGCAAGAGTAATAATATCCCATTAACCTTTTCACAAATAAAAACTTGAAAAGTTTGGTGTGCACTGGTATTCAGCCCCATCACTCTAAAACCCCTAAATAAAATACAGTGTGCCGAATTTCCTTCAAAAGTCACTAAAAGTTCACTTGTAAGTAATTTCATTGAAGCATATATATCGCTGTTTTTTGTAGGCCTTTGATGTTTATTGAAGAACATTAGGGAAGAAAAACGATCAGGAAGTTCAGTGAACACTTTACATGGGTTAGGGATAAAGGTTAAAGCAGGGTAGGATATAAATACAACAAAACATTGCAAAGACTATTACTCAATCCACAATATTAAAATGGAAAGAGAGCAGCGAAACTGGAAGGCTAGCTACAGACTAGCTACAGCTGCAAACCATGGCCTTCCCCATAAATTGAAAGAAGAGCATTAATCAGAGAAGCTGCCAAGAGGTCCACCATAGCTCTGGAGAAGCTGGATTGATCCACAGCTTAGGTAGAGGACTGTTGACAGCCATCAGAAGTTCCATTTGCAGTTTGCCACAAGCCATGTAGCGGACACAGCAACAAGTGACTAAAACTGCTTTGGTCATATGAGACCAAAAGTTCACATTTTGGCCAACGTGAAAAACGTCATCTGTGGTCAAAAACTGAAACTGCAAACCTACCACAGTTTCACTTCATTGTACACTAATTCTTGACCCACACACAGAAAAGGCTAGGAAACTAAGTCAATTTTAAAATATTTATTTAAAAAAAATTATAGACTGTGTTACAGTTGAAGATCTGAACACCATTCAAGATGGATTCTATGGGAAGAGAAAGAGCACTGGCAGTAAGTTAGGAGTAACTTTTGAATACATTGTACTTGTCCGAGGGGAGTTGTTGCAGGCTACGATGGTGAGGAAGATGGCTTGTAATACTGGTGAGGGCACTTCCAAGGGTACTTGAGTGACGACAAAGGAATGAGGTAAGTGCTCCGAATCTCTGTTAAGGTAAGTTCCCAGCTGTTCTTGACCATCCGTCATCAAATAAACATCTCTCAAGACCTTATAGGCAGCATCTTGATGAGGATGATTAGACACACCAAGGAATGCACCACAGAACCGAAACTGAACAAACAATAACCGCAACAACAGCACACAACAGTCCCAGAACTATACCCACAGTGAAACGGTGGTGGGTGCATCATGTGGGGGTACAGTTCTTTTTCATCAGGGACAGGAAAGCTAGGCAGAACTGATAGTTCACCTTCCAGCGTGTCAAAGACCCCGAACATAGAACAGGAGCCACAATGCAACAGTTTAGATCAAAGCATGATTATGTGTTAGAAGGGCCCACTCAAAGTCAATTCAATTCAATTCAACTCAGTTTTATTTATATATTCACAACACCAGTCGTCTCAAGGCACTTCACAAAAGTCAGGTACATACATTCCAATTAGTCCTAACCATTGAACAGTGCAGTCAGAGTTAGTTATTTTTTCAAATTGGATAAAAAGTTTTTCTGTCTAAGGAAACCCAGCAGATTGCATCCAGTCAGAGACTTGCAGCATTCCCTCCTCCCGGATGAGCATGTAGAGACAGTGGACAGTCACTGGCGTTGACTTTGCAGCAATCCCTCATACTGAGCATGCATGTAGCGACAGTGGAGAGGAAAAACTCCCTTTTAACAGGAAGAAACCTCCAGCAGAACCAGGCTCAGTGTGAGCGGCCATCTGCCACGACCGACTGGGGGTTAGAGGGAACAGAGCAGAGACACAAAGAGAACAAAGAAGCACTGATCCAGGAGTACTTTCTATGGGAAGGAAAAGTAAATGTTAATGGATGTAGCTCCTTTAGTCGTTTCACCTAGAAAGAAAGAACATATAAACTCTGAGCCAGTTTTCAAGGTTAGAGTCTAAAAGAGAGCACATATAATTAGTTACAGTAAAAGCTCAGTCAATCGCCATGTCTAGGAGAGAGAAAGGGTTAAACACTAAAAGACAGGGCCATGTGGATCATCGGTAGAGGGTGAGCATTAAGTTGTTGCCAGCAGAAGCTCGGACGATGCCCCTCTCCAGAAAGGTGTCACAGGTAGACACAGAGTCAGGCCAGGTGTAGCTTCTAGGAAGAGAAAAGAGAGAGAACAAAGTTAAAAGCTGAAATAACAGCAAATAATGCAAAATTGGAGAGTAGTGTGAGAATGTAGCGAAGAGGGTGAAAGTGGTCATTATGTCCTCCAGCAGCCTAAGCCTATAGCAGCATAACTACACAGAAAGTTTCAGTTCAGATTATTTAGTTAAACAGCACTTATTTTCAACAATGTCGTTTCAAGGCACCCCACAAAGGGTCCCACTGATGGTCATTGTTATACTAAAAACCACAAGGATTGGGATACCTCTCTCTGTCAGACTGATTATAACCATTGGAAAAGAGAAGGTGTCATACAGGTAGCAGAAATGGAGGGTGTGTTTGCACCTCAACCATAACTGAGCCCGTTTAGGCTAAACCTGACTCTTAGTTCACCAATAAAATGCATTTTAGTTTGTGGTTGTAACTGACAAAAAATAAAAAGTCCAAAGTACATTTTTTTGGTCTGTTTTTATTTTGGCTTTAGTAAAGCATCTATTGATATCTTAAAAAAGGTGCTACATAAGTTGAATTCTACATTAATCGTATTATTATATTAAAAAAGGACAAAGCCTACAAATTGCAACCGAAGAGAAACAGAAAGGTTTTTTTTTGTATTCACCAAGGTTCTATCCCAGACATAATTCAAAGATATTCATCACGTCTGCTTTTTCAGACCATCTGAACTGCTCTGCAGGATATCCAATGGGCCTCTGCACCGGCCGTCTCTGCTCCGGCTGATAACCTGTTACCAAAGAGAACCCCTGCATCACTGCAGGCAAAAGGAGCACAATGTTTGGAACACATTTTCTGCTTGAATGGACCCAGTGTCTTTGGAATTCTATTGAGTCTGCCGCTGGTTGGAGTGAGGATAAAAAATGAGAGAGGTCCACGTTGGAGAGATGTATGATTGTGCTTTCACTGATGGAAGCTGAGATTGGGGGGACTGGGAGAACGGGTGGCTTTGGGCTCCAGGGTGCACAACCTGGTCTTTTGTCTCTGCGGCTTTCACAGCTGAAATGTCAAATCTGCTCTTTTTTACTCAGATCAAATGATTCTCTTTTTTTCAAATCAAATACACTGCACAATCCCCTATTGGACTTATTTCAATCATTGCTTCAGCTTTATTCTTTCTAGTCACTTTTTGTTTTCTTTTTTAACTTTTCTTTTGGTCCTCGTTTCTATACATCACGTAATGTGTCTGCCTTTGTCTGCCTGTAGCTTAAATTAAACGTCTGTCGCCAAACTTTATCAAACATAACAAATTTCATTTCCATTTTCAAGTAAATCCTATTCAACAAAGTATTCAATCTTGAATTCAATCCTATGAAATTCATTTCCGCAAAATGAGTGATGTAGCACATGTTATAGATGTGACTTCATTAGACAGATGGTGTAAAAGCCTATGTGATGAAGCCACACAAGAATACTGATTTGTAAATACATATGTGCCCTCGCTGAAGACCAAACAGTGGGAAAGATGTTGCTGAGATTCATCATTCTCACAATTTTACTATGCATAACATGTATATCGCAAAGAACAGGCTGGAGAACAAGATGTGTTAGCAAAGTACCATAGATTTCCACTCTGTTAATGTATCATATGTGGTGACAATTGTTGTTTAATGCAGCATAAAATGTTTTAGCAGCTAAAGAGGTGGTAAAGTGGTCAAACTGTTTCATTGCACCAGAAGCAACTTTTTCAATAAAAACTTGTTGAGATGGAGATACTGAATTTTATTTTTCCAGAGGCTAGACACACCACTCATTATCTGATGTGTTTTGTTCGCTATAAACCCAGAGCTGAAAGACAGTAACACTATTTAATTATTTGGTATTTATTCACTAGTCACATAGTTATCGCAACATTCATATCGATGTTTTCCTAATATCATGCAGCCTTACGGGAGAGTATTAATAATTCCCATTAAATGGCACAGGATTAGAATGGAACATATAAAGGATTTCCAACCAGAGTAAATCTCTTATATTAAAAGCAAAGCTGTGTAAAAAGTGAAACTTTTAAAGTATTATAGGTAACACTGTTTTGTTGATTTTAAAATGCCTGGCTTTTCAATCTGGTAGTTTATCTGCCCCAGAAATAAACCTTTTATTTTCAGTAAATATTTCACACAAGTAGTTTAATGTTAGTATACCACCTTTTCCTAGATTGAAGTCCTCTCTGGACCGTATAGTTTGCTGTGATATTAACGGCTTGTAACGTATAACAAACCACACTTAAAATATCTTGAACTATTCCTTTAATTCCTCAAAACGTGGATCAAGTGATATAATTAGAAACAACCTACAGGTATGCAAGTTGAAAAACCAGTTGGATTTCCTAACTGCTGTGTTTAATGACTACACTAGCTGCTGTTAGCCATACACAATAATGACTATGTATTTCTCCACATTATAAACATTTAAACAAAAAAGCCATGTTAGATTTTGAGGTGAGGGTTGGTCCTTAACCTGTCACTTTCCCCTTGATGTTCTGACTGCATTAATCATTCTGTATGATTTTTTCAGTTTTAACTTTGAAATGCAGCACAATAGTGCAACATTACCTCTCACCTATGTCAGAGTTGTAAATATTGCATTGATTTATTTTTCTCATATGTGTTTTTATTGAAACACTTATGCATTTTAAACATCTTCTGTATCCTCCTGCTTACCATTTTCACAGTTAATCGGTTTATAATATGATAACATTAAACCTGACATGCGTTTGTGAACTGTTGTTCACAATGTCATCAGTGTATTATTTGCATATTGCCCACAAAACTCAAAGTAGTGATTAATGTGAATAAATCCTCAATGCTTCAGACAGGGTGAGCTGCTCTCTTCACCAGAACTAGCATTGTCACGGTACTGTGAAGAGACCACAGTTATGAAATGCCACATTGAATTTAGACATTATGTTGAGACACCAGAGTTGTCATGCTGTGTGAGATTTATAGCATAATGAAACAAAAGGGGTCCACACTGTGGCCTGTCTCGTTTAGCCCCTTTCGTTTGTTTCCCATAATGCTGGGCCACAGGGAGTCAAGTGCTTTGAATGGTCCTCTCCCTCAGAAATAATGTGTGCCCCATGCTGTTGTCAGGAGGATTTAGCTGTTACCTTGTGAGTAGTGCCAAACGTCAGCAGGGCTTTTCTTTTTTTCCGGCAGAGTGAGCCGTCTGGCTGAGAAACCTTCTTCCCTGAGATATATACCTCCAATGAGACAAGTCTTTAGGAATGTCATGCATACTACTTCTGTATGTGAAATAAAAGACACATGAACCTAAGTCATCCTTCATCCATGCATCTGTTTTTCTGTCCTACTTGTTTCTCTTGCTGCCATGAGCGCCCTTTTATATGAATGCCTCGCTCGATAAAACTCAGTACACTGGCAAACTTAAGCCATGTAACATCCTGACTGATGGCTCCCTCAGCAGCACTCCAAATGACTGTGCCCATAACCATTACAAATTATGGAACATGAGCATTTCGCTAGCATTCAGAAACATATACTGGCGATTAATCAGGGAGGGGCACTTATGCTAGCTGTAATACATTGGCGCAAGGGACAACTGATCACTGAGGTACCCAATTGCTGCTGGGCTGTCAACTACTGGAAGATTCTGGTGATGTACTGGGTCAATAAAACCTATGACACCCGATACTGAATGGCATGAAGGGGCGGTGGATTTGTTCTCATCTCAACTTTTATAATTTGGCTGATTCCTTGGGAGAAATCATAAACATGTAGGCTGATAAGCAAGAAAAATGTAACTCTATATCCATAAGGGTCTGACTGCTCACAGGAGGCAAAACAGCATCAATTCAAATGACTTTAGAGAACTCTTTGTAGCGTTTAGTGTAACACTAATGATGCAATCTGATCACCTGATTGAAGAAAACAGGATCTCCAGCTAAAGGGACACTGCAAAAATGTTGAAGTGAGATTCTGTTTAAAAGTTAAAACATGTTAATATCAACAGGAAACTCTCCTGGATTCTTTATTATGTATAAATCCAGATTAGTTAGTCGTGGGGAGCTGGGGAGGTAGCCCCCTCCTGACCCCCCCCCCCCCATGACCGCATCAGAGACCCCCAGGCCATCTCCAAACCTCCAGTACCTGCCAAAGTAGCTCAGGTGCCAGGGCAGGACCAAGAGGACCCAACCTAGCCCCTTATTACTTAATTTAAAGGAACAGACTAAGAATACAGAGACGTATAAGACCTTGCCATTCTCAGTTGTTTTTGTATATGCTAATTATTAATATTGAGTAAATATAAAGTTTACCTTATGGGTCCCTTGTGCTCGCTTGGTCTTAAAATAACTCTGAAATAACTCTATTCTCAAAAAATGTCATACTGGTTTATCCAAACAATAATTTATGAACTTTTGAAGGGATGGTTTGGATTTTTTATAAAAGGTTCTATAAAGTCACTATTGTCAATAGCTTACTTACCTGTAGTAGTCAGACGTCATATACCTAGGAGTTATATTCAACCTAACTCAGGGTCCACATGTTTTCTTTAGGAGCTAAATGCAGGCCCAACAAAACCCATGGCAGGTGATCAACCCAGCTGTTTTCCACCTGTGAGGCCCACAAAGCAGCCTTCATGGTACCGTGAAACTCCCGCAATGGCAGTTGGTCTGTGGGTGGTATTCGGTGGTACAATGAAGTTTGACCCCCAAGTTCTCTGCCACCACACTCCACAACTCAGATGTTAACTGTCAGAGGTCAGGTCCAGAGGCACACCAAACCAGTTTAACCGAAGCTTTCACACACACGTGTGAAAGGTAATCAACTTCTTTAAAAACCCATCAAAGCCAGCAATTGGGAACCAAATGGCAAAGCCTGCCTGTGGAGACATAGCAAATTAAGGATGTCATAAAGTGAGACCTCTTCCAAATGCAAACTGGACTTGCCAGTCTTAAAAGCCTCGGGGTCTGTAAGCTGGTTGGCAGCCATGGCAGAGTAGTCCACTCCCAAATGCACAGAACTGACCTGTGCCCTGAACAGACAATCGGCCTCTAAGCGTTTTGTACAGGGGGTGCATAAGGTGAGCAGCTCAGAGAATAAAACAGTTTTAAAAGTTCACCATCCCCAAAAACTCCTGCAAGGGCTTCACAGAGGGAAACTGCCTCAACCCTGGCGGGTAAGGGAACTGCCCCTTGAGTTGTCACACGATGTCCCAAGAACATCTTGAAGGTGGGAACCATGAGGGTGGAAAACTCAGCAAACTAACGCTTGTACTCATCAACTCTGTCAAGCATGTTAGCAAGGGGCAGAGGACCTTCAAGCACACAAAGGTAGCTATCAAAATACACAGCATCAATCAAGCACCTATTAGCAACATTCACCAATAACCTGTAAGCACACAAGAAATTGGAGCCAAGAATAGGAACTGAAACAGAAGCAATCACAAAGTCCCAGCCAAACTGATGTCCATTGAAGCACACAGTCACAAACCTTCTTCCAAAGGTGTGGATAGGGGTGCCGCTGGCAGCTTCTAGCGGGTGTCCGTGACTCTGACTCAAGAGTGTCTGCAGCCAAAACCAGCAATATGCTATGCTGTGCACCTGAATCCACGAGCAGACATCATCCTGAAGCAGTGTCCATGACGAAGAGCAGCTTATCCAAGCTGCCAGCACAAACACACAGGCCCTCATTTCCCTGGTGTTGAAATGATTACAGCGGAATGCAGCACTTTGCCTTCACTCCAAACCATCGATGATAGAAGCAGAAAATGCCCTTTTTCCTCTGCTACTCCGTAACTGCAGCCACAGCGATAGTGTCACCGGCCCTTAACTCCTCATGTGAAAGCTGATATATCCGAAGCAGAGTCTTCTTAAGGGTTCTATACTTGTAAGCTTGCAGTAAGTCCTATAATACTCTCATGAACAGGCAAATAGCAGCAGAATCCAATGCCTCAGTGACATAAAAATACTTGGTATTGTCGGTTGTGATCCCGCGAAGGTGAAGCTGGGCCTCCGCATGCTGGATTCACGGCTCCTGATCGTGCTGCCAGAACTCAGGAAGTTTAATTACAGCAATCAAAAACAGCAGGAGAAACAGACGCAGGGAAAGAAACAGCAGCGGCAGCAGGTGGAGAAACAGTGGCAGTGGCTGCTGAGCTGTCCTCAGATGACATGTTCCTACTTCGGGATCACCAATGTTGATGTTGACAAATGAGACCAAGAAGGTACGCCAGGTCTCAGCTTTTTAATCTTATACTTCTGACTCAGGTCGAAGTTTGGAGGATGGCTATGTCCACGACACCACCCTGTGTTGCTCTGCGGCGCCCTGCGGAAGCAGTGTAAGTGCTGCCACTGGTTATAATTGGTACGCAACTATTGCGACAATTGTTTCTTGGCTTGGCAGAGTGGAGACATGTAAATTGGGGGTAAATCTAAAATTTTGGGTATCCACTGGATACAGGGCTATCTTAGCCAAGACCGTTGTTAAGTTTCCCATTGAAAAACTTGGCTCAGCAACAATGTTAATACGTTAATCACATTGGTTGACGTTGTCGGATGTATCAATTTGCAAGATCAGGTTAAACTCATCAGTCTGTCTTTAGCCTAATGAAGACTGGAGTAAAAGTATGGATTTTTCAAAAGCCTGTCATTTGTGCAAAGACTTCACAGATGGTGTGTGGCTATGCATGGATTTCCAGTTAAAATATATGTCTGGTACAAAATTAAAGCTGGGTAAGAAGGCAAAATATGATTGTTAGTGTATTCAGTTAGTTTTGACAGGAAATCCTTTACATGCTCCATTCTCATTACCTACCCACCAACCTTCACTTGACATTCCAATAACCATGGGCTTTTGTGTTAATGACAACCCAAAGCAAAGATGGTTTAAAGGTTCATAAAATAGCATTTGGATAACTATTATGGCATTTTAGAGACAGGAGTCAGTTTAAAAGGTTAGTCTGCTTAATTGTTATTGAACTAGTCGATAGTATAATCCTCCAGAAACAACTACTTATAATTTATACTGATGCACACACAAAAAGAGTTAACTATCACAGGTAAGATATTGTTTTCTTAAAACCTTTCTGCAATCCTGAACTCTTCATTTAAGGATGATTTTCTTCTTATTTTTCCACCTACTCTGTTTCTTAAAGGTAGAACAGAGAAAACATCATGACTGGTTCTAAGGTCTGCGATGGACTGGCGACCTGGGGTACACCCTCCCCCCCCCTCACCTGTAGACCGCTGGAGATAGGCACCAGCTCCCCACGACCCTGTACAGATGAGGTGGGTATAGAAAATGGATGGATGGTTATAAGGTAACAGCATGGAGTGCTGCTTAACAAGGAGCTTGGGGGAATTCTATTTTAAGTGGAGTTTTGAGCCTGAGTCAGGTTCTGTTGTGTTGTTGTTTATTGCCCACAAACAGCCAGGCGCAGACTGTTCACTCTAGCCGACACATTAAAGCCTGGCCCCATTTCAAAGTTTCCAAAGAGAGCGCAGTCTGCAAAACACCTGTGAGATAACACTCAGAGAGGATTAAATTGCCATTTGATTCTCACTATCTCTTTCTTGTGCTAGCTCTCTCTCTCTCTCTTTTCATGTGTTGCGTTTCAAGTAAAAACTGCGACCGTGGCATTCCTGCTGCTTCCAAAGGCCAGCCTGCTGATATCATTCAGAAGTGAGCCTCTTGGATTTGTTTATTTAATCCAATATTTATGCTCTGCACATGTTAGAGAATGCAAAACAGCTCATGCTTCTACTGGCTTTGAGATAAATCTAAGTAAAAAAAAAAGAAAAAAGCAATGGTTGAAAAATAAAACAGAAATTTGAATATATATATTGGAGTATAAAGGAGAAATTTCAATGATGGATGTTTACAGCTTACTGCAGAGAAGATAGCTGGAGTGAAACCTGTGAAGAATTTTCCCAGCTGAATTGTGCTCAGTAGTGTCATAGTTCATTTGCACTGTTGCTTGTTGACAGACTAATTGCCACGTCTGGTCAGAGCTTAGGCAAATTGCAGTAAAAATTTAAAAACTATGTTAAAAAGCCCCAAATTATTATTATTATTATTATAAGATCACATGGCCAAATAACAGACTTAAGTAAAAACAAGTTGAAAAGTGACTTTACTTTTAACATGAACAGCAACATCCTTGCGTGTTAGAATTTCAACCCATATAAGAGTATTGCTACAGTACATTCAGGAAAACATCCTAAGGATTCTCTCCTCCTTTGATTTACTCTGATCTCCTCCCAGTTGGCTACGTGTCTGTCTGCTCCCCCCCATACTGAAACCTAGCCATAATGTTCTCTCAGATGGCTCTCTCTGACTCCTCACTGCATGTCCAGATAAATTGGTCAAAGGTCTCATCTGCCGCTGCTGTTCTCCCCTGGCCCACACCTTGAGGAGCTTTTCAGTCACGCTGCCTTGCAGGATGCCTCACACTGCCCCAGAGAGCAAAGTTGGTTGGTGGTTCACCAAGTAAGAGCCACAATTTGGCTCAAGAAAGAAAGACTGTAAAAAACATGTTGCTGGATTTTCCCATGGTCATGATGCATTTCTCTTAAGGCAAAATCATTGATCATCAAAGAAACTCTGGTCTGCTTTTAAGATGCTTGAGTTTTTATTAAAAACCCTGAAACTTCTGAAGACATATAACTAATCAGACATGAATGCACAAATAAATAAACAGAGTACCCAGAAGTCAGCTATATAGTGCTGCTCTATTAAGTTTTGTAGCCTTTTTCTAACTTTCAGCTTAAAGCACAAAAAAACTGTTTGCTTTAAGATTGTATTTAACTGTATGAAGATTTTCTTGGGTTAAACAATGCAGAGATCAAATCGAGGAACAGTTTACCCTATTTACACTATTGTGTGTCGACTTTCAATGGTGTAGGAAGCATAATGCCACTGGAAAATTTTGCTTTGGGATCTGTGTGCTTTGACAATTAGTTTAGCACATACACAATTTGACCACCAGATAAGCCAGGGTGCCACTGAATTTTTTGAATATGTCTAAAATAAATAAGCACTGCATTTCGGAAATTCCATGTATACCACAAATGTGCACTCCTGCTACTACTGCAACCATGACTGAAATGTCACAGCAATGACCTAAATATAGCACTTTCTGCACTGATGAAGATTGGCTCACCTCAATATGCTAGATGCTTGACACTGAACTTGGAACTGGCAGGTTTACCTACTTTCTGATTAATTTGGTCAACAATTATCTGACCACTTGGTGGCACTTACAGTGATCCCTATACACAAGCATTATTTAGAATGGAGTACATCAACAATGACACCCAAACTTTAAAGAAGTGACTTCAAGTATCAAGTTGTGTAGGTTGTTTGCAGGACCAAAGTGCAGACAGGAACTCGGGAGCAGCATTGTGAGTAGAATGATTTAGTAATAGATGAAAAAGCAAACTGCCCTGTGATAGACTGGCGACCTGTCCAGGGTGTACCCCGGCTCCCGCCCATAGACTGCTGGACATAGGCACCAGCTTCCCCACGACCCACTATGGAAGAAAATGACTGACTGACTGAAAAAGCAAACTTACAGTCTAAACACAGGGAGAAGCAGGTCAGAGTAAAGGGCAATGTAAAGAAGAATAGGAGTTCATGGCAGGAGAAGAAGAAGAATCCGATAATGTGGAACAGCTGAGGCAGAAAGAGGGCAGAGGAGCTGAGGTCAGGAGACTAGTAAACATGAATGGAACTTAATAGAGACACAAAGAAATAGGCTAAAATTCTAACAGAAATCTAAAATGAATAAATATAAAAGTACAAGGAACATCAAAATGAACTGAGAAACTCATGCACAAAGGAATGATCAAAAATGGCAAGACCTTAGGGGAAATAAACAACAGAGAAATGAAGAAAACGGGAACACGAAAGCAACCCAAAAACTCAAACACCTAAGAATCATAACAAAGCCATCAGGAAAAGGTGCAAAGGTAAGCATTCTTAAATAATCCTTAGATGGCTTTGCTCTCCTGGAAATTTTGCCAGGGGCAGTATTTTTTATATCTAAGCATTTTACTTTTTTAATGACAATAAATGCTAAGTTGAAGTTTGAGATACAACTTCTAGCACAACTTGTACATAAAACCTATTGCCCTCAGGTGATTTCTTACTGTTCAGTAAAAAACACTAAGGTTTATGAATGTTGCTTAAAACAACAGTGTCTTTGAATGCTCTCTACATTCCCAACCTACTTCTAATGGGTATTTTAAAGGACTCTTAGAGCGGGGGTTATACGCAACATTTCCACCAGAAAAAACAGCAGCTGCTGATGCCGAAATGGTACTTTTTAATAATGGTAGTTATGAACTGATCAGTGTGTGACAGGGCATATTAACTAGTGGTTATATTAGAAAAGTACTAGTGGGAAAGTAGTAGTTTGGGGTCTTCATTTAGCATACATCCAGTTTAGTTGGTCCAAGAAGCTGAAGCTAACAGTCAAGGGAACCAAAACCACAACAGTTATTTAATCTTGAAACAATTCCAATCTCAATGATCATAGCAGTTTTTGCCACTTCAATTTCATGAACCTTTTGTTTTTCAACATTGATTAATTTACACCTGTAATGGAGGTAGGAGGTGGTGGACCAATTATGATTGGTCCAGCACCACATGTACCTTACATGTCCAACAAGACATGTAAGGTACTTGCGGTCAGAATAACTAGAATATAAAAGTAAATTTCAGGATATTAGTAGATTTTGAAACAGTTTCTCTGTGTGAGTAAATCAAGCATTAAAATGTTCTTATTATTTATTTTATTCTAAAATCAATTGATAAATTCCCTCAGATGTTCTCCCAAACCACATTTCCATAACCGGGGCATGATGAGTTGCTCATCACAGAATAGGGAAGGCAGAGCTAAGCTAAATAAGTTCTAAATTCAATAGTTATCATCAAAGAACCTGATTACTCTTGATAGACCAACATGTTTCGAGCACAAAGAATAAGAACCTGTCGTTTGTCTCTAACTGACGCACAATTAAACATCTACCCAGCACAAAATCGCTTAGAACAAGCAATTGCAAAAATGTAATTAAAATATTAATTAGAATTTCCTATTAAAGCACCCCGTTGTTTTAGGAAATTAGCTTAATGAAAGGGAGGCCTCGGGTCGTCATCCTTCCCAGCGGGTGCACAGTTTGCCCCGAGAACAAGAGTCACGGTATGGGCAAAGTAACACAGCCTAGTGGGAATACCATCAAGAGGATGCAAGAAAGAAATAGTTCACTAAAGTATGGGAAAAAATGATTCAGGATGCAGCAGAGGGATGTTTCACTGTGAGCTTCTGTGCTACAGTGTCTTTCAAAGGGTTGATACCCCTGGAGTCTCCCATTTTGTCAGGTTACTTGTATTTCATTGGGATTTTATGTGATCAGAAAGACCAAGGGACACAGCAGACAGGTCAGGGATAAAGTTGTAGAGAAATTTAAAGCAGGGTTAGATTAGGAAACAAGCATATCTTAAGCATTGGGCATTTAACAGAGTACTGTTTCATCCATCATCCAAAAATGGAAAGAGTATGGCATAATTGCAGCCATTAGCCGAGAAGCTGCCAGGAGGGCTATGGCAACTCTGAAGAAGCTGCAGAAATACCATGCTCAGGTGGGAGAATGTGGCTGGCCTTAATAGAATAGTGGCAAGAAAACTGCTGTTAAAAGAAAATCTCAAATATAGAGAACAGAGACGTTTGGAGAAGTTTTTGTTCAGATGTTTGAACTTTATGATCTACATGCTAAATAACACCCTGAATACACCATTCCCCCTGAGAAACATGGTATTGTTAACATAATACTGTGCACATGGAGTCTGGTCAAAATTGATGAGAAGGTGAATGGAACAAAATACACTGCAATCCTGGAAAAAATACCTGTTATGGATGCTGCTAAAGACTCTTGTTTTAGCATGGCCCAATCAATGTCCAGACCAAATAGGAATCTGTGACAGGGACTGAAATTTCACAGAAGCTCTCCAAATATTCTGAATGAGATGGAATTATTTTGTAGTGGCTCAGAGGTGCTGAATACAAATGTAAACAAACTTTAGATTTTTACATGAAAGAAAATGTTAAAAATGTATCAAAGTTATTCTCTTCTTTGTGTTGGTCTATCACATAAAGTCCAAATGAAATAAGTTTGTTATCGGAATGTGACAGAATGTAAGAAAAAAACCCAAAGCATCATTGGGTATAAATACCTTTTTCAGTTTTCTGTGAACATTCAAATTCAGCTTCATAAAAGCTTTCTTAATTTGCGCTCAGGTCTACAATTTGAGTTTTTTATTATGAATGGGGTCTTCTGTGGACTAGCGTTATCCATTCGCACCACAAAAGGAATTGTGTTGTTTTTCACCTCAGCAGATAAGAAAGCAGGCAGGGTGCAAAAGCAGGAGACCTTTTCATTTGACAGGAAGGTTAGTGAATAATCAGCAGGCGCTCCCCATGATACTGGCCTGCACTGGGGACTGGGCCAGGTGCTCCAGTTCACAAAGTTATTTATTAACCAAAAATCAGCATTCAAATTTATTCTGCCACCACAGCTGCCATTCCCACGGTCATCTCCCAGTCACCGCACAGACGCCACGCATGTTTATTATCTCCATGTTGCTCAGTCTTTATCTCTCTCCGCCTCGCTTGTTCTCATTCTCTAGTTTACCACCCAAACCCCCTACCAACCCATCATCCACCCTGCTCACTTGTTTTCATTAGCACAGATTGCACATCAATCCTAAATAAACAAAAGTAGCAAAGTTTTGAATTTGAATAACTTCTCTATCACCGGAGTTTATGAATTATTTTGACAGACGTAGTTGTGGGACACAAAGCCCTAGATTTGCAACATGTCTTCATTCTAATAAATAATTTGTCTTTTAAAGGGATAGTTCTGATTTTAAGTGGGGTTCTGTAAAAAAATGGACAAAGGCTAACACGTTCCATTCTCAGTATATGTGTTATTTCAAATGTAAATAATCATTTGCTTCTATGTCAATAGTTATCCAACATCACAGTGATGATGGTTTAAAGGTTCATGAAGTACTGTTTGCGCAAACCAATTTGGGCATGAGCAACTGGGTGGTCTAGCTAGGTGTTAGCTGTTAGCTTCAATATCCAGGACAAGCTAATCTTGAAAACAACCTTTAAACAGAACCTTACTTAGAAAATTTAAAACTACGTATTCGTTTAACCTTTCAATACATTGTTACGTTAGAATTGAATTCCCTTTCATAAGTCTAACAGTAAATTCTCAAAGCGAGCAACATTGTCACCTCCAAATGCAAAATCCATTTTTAAAATACTGTCGATGATCCATTCACTCTTCAGTAACCTAGATACAATCGCACGTAGCTTAAAAATGTGTCAGGTCTGTCAGGCATCAAAGCAATCCCACTGGCTATTCAATGAAACCCATTTCTGTTTAACTAAGCCTGTAATCATTTAAAAAGCTTTCCATTTGACTCCCGCCTCGGTGCTTTGTGCTCTCCAGTTTCACATTGCATATCACAAACTATTGAGCTCGTCTTGCAGGGGAAACATAAGCCAAAGACACAATTACGTCACTTTCAGCACCTCTCCCAGAAAATGACAGTTTGAGACCTTGCACACTGAAAATGTGAAATGATATGATGGCAGGAAAGGATGATACACAGAGCAGCCCCACATACAACATGGTTGTACTCTTACTGCTCTGATCTCCTGATGCATACACAGTAAGTACATACTGCCACTTATATAACTGGTAACATAACAGCATTGTAGCTTATGTTAACATTTCTTCTTTTTTTTCCCTTTTTGGCAAACATGTTTAAAAAAAATCAAACATATTTTAACATCAGACAAAGATACCCTGAATAAATACAAAAAGCATTTTTTCAAATTTCATTTATTAAGGGATAAACGCTTACCAAACCTACCTGGCACTATGTCAAAATTGAATTCCCCCCTTGTTAAATCATGAATTGACTTAGATTTTTCTGAAAGGTGCAGTTCAGTTTTAATAGCTAAACACAAGCCTGATTATTGTAACGTCTGCAATGCAGAAAGTATTTAAACAGAACCTGTCTGACAACATGAAGTAGACTAAAAGATCTCAAAAAGCAACACATCAACCATTCTAAAGAAATTCAGAATAGATAAGAAGCAAAGTCATTCACACTATGGGACTCCAGCAAACCACAGTAAGAGTCGTTATCATTGGATAAAAAACTAATCAAGCTTGGTCAACCTACCAAAATTACTATTATAAGACTGGATCTATGACTTCTCTACAAGGTAAAAAAAAAAAGCCAGAATCACATCCTAAGCACTACAGAATGCAACAGAGGTCAGTTAAAGTCAGTCTACCAGAGTGGTTAAAGAATACATTTACGGGAGAGTTTCAAAGTGAAAACCAGTGCTGAGCAAAAAGAACACAAAGCCTGTCTCACATTTACCAAAAACAAAAATGATCCCCAAGACTGTTTGTATAAAAGTGGAACTGTTTGGAAAATGTGTGTCTCATTAGTTATGGAGGTGTGGTACTCTGGGACTGCTTTGCTTCTTTATAGCTTGCTCTAAATGATGGAACCATGAAGTCCTAAAGGCAAATGTCTGTCCATCAGTTCACGTTTGAGCTCAAGCGGACTTGAGTTCTGCAGTAGCAGGGTTAGTGGACTGGCATACTGGCCAAATTATTCATTAAAATTTCAACCAACCAGTTGTAAGTGGGGCAGTCTGCAAAGTCTGCCCCAATTATCCAAAGCACACAGGCAAACCCACATCTGAAAGACTCAACCAAAAACTGAATGGAGGTTTTGCAATGGCCTCATCACAGTCTAGACCTGAATCCCATTGAGATGCTGCGACATGTTTTCAAACAGGGGGCCCAATCAGTTAGTTGAGTTAGGACAAATACTGTTTTTTACAGTTTGTTGTTTGTCTGGATAGCCCTTTTCCCCTAATACATTAATTCATCATTTAAAAACTTCTTTTTGAATAACTGATATTACAATTTATTTGGTTTTCTGAAACATTAAAGGGGGACAAAAACGAAGCAAAAACAGAACAAAGCTGTGGCCGGGCATGAGCTTTTAATGCTCTCTTACCATACGTCATGTTCAATCCAATCTCAGTTTGGAGATTTAGAGACTGGAAATTTGTTGGTTTCAGATTCTAATAGTGACTGAAATCAACAAGTTTCACCTACATCTGGTTTTCAGTTGAACAAGCACTACCTTGAGATAAGAACATTTTTCCTAACTAAAACAGCTATAAACACCCTATACAATAAATGTAAGTGAATTGTTTTTTATATTGACTTTTTTACATTGCTGAGTGTTCTGAGGAACTTTTCATTAATAATTCACAACCTGCTATTTTTCTGCAGTAAAAATATTTCTCTTCAAAATGGAAAAGACAGGAAAAGATGCCCTTGAAGTAGGAAGGTTGTGTATTGATCATAAGTCTGCACGTCTGCAAGAAAATTGAAACTCAACTAAAGTGACCAAGATATACAGTGAGAACAAAAATAAAACCACCTATGTGACGAGGAGGTAAAACCACATTATAAATGTATAATATTTACTCCCCTGCAACAAAAAATCTAAGTATTAAATGCTGTCCTCTTCTCGGAATCATTTTAGATTTTCCAACAGAAAGCAAACTTTTGGACCCAAGTGTTTGAACAATTCATTGCGAAACAAATCTTATCATGCCTCTGCCCTGTGACCCTGCACATCCAGGTGTTAATAGTTGAAGTAGAGGCTGTTAGAGTTCTGTCCTCCATTGCTGACCCTCACCCAGTTGCTCATAAACCATTTACACCAGTTTGTAAATGGAAGTAGCTGTCTGTGTGTTGACCTTGCCATGCACCTTGAGTTCTGAAAGCTCAGGTTGTCTGCATTTATTAAGAATAGAAGTGAATTGTCGAGAAGTTGATTGGATTGACACCAGACACCAAGTACCTTCCCCCAGTGCTCTTAGGTCTTTCACCATAACATTAATAGACACTGACAGGCTCTCAGAACACAAAATGTTAATGACCAACTGTGTTAGGGAGATGTTACAAGCTCAGGCTGATATTATCACAGGGTTTGGGGGGTAGGGTGGGATGTTAAATGTGACTGGATACCCCAGATCTTTGTTAAGAGAGTAAGCAAAAAACGAAGACAGAGAAAAGGAAATGTTATGTGAGGAGATAAAGAAGAAAGAAGGAAGGTTTGTGTGAGCTCGAGTTGTTGATAGCAGGGAAAAAAATGTGCACTGACCGGCTTTAATCAATGCCTATGAGACATTTCAGATGAAAGGAAAAGTCTCCCAGTTAACAGGTGCATCTAATACAGACTATGATAGCACAAACCCTAGTTTGGTTATATTTGCCAGACAAAAATTCTTCAGTAGATCCCAAGATTAGTTTTTAAAAATTTTAACCAAAGAAAAAAAAGGACATTTGACCAAAGGGTAATATGCCTGAATGCTTCTAATAGAAAGGAAAACTTCAATGCGCTATAGACACTACTTTATCCAAACTCCCCAAGGGACCTTAAAAGTGATAACTCCAATCAGTGAGTTCAAGAAAAATTGCAGGAAAAGTGTCATTCATGTTCATTTAAGACCCTTTGAAAAGCCAGCTCCCACTGAGGAAAGAGTTATAGTCATTCTTATAGAGTCAGCACTTTTTCAGGAAAATAACAAATCAGGAATCATACTGTGAAATTTAAAAGATCTGCAGAAACTGGAAAAGTTAGGCTGCTCTGTTGTCATGGATACAGTTGCTGGGTGTATGTGAGTTTTACTTATTTGCAATAAAGTTTTTATAAATAAACTTTTGCGTGATATGCCAATTTATTCTATGTACAATCTATCTTTGTTTCTCAATTAAAGGTCTTCTCTCCGAAAAGCTCTCCTCGACATTAATGCATAATTATTTAAAAATAAAGATAAAACTGATTCTGCCTTCAGGACTGAATATTTTATTTTTATAGATCATTTAGTGCAAAAAGGATTTCAAAAGATTGCACAGAGATAAAGAAATTGTCCAAAAATGTTGGATAAAATCATGCTTAATTAATATGGCTGTGATACTAATGGGCATATTAATTTGGTTTGTTTTTCTTTATGGTCAGCTTTCTTCCTGTCTTTTCAGTGTGATTGATCCTTTCAATTCAGCTTCCAAAGCAGCCTCTAGTCGATCTAATGTCTTAGGCTCTAACGCCACAGAGAGCCACACATAAATTAACAGTTAAAATAATATAATTTTAACTGTTTCAGTATAAACATACAATATAGGCAATAACTGATATTTAAGAGCTTTTTCAAAACAATTCATAATTTTTATTTTCGACCAGGCAGTTGTACCCCTTGGCCTTTTTACATAGGAAATACTGTTCAGCAACCATTTTGCTGGTAAACTCATGTAAGGTTGTTCAAACATTAGGTCAAAGCTATTTCAGTTGGAAAACACAACCCTGAAGTTAGCATGCGATTTGAAGCTTCCAATTTGGCATTTAAAAAAGTAAAACAGCTCTATCAGACATCAGGACAACAGAACCTGCCTGCTGGCTAAAATGCAACTAAAGGGAAATGCTAAAACGCTTTCATCCTTAACCCCTCTGCAGAACCTCATTAAGAAACTCTGAATTGAAAACCTAAATGGGAATTCATCTAAACATTTCTTTATCTAGTCAGCTTATCAGTCAGATCAGCTGACTGTGAGAAAGCGTTAAGGAAGCAGTTTTTATGGCAGATTTTATCAACAGCAGCTTCAGATGCATTGATAATGCACCTTACTTAAATGTATAGAATTGTCAAATGCATAAATAAATAAGTTGAATAGCCCCCAACTTCTTTTTACCTTTTTTCTGTTAATTACTTTTCTCTGAAAGGGGGTCTTGACTGGAGAGGCTCAATGATCACAGCTATTTTACATGAATGTGTTAATGATATTTGCAGAATAAAACCTGCTTTGTAACAATAAAACAATCCATCATGTGATCTGCCACAACAAATAATAATTTAATAACAAACCACTGGCACATGTAATTACAGTATGTTAATAGAAATGTAACTGTTTTGCAGACTTTTTGTACATAAAAAGTAATGTTGCTTCTCCTACAGTCTAAAAAGACAAAAATCAGTGTAAGTATTTGTTTTGTATGTAGTATGAACTGGTTCCTCAGCTCCTAATGGTCCTAAACAATAAATGATTAACACCATTGTTTCACTTTTTCAGTTCTCATGTTGTTCGAAATTTAGCAAAAGCACGTGCTGATTCATGTTAAGGAATTGTAAAAATAAAGACAAAATATAATAAAAGCAACACATTTCCTTTGCAAAAACATTCTAGTCCTGAGCAGTTAATAACAAACAAGAGTTGCCTAGTTACCTGCACTTATGCTATTTCAAGCATCGAGAGTCTTTTATCCTTCTACCTCCTAATAACTAAGCTCTATTGATTTACCCTCTAAACATCGGTCCTATTAGTTGGTTCTCATCAAACGTCTCATGATAAAGATGAGGGTGAGCAAACCACTGCAGCCATAACAACAAATCCCCACTATTGCGACCCTGGAAAAATACGTATAAATAGATGGCAGAGGATGGACAAAGCATACAGAGTGCCCAGGAAATAATGGAACACTCATGGAACAATAGGAGACCAATGTTGCATCTGGATTGTGAGTTCTTCCTTATGAAAGGCCATCATTTGTCATTGGGTCTACCAGTAATGAACCATGAAGGGTCCCACAAGGTAACGAATTTCTGTTAGCCTCCAATAGATGAGATATGCTTTGAGAACAGGGGGAGGTACAATAAACCAGTGGTCCCCATCCCCCGGGTCCATGGACCCGGGGGTGGTATAAATAGAGTATAAATAGAAGGCCGCAAAATACAGGGGTTGGACAATGAAACTGAAACACCTGTCATTTTAGAGTGGGAGGTTTCATGGCTAAATTGGACCAACCTGGTAGCCAGTCTTCATTGATTGCACATTGCACCAGTAAGAGCAGAGTGTGAAGGTTCAATTAGCAGGGTAACAGCACAGTTTTGCTCAAAATATTGAAATGAACACAACATTATGGGTGACATACCAGAGTTCAAAAGAAGACAAATTGTTGGTGCACGTCTTGCTGGCGCATCTGTGACCAAGACAGTAAGTCTTTGTGATGTATCAAGAGCCACGGTATCCAGGGTAATGTCAGCATACCACCAAGAAGGACGAACTACATCCAACAGGATTAACAATGGACGCAAGAGGAAGCTGTCTGAAAGGGATGTTCGGGTGCTAACTCGGATTGTATCCAAAAAACATAAAACCACGGCTGCCCAAATCACGGCAGAATTAAATGTGCACCTCAACTCTCCTGTTTCCACCAGAACTGTCCGTCGGGAGCTCCACAGGGTCAATATACACGGCTGGGCTGCTGTAGCCAAACCTTTGGTCACTCATGCCAATGCCAAACATCGGTTTCAATGGTGCAAGGAGCGCAAATCTTGGGCTGTGGATAATGTGAAACATGTATTGTTCTCTGATGAGTCCACCTTTACTGTTTTCCCCACATCCGGGAGAGTTACAGCGTGGAGAAGCCCCAAAGAAGCGTACCACCCAGACTGTTGCTTGGCCAGAGAGAAGCATGGGGTGGATCAGTGATGGTTTGGGCTGCCATATCATGGCATTCCCTTGGCCCAATGCTTGTACTAGATGGGTGCGTCACTGCCAAGGACTACCGAACCATTCTTGAGGACCATGTGCATCCAATGGTTCAAACATTGAATCCTGAAGGTGGTGCCGTGTATCAGGATGACAATGCACCAATACACACAGCAAGACTGGTGAAAGATTGGTTTGATGAACATAAAAGTGAAGTTGAACATCTCCCATGGCCTGCACAGTCACCAGATCTAAATATTATTGAGCCACTTTGGGGTGTTTTGGAGGAGCGAGTCAGGAAACGTTTTCCTCCACCAGTATCACGTAGTGACCTGGCCACTATCCTGCAAGAAGAATGGCTTAAAATCCCTCTGACCACTGTGCAGGACTTGTATATGTCATTCCCAAGACTAACTGACGCTGTATTGGCCGCAAAAGGAGGCCCTACACCATACAAATAAATTATTGTGTTCTAAAACCAGGTGTTTCAGTTTCATTGTCCAACCCCTGTATGTGTAGAATGAGCTGCTCTTGGCTCTCACAATAATATTTCTTCTTAAAAAAACAGCAGAAATATGCAGAACAGAGCAGCTGCGTGCAGGGGTGAAAGTGAGCCGGTACGGTCTGGTACTGCGTACCACGAAAAGATTCTGCACCGGTACGCAGTACCAGGAAGAGGGAAGAACGGCTGTCTGCTATGAAGCCGTCTTCCAGAGCAAGTTACGGCTGCAAAAATTCACGAGCACACAAAGAAGACCAGGTCCGCTACCAATAGGCAGTCTAAAACATGACTTAATCTGTTTCTAAACATAGGTATTTTCCCATCATTCCAAATTGTTTCTGAACTGTTCTGCTATGCTGGAGCCTCAATGGTCTTGCTTTGCTTTTCTCCCCTCGGAGCTCGAGGCTTTTGCAAACGGCCAGCCTTTAAAACGAGCACCACTACGTTTAATGTCTGTCTGCTCGCCAGGGGCGGAGCCAGACTTTTATCATTTGGGGGGCCAGAGAGGGGGCCTAGGCTATCTCATTGGGTCCACAAACTATGAGAATGATTTTGTTTCTCTAACAATCAGTTTCTGTTACCTATATTTAAATACATACCAAGTACACAGGAGATGGGATTTGTGTACATAATTTGCAGTTTATTAACAATGTAACACAAAAAACAGACAAAATGTAAAACACTTGCCATCAACTTTTGAACAATGACACCATTGTGATGAAGCTTTGGAATATTCCAAATGTGGAGTTCAAGCAATGTCCAAGCATTAAAAAGTATTAAAAGAGGATCAGAAATGAATATCACACTTAAAACTACTGTAATTGCTATCAATGTTGATGTTCCTGCTTTTATTTGTAGAAACATTGTTGCTTGTACGTAAATAGAATGTATAATATATTATTTTTAAATATATAAATAATGTTGAAAGAAAATATATAAGTTATAACAGTATCCTATTGTAACCAGTATTAGATCAATATATATATATTATGTAGCGACCATCAGGCTCCGTCTCTTTGGTCGCTTCTGGGTTTGGGTGGATCCAGGTTACTACCCGCTTACAAACAATGTCCAGACTGGGAAATAAGTTGGGGGTGCTCCCATTTATTGAACAGCTTTCAAATAGATGATAATCCAACATCAAAGTGATGGTCTACAATAGCAGGCATGATGGAAAACATAATGTGGTGAGTGTGAAGTATAGAGACTAAACATGATCAACAGTGCGGTGAAATCTGTAGGACCTTCCCCAACCCAAACCCTGTACCTTCTCACCTCTGCACCTACATACACCAAAAATCGTGTACTTGTCAACATTCTTTTCATGTTCTTCCCCCCCCTTCTGTTCTTTTTTTTTAACAATATCTGCATATTATGTATTCAAAGGAGACCTATACGGGAGAAGCAGGTATAGAACATAAATGGA
Organism: Crenichthys baileyi; assembly: GCA_036173005.1. Lineage (NCBI taxonomy): Eukaryota > Metazoa > Chordata > Actinopteri > Cyprinodontiformes > Goodeidae > Crenichthys > Crenichthys baileyi. Next base: position 367,597 of record JAHHUM010000890.1, read on the forward strand.
TAGATTTATTCAAAAGTAAATAAATGATAAATAAAAAAATATAAACATAGATAAGGCAGCTGACTAGCAGGTTTCAGTTAAGTAGAATTACACCTGGGTCCTTTTGGAGGAGCAAAAGCAGTACTGGACATAGTTGGGAAGAGGTCAGTGGGATCTCCTGGGACTGGCTCTTCTGGCTCACCATCATCCTGGTCAAAGGCAGAGGCCTCTGTGGCTTCAGACTCCTCCCTCAATAGAACTACCTTAAACCAAAAATATAAGTATTTTCAAAATAAAAAGGCAACCACAAATTTATCATAAACAACACACATTAGCCGAAAACAACATTTCAAAATAATGGAAATCTGAAGGTAATTACTGAACTGGGTAATGACTGTTTCTGTAGATATTCTGACCTGGTGATGGTTGGCTGGCTTGTGTCTAACATTCCCTCTCCTGACTGGTCCCAAGATGGGAGCCATCAGGGCTGCTGATACCAGAGCGGAACTCTATTTTATTTGTGCCTAATTTGCTTCCTTTTAAAAAGAAGTCGTTTATCTTGTCTACCTGCCTTTTCATTCTCAATCATATCACTCCAAATACTACTTACACAATGTTATCAATTCCCCTCTTGTTACCTCAAAAAAGTCACGGTAAACAGATTGTGGCTGTAAATTAAGTACTCAAACTGTTAGTAATTAAAGTTTATTTGCATGGAATGCCTAGAAAGTTCTGAACCATGAACAAAACTTTTCAGCTTCTTAACAGGGTAGCATAATCGCGTTATATTTCACCTAACCATCAGAGCAACAATCCGCTGTCTGCTAGTTTCATTGCTCTTAAATCATTAGAGAAGCACATTTATGTGCGACAACCCGTATTAAATGAAGACATAAATGTGGAGCGGCTGTCTGTAGACGCCGCGTAACATTAGTTTGATGCGCGCGACTTGTAGTTGTTGCTGAATTACCAAACTTGATCTCCTATGTAACAGAAGTTATTTTAAACATTGCCTCATCAGGAAACCACGGTTAAACTTACTTTGATATTGTTTATCTGGTATGTTATCTTGGAGTCAAACAGGTTGTACAGTGTTCCTCTAAGCTGTGATCCTCCGCATCTTCTCCTCGCAGGTCTCATCTTCTTAATGTGACTTTTCTTCTTCTTGGGTTACCTAAAGTTGCGCATTACTGCCACCAGCTGGTACTTCCCCTCGTTACACAGTGAAAATGGGGGAAGTTACATGGCGCTTACTACTGTAGAGGAATGACCTGGTGTCGTAACATGTTAATCATCTGGGGGGGCACCTGGGGGGGCCAATCCGATTTCAGGGGGGCCAAGTGCCCCCCCGGCCCCCTCTCTAGCTCCGCCTCTGCTGCTCGCTGCTATATACCCCAGTATAAAAGGGAGAGTAACTAGTCGTGTTTCATGTTATTCTGCTGAATTACAACAACACAGTACAGCTCGAAAACACCGCTTATGACCAGAGTTTTCACATACACTACACTAGCAAGCATGCGCTCTTACCTCCGAAACAGAGCGGTTGCCAAGGAGATTGGTGCGTTCTATTTAGTGGACTGGGAGATTTTACACAGGTGGTGCACAGACATAAAAAACCGCCGCTTGCATTAGGACAGGATGAACAATAAATCACTTACCATTTACAGAATTTTAAATAAAAACCACGAAAACAACCGAACTTTCACATTTTTAATTTAAATGAAATCAAAACTTGAACACAATGCAGAGAACAAACTTCTTTGTTCAAAAGAAGAAACTGAATATGAAAAGCTGTGCATCAGAAAATGGTTTATCATTGTTTCATACATGGCAGTTCTTTAACAATTGAAATATATATATATATATATATTTTTTTTTTTATTATTATTTTTTTTTTTCTACATTGTCAAGGGATTCTAATTTCTCCCTTATACAGACAGCCTACAGTAAAGTAAAATATTGATACGTTTTAATTAGTTTGAGTTTGCACTTTGCTGAGAGAGAGAGATCTCAAGGGGGGCCAAAGGTGAGAGTTAACAACACACACACCATATATATATTATATAAAATAATATATATATATATATATATATATATGCCCCCAGTACCTCCCCCCAACACCCCCGAGCCCCCACAACCCACCCTCCACCCCCCCACACCCCCAAGTACCAGCAAGAATTTAAGACTACTTTCAACCCTGGCTGCGTGTTGTTGAGTTTGTGAGTCTCAGCTGGCACACCGACATGACGCCACTGACCCTTTATCCTTCAAAAAGATTAACCCAAATTCTTAAACTTTTGAGTAAAAATGGAGGGCGGTCCGACTGCAGATGTCTGGATTCGTCTTTATTTTCTTGGGGAACATGTAATCAGTGCTAAAAACATAGTTGAGAAGCAATAGAAGAGGTACTGGTGCATGAAAGTGGCGTTTATACTGAATGCTGAAGCATTCACCATCTTTAACAGCTCTTCAATCAAACTGATGCATTTGCCCTTTTCACAAATGCACAGAGTCTGTGACGGGCCCCCGACCCAGAGCCCAGCCCCCACATGAAAAAAAAAACAAGCTAATTTCAATGTGAAAGTGGGTAAAGAGGGCCCGGAATTGCACACAATGAAATGGCCAGGACCCAGTGTTCTTAATGTTCATGGCTCTGGTCATCATTTCTATGCCCAGATTTCACATATGCCACACATTCCACATGCCTAAATGTTGAGATAATAGGATTCCAGGTTAATGGTATTAAGACAAACTCCTACAAAAAACAAATTTAAGAAACATCCTAAATTTACAGAGGAAGAAAAAGATGCATTTGCAAGTTCAATTTCCCAATTACCATCTAATAATGAATTGCAGCAACTGCAGTAAGAATGTTATTACCACCATATTCACAAGGCTTACACCTCCAAACACAAAAAGTGCGAGAATTATGGAAAACCCTGAGATTTAATGTTAAGATTGGCCTAATCATTCACATCATGGCTTTGCATATCCATTGCGACTATAAGGGTGTTGCTTCCCTGTATAGCAAAACAGTAGACAAAATAAAACTTAGAATAAGTATTAATATCCATATGTGGAAGTATTTACCTTGGATTCAGTTGTGCGGTTAGTGCATTTTATTATTGCTTACTTTATTATTGCTTACTTTAGTGTGTATGTGTGAATTTCCATTTGCCTGTCTGCTCCTGGTAAAATGTAATTTTCCTACTGAGAGGCAAAAACAGGTTTATTCTCTTCCAAACAAGATTTTTTTACAGAGTAAACATAGATCTGGTCCATACAACAAAAAAGGATCTGGTTCAATGTGTTTCTGGTAATTTTCGCCACCTAATTGTTTGCTAGCCATTGGAGGGTCTGCTAAAGTTGATTTTCCTGCATTAATTTGTACCCATAGTAAAACAGAGTAATGTGTATCACCAGATCTACACTGGGAAAACACATCTCAATGAGGGAATTCAGCTTCTGGGCATTGTCTCACCTCTATGGACCACTTCCAATGCATAAGATAAGATTTTGATAGTGGCTAACAGATTGGGCCCTAGCTTTGAAGAAAAACGAACAAATGTATCAATGGAAACGGAAATAGCTAAGGTTGCCACTGGGGGCAGCATAGCGGAAGGAAAACAGCTCAGCTGTACACACAGCAGCATTATGGCTTTTTGCTAAAGCAAGGACTTTTTTGATATGATTGAGAGAATGGTGAGGGGGAATATGAACCACAAAACCAGTAAGATTGAGCTAACTGAGCAGCTGAATGAACAGTTCCCTGAGCAGTGATTGTAATGCTGTCATTTGCAGTAACTGGTTATTGTGTGTGATGAGTGTTTGGCAGGTGCTTAGCAGAGAAATTCATTTTTCTGTGGTATCTTTAAGTTTAGAGTTTCTTCCTATTTAGTGTTCGTTAAGATGGTAACATGATGGATTATTTCCTTCTGTAAGTATGCTCGCAGCATGTTTATCTGCGTATGATGTATTTGTGGCACATTCTTGAGCCAAAACCAAAATCAACTCTGGATCGGAAGGGTGCTGCTTTAGCATCAGTTGATTTAAAAGATGGTGATCATACTATTCTTTAATGTTCTTACAAAGCTCAGCAGCACCATGGCATATTTCCAACAAAATGAACAAGCAAACTAAACAAAAAAACATGTTTTCTGTGGATGATATCTCTATCTCTATAGATCCTGGTGTGCTAGCAACATAAGTTTTGACCCTAATTTTTCATATATGGTAGGGTGAGCATTTTCACCATACAGATCAAGATGTGATTAAAAAATTTTTTATAACATACAATATTTGTCTAAACTGAACCACCGTCCCACTAAGCCAGCGGTCCACCAGGGATTTCCCCGGTTGCCCCGTATGCCAGTTTGCCCCTAGCTGTGAGTCACTTCACTAAATGAAGACCAAACACGTTTTAATCAAAAATGCACCAGACTTGCACCAGACTTGTTTTCAAGCCTGGACTTGAAAACAAGTCTAGGCTTAATTATGCAAGGATATTCGGAAAATACCGGCTTGTTTTGCATCTGGTTTCATTCCCGCCGCTTAGTCGGCGGTTCTTTTGCTTTATTTTGAGAGCAGGGGAAAATCCCCATACGGATTTTTGCGGGTGAGGCGTATAATAATTTTTCAACAACTCTCCTTTCCTGAGTTTTCTTTTTCCGGCGCAGTGGGGGATATTAAAATTAAGACTGTGTTGCATAAAAGGGGTCCCCTCTCGTCCTGGATATGTTCAGTTGGGATCGTTTGTTTTTTTTTGAAGAAAAGTTTCCCGTCTCAATTTTTATTTTTTCGGGGGCGATGGTTACAACGGCTGCCCCCCCAACGTGATCATTCAGAAAACCCCTCCTTTTTTAAAATCTGAATAAAATTTTTTTCTTTATTTTTTAAATCACAAATAGCATTCACCATTGACTAAAGCAGAGGGTGGGCTTTAATAATTACCGTAGTCAGGTGTGTTAAAACGTACCATCCGCTCGTCACTTGTGGGTTGTACAAATAAAAAATTAACATCACATTATTTTATTATCAAGGAGCATTCACCTCACTTTAAAGGAATTCTAAAAATACTTACTTTCTAAAGATTTTGGTTGTATTTCTCGATAAAAGCGAATGACAGACCTTTTTTGTTTCCTGAATTTGTTCCACATGTTTTTTTTTCTTCTAAAATGTTCAACAAAATTTTTATGTAATAGATAAAAATAAAATTTTAGCTACCAATTTTAACTGCTCTCCCCGAAAGATTGCGTTGTATTTCTCGATAGAAGCAAATGACAGACTTCACCACCTTCTTTTTTTCCTGAGACACCGACAACTGAGGGTTACGCCCCCTTGGTCACCAGAGACACCCAGCCCCCAGATGCCTTAATTCAATAAAAAAATGAATGTTGAGGTTTGGGCCACCCATTTAATCAGCTGTTTCCTTTTGGATTGTCTGAGACAATGCTCGACACTTTGGGTCAGGAAGGAACCCGGCCGTTTTTTAATACTTTATGATTACAGTCGGTGTGAAGACTTTGAAGCTCCCGACACCTAAGCAAAACCGCAGACGTCTGCCTTAATTCAATAAACAGTGACATGTCTAAGGACTTTTTAACTTTTTTTTTTCAGTTCATTTTTTTTCTCTGTTTTAGATCATCTCTACAAGTTGCTGGTGCAGATTCGATTACTCAAACATTTGAGCAGAGAAAGAAAGGTTCGTGTGACGTGCCTGCATTAAGTTGAGTGTACCTTTAAAGTGGAGAAACTGCATGTTTTTTTAAGATGTAAAAACATCTAAAAACATACAATTAAATAACAACAGCCTTAAACAAAAGGAATTTACAATTCTGTCAGGTTCTCTTTTTATCAGAATTTCGTGTGACGTGCCTGCATTAAGTTGAGTGTACCTTTAAAGTAGAGAAACTGCATGTTTTTTTAGATGTAAAAACATCTAAAACATACAACTACATAATACAGTTAAATAATACAATTAAATAATAACAGCCTTAAACACACCCCTCTGTTTAATTGGTTGATTCTAGATTAACCCCCCTAATGACGACATCCGATAAGCGTGCAGGGTTATGCACCTTCCGGTTACGCCCCCTTCTGGTTACACCCCTTCCGGTACCCCCCCTTCTGGTTACGCCCCTTCTGGTTACGCCCACCTGTGCTATAGTCATTGTGCTATAGTCTTAAAATGAAAGGCCAGTACGAACTTTTCTGGAACTTTCAAAATAAATCGCATTAACATACTTAATGCAGAAACAGGGAATAGCAGCAGACTTCCCGTGACGTCACTGTCCAAATAAAAACCCCGCTTTTGCAACAAACTGACCTCTTCCACACAGGTCCCCAGCGGAACTGGATGGAAGGACACAGCGAGCTAATGTCTCTTTGCTGGCAAATAGACATAACTCTTCAAACTGGATCCAAGAGTGACATACGATCAAGCAATCATATGCACTAAGTTAGGTAGGAATGAATTGCTGTTTGTGTATCTGGTATTCATTCATGAATGGAGGTAATTAAGGTACAAGCGTTGCTTGACTTTCTCTCTGAGGTCTACAGAAGCAAACTGTGTTCCAGAGAGTTCCCAGCAGAGACCCTGTCTCTACGACGCCAAGTGGAGCAGTTTTCCCGCCCCACCCCACAGCTACGGAGGTTAGCTGCAAGTTAGCCCTTTGTTCACTGTGGATGCTTTCTTCAACTTCAACACCCCGGACAACTTTTCCTCAGCACGGTTCACATAAAAGGTTGAGTTCTGGGCAGAGAGAAGTAGTTTAGATTGAAATAATCTAAACATTTTGCGTTTTATGATGTTTGATTTTGTTTATGTTGAAAACTCAGCCATCTTAGTGCTAGCAGATTATCTACTCAGCACATGTGCTTAGTTTGTGTGTTCTGTGTTTGGTTTTTTTAGAGTTAAGACAAACTTTATTTAAAGGGTGATTTTAAACACAGAAGATCAGCCTTAACGCGCTGTCCATGCTTATGCATTTTAAGCCTTTTATTAATGCTATTCTAAAGGTATGTTTGATTCTGATGATAAGCTATAAGCTAAGAGCTAAGATCATTTACCTAAAAAGGTTGTTAATTTTCAATATAGAAACTAATATTTCCCTAAATATTATTTTACTACATTTGAAAACTAAGTAAACACCATTAAGCCCCATTTGTCCAGAAAGATTTGGTTCTTATTCAAAATAATGTTTCCTTAAATATTATTTCAATAAATATAGGAAGCTTTTAAACAGAAGATCAGGCATAATGCGCTGTCCACGCTTATGCATTTTAACCCTTTTATTAGTGGTATTTTAAAGGAAATGTGTTTAAATTCTGGTAACACCCTATAATTTCTTTTGTTGGCCAAACCCGCAAATAGCTAAAACACTTGCTTCCCATTTTTTATGATTTCGCTGAAGCCCTTTCCCCCAGAAAGGTTGTTAGGTTCCATTGGGAAATATTTTTTCCCATAAATATTTTTTTTAAAAATGCCATAAAAATTTAAAACCCCCTTTAAGACCTATTAATTCAAAATTTTTGGGTTCTTATTCAAAAAGAAATTTTTTTTAAAATTATTTTAAATAAATAAAGGCAGCAAATTTAAACACCATTGAAAATTTGGGTTTCATCCGGGAAGGTTGGTTTTTTTCAGAAAAAATCATTCATTAAAATATTTTTTATTAAAATCAAAATTTTTTTTATCGGGCATTGGGGAATGGATTTCAAAAGGGTTATCCCCTTTATTCCAAAGTTAGTTCCAAGAAAAAACCCAATTTCAGATTCAAGATAATCCGGGGTTTTCTTAAACAAAAATTTTGCATGGAAAATATTGCACCCACTCTTTCGGGTCAGGGCTTTCGGCCAGGGTTTGATCAATTTGTTTTTATTGTACTGGGTCCATTAGTTTTCCCTTTATTTTTTTCTTCTGCTTGGTATTTTAAATTTGGATTGTTTTAGCATAGAAAAAGGGGTTGTTGATTGAAAAAATTTTTGCCCTTTGATTTTGATTTATTTTTTTAAAGAAATTCTTGTATTTTAAGAAATTTTTTTGAATTCATTCCAGGGGGTGGGCGGAGTTTCTGTTTCAATAAAGTCAGGCTTGGCTCTTTCCCTTTAAAATTTTGTCCTAAACCCCACCGCCTTTTGGGGCCTGGTATTCACAGGATAACCCTTAAAGACTGAAAAAATTTATTCAAAAAACTTAAAAATTTTAAATATGAAAAAATATATTCATATTCAAATCAAAACAGTCAAAATTTCAAAAGGAAATTGACTAAAAACAAAAAAACTTTAACCCACAATTGATAGAAATACATTTGTTTGCCTTTACCTTCATAGGATGTTAAGTAAAATCTGCAGAACTTAACATAATCATCATTTTATTAGTATGTATCTGAATATGTTCATTTGTTTATCTCAGAAATGGATCTAGTAAGTTATGAAATGGCTAAGGGCTCAATTCACCCGCAGCTAAAAAAGGCCAAGAAAGAAAAATCAGAATCTTTGTGAAACCAACACCCTCTTCACTAAAAGTATATATAGTTTCATTCAACACAGCAATAATTTGGACAGATGACTGAAGTTGGAGGTCAGAAACAGATTTGGGGTCATGGGAAACTTTCAAAAAAAATTCCCCGGCCCCACCTCTCTGGGTTAAAGGTTAAACAGGGTTGGTTTCATGACATACATCTTCTGCCAAGTAATGTTATTTCTGTCTGGGCACCTGCTTTGAAGCTGGCTGGAGCGGCATGCAAGTGCAGACTGTGTCCTCCAACACTTTAGAGCGCCTGCACCCATCAGAAGTGACAGTCGATGGCATTCTGCAGCCACTTCTGAAAGTGGAGTGCTGACATGTCCTCTACTTGTCCTGCTATATTTGGCTGATCTGAAATCCAACGTGTGTCACAACTGCTTTTGTGTCATAATAAAGATCATATATTTTTTAAAATAGTTTTGTTGAATTTTAAAGGAGAATTTTTAAATGAACTTCAGTTGTTGCTGTGCTAACAGGTTAATTGTTTTATTTTATTTTATTTTTTTAATATTATATGGATTTTGACACAGTGTTTCTCACATTGAAAGTGTATTTACCTTAAAGCATATTTAGATTTTAGTTCCATTAGCCATGTAAAAGAAAAAAACAGGACTGTTTGATTTTAAATCAGGAAGGTTTTGTTCTTCTGGCAGCCCTTTTCTGACTTTAAAATACTCTCCCTGCAGTTTCCAAAAGGTCTTGCATTTCTGTAAACAAGAAAAAACTTCATCTATTACAAACAATTGCTTATTCTTTCCTTCTCTTACACCAATCTCCAAGCAGACCATTTCCCATGAGGAAGACAATGAGTACTTCAACAGAAGTTCTCTATGAAAACGCCTGGACTTTAAATGCATCATGAAATGATGAAAGTTTAATTAACATGCTGTAATTTTAGGGATAATTGTTGAGTAAATGCGGAGAAAAACAAAGATGGAAAAATTAAGATCCCTTTCTTTGTTGGTGCTGAAATTGGAGTTTCTCCTTGTAATGAGGTAGACTGCCAATTGTTACGCATTGTTAAGACTTTGTTTAAAAGTTATAGATGAATTATGGTCTATCTCATTTTGCGACTTTAGATGTATGGTTTCTATTCATATCATAGTGTCTAAGCTGAGCATATTTGATATTTATTTGTTTTGTGTTGTTCAAATAAAGAAGCATGATGATGGAAACAAATTATTTGTTAAAAGTAATTTGTGAAAGCAAGAATAAAAAGTGCTCATATGAAACCTAATCATGTGTTAAGTCTGAACCAGTGATGGTTCTAGCAGGGCTGCCATCCTGGGCGAGCCTGCTACAATTTAGCCAGTAAATGTTTCGGGCCATATGTTTTTGCAGTGCACAAGACGTTATTGACTGGAAATAACAACATGCAATTGAAAACTCATTTAGGATAGAACTAACAAGATAACTTTTCTTAATTTTTCCTAGTGCTTGTACCACCCCATGACAGAATTGCACTTTTGTCGATGAGCTATATCACCACATATCAAAAACTATCACTGGTTATGACCATGCCGAATCTTATTCTCCTGTAATTCAGTATTACATATTTATAATTACTTTGCAATAATTTTAAATGAGTCAGTACGTATATGTTTCAGTGGCCTGGTCGGAGCCATTACTATACAGTGGTTTCCAAAGACAATAACATGCAGAGAAGGTTTGGCTAAAACTGCTGCTCTATTGGATTAGAAGGCCAATGAAGGGGAAAGGCGATATCTCATAATGATGTGTTGTGGCTGCCTGAGTAGGCATGGTCTGTGATGAATCAGAATGTCTAGCTTCATCAATTATAATTATTTCATGCCAACATGGTTTGAGCGAGCTACTTAGCATCGCAGCATCTATCAGTCGACCCATATGGCACCAAGATTAACAGTGGACATTTTTTTTCAGCCACAAAAAAAATTCAGTACAAAGAGGAAAAGAAAATAATGAGTAATATGGTTCAGGAAGAAAGGAAACTGCATACCAGGTTTACATCACAGAATTCCATCCACCCATTTTTTATACCAGCCTGGGGTTCACATCCTGAACAGGCCATCATTCTATCACAGCTCACAGAATTCAATGCATAATCGTGTATAAGTCGTAGTTTTAACAGAAAGAAATTCAACAATTTAAAAGTTTGCAGCAGTTTCTTTTTCTATTTGTGTTCGCCAAAAGACTACCCTTCTTTTGTTGTTGTGTTTCAGAAACATCTTTCTGTTTTCCAAATCTCTGTTATTTTCCAAACACATCTGACTTTCTGAAACGTTTTTGTACAACTGACAAAAAAGGTATTTTTTCTAAAAGCGTTTTAGTACGTTTTGACATGTTGTTTTCTAACCATGTTTGGCTGAAGAATTTTTTGGTGTGGTTTGAAATTAATTTGCACCTTTCTGAAAATAGTTTTTCTGAAATGCCGGTACTGAAATTCTATTTGTTTTTTTAGATAATATTGTGTTCTTTTTTTGGTTTATGGTCTTTGTAATGTTTTAATCTTTGTAAAGGGTGTATTTTACCAAAGTAACTTAATCAATCCTTTTAATGTTTTTGTTTCATTCAGACACGTCATTTTCAAAAGCTGAATTGGAAGATCTAATGAGCAACAACAGTGAAGATTTATTAGGTGTGTTAAAACCTCTAGTACAAATGTCAGTTTGTATTAGTCCAAGCTGTTTATTGTAGCATTTGTACAACATTGTTTCTGTTAGAATACGAGCCATATTAAAGTGCACAGAAGAAGAAAAATCTATTTTGTTCTGTAAATTACCAGTTTGTTGTTAGCTTAATTCCATTAACTGTGCGTCAATGTGTCAAACAGTTTTTGCATGTGATTCCCCTTGAATTCCAGGCTGTTGTGTGAGAGCCTGGCTACTCCTTTCATACGGAGTCAAAAGTAAAAAAAAAAAAGAAAGAAAAACTCAAATCCCAGTTGAGCAGAGCGACACATGCTCAGACAGGCTTGTAGGGCCAACACTTGTTCTGGGTTTTGTCATTTCTAATTACCATGCAATCCACAAGTCCTAACTCGGTCCGAGCCAACCTCATTTTCTAACGCATGGAGCAAAGTTATGCTTCATGTCAAAGTAAAGATTCTACCTTACATTTTAGTGTCAGCATTAGATAAATTGGCTAACATAAAGCCTCAAGAGTACACCAAGTTAAAGAAAATGAGAAAAGGGAAAACCCTGAAGTTGATAGGTGATAATCCAAAGTGAGGTAAGCTGCACATTCTGCCCTAAGTCTGGCTCCTGTCCTGAGGGTCATCCAAAGCTTCCCTTGTGTTTCTATGTAAGCAGATAGCAGAGTGCAGGGAACAAGTTGCTCTGACAGCAAGTTTTAACATCTCCTTTGTTGTTTCCCCACCAGGCAGCCAGCACTGAGAAAGGGTCCGTTGTCTGATGCAAGAGGTTTTGGCCTTAAAACAATCTGGCTGTGGGGTTTTCTCCACTCTCTAAAATTGCTTAAGACCTTTGAAAGCAATAAAACTTTAGGAGTTTGTAGAAAAGGCATGTGTCTATGTAAAAAGGAAATGTTCAGTTTTGTTTTTTCAAAAATGAGCACTCAACAAAAGTCATTTAGCCAAATAATTATGGTGCAGGACTACAGTCTGTCTACAGTAAAAAAAAAAAGATAGGTTTGAAACAATAACTTTCAGTTTCATAAAAAAAATAATAAAATAAAAATCTTTTAGTACTTTATTGTAATTGTTTCTTGTAATCATAGGTACCCAGAGCATGAAACCACCACCAGGTTTCAGTGCAATAATGTTTTTTTGATGATGTGCAGCTTTGTTTTAGTGCCAAACATTTCTTCTGTTATTATGACCCAATAGTTACAGTTTGGTTTGATCATACAATCAAACATTCAGGTGGAAACTGGTGAGAAATTATTTTATTATGGTCTTGTTTTTTGCATCACAAAACTCATTTTATCAGCACTGGTGAGACCCACTGTATAAAATGTTCATATATACTTTATTAAATTTTGTGATGAAAAGAGAGCTTTCTCTAACATTTCTTAGTTAACAATTCCGATCCAGCTTGTTTAATGTCTGCCAATGCCGACTCTCAGTCTATTCTTTAGACGTTTCTGCAGTGCACAGTCTACATAAAAATGATAGTTATTTAAATAAATGTCATGTATATGCTTCACACATAAACTTTGCACAATTGTAATGAGAATAATCTTTTTCAAACTGTTATTTAAACAGTTGCCATGTAACTCCTCTTGGACCTTTGTGTCTTGCAGAATGGTATTTCTGTTGTTAAAGGGAAGCAAGAAAAATTTTCAGTTTCAAAAAAGCCTTATAAGAATGGAGGAGCACAACTGCAGCATTTGTTTATTTTTCTTTAGCTCTAATCTCATTGCAACTACGTAAACCTGGAGATGAGAAGGCTGTGGTTATTTACAACATCTCATCTTCATAAATCCTGGACTTCACTTTCAGTCCTTCTATTCATAATGCATTTCAAACTTTTAGACCCCAACAATAAGAATTAGTGCTTATCTATGCAACTTTATCCTGATAAATATCGGTTCTGCCCATTTCCATGAGTAATGATTTAAGTAACAGTTGCCTTTTTAATGTGGGTTTTATTGATCAATGAAAATGAAAATGAATTAAAATAGAGCCAAGCTTTCTTATCAAGATAAAAAAGTATATAAAGTACATTGATAAACACAAAGACGTGGGTTTAAGCAGGTGTTGTTTTCTTACTGCATAACTAATACCTTTTAAAAAGATTAATCCAGTAGCTAATAGTAAGACAACTATACTAGCATACGTGAAACTTTAATAGTGAAAAACAAGGGGAAAAAAACAAATAAACAAAAGCTTGGCACTGAAGGAAATAATTTGTGAAACAACATAAAATGAATACCGATTCCTCATAAAGAGCTTTGACTTCATGTGTTGAATCATCCTGCCTCATTTGTCTTGTGTTGATTTTGCTGTCGGCTTCCAAAAGAATAAAACTAAACCTGAAGAGTTACTACTCTCAAATTTATCATGCTGCTCATCTTCAGTTGTAGCCCACTCTCCTTTTCTCTATACTGAGTTCCTATCTGCTATCTTTTATATGCCTCCTCATTTGGCAGTAGTGAACTGTATGAGTTAGATTTAACAATCTTTCCAAGCAGCAGTAACATTTCATTTAAAACTATTTTAACTGGAGAAAGCTCAGGATTTCCTTTTTCTGACCTTTCCTCTGTACCTTTTGTAACCTTATATTTTGCAAACACTGCTTGTTATGGCTGAATGAATTTCTTTTGAGGTTTGACATTCATCTTAAGTCGTCATAAAGTGGATGGATGGATATTATTCAGGGGCTGGAAGAGGTGCCAACATCCTTTACTGTATCTTTCTACAGTACACAGTACTTTCACACCACTTAACCTTTTCATATTTTTGTCACATTACAACCTCAGGGTTCAACATACTTTTTTGAGATTTTACGTGATAGACCAACAAAAAAGTAGTGCATAAATTTGATGATAAAAACAGCTAAGAGAGAAAGATGGACGGAGTTAATAACAGGGCAGTTTGGAAGAAAACACATCAGAGGCTGCATAAGACTTGAGTCCACCTTCCAGCCAGTGGCAGATGCTGGTCTTTCAAGGAGGGGAAGCTCAATTTCAAGATCGCTGATTCGCTCATTTCACTGTCAATCAAAAAGGGATTCAGCCTCAGACAGATCATCCAATCATCATGCAGAAGCTGAGCGTCCGGGCCAGCCGAGGTCACCCCACTGCCCCATAGACCTCCAGAGACGCTGAGCGTCCGATGGCCGGGACAAAGCCTAGCATTTTTGCTTTGCTATTGAACTCACTGTTTAAAGCACTGTGAAGCTGCGGGAATGAGTGAGAGGAAAGCCGCGTCGTTACCAGTGATAAGAAGCTGATTCTGAACAAAAGTTGAGCGCGTCGTAGCGCATATTTAGTCAATGACATGTACACACAACAGTATACAGGGGTTGGACAATGAAACTGAAACACCTGTCATTTTAGTGTGGGAGGTTTCATGGCTAAATTGGACCAACCTGGTAGCCAGTCTTCATTGATTGCACATTGCACCAGTAAGAGCAGAGTGTGAAGGTTCAATTAGCAGGGTAACAGCACAGTTTTGCTCAAAATATTGAAATGCACACAACATTATGGGTGACATACCAGAGTTCAAAAGAGGACAAATTGTTGGTGCACGTCTTGCTGGCGCATCTGTGACCAAGACAGCAAGGCTTTGTGATGTATCAAGAGCCACGGTATCCAGGGTAATGTCAGCATACCACCAAGAAGGATGAACCACATCCAACAGGATTAACTGTGGACGCAAGAGGAAGCTGTCTGAAAGGGATGTTCGGGTGCTAACCCAGATTGTAACCAAAAAACACGGCTGCCCAAATCATGGCAGAATTAAATGTGCACCTCAACTCTCCTGTTTCCACCAGAACTGTCAGTCGGGAGCTCCACAGGGTCAATATACACGGCCAAACGTCGGTTTCAATGGTGCAAGGAGCACAAATCTTGGGCTGTGGACAATGTGACGGTGTGGAGAAGCCCCAAAGAAGTGTACCACCCAGACTGTTGCATGCACAGAGTGAAGCATTGGGGTGGATCAGTGATGGTTTGGGCTGCCATATCATGGCATTCCCTTGGCCCAATACTTGTGCTAGATGGGCGCGTCACTGGCAAGGACTACCGAACCATTCTTGAGGACCATGTGCATCCAATGGTTCAAACATTGTATCCTGAAGGCGGTGCCGTGTATCAGGATGACAATGCACCAATACACACAGCAAGACTGGTGAAAGATTGGTTTGATGAACATGAAAGTGAAGTTGAACATCTCCCATGGCCTGCACAGTCACCAGATCTAAATATTATTGAGCCACTTTGGGGTGTTTTGGAGGAGCGAGTCAGGAAACGTTTTCCTCCACCAGTATCACGTAGTGACCTGGCCACTATCCTGCAAGAAGAATGGCTTAAAATCCCTCTGACCACTGTGCAGGACTTGTATATGTCATTCCCAAGACAAATTGACGCTGTATTGGCCGCAAAAGGAGGCCCTACACCATACTAATAAATTATTGTGGTCTAAAACCAGGTGTTTCAGTTTCATTGTCCAACCCCTGTATATTTGATCACTTATTTTTTGACATTTATGGGGAAGCTGAGCTTCCCTTGAAGTCTTAGAGCAATCGCCACTGCTTCCAGCTGGACAACAGCGGTAAACATACAATCTGTTCCTGTGTTAGAATGGCCTAAACAAAATCCAGATCTAAAGGTAGGTACATCCCAGATGTTGCAGTGGCCTGGTCAGAGCCATTACTGCACAGTTATTTCCAAAGACAATAATGTATAGAGAAGGTTTGGCTAAAACTGCTGCTCTATTGGATTAGGAGGCCAATGAGAGAGAAAGGTGATACCTCATAATGACTATCTATGAGGTATCTATAAAGGTGGCAGAACAGCCCCTTGCTCAGGTGGACTGCTGGAACATCCATATAACTCCTAAGTTATATTTGTTCCATTTAATCTTGAAATAGATTTTTTGGCAAGCTGTGCCTTCAGGCATGTCTGGCTTTTGTTATAGTTTTCTCATTGTTAGTCCAATTCCGGCATAGAAAAAAGTTCAGATGTTTAACAGTTCCTCTGAAGTTATGTTATCCAAGAATCCAGGCCTTAAAAACATACATCTACACACAGAAAGTCCCATTATATGATTGAAAGATGTTATTTCCTTGTCTCTTGTTTCCTCACCTCTATTCCTCTTAACTCAGACTGTGCTCTCTGAGATATGGTGCAGCCCCTCTTTATCGACCATCTCTAAATCAAGCCATTACTTCCTTTAGGAAATACCCTTAAATAAAGCAATCGCAGTTAAGTTGTACAGAGTTTTTTCTGTGTGCGTGCAAAAATGACTTGGTTACTTTGTGACAACTACCCTGTTTAAGTGTACATGTAAATCTGTCATCTAAATACTTGTGTTATGTACAAGGTGCAAATGTGTTGGCTCTGAAAATCATGCTGTTTGCAGGGATTTCTTTCTCTACTCTTGCTGTGAATCCCTGATATGGCGAAGGGTAACAATCAAACTGCTGCATCAGTTTCAGCTGGGATATAAAATTAACACTACAAACAGTTCATCCACAGCATCTCCTCCCTTCACAGCCTCTCCATGGAATCATGAGGGAAAAGGCAAAAGAAGAAAAAAAAAATCACCTTTGGAATTTAAATGAACCAGCATCGGATTTGATAGTGCTTGCTGAAAGTGAAGTGAATCTAGAATAGCTGTGGTTCACAGATGACAGGAGAACGAGTAGATGAGGGAAGAACCTGATATGGACTCTTGTTATCATAAGCCATATGCCTCCTGCAGCCTGTAGACTGGCTGTAAGGTAAATAACTCTGATGACAAACAACACTGTGCGCACTAGCAATGCCACCCCCTCACTCCTCTCCTTTCTCATCCCAACAACACGGGCTGCCAAGCGAATTAGCATCAGCTGGCTGATACATTTGTAATCTATTCTCAGCATGGCAAACAATGCAAATTGGATTTCTAATTTCTCCTGATTCATTTTTGCAACATGAGCATAATGGAGCGTTGCCATGGAAACATTTATGACACATGGCAACTTTCATCAGCGTGTTCAGAAATACTTTTATCTCCCATTTTCCACTGAAATTGCCTTCAAAGTCTGTGTGATTTTTGCAAAATGAGTTTCGCATATCTGAATGTTAACAAACTCTCCAGCTAGTCCTATCTCCACCTGCCTGAATACACACTCACACACACACAGATACAAACTTTCTACACAAACACGCAAATCGTTTTGCACAAACAGATACCGAAAATAAATATGTCCAAAATTCAACAACAGGTGAGTCTCAGAGAGCTGACACACACCTCAGGCACCAAGCATTGATTGTGCAGCTTAATTACAGGATAGCTTCCGGACACCTATCTGCTACTAAAGAAAATTCCCATTAAGAAAAAAAGGTGAGAAACAGAATTTAAAATCAATTCCGGGACCTCACAACGCAAGTAAAATCTTAGCCCCACACACTTTTGATTATCTGACTCCAAAGAACAACAAAAGCAATTAAAGATACTGTTCTCCAGCTCCATTGAGCCATTTTCTCCATCCCAGATAACCTGGAGACACCAAACATTCTGATAAATGGGCCGTAAACTCCTATCTGCTAAAATAACAACACAGCCTAATGTGTCCACCAGGATGCTTATCACAATGTAATCATTATTGCGTTTGCATTGAGAGTGCAATGTAGCTCAGTGCTGTGTGCAGAGGATAGTGTATATTATTTAGCTTTGCCTTGACATTCAAAGTTTTCAAGTGCCTTCCTGCACCACTTTCATAGAGTGGCTGCTGAAAAAAGGCCCATTGAAAATTGCCAATTGCTCTGTTCCTATCCATAGAGACCACATTCACTATTGCCATGGCTTGAGTTAATGCACATTAACAAAATATCCGTTTGTGTACTCATACAAACAGGATTTCGTGAAGACCATTACTTATTTCTTAGTTTTGCTTTCAGCGAAGCAAACTTCCTTGGAAGATGGTCTTGAGCAATATTTCTTTAAGTTTTTTTTTTTTTTTTCGTTCTAGTACTCAGCTGTTATTGTTTATTATGCATCAAGGGAATCACCAGCTTTTGGACTTTTGATAATGGCAAATGACCAATTTAAAATGGGATCTTTAGGCTCTTTGTTACCAGTAGCCTCTTCCAAAGGTAAAATGTATTGGCGTTTCTTTAAATTAATCTAAACTTGGCCCAAAAACTAAGACCATATCTCTTTGATGTTTTTTCCCTGTCTACTGTATTTAAAAATTCTATGACATTTGAACATTATTTTGATTATTTACCCATAATGTCATAATGTGTTTGCAATGGGATTTAGGTGGAGGTAAAAGGAGAAGCTGAGGGATAAAGAGAAACAATATATAATGAATAACAAAAATTCAAAAAGAGCACAGAGAACTGGACAGAAACACAGACCAAAAGGCATGAAAACGGTGCATAGGTCAGGAGAATGGAAGAAACCAGCAAAGACACAGACAACCAGAAAGCAATATATACAGAGGGAAGAGTGGAGAGAAGGCATGGCAAACAGGTGATGTAACCAGGAGGAGATGAGGAACAGCTGAGACCAATAAAGGTAGAGAGAGAGCTGAGGAAGAAGAATAAATGAGCAGAGAGAAACACAGGGAAAAATTTAACAGAACATAACTAAATGTACAGAATAAACTAAGAAATAAGTAAACAATTGAATAAACTAAAATAGCAACACTAGGACAATACAAACAACAAGGAAATAAACACTCTCACACACACACATCCAAAAATTAAACACCTTAGGATCATGACATTCACCCAAATACTTAACTAGCAAGTTAAATTGTCTGATATGCAATAGATAGGTAACTGGGTAAAACATAGATATGTATGGCGTTGAAAAGATACAAAATTAAATGGGGCATGAACAGGCTTTATCCATCCAGGATTATATTGACTTGTCGAAATGTTTTGCAGAAATCCTTCATCATCAACATGCTTGTTCCATCACAAAAGAGTGAATTTACCTGCAGCCTTTAATCAAAGGTGCCTTGGTCAAGTATCCATTCAACTAGACATGATATTGAAAGGTGAAAACCACTGAGTGATCAAAGGAAATCCTGAATTAGTTTAACAGTATCCCTGCAGCTCTCCCAAGTCATACACACACAAACATGCCTGCTTGGTCAATGAAGTCATTTTGAAATCTATTTACAAATCTGTGCTTGACATCCCATCTGTGCTACCGGATGGTGTGTCCATGTGTACACGTGACTCATCCAAGATCCATATTTAAAAAGTGTGGTTTAACATATTGTTTTTTTTGTCACACAACCAATCATATTTTGATTTGTAGCCAGTGAGTTTTTATCTTCTCTGGTTTAGGATACTATTATAGCCTATGCAAAAAACATATTTAGAACCCAAAATGTGTTTAGCTCAGAGTGTGTCATGTGCTGGAACTGTTTGGAACCAGAAGACTGTACTGAACTGGAAAGGCTTAAAGAATCCAAGCTCTTAGATTTGGGTATATAATAAAGATGCACAGAAACATAGGAGACCAACATTTTAAAAACAGATGATTAGCCTTTTTACAAATGGTCAGAAGAATGGACTCTGTCAAGTAAATATAATCAACTGATGTTTTTTCTCTTTTTTTGCTGTAGAGGTTACACTCACTGTCTGTGTGCATATCAGTGGTCATCTGTGTTTGTCGTGTGGGGGTTTAGGGATTCTTTGACCTTAAACATCAGAAACAAAATGGTAGTCTTTGTTCTTAAAGGGGTTGGACAATGAAACTGAAACACCTGGTTTTAGACCACAATAATTTATTAGTATGGTGTAGGGCCTCCTTTTGCGGCCAGTACAGCGTCAGTTAGTCTTGGGAATGACATATACAAGTCCTGCACAGTGGTCAGAGGGATTTTAAGCCATTCTTCTTGCAGGATAGTGGCCAGGTCACTACGTGATACTGGTGGAGGAAAACGTTTCCTGACTCGCTCCTCCAAAACGCCCCAAAGTGGCTCAATAATATTTAGATCTGGTGACTGTGCAGGCCATGGGAGATGTTCAACTTTACTTTCATGTTCATCAAACCAATCTTTCACCAGTCTTGCTGTGTGTATTGGTGCATTGTCATCCTGATACACGGCACCGCCTTCAGGATACAATGTTTGAACCATTGGATGCACATGGTCCTCAAGAATGGTTCGGTAGTCCTTGGCAGTGACGCGCCCATCTAGCACAAGTATTGGGCCAAGGGAATGCCATGATATGGCAGCCCAAACCATCACTGATCCACCCCCATGCTTCACTCTGTGCATGCAACAGTCTGGGTGGTACGCTTCTTTGGGGCTTCTCCACATCGTAACTCTCCCGGATCTGGGGAAAACAGTAAAGGTGGACTCATCAGAGAACAATACATGTTTCACATTGTCCACAGCAAGACGTGCACCAACAATTTGTCCTCTTTTGAAGTCTGGTATGTCACCCATAATGTTGTGTGCATTTCAATATTTTGAGCAAAACTGTGCTCTTACCCTGCTAATTGAACCTTCACACTCTGCTCTTACTGGTGAAATGTGCAATCAATGAAGATTGGCTACCAGGCTGGTCCAATTTAGCCATGAAACCTCCCACACTAAAATGGCAGGTGTTTCAGTTTCATTGTCCAACCCCTGTAGCTCTGAGGCTTTGGTCAAATGGCCAATGTCCAAACAGCTAATGATGACACAAGCAAACAGTGTTTGAACTGAGCACTGAGTTTATAGTGTATCACATGAGAAATAATGAAAAATGTCAAGGAGTAAGAACGCTAAGACAGTAGATCACCACCAGAATTTTACGGCCGAAAGTTTCTTTTTCTTTAAATTTTCCACTTGACCAAACACCTGAAATTGTCCAAACGTCCTCAGCCGATTCAGGCATGTCAGGCAATTTACTTACTCCTGTCTTTCTTGTCTCCTTTATCCTCCTCTCTATCTCTTTTTCTCTGTCAACGTTACGAGATGAGCAGCCTCTGATATTATAGCGTGGTTTTTCTGTTGAAACTGATCAATGAGATATATCACTGATCATGTTTTACAGTCATGGGAAAAGGAAAGGTATTATTACTGTCAATAAAGTCTTGGAAATTCAGTTCAATTCAATTCAATTCAGTTTTTATTTATATAACGCCAATTCACAACACATGTTGTCTCAAGGCACTTCACAAAAGTCAGGTACATACATTCCAATTAATCCTAATCATTGAACAGTGCAGTCAGATTCAGTTATTTATTCAAATTGGATAAAAACTTTTTCTGTCTAAGGAAAGGAAACCCAGCAGATTGCAACCAGTCAGTGACTTGCAGCATTCACTCCTCCCGGATGAGCATGTAGAGACAGTGGACAGTCACTGGCGCTGACTTTGCAGCAATCCCTCATACTGAGCATGCATGTAGTGACAGTGGAGAGGAAAAACTCCCTTTTAACAGGAAGAAACCTCCAGCAGAACCAGGGCCAGTGTGAGCGGCCATCTGCCACGACCGACTGGGGGTTAGAGGGAACAGAGCAGAGACACAAAGAGAACAAAGAAATCATAAACAAGTACAACCTTGTTGCTTCAAAAGAATTTAAAAGAGAAAATAGCAACCAGTTGTAACTAGTTTAAAGCATTTAGATAGCTAGCAGGTTCAACCACCTAGTGTTGATATTTCAAAGTCTTGGTCTTGTCTCAGTCTCAGGCACACTGGACCCAGGTTTTTTTCTCAAGACCATTCAATACAACAACATGCAACATCTTTTTTATGTGACTTAGTGTGAAACAAAACACAGCCAATAAACTTTTTACTTTAAAGTTTATAATGCTTCCATCTGTGCCCCTACATGGTGAGGATGAGAAGATGAGAGGGATGACAATGCAAGAGGGTGAACCATTTTACTGTGGAAATATCAAGATGTTCTTCTGTCTGTACAACACACAGAGAGAAAGAATGCTAAGTGATTTAAGTCCACCTGTGGTCTCCACCTGCTTGGCCTTCAGCTCCCTGCTAAGTCAGATAATGTTTAGCTGGATGTATGCCTTCTTCAGAGTTGCCTGGTTTGTCTGTTTAACTTGTTACCAGCTTGTTTGATCTGAGGGACGAGTGGCTTGTTATTAAGGGTCTGCTTCCATATAGATTTTCAAAGTTGCCTTGTTTGTCTGTTTAACTTGTTACCAGCTTGTTTGATTTGAGGGACGAGTGGCTTGTTATTAAGGGTCTGCTTCCATATAGATTTTGGTTCACTTAAATGTTCTGGAGATGTACCTACCTGAAAAGGTTCGGGGCACCAGTGCAACCAGTTAGTCTGAAGCATTGTTTTGGATTAGGTTGCTAATTGAGCTGCTGCAGACAGATTTTCTTTAAATGTTCACAGCAGCAAGGATATTACTATGATTACAACAGTAGTCTCTCATTTGTTTGGTCTTGTTTGGGTTTTGTTATGCTCTGGTCTTGGTCTTGACTTGGTCTTAGGTACCATAATCCTGACTTAATCCTGACATAACCAGGTCTAAACAGGAGAAGGGGTGAGAGATTGCTGGAGTATACAGATGTTTTACCAGAATGCTATGATGTTAGAGGAGCAATTGTGGGTATCCATAAATCTGGGAAAGGATATGAGGCAATTTCCAAATTTGAAGTACATGATTTTAAAGTGAAAACTTTTAGTTTTAATAAATTTTTATCATTATTTTTAGTTTTGTTTATAGTTAAGTGAACTTAATATTATAAAAGAAGAAGAATTTTTATGCTTATGCGGTATTTTAGCACCGCCTTGAGCCGCTGTCAGTATTGACCAGGATGTCCTTGTAAGTTATATTTCAAATATAAAAGGCATCTTTTCTTGTTAAAATGTTAATGTACAAATACTTAACAAAGGTGCCAGCCTAATCTGGAGTGGACGTCCCAGTAAATTGCTGCCCAAGATCAGAATGAGGCATCAGTTAGAATGTTGTACCTTAAAGTTTATGGCAAGATAATTAGAAAACAACTGTGAACCTTTTTTAGAAAGGTTGCCAGGAAAACAGCTTTTCTCTCTAAAAATAGCATGGATGCATGACTTATGTTCCTAATGTTGCATTAGACTGAACCACATGACTCATAGAACGGTATCATTTGAACAGACAATACCAAAGTAGAGATGTTTGTCCATAATTTACAGGACTATGTTTGGCATAAACTTATACTATGTCAAGCATGGTAGTGGAGGGGTGATGATTCTAACTTGTTTTGTAGTCATGGGATCTGCGTTCCATAATAGACCATAAACTTGTTTGAATTATTGCTTCTAAATTTGGTATTACAAGATAATAAATCGTGGGACGTAATTAGTTTACCCAGGAATGAAGATCAGCGTTGTAGGCTGCAGTTAACAGCACATAGGGTATCCAAATAATGTAAAGCTTCTTACTTGCTACTTTCCATCACAATTATAATTCCTCAACTCTTAACTAATATTTATATCCCAACATAGTTCTAATGCCTTCAAATTCCCTAGTAGTTATCTCCCTGTCTCCAATTTGTAATAATTCCATTAAGACAAGAAAAAAACCCTGTGTAAACAATAAAAAAAAAAAACTTCACAACACATTATAATTGTTGTTTAGAGACCGGATCGCTGGTCTGCAAACCAGATTTGCTGGAAGTTAAACCACCAACTTCTTTCTAATATTACTAGATATCCTTTTAAACATTTTAGAATCAGTAATAAGAATATGACAAATTTACTTTTGCACCTTTGGCTGTAAATCTAAAAAAAAACATATGATGTATTTGAAAGTTCATTAACTAGGAAACAGACAAAAGAATGTAATTGACTAAAATAACCGGGCAATGCAGGTGGAAAATCTCTATTATAACATAGCTGTGCTCTCTCCTATGCCATGACCTCCAATCAAGGAATAGCATGACTTAAAAAAAAACCTTTTCCTTTAAAGTTTTTTTTTAGTTGTAGTTGCTGCACCAAATAAAATCTTTGTTTGAATGTCAGCTTTTATCTGTGTGTTCAGTTTTCCTTTCAGAATACAAGAACTTGCATGTTCGAATTAATAAGGTTAGAAATTTAGCAATATTTGATTTATTTTGTGATGGACTTTTATTCCCAGAGTTTGTTTTACCCCATTATCTCCATTACCCTGAATGGAACAAGCTCGCATGAAAAATTAATAAATAAATATTACCAAAAGAAGAGATTTCATAAGTTTACCAAAATTAAATCCATTTTCTAAACCCACTTGTTCTGCACAGGGTCATGCAAGGGGCTGCTGCCTATCTCCAGTGTTCAATGGGCAAAGGGTGGGGAACACCCTGGAGTGGTAACTAGTCCATCACATGCTCTCTGGACATTTATATAAGTGAACCTTAATTCACCTCATACTGTACATGCTGTAGCACCTCCCATCAACGTTTGTTGAGAACATTCAGTTTTGACACCCCTCCCCCACCCACCCCTTTTGACTGATCAAAATGGTGATGCATAAGGAAAATCCCCAGTCTTTCTTTACCCCTTAAGCAAACATTATGCAAATTTCATACACTGTGATGTCATCCATTAAGTTCTCCATGGCTCCACTGCCAAGGAAGCCTCAAAGAGTACAGAGTCTTAAGGACGGAGATAAATTCTCTTTGGTTGTAGACTTTTAACTTTCAGACAATCTGCAAAGATCAGAGATCCTGCAACATTTTATATTAAAGAGAAAACTAAGAGAAGTCACTGCAGATATATTTTCCTATTAAAACATAAACTATTATGAGAACAGGACAGAATCAGAATGCAATCCACCTGGTACATCTTGGGAGGTGATTTAATTTGCTTTTTTTAAAATAGGTTTGTATGTATTTTACCCTTCCTAGCAGTTAGGGTAATACATTTCAAACATCAGATTAGGAAATCTGCAAAACATATTTGAGCTTTACGCTTGGACTGGAGACACCTGACCATGTAAGCCATTCAGGAGATCTTCATCTCACACCTACAGGGCATCTTTCCATGTCCAGGAAAAAAAGGTTCAAAGTCTTTGGCCTGAAGGTCCTTGTTCTGTTGTGGTGGAAAGTAGGTGACCCACTGATTAACATTCATAGTAATAGAAGCCATCGATCTGAAGAAAGAGACGTTCAGAGCTTTGCTGTCTCAGGGGACTCTTAAAAACAACAGAAAGGTACCAGGTAATCAGAATGATTGCAGTTTCTGTGGTTACAAAAGCGCAAAGCTTGGTAGGAATTCAAAGAGGCTGTGGAGAAGGACTTTTGGTTGGCCACAAGGAAGTTCTGGCAAACATTTAATGGTTTAATGGTTTGCAGTTTGCCTTACCAGTTGACACCTTTAGCACAAATTTGAATTTACAGATGACTTCATTTGTGGATAGTTTTATCAGAATCACCAACACTACTGAATGGAAAATGATTCAGAAAGGATTGCTGGGTGCCATGCCTTCGAGTGTCGTCGACTGGTTATATGCAGCCAATGTGGGCTGTTTAAGTCTCTGGACACTGTGCTTGGCCCAGCTCTTCGGTGTTGCATGGAGGTCTGGTACAATGCATGTGAAGTAGCAGACCAGAGTGGTGTTCCCATTTTTCTATAAACTTCAGACCCCAGTGGTCAATATTATTTTCCTATTTCTTGTAAAACCATATTTAAATCAATTAGAAAATTGCCTCATTGTCATTGCTTTCATGACAGAATCAAGTTCCTGGTAAGCATGTTTGATTATTTTCTCTTACTGATGTGTCAGTTGTTTGTGGCAAAGGTCATGGCAGATATTTATTTATTGTGCTTATTCATCACATTTATCCTGGTTACTGTTAGTTAGCCTTACTCATGCACAATGCCATGTCAGGTTATCCATGCCATTAGCAGAAGACACAGAGGCAGCAGACAACAAAGACAGGGCTGTCTGAATGGTGAGGGGGTAATATGTTTATGGAGAGAAGAAAAAAGGAGGGGGTCTAGAAATGACAGGGGGAGAGTGGAGGCTTAGAGCTGGGATTTGTCTTACATTTCCCTGACGTTGTCCCTGAATGATCCCTATTATCATCCTCAGAAGAAGGAATTTATTTTCTATTTATTTTGTTTTATTTGAGTTTCAGGCTTGATATGTATTTATTCATTTGTGCTGCGAATAGTGCCTGAAAGGGGAGTGAAGTGCATCACATTAACTGTATTGACATAAACAGTTTACCAAGCGCAATGCCTCTGCCTTTGATGAGGGTTTAAGTAGGAAGACATTGATAGACTTATGGAGAAATGTTCTCATGGGATCAATAGATTAGAGCCCTTACTAATCTTAGTGAGCATGACAGCAGCTCTCATAAGAAAAAATTCGAGTGATATCACTAACATATGCTGTGGCATCACTCCCCACTGCCCTCAAATTGTAATTATTTTTCACTCTAATATAGGGCATGAGCTAGGAAGCACAAGTACTGTCAGCCATTTACATGTGTTTAATATTGCTCTTAGGCTTTAGGAAAGAGAAAAAATATTCTAATATACTATGTTAATATAAATGTTTATTCTGTCTTCAACCTGATGCTATATTATCTCAGGGGGGAATCCACTGTCATCCTGTAACAGAGAATGTATCTTTCTTTTTTTAGATACACAAAACTGATGCAACACACTTAAATATGTTAGTTCTGTGTTACCATCTCCTATGTAGCTGGCATTTTGAGGTTAATATAGATAAAGTCAAACAGCACTTAGGTGAGACCTTGTTTTGAATTGGACATCCAGTATTTTTACATTTGGAAGAGAAAAAAACAGGTAATTGGAAAAGTGACTATTTTGTCATGGTAAAATGTCATGCAAAGCAAGGGAGGTTAATTTGGATAGCACAGTTTAGTCATAGATTACTATTGTACAGTACTCTGTAATCTGAGATAATGGGGAGCATCTAGATAACGAATAAAAGCTCCCCAAGAAGAGAGCCTTGAGGAATACCACAAGTGGTCTTTGTTTGTTCAGATTTACACTTGCCAAATGAATCGCAAAAATATATCAGATGAGAATGAGCAAATCTACTATGTCAGATAAACTACTGTTGAATAGACCATACATAGAGGTACAATGGTCAAGGGAAATGATAGAGACTTGATACGTGACAGCTTCTTTCCTTTCCTCTTCACTGTAATATACTTGGACAGGGTACATGCAGAATTAGCCATAAAGGTACAAATAATGGATGCTTTTGGATTTACCGGTAAAAGTTCCAGCTTCTGTTTTATAGTTCAGTTTGCCAAACGAAAGGCTTGCCTTTTATCAATAATAGTCCTTCTTACAGATAGGAGGGTGTGGAGTAATTCAATTCAGTTTTTATTTATATAGCACCAATTAGCAACACATGTCGTCTCAAGGCACTTGACAAAAGTCAGGTACATACATTCCAATTAATCCTAACCATTAAACAGTGCAGTCAGAGTTAGTTATTTATTCAAATTGGATAAAAAGTTTTTCTGTCTAAGGAAACCCAGCAGATTGCATCTAGTCAGTGACTTGCGGCATTCACTCCTCCCGGATGAGCATGTAGAGACAGTGGAGAGGAAAAACTCCCTTTTAACAGGAAGAAACCTCCAGCAGAACCAGGCTCAGTGTGAGCGGCCATCTGCCACGACCGACTGGGGGTTAGAGAGAACAGAGCAGAGACACAAAGAGAAGAGAACAAAGAAGCACTGATCCAGGAGTACGTTCTATGGGAGGAAAAGAAGAAAGAAAGAACAGATAAACTCTGAGCCAGTTTTCAAGGTTAGAGTCTGAAAGAGAGCACATATAATTAGTTACAGTAAAGGCTCAGTCAATCGCCATGTCTAGGAGAGAGAAAGGGTTGAACACTAAAAGACAGGGCCATGTGGATCAGGGTCATGGATTTCCGGCTAACAAATCCAGCGAATCCGCCATTTATTTTCTTGCAGTATCCTTGTAATTCAAGTTGAAGGATGCCGAAGCAGCAAGTGAAAAAATCTAAATGTTCTGTTGTCGGGTGTATTAACCCACACCAGTCATTACGCCATCCCCCTGGATCAGAACCTCTTCGGAGTGCCTGGTTAAATTTTATTTTTCATGGAAACATGTTGACATCAATGGGGAAAGCCCTCTTCGTTTGTGTGACGTACTTTAGGGAGGAGTGTTTCAGCAACCTCAGCAACCTCCTTCATACTGGCCGAGGTTGCTTATACACTCCTCCCTGAAGTGTTTCACCAACCTCGGCCAGTATGAAGGAGGATTAGCCGAAAGACTCCATCTGTCTGAGGGGTCAGTTCCTTCTGTCTAAGGCAGCAACAGAGAGATCCAAGAGGTAAGCTGCAGATAACAGTAAAATGACAGCTAGCTTGATTGTTGAGGTGTTGATATAACCTACTGGCTGTTGTTTTAATAGCTTCGTGCCTCCTGCTAATGTTAGAGCTGTGCACTCGTTTTTAGCTCGTTAAGGTAATCACCGTATTGTGTGTTTTGAATAATATTAAACAAACAGTTTTGCAATCTGTTTGGTTGCCCTTTTTGCCTTGGAAAACACATGATCCAAATGTAATCAGTGATGTTCTTGACGCTAGCGTTAGCTAACTCGTTAACCATGTTGGGGTCTTGTTTAAAGGTTGTGTTCATTCAATTTGTGGTAGTATTAACATTTTAAATGGTATCTCACTTCTAGTTTGTCAGTAACATTAGTAATGGGATTACAGCTTTTGCTACTACTGTGAATTCCTTAACTTTTCTCTGCTATTGTTTAAGAATTTTCATTTTTCATGTAGCCTACTAGGGCAGCGGTGTTCAAAGTCAGTCCTTGAGAGGTCCTGACGTTTCCCTGCTTTAACACACCTGATTTAGATGATTGCAGCTCAGCAAAAGCCTGTTAATCAACCATCAATATTAGTTTTAGTGCTGTTGTTCTCATGCATTAGCAAACGTAGCACATTGTTGGGGCAATGATTTTGTATATGCTTCTTGTTTTTCAGACGTTTGTTGAAATTTATGTAGGGCAAGTAAAGTAATGGAATCTTGGAGGTAAATCCTGAGGAGGTAAAATAACGACAATGTCAAATCGCAGCATTGCCGCAGCGTTCCACTTTATACAGACAACATTTGAACGATTTAAGTAGGAAAAGGAAAGATTTAAAAGCATGATATGTCTCCTTTAAACTAATACATAGAACATGCAATGTGCTCATAAAATAAGTCGGAACCAGAGGCCCTCTGTGAGATGAAGGATCTGCCATCATCACATTGCTGTTTTGTACCTGCTCTATATTTATTTGTATACAGTGTTCTTTAATATTTTGGATTCATATCTTTCTCTTGCAGAAACAAGATCTGAAACAAGAAGTATGCATTTTTCTGTGGCTAACAGTATGGGCTTCCAGCAACAAAGAAATCAAGCAAACAGGGCTCAGTAATTTTCCTTTTCTCAGAATATAAGTTTTTATTTTTTATACCCATTAATTCTACAGCCAGTTTCCCGGATGAGGTATCCAGAGTGTGACAGATCCAAGGTGAGTTGTCCAAGACTGAGTTTCAATTAGACTTCTCTGTGGGCACTGATCCCCTGCACCATTAATCAATTGATTTCAATTAAAGTCATCTAAGAAATGATTAAATAATTACCTTCAGGCTCAGGGAGTCATATATCCTTATTATGGGAGCCCATTGGTCATCAGCTTGAGACTAGTAGCAGATGTGACACAGCAAATTAGGAAACTAGATGATTAAGACAGGGAGTAAGGGTGGTTAAAACAAAGACAAAACAATATTTAGTCATTTGTGTTCTGTTGAGCTGAAATGTAAATGCAATATCATATCAGAGAAAAGTTCTGTGCCTATAAATCTGAAGTTTGTGTTTTTATTTCAGTTTCCCGAGTGCACCATGCTGACTGAGGCAGCTGCTGACTGAGGCAGGATGACGAGGTCAGCAGGTGAACGTGGATCAATGGACATGGAGGGGTGGCACAGGAAATGTCATGAATGCCTGTCCACACTAATGCAAGGTCCTGTCCCTGTCATCATGCAGACGTTTAGCTGTGTGGAGAAGAATGAATGCAGATAGTGAAAGGTAAAAGAGTTTTGACTCTCCAAAGATTTTTGCTTAGATTTGGCGTAACAATGCAGGACGCGACCCATTTATGGAGCCCTCTTTCCTTGACACATTGCCCCGGGTTCGAGTCCTGACCCTGGATGCCTCTGCCGCATGTCTTCACCCTCTCTCCACCCCACTTCCTGTTTGCTTACGTATAACAAAATAAAGGCCACTGGTGGCACAAAAACAAAACTAAAAGAAATACTAAGGTTTGGAAGGCTAAGAGCTTGTTATAGAGACCCACTGCTTTTGCTGTTTTTTACTGTTTAAAATAACTCAAGCTAAGAACATTAAAATGCTATATTATTGTGTCCATATTCAGTGTCTACACTTCTGTTGGAGACTGCTGGGTTTGTTTCTGTTTTCTGAACTGCATGTTTGTTACCTTGTGAAATTACTGAGACTTTCAGTTGTATTTATAAACTTTGATCATTGCAACAATTCAGTCTATTGGGCTAATTACCAAACATGCATAAGACCTGGAATATCATCGGAAGGTACCATTTTTAATGTTGTTGCGCAAGTGACAATGTGTCGAAAAATCCAAAAGTTTACTTCTCTCTTTGATGGACTTAGATTTACAGTATACAGCAGACTGACAAGTCACACCTGATCACATTGGCATAGCTGCCAGCTGTGTAATTACACAAAGTAAAAGGAGTTTTTCACCTCAGGAAACATTGACTAGTTGATAGCATTTCCTCTGCTCTAAGTATTTGTTTACTTTATAGCAAACGTACTGAGATATTACATGTTTCTACTACAGCTAAGGGAACTGTTACTGATTATTGAAAAAAATATATAAACTATCCCTTTAAGGAAGCAAATGGTTATCTTAAAGACTGGAATAATTCTCACATCCTGGAATGAGGCATCTCCTTAAGAGCTAACGAGGGAAAGACAGGTCAGGCCGTGGAAACTACCGCCCTATTAGTGTGCTCAGCCAAGATTATAAGG
Organism: Crenichthys baileyi; assembly: GCA_036173005.1. Taxonomy (NCBI): domain Eukaryota; kingdom Metazoa; phylum Chordata; class Actinopteri; order Cyprinodontiformes; family Goodeidae; genus Crenichthys; species Crenichthys baileyi. Next base: position 398,712 of record JAHHUM010000890.1, read on the forward strand.
GCTTTACACACGTCTTAGCCAAAAGAATTTAAAATATTCTCTCCCAGATAATTAGCTTGGACCAGACCAGTTCTATCAAGCAGAGACAAACACAAGACAACATTTGTAGAACACTACACATAATTGATTACGTGTTTAAAAATAAAGATAAGATTCTTATGAGATTCTTATGAGTCTGGATGCCGAAAAGGCTTTCGATCGGATTTATTGGGAATTCTTGTACAAGGCTCTGGGGCAATTTGGATTTCATCAGTCATTTATTTTAGTCATACAAGGATTATATAAATATCCAAAGGCAATAATTAAAAATAACGGAGCTCTCTCAAAACCATTTGACTTACAGAGAGGGACGAACCAGGACCAACCAGGGGTGCCCGTTGAGTCCATTACTTTTTGCTCTTTTCAATGAGACCCTGAGTCGAGGTGTTATTCAGAACAATGACATCACAGGAGTGAAAATATTTAATCAAGAACTCAAGATCTCCTTATTTGCTAATGAAGTTCAATAGATGGAACCTAATCCAAAGCTCAAATTTTGAATCATGTATTGACATGATTAAAATGAACATTCTGCCTAGGATGCGTTATCTTTTCTCAACACTTCCAGATGAAAGTTTGGAGTGGGGGCACTACATGGTGCTCCCCCCATGCCCACAAGCCCCTTTGTTCACATACCCCAAGATCATACTGTTGTGTTGCTTTGCAAATGTGAGCAATGAGGGGGTGGCCGCCAAGGCAAGCCTGACTGATGCATTGCTACTATATCAATCTGTAATCATCCCCAACTATATCTTTATCTAAATATACACTCACCGGTATTATTAGGTACACCTTGCTAGTACCGGGTTGGACCCCCTTTTGCCTTCAAACCGGCCTTAATCCTTCGTGGCATAGATTTAAGGTACTGGAAATATTCCTCAGAGAGTTTGGTCCATATTGACATGATAGCATCACACAGATGCTGCAGATTTGTCGGCTGCACATCCATGATACGAATCTCCCGTTCCACCACATCCCAAAGGTGCTCTATTGGATTAAGATCTGGTGACTGTGGAGGCCATTTGAGTCCAGTGAACTCATTGTCATGTTCAAGAAACCAGTCTGAGATGATTCCTGCTTTATGCCATGGCGCGTTATCCTGCTGGAAGTAACCATCAGAAGATGGGTACACTGTGGTCATAAAGGGATGGACATGGTCAGCAACAATACTCAGGTAGGCTGTGGCGTTGACACGATGCTCAATTGGTACAAAGGGGCCCAAAGTGTGCCAAGAAAAAATCCTCCACACCATTACACCACCAGCCTGAACCGTTGATACAAGGCAGGATGGATCCATGCTTTCATGTTGTTGACGGCAAATTCTGACCCTACCATCCGAATGTCCCACGAGAAATTGAGACTCATCAGACCAGGCAACGTTTGTCCAATCTTCTATTGTCCAAATTTGGTGAGCCTGTGAGAATTGTAGCCTCAGTTTCCTGTTCTTAGCTAACAGGAGTGGCATCCAGTGTGGTCTTCTGCTGCTGTAGCCCATCCGCCTCGAGGTTTGACATGTTGTGTGTTTAGAGATGCTCTTCTGCATGCCTTGATTGTAACAAGTGGTTATTTGAGTTACTGTTGCCTTTCTATCAGCTCGAACCAGTCTGGCCATTCTCCTCTGACCTCTGGCATCAACAAGGCATTTGCTCCCACAGAACTGCCGCTCACTTGATATTTTCTCTTTTTTGGACCATTCACTGTAAACCCTAGAGATGGTAGTGCGTGAAAATCCCAGTAGATCAGCAGTTTCTGAAATATCCAGACCAGCCCGTCGGGCACCAACAACCATGCCACATTTAAAGTCACTTAAATCACCTTTCTTCCCCATTCTGATGCTCGGTTTGAACTGCAGCAAATCGTCTTGACCATGTCTACATGCCTAAATGCATTGAGTTGCTGCCATGTGATTGGCTGATTAGAAATTTGCATTAACTTGCAGTTGGACGGGTGTACCTAATAAAGTAGCCGGTGAGTGTATCTCTTCATGTTTTAAAAAACAGTTTTCGGAACAAGAAAACCATAATTTTGAACAGATTCACTATTATTGCTTTAAATGGATCTGTTCGGGCGTGTTCAGTTATATTGAATGGTGTGGGCGGCTGTGTGGGGCCAAGAAGAATAGGCTTTCCAATTTCAAGTCATGCATGAACTGCCACTGATACTTTTACACCTTCTTCCTGTTGACTAAGTTGCATTCAAATAAGTCTCTTGTTCTCCATCCCTTCAAAAAGATACAAAGACAGAAGGGAGAAAAATATTACCTGCTTCATGAGGTTGACAGTGTGTTTTTTTAATAGTAGTAGGGACGGATTCTCAAAAGAGGCCATTACTCTGGACTTAATCTGTTCAGCCAGACTTTTTATGACAAAAACACACATAAAAAACCCTCACACAGCATGTACAGTGAGGCCAGTTGGGTTAAATAGCTGTCATTATCAGGCTGTGTGGCAGTAGAATGGAGGTGACCCCAGACAGCTCTCTATCTTCAAGCCCCGCTGCTGCACATTAATGGTTAATTGATGTCACAGGGGACTGCTGATCAAAGGCTTTCTAACCAGCCCCCTTTTCAAGCACGCTCCACTGCGATTCTATTAGCAAGACATGCACGTCAAACTTAGGTGGGGTGGGTGAATGCTCTTGTCCTCAGTTCTAACTCATATCCATACAAAGCACATAACCCATCTACACACATACAGGCACACCTTCCTACCGTGTGATAATTATCACACCCAACCACACAAGTATACAGACACACACAGTAAATCCCATATCTTGAGCTGCAACCATATCTGCAGCTTAAAGCGCTGCTGTTCTGACAGCCATCAGCAGAAATAGAGGCAAATCTTATTTACCTCGCAAGGTTTTCAATTTTTCCTCCATTCCCAATTCCATATTAATGACATTTTCATGGTTTCTCTCCACACTGCTGCCTACTCACCCAAATTTCCTCAGCAATCATGCTAATGTAGTGAGCAAGTGGCTTTTAGGTGCCCAGCTACGATGACTGCTGTCACTAAAGATCAGAGCCCTTTTAAAACATTGAAATGAAGGAGATTTGACTTAATTTGTCTGTCAATAAAAAGAAGCAATTCTTCCACTTACATTTATATTATGTGCAAAATATTTGATGCAAATTCCAGGCTTCCATTTTTCACTTCTTTTGTTATTCTGTGGGTGAATAATTTTAAATGAATGAACACTGATGTTAAGTGTGGAACTTTACATGTCATACTGTCATTGGTATTTATTTGATTCTTTGATTTTACTGCTGGAACATAAAGGGATTGTTAATTTATTTTAAAATTTGATGAAACATTAGTTTTCTAGCTAAGTTGTGACTCAGGGGGATGCCATGACTGGCATCAATTTCTATTAAAATAAAAATTACCCCAATATAGGGAAAATCATTGTGTCACTTGTTAGCTTTCACCTGAGCAACATACCTATTAGGGATTTCCCTATATTAGGCTCGTCGTACAGGCTATTCACATGCATTCAATTCTTCAAATAAAGTTGTGTCTATCACTATCCTCTGCATCGGGACCTTTCAGCTGATAGCAAGGTACAGAGTACACATGTACATTGCAGATTAAAGTATAGTCTTCAAAGGGATAATTCGTTTGAAAGATCTACTTTGAAACAAAGTGTGCGACACAGAAACTGGGAGTGTTATAAAATATGGAAATTAACCATAACACCATTATAATCAATAGTATTTTACAGAACTAAAGAAAAAACTAATCAACCTAATTTTGATTCTCAGACTCCCTCTGATTGTCTCATTTATATATATGATTCGGTGGTTGCTTTGAAAAATCTATCTTTAAAGAATTGTCAGTTTTAATGATCTCCTTTTTTACTCATTAAACTTTCCAAGCAAAGAGAGCAATATTTCGCCAAACCCGACATATTTAGTAAGCATGTGCAGTGTGGCTCGCACACCTTGGTACTTTTATATGCACTCATATCATGTTTACACATTCAGTTTTCATGTGCACACCTGGTTTTCATGTGTGCAGGCTTTGAAACTAATTAAAACCCCAAAAAACATCCAACACAAACCAGTGGAAGCATACACGTACAACTGGGTTGTGAAGCTGTTATATTGGTAGTTTGGCGGGCGGCCTAGAATAATTGGTATTGCCCTGGGTCTGAGTCTGTGTTTGCTGGGCTCACAGAACATTCCCTCTTACGCTCTTTAGCTGCCAATTAATTCACACACACAAATGGTTTTTCATGTGCTGTAAGCAGTAATTGCATTACAGTTTTTAGAGTTTCAATCTCTTTTTTGTGCATCTCCAACTTTTTTTCACATAATTTCAGGCAGATTTAGATCTGTATGTGATTCCAGAGGTTTCAGAGAGGGCAGCCCCATCCCAGTCAATATAAATAGGGCTGACAACACCTTCTGAATCAGGAAAAGCCTTTTAACACGTCCACAGAAACTTAATTATAGTGTTGAAGACTAAAAACTGGAGACACACGCTGTTGTTTGTGTTAACTAACCACAAAAACACCTACAACATGTCAGGAGAATAAAAAGCATCTAATATGTGGTGCATCTGAGCTAATGCGTCGCCGAGACTGCACCCAGGCCAGCAGAGTCAGTTATGCATCACAAAGGAAACTAGATAAACGCATCCTCCTCATCGCTCTCGCACAGCGATTTCCCAGTAGTGAGTCTTCTTGATGAAGTGCCAGATCCCCTCCCTGTTATTCTCCATGCGCCAGCCAGGTGTCCACATGCATGACTGTATTCATCAGTCAGGTGGCTGTAGCCTGGCTTTCTTTCCTCCATCCTCCTATTCTGCTGCGACACTGTTCCCAGCTGTGAGTGAGACTGGGCTGATTTATCTCTTATGCGTTGCTTTATTAGTCAGTGCTGGCAATCGGCAAATGAACTGAAGCAATGCATAAAATGTACACACTCTATGATTAAATAGATTGTCGGCATACATTCTGTAGCACATTTACACGGCATACTGTATAGATATGATTCAGAGTTTGAAAATACTTGCATGATTAATGCGTCACCTGGGAAATCCTGACCTTTAATTGACAGATATGATAGCGAAGGAAAAAAGGGAGAAAAATATGCATGGTTCCACAGGATGAAAATAATTACAGTAATCAGAACAAGGCCTGGAGTTATTGGCACAGGAGCGTGAAATCTCACTCCCTCTGACACCTGCGTAAAACCTTGTAGTTGCTCTGCTTCTTTTGTTTGGATGCAGAAGTGATTAATGGCAAGTCGGAACATTTGTTTTCACTCTTCCTGTTTTTGTTCGTCATAACTAAATCCATGTAACATACCTGTAATTACACTAAATCCCCCATTACTGCAGACTTGAGCAGAGGGAAGTTGAGAAACATTCGATCTCACCTCCACCCTGTTGTCTAAACCTTTGAAACATTTTGCAACTTCTAACCCTCAAACAGTAACATTAACTAAGGGTGTGATGATACATCCATCCCATGAGACGAATCGACTCATGATAACGGCTTAACGAGATCGAAACAAAAATTTAACAGTAAGATTTACTAATCCATGCAGTGGTTCTCATGGATGTACACACACCTATCAACATGCCGAATAGATGGTGTAAGACATGGGACTGATCAAAAATGCTGAATTATTTGAAAACTTTTTCCACACAATATGTAATTTATACTGTACAATTCCACTGAAAAAACAAGTTTGTTAGAAATAAGAGTAAGTGTGCACACTCTGAAGCACCTTCGGATTCAGTTTCAGCATTCATGGCTTTGGTAGGAGTTTTTCAGCATCTTACATCTTGACAATTTTTACTCTCTGCAGGTTTTCCCACAGATCTTTTGTCAGATTTCTCTTTTTAGTCTGACTAGGCCATTTACAAACTATAACTTTTTTTTGGTGAAGCAATTATTTTGTGGATATATGCACGCTTATACTCACACTTCTCCTGACTGATACGTTTGTGAAATGAGATCCTTTTGATCTTTTGTGACATCTCTGCAAACTATAGATTTAGCTAAATAATGAAAATAACTAAATATCAGGAAAATCTTACTAGCATAGCTGAACCTTGTTTTGGGCTCATCAGATTCACTATAATTAATGGCCGATGTGAAATGGATAAGGAAGATTACTTAAACAAACTCAAAAGGTGCTTCAAAGACACAACTAGGTGATTGCTGCTTTTTTTAGTTTTTGTAGATTTTCCTCTAATTAAAATTTCACGACAAATTGTACAACATACAGGTCACTGTAAACAAAAGAATGTTATCCTTGTTTAATTCAAAGGTGGTCCAGAAAAAATAAAAAAATAAAAAATTTAAAATGTACATTTTTGTGTTTTCACAAATAAAATTAAGGTTTTGGGAATTTAAAACAGTTTCTTAAAGAATTTGTGTTTGGTGCATAATTATCCAGTTATGGTTTAATCACTCCAAGTATTTAACATTTACTACTATAGACGATCAAATAGTTTGGCCCTAATGAGAAACTATGCACCAGATATTAACTTTTGCACCTAATACTTAGCCAGTCCCAGTTTGTGTCTTGTCTGTCACTGTTAGCGTTTCCATTTTCTACCTACATGTTGCCATTTAAATTATTTAAAAGCGATAGTGTTCTTCAAAGTTTTCTTTCTTTCTTCAAATTAAGAGAGCTAAACATAGATACAACTAAGTGTCAAACCTAAACAATCACCTTTTTTTCAGGACTCACCATAACATCTTATTTCACCAGATGAACTACGCTGGCAGCAACTTGACAGCATTCAATGGAACGAACTTCACTTTGATGACAAATGTAACGTGATGTTTCAGATATTGCATGAGTTTGTTTCACATTACATCCCTTTAAATAACTGGTGACTTCTCACAAATATATTCCAAGAAATACCCACCAATTCGCTTTTTGTTTAGCAGCTACTCACTAAGCCATCAAGGTTTGAGTTAATGAAAACACCTGGATGAAGAGGCTTTCTGATGAGCAGCCTTGGATTCCCTCTCACAGCACTTCAAAGGGAGGAATTAATAGAATTAGCTGGTCAGTAGAGGACCACCGACTGCAAATGTCAGATGGAGCCAATCATTTGCTAGAATAACATTCAGTAAGACAATGAGTCTTTGCAAAAGCTTTGGACATTGTCTTTATGTCAGGGTGAATTTGTGATAAATGAGTTTGTGTTTGTGATAAATGAGAGGAGCAAACCACTATAGAGCATAGACTGCACAGTCTTTGCCACGGAAAATTAATTTTAACACCCTCAAATTTTGTGATGTGCTGCCTGGAGCTTTGCTGTAAACACTGTCGATCATAAATTTGGTTTGGGTTGTTTGTGGCGAGATGGATATGGACCGTAAATCTCTCATTTTATTGTTGCTGCAGGAAAGCCACAGTTCATTCACTTACTTTCTTGTGAAAATAAGTGTGGCAGATCAATTATTTCCACAGTTTAAACTCCCTTGTACTTTGTGATTAAATTGAGTAAGTTTAAGAAACTATAGTGAGATATGTATGCATACAGTTTTCAGTTCATGTCATAAGACAAGCTTAGAGAAGCCTTACTAACACTGAGCTATAATTTGAAGTCTTTATAAGATCACATAGATTTCACTGCAGATAAAAGCTTCAATTTATAACGGGATCACCATACAACTGGACACTGCATCTGTTTTATAAAGTTAAAATCTTGATCAAATATTAACCCTGTTGGGGTCACCCATTTTGGTCGGACAGAGTGACTAGGCTGCGCAGTTCGTCATGCACAGCTCAACAGGCTCTGACGTCACCCAGGATTATAAAACCCGCGGAAAACACATTTTTGTTGCCATTTCCAGCGTGTCTCATGGGACGACGCAACGGAAGCTCATATCTGGAGAGACAGAAACTCGTAGGCAAGTTTAACTTTTCCTCTACATGGCAATTCCCGGAAGAGCTCGAAAGCATTCTGTTTGATACAAGAAGGTCGGAAGATTCATATACCGATCGAAGACCACACTGACACCCGGCGCAGGTGGAAAACCCACAGAGGTTTTATTTCCAAGGAGACCTTTTGTTGATTCAGTTGACTGCAACGGTTCCTCGTATTTTCCCAGTTTTGGACCTATGAGAAGTTTACCGTTTTTGAGTTGATCACAGACGCGTGTTACTCTGCCCCCTGTTTTTCTTCAGACCTAATACCCATCCTCAAGTTGATGAAGAGAAGAAATCCACGTCAAAGTAGTTTCGTTTTTTTTTTATATTAAATTGGATAGGTATATTTAAAGGTCTGGGCAGAGTGAGGCATGGTTAAGGTGATTTAGAATCACCAGTAGTTAATCCAAGGTATCAACTTGTCGCATGCAATATTGATTGAAGTGTTTTATGCTGAGCTGTTCTGATCCGCTGTGCAAGTGTTGCTTGATCGCGGAGCGCGGATGCAATCAGCAAGGTTCGTGTTCATGTTTTTGTCCGGCTGGAGCCAGGAGTTAGATGTTGGACTTTTAAAAGTTTTCCATTCAAAGCAGCTGCGGTCTGGGCCTCGACTGACCACTCCTTTGTTCCAGTTTTATTAGTGGAGTTTTTCATACGAGTTACTGCCTCAGAGTTTTATGACCCTTTGTTCGAGATTTGGGGCAATCAGCTGCTGGTGGCTAAGGGCGCAGCCCAATGTCTATAAAACTGCTGGTTTGATCTTCATAGACACTTAATGTGCATATATTTTCTTTTATTGTTAAGTAGTCATTTTGCTCCCTTTTGTAAAATAGTGCTTGATAGTTTGGACCAGAATAGTAATTATATCAGGGCTATATGGTTTCCATAAATGCTCCCATATACAGTATAAAGTGAAGCGTTTATGTTTATTTCGTGCAAGAGTGATTTATGTAAGAATTATGATTATTGATTAATTAAAATTTATCAAGAATTATAATTTAAAATCATAATTAAAAAAAAATAATTTCTTAACCAAAAATCATTACTTACAATCGAAATCAGAGATGACCTCTGGTGTTGTAATCATGGCTCAAGGCCTTTGATAATTACAATTATTGAATTCTCAGTAATAATTGATAACTATTACTAGATGTCACTGTTTAATCTACCGCTTCACCGAAGGTGGGGGAACTTTGACCTTGTTTTGACAGACAAATCACTCTTGCTCAAAATAAACACAAACGCTTTCTCTTTATCTACGTCAATATTTATTAAATCAACAGCCCTGATACACCTCGCTATTCTGATTCAATAATCTTCACCTAATCAAGCACGCAAACGTTTTACACAAAAGGGGTAAAATAACTAACTAAACAAGATAAAACAACATTGAGTGTGCATGAAAGTCAAACCAGCAGTTATGGCAAAAACAAGAGAAAATATGGTACTGGGCGAAGCTTTGGGAGCGGCCTCCACCAGGCTGCAGTCATAAAACCCCCAAAGTTGGAGCTCAGTGAAACACAAACTTTTAGGCGGCAACTAGTGGAAAAACACAAAGAGTAAAGACAAAGGAAATAGTGAGTTTTCCACCACGAGGTTCTAGTAGTCCAACTTTAAGTTCATGGGAGTCTGCGCTCAGGTGTTCAAAACACAGTGAAACACGCACAGCTTCAAAGCGCGGCGGCTTTCAGAGTCCAACAGCAATCAAAGTTTTAATAAGACATTGCATGCACATACTACGGTGGCCCATAGGTGTCAGGTCAAATACAAAAGCCACAACACAAATACAAAAGCCACAACACAAATACAAAAGCCACAACACAAATACAAAAGCCACAACATGAATACAAAAGCCACAACACAAATACAAAAAGCCACAACACAAATACAAAAGCCAAAACGGAAATACAAAAGCCACAACACAAATACAAAAGCAACAACATGAATACAAAAGCCACAACATAAATACAAAAGCCACAACACAAATACAAAAGCCACAACATGAATACAAAAGCCACAACATGAATACAAAAGCCACAACACAAATACAAAAAGCCACAACACAAATACAAAAGCCAAAACGGAAATACAAAAGCCACAACGGATGTCACGCAACCTGCATCAGAAGTAACAGTGCCTGTTGAATGAAACAACGGGAACAGAAGCTTTGCTTGCTAACAGCAGACAAATCTTGCCCGCTTGATAAGTGAAACGCTTTTTTTTATAATCAGTCACACTGATTGGAACTATGAGTCTACAATGAGCTTTGACTTTGTTGCATAAGTTAACTTACGCAGTTACAACTGCGGTCAAGTGAGCCGACAGTCAGAAATACGCGGCCCTGCCAGCCGACACTAGCTCTCTCTTAAAGATTAGCTTTGCCCGTACAAGGTGCATTAAGGTAATGGAGCCAAAAGGACCCGGTCCTGGCACCGGTTGAGAAAATAAGAGGAAAACAAAAAAGTAACCTTCAGAACATTTATATTGATTACATTTTTACAACTTTCACATAAATGTTTTATGTAAAAAAAATAAATATTTAATAATTTTACCGTACATCTTTGGAGAAATAGTAGCTCGTCAAAGTATCTACTAATCGGTAAAGTAAAACTTAGAAGTCTTCCTATCCCTGCAAGCTTAATTCGTTGAATTTCTGGCCAGTGGGGAGAATTAATAAAAACCCACGTGTGAGTTTCTTCTCCAGAAGGATGCCTCCGTTGCGTGGTAACCGGTCTCGGTTTCCAGCGTGAAAAGCAAAGGGGAGAGGCATCATATTCGTTACATAGTCCACTGTGACATCAGAGCTGCGACGCCCCTTCCTATGAGCTGCAATGCCTGCTGGGAGTTGTGGTAGGAGACCATACTGTGGTATGTAGTAGCAAACAAATGGTCCAACATTTATCTGTCAAAAGAAGGTCAAAATTTCCCCACTGAGTGGTGAAGCGGTTGATTAAACAGTGACATTTAGTGTGGTTTGATTAATAATTATCAATTATTAATGATAATTAACTAATTGTAATTATAAAGTGCTTCGACCCCATAATCACAACAACGGAGGACATCTCTGATTTCTGTTCATAATATTATTCATATTATTCTGAATTATGATTTTTAATTATAATTTTTGATGAATATTCATTAATCAATAATCATAATCCTTACAACCCCAAATCTTTAAAGTGTGACTTTACTATGACATAATATTTTGCTAGATGATCTAAATCAGAATCTACAACAGTGTAATGGCATATTAGGATTATTTTTGGCAAAGATGCTAATTAATTTAGCAATATTATCCAGATGAAATTATTGTATGAACACTGCAATCATTATGATTTTTACTTTCATGACATTTGTTGATGTATTATATCTATTATCATGATCAAGCATAACCAGCATACAAAAACAAAAGTGTAATCAAGTGTCTTTAGAAAGAGAAATAACAAAGCATGCAAACAAGGCAACAGGCAAAGCAACAAAGACCTCAATAAAAAGATATGCACTGTCCATGAAAGTTGGTATAAACCGAATTTCTATACTTACCAAGACATATCTTTAGATTTCGTTGCTGTGAATCTACAAAATAGTTACCTAATAGAACATTTAGATGTTCAGATTTCCTTCATTTGTATCCTGTCATGCATGCATCCAGTCATCATTAGTGTTCAATGTCTTCTCATCAACTGGATCACCTACATGCATTAAGTCAAGGTCGGCTCATTTAGAGAATGAATAAATCATTGAGCGGGTGCATTAGCAACATGGAGATGAAGAACAGCTGAAATATTAAAACAGGGAATGTACTTTTTTTGCAGTTGGGAGCCCATAGAACCAGCCCTTATACCATAATGTCTGCCTTTTGCGTGGTTTAATTAGACATGATATCTTAATTTGCACACAGTAAAACCACAAAGTAATTATAGAGTATTTTCCAAAGACTAAGCAGAACATAGTGAAATCCCCCTGCCGGCCTGTTGATTGGTAGAGTAAAAATAGCTCATTTAAAGACAGTGGAAGGCTGTCTTCTTTGAGTAAGACTTCTTGTCCGGCCTCTTGGGACAAGGCTCACTGCAATTTATCACAGTCACTAATTATTCATGTTATAAGCCATTCTCTCTTCCAGAAAGAGGAAAAGGAAACTGAGAAAAAAAAAAACATGGAACCACAACAATGAAATCACCGCTGACACGAGAGCCAAGCAATGAAAGCACCATATGTTTTAATTGTGTGCTGCTTACTGATTAGAAGACATGCGGCTCCTCTATGGGGGAATAAGATCCTGTGCTGTAAATGTGGTATCTGCTTTCTGGTCGCTTTTTAAGATGATAATTACAACCTATCTATATTTGTCATTAATAATCTACCATTCTCATACAGGCCATTACCATGAGAGAAAAAAAACAAAAAAAAAACTGGAACGTTGCTCATACAGAAAGGTTTCTGATCCATAAAGGTATTTTCTGCCTCACACATGAAAGAATGAAAGCATACATATACAATAGGTAAATCAATAAACCTTTATGGCTATTTAACAACAAAATAGAAGGTAATTCCCAAACTTCTAACTTCAAGATCCTTTCAATGATGCCTTTGAATGTTTTTATCCGCCTTCATTAAGCTGCAGCACATCCACATTATTCTAGGTCAGTGGCTCCATTGAAAACCTATCTTGCAAAGAGATCAACACTAGAGCTAATTATGCTAATAGGCTCTGGCAAAATGTTTGATACCAAACTACTAGCTGTAATCTAAGAGCTCATGGGAGACGACACTATTATTCATTCGGGCACTCCTTTTCTATTACTTTTATCTTTAACAACGTGTTTTCTGTGTAAGAGACAACAACACAGAATGAAGACTTGATTTTTAATTTGTAGTTAGTTTTAACACTTGGGAGGAATAGTTTAGGCCCTACCAGCCCTAACCTATTCAGATAAAGACGTTTGATTTTTCATTTATTCAAAAAACAAAAAAAATGCTCCACTGAACTTTTTTTGGTTCAATCTAGAAATAGAGGGGACCTGACGTAAACCATCTTTTTAATGTTTTGCAGTGCTAACATTTATTTGAAAGGAATTGTGCTCCACCTCACATTAGGCTGGAATATGGAGACAAACATATGTTGCCACCAAATCAAGACCCAGTGAGGAAAAAATCAAAAATTTTTTTTCAAAAACTTAAGACCCTTTTCAATTTTGAAACTATTACAAACTAGTTTCCTTCTGTTAACCGAGCTACTATAGGGAAATGCTGCTGAAGTGTGGAAATTTTTGGGGCCCCCCATGTGATCTGCTTAGTTGACAAAAAACTAAGTACCCTTGCCCTAATCTTTTCTGATTTTTTTAAAGTTTTCACACAAAATTTTAAGACCAACACAAAACTGGCTTTTGAAGTAGAATGATGAATGGTTTTCTTTTTTGTTTTTCAAAATAAAACAGTTAAAATGTTGCGTGTTTTTATTTCAGCCCCTTTTTATGTGTCCAGTGCAACCGATTGGTTTCAGGTTTCTTCTAATAAGTAAGCAAAGTCCATGTGTTGTTTCATCTCAGTATTAATCCAGCTGTACTGTAAAGAACTCAGAGGTTTTTTAGAGGACAATAGTTACCAAACAGCATCATGAAGACGAAGGATCACAGGAGACAGGTCAGGCAGAAAATTCTGAAGATGTTTGAAACATGGTTAGAGAAGAAAACTATATCCCAAGCTTTGAACATCTCATGGAGCGCTGTTTAATCCACCATCCAAAAATAGAGAGTATGTCACAACTGCAAACCTACCAAATGGCATTTCACAGGCTAGTCCTCAGTGCCCAATGCTAGGCTTTTTCCCCGTGTTCCTTGTTTAAAGTTACCTTCTGGATTGTTTTCTGGATCTTCTGCTCAGAGCTGGATTACCCTATCACCTGTCTCAGACCAAGCTGCACAATAACCAAACAGTTCTCAGCCCCCATGACCGGCATGTCCTAGGTCTCTCTTCAGCTCAGCTACAGCAAACCTGTTTGTCAAAAATTGTTCTTTTTTTTGCGCAGAAGCAAAACACTATCTGTAATTAAAAAATACTTCATATCACTTCACACACAATACCAACTGTACAATATTAGCATGGGAACATTTTGCCGTGGGTATACTCTTTTTCAGCCTTGACAGAGAAGCTGCCCATCGCTGATGTTAAGATTGAAGGAGCGAAATACAGGACAATTCTTGACGTTTTAGAAGCTGCAAAACACTGCAAACACACGCTGCAAACATTGTTGGTTCACCTTCCAGCAAGACAATAGGCCTAAAACTACAGCCAGAGCTACAGTGGAATGGTTTCAGTCAAAGCATTTTAACCTTTCATGTGTTACAATACAACAATAAGAGTGCAAGGCTAAAGCCAATTAAAAATCTGTGACAAGATTGGAAAATTGCTGTTTACAGACGCTCTCTGTCCAATCTGACTAAGCTTGAGTTGTTGTGCAATGAACAATGTTCAGAAAATTCAGTCTCAAAAGGGGCCCAAAGGGTGGCAGGTCATATCCCAAAAAAAAAAAATTCACGCAAATTCGCAAAAGGTGGTTTTTAAAACCCAAAAACCCCCGGTTCTTGTTGTTGGTCTGTCACATAAAACTACAATAAAGTGCATGGAAGTTTTATGGGTTCAATGGAGCAAAATATGAAAAAGAGGCATGAATACTTTTGTAAAGTCATGTAAAACCTGAAAATTCATTTTAATGTAAACCCAGACAACAAGCCATTCTGGGACCAGTAAGGATGTGGTTAATAAGACCAACTGGGAGACATAAACATAATTGAAATAAAACCCAGCTGCTTTTTTTGTGTCGGATAGCTTCCTCTCACACAGTTAGCCAGAAGCCAACATTTTATAGTTGGTCCTAAATCAACTGGGATTTTGGGACAGAGTACTCACTCCTTTGGGGAAAACATATAAACTAAAGTCATCTTTTAAAACTTATGAATTTATAAATGTTTTATGATTAAGTCTCAGTTTTAAAAACTATAAATTCATGCTAATCTACTGTGTTTAACTGGGGTTAGCTGAAGACAAAACTTACATTCTGTTTAAAGAAGGATTTTCCAAACCCCCAAATTTCTTTTCTTTTTTCTCTGACCTTTTCTCTTTATAAAAAATTTTAAAATAACAAAAAGAACCCTTGAATTTTTAGTAAATCATTTCAAACCAAAAGGGCCTTTCCCGCCAGTGGTTCACCAAAAGGTTTACTGGGGAAAGCTTTTCCCCTGCGGTGGAGAAACCGCCGAGATTTGGCCCCACTAGTGTTTAAAGACTGCGTTTTTGGTTCCCCACTCCACTTCATCCCCACTCCCTTATTGGCTCCCAAAAAACCCTTTTTAAAATTGGGCGGGTTTGAAACAAATCAGCCCACTTAAACCAACCCATTCATGACAGTGGCCAAAAATCCCCCTTTTAAAAAGGAGGCCCCCTTTTAAATTTGTGATTTCTGACTAAACAGCGAAAAATTAAAACGGCATCTTAGCCCATCCGATTCAGTGCAATGACTTCATCAACTTGAGCTTGAATATACTGAAACCTATCTGTTACAAGAGACTTCAAAACCAACATGCTGCTGTGTCTGCCCTGTGTTGCGAACAGCGGCAACGGCAAGCAACAACAGCAACAATGGGGGTAAATTCAGTCCCCATTGTGTCTGTCTGAGGCTGTTTGAAGCTGAACATGTTTTTATTGAGAGTCCAACCTGAAACATGCTTGCTGGATAAATTGAAGGCCTCGTAGGTGTTTGAAAGCATCCACTTTCCTGCGTCTGAACCCCCAGGTGTGTTGTTTTCTCCGCAATGGTGTTATGAGGAAATATCCTGTAATGAAAAAAAAAAAAAAAACAAGTGTGAACCTAGCCTGGAGTCTTGTGCTGGGACCCCAGGGAGATGAGAACATCTAATGAAGAAGGCCTTTCAATAATGCAACTCACTCTTAATCACTCACCTCTCATGTCTGACGTGTTTCTTTTCTAACTGAGAGACCCGCTGTTCTTTTCAAACAATCCAAAACATATATAGTACTCCCATTTAAACTATTCTCATGCTTCCTGCCTAATTAGAAGGTTTTATTGGCAAATGTATTTGTGCCCTCTTGGTGAATGCCTTGATTATAGAGAGATCATCATCGATTAAACACCAACATGGCACAGAATCACTCTCTAGTCAAGAGTTCATGCTTGCCCTTATGCAATTATTCAGTTTTGAGGAACAGATTAGATTAGATTAAAAACATTTTCATGCAAATGATAGAAATCAATGGCTTGGCCAAATGCTGGGCTTAAATCAGTCAGCTATTTTTCAATAGATGTGACTTCAGAGCTCATGTTCTTTGAGCAAAGCCAGAGGGTTGGCAATGAAGATGGACCTCAATCAAAAGCACAGAGGTCCAAAAGGGGCTACACATAGCATTACTCAGGAAGGGTTAGATTACTGTTTCTTTAAAGGATATTTGGGTAAATATGATTCTGTGTACTGCTTGTGAGTCTTCAGACTCTTACCCCCAGTTTGGGGAACCAGGAGAGTGGAGAGTGTGATCTCTTCTGCCATCATCTGCTGGGGAAGCAGCATCAGAGCCAGGGACCTTAAAAAGCTCAACAAGCTGATAAAGAAGGCTGGCTCTTTTCTGGGGACTCCTCTGGAACCTCTGTAGATCATTTTGCAAAGAAGGATTCTTCATAAAATGAAGAACATTATGGAGAACCCTGAGCATCCTCTTCATGAGACTTCATGAGACTGTCCTACAACATATAACATATAACATATGTCCTACAACTCTGACTGAGTGTCTTCAGTCAGAGGCTTCTTCAGATGTGCTGTAAGACGGAGCGCTACAGGAGATCCTTCCTGCCCACAGCCATCAGCATCTACTACGGCTCTTTGAAGAAACCTTCATAATGAGCTACAACAACATTTAATTTGCCTTTGGGATTAATAAAGTATTTTTGAATTTTGAATTTGAATTTGAATTGAACTGAAGAGGGATTTGTCACAGGTAGCCAGAAAAGCAAGGAAAACAGAGGAGCCAAATTCTTCTTTCTTAAAAAACAAAACAAAACAAAAAACTTTCCATATTTAAATAGAATCGCAGGCAATGACACATGGATTTTCACATTTGATCACTTTTGCATTTAAAAAGAACAGATTTTAAAAAGTGTGAGATATGGATGTTTACATATTCTGTCACAATTAATATGGCATGTTTGTTTGGTGACCCAAACACATGAAAACACTGACATTGTGGAGAAAAGTTCAGGTTTGTTACACAATTCAAAATCTTTGGAATGTTAAGCACTGGTGAGGGCAGATATGCAGATGAGTTTCAATAAGAGAAATAATGCAGTAGGACCATTAGTCGAATCCAATGGATTGAGGTGATTTACTAGGTTTTATGCTCTTTGTGGTCTACACAACTTGAAGCAACTTCTAGATCCAAGGAAGACTCAAATTGAAGCTTGTGGTAAGTTCCTGGTCTGTTGTTCTAAAGCACAAAGAGACTCAAGTTAAGCACAGAAAGTCACATGGAGCATAGCATCTAGGACTAGAGTATCGCAACCAAGTTGACAACACTAAAGATTGCTGCTGGTCTTGTAGATTGAGTTTCCAAGCAAGTGCCAAAACATGAGATTTTTTTTGGGATCAAAACGTATAGGATGAAGGTGTTAACAAATGGGATGTAACTATATATCCAGCTCAAAATGCGATACGTAAAATTATCCCATTCAGGTTTGATCAGTCAAATAAATTTAGATTTTAAACTAGAAATTAACCAGTGCTGTCCAGATTGATTAAAAATTGTTAAATAGCTCTTTAGTTCAGTGCTAGTAGAATGCTGCAAATCAGATGCCAACAGTAGCATTGTTAGCAGCTCACAGGTAGCCAGTCGCTGTTTTGTAATGGCCTCTATTGGTTTCTTCGTTCTACTGAGTTCCCATGTTGCCACACAACCGGGCGACAACTCAAAAACTGCTTACCTTTATAATTCAGAGTCAAACATAGATACATGTTCCTTTTCAGTTTGAACTATTCATCATCACCTCCGGATGCCATAATAATGCCTTACATTTCATCTACCAGTTAAGCTGTATTTGCAATAAAGACATCTGCTAAAGTAAAATATGTTTAAAAGAATTGGGGCTTTTTATATGTATCCAGCACCATTGTTCCTAATGAATACATTTTTGAATACACTTTGTATAGCAGAGAATTGAACAGTGTTTTCCTTTTCTTTATATATCAAGGTCATGGCTAACTTGTTAAGATAAATTTTATTATAATATACTATAGAGTAAACTGAAAGCCATTTGCATTCAAAATGACCTCAGTATTGTTTCATGTCACCTGGCCTTTGAGCTAAGAGGTTGCAAGTTCCATCAATTTACTAATACATTTAAGTTTTTTTATTTAAATTATTAACTATTAGCATATTATAGACAAAACATATTTCATGCAGCTCTTTTTCCACAGCGATTTACAGAATTGGGTTTGAAAAGACTGAAAACTTTAAAATCTAAATAAATAAAGAAAGTCGTTTATCTTATTTAATAAATAAAACACTAAATTGCAACAAGTATTTGTCTGTCTGCTTTTACATGTACATGAACTCTGATGACATCTTATTCTTTATCTATAATGTCCAATTTGTTGATGGACCTACCGTTGCCAACAAAAGCAACTTTATCTATGCTGTAAAAATCTTCCACAAGGTTTAGGAGTTTGTTCATAGATAGATGAGTTAACCAGAATTGCAGTCTCTGCTCTTGATTTGGTGGTGTGGCACAATACTTATGCCAATATCGTGTAGGTTTGAAACACCACATTTTGTGGTAGATTATCGTCATCCCCTCACAGCTTCCATCACTTGACTGAAGGAGGAACACAATGCAACACTTCCACAGCTTATTTGAGCAAGTGCCAACAAGACCTGCTCATCATGACTTATTTACAATGTTTAGTCTGGCTGGTCCCCAAAGAGGCCGGGCAGGGGCATCAGAGGAGAAGGAGAAGCTGGCTCAATGAGCACGACAGGGCCGCTGGAACACTTTTTACATATTTATAGAGTCAGAGGTGTTGCTGAGTTGTTTGTGCTGCCCCAAGGGTCGAGCTACAATAAGATCACTACATCTAATGTTACCTCGCAGCTACAAACACGGGGAAGCAGAAAGACATGAACAGATTGTGTCCTTGTTACACTCTCACCCAGGATAAAAAAAAAACACTCGAGTAGAGGGTTACAGGGAATTCTTTACGGACGTTTTTCTTTACAAGGGCTAAGCTAAAATTAATCATTTGGAAACTCCAAGTGTAATAATTCAAAAATGAAAAGAGATCCACCTGTGCCAAAACTCTATTTATGCAGCCATCATCTCAATGTTGTTTTATCACGTTTAAAAGTGATACATCCGTTTTGCATATGCTGTGCACATGTCCAGATTTAGTCTGTTTCTGGTGAGCAGATGACTGATGCCGATGATCAAATGAAGAACAAAAAGAAAATCACAGCATTCAGTCATTCTATAATGATTAAGAACACATTCTCCCTGAGATTGATTTTGGGAAGTGGAAATGAGATCAAAAGCTAACATTTTAGAAAGGAGGACTTATATGTTTGGGGATTTCAAAGTCCTATATGTCTCCTGGATAGGTTTATCTGATCTAAAAAACTGCATTCCATCACGGTTTAATTAAGATGGTCTAGCCAGCGCTGTTCACTTGACTTTGTGTGAATCTAGGGCTCAACAGCTTCACTTAAAAGGATAGCCTGATCTGATGCTGCAATGTTCTGTGAAAATATGCAGCATTTCATGTTGCTTTATTATTGCATTTTTATTACAAAAGATGCCACTGAGATATTTTCTTTACATGAACATAAAAGTGCAAATGAACATGCCTACAACTGTCAGGGTATAATTGTACTATACCCTTTTTATTAAGATGAAACTACACCCAGATCATCCAGACGTAGGCCTATTCAGATCATATTTCCTAATTATCCCGACATACTCCAGACTGCACAGCACTAACCAGCAGCCGAGAGTATTAAAGGGAAGAAATAAGAGGGAAAAAGACCACGGTGGGTAATGCTCATCTTCTTCACCAAAGGCTTTGCTTTCAGAGGTTATTGCCTCAGTGAGCCATTCCTTGCTGTGAGTAAAGCCACACCACATTATAGGTTTGCAGGGCTTTGAGAAGCCACAGCACCATGCAGAGCTCAATGAGCTCCTCCTTTCGGCGTGCAGATGACTGTAGAGAGGCCCAGGTGGAAATAACACTAAATAAAAATTTGCTGAAAATTCTCGCTCAGAATGTGACTAAAGAAAGTGAGGCTACCTTACCACCTGCAATGTCTGGCACCTCTCTCTTCTCTGCCAATTAAAGGGCTGGAAAAATAGCCAAGCCTCCAAGCTCATGTTTGCATAATAACATTTGTATAAAATCAGACCATCTGTTCTGAAAGCTTTTAATTTTTTTGACTGTTACATTAATGTGTTAATGCTGTGAGTTTGGATTTTGCTTTGCGACTAATTTCCTTGGGGGGAAAGTCACTGCAAAAGAATACGAAAGTGAGCAAGATCTGCATTAAATACAGCCCAGCCAACGCTGTGAATTTGCCTGGAACCGAAAGACAGTTTGACACATATTCCTAATAAGACAGTGACCTGATTACTTTTATGCAAATTATGTTTGTCAGTGTTGGCTCAGAGCAAATGACATCAAGTCACGATAATAGATTTTTTTAATTGGCCTTGGTAAAATGTGTTTGGAGTAAAGCATGGTTTTACACAAATTACGTATTTGCAGTTTAACCATAGTCTTTGAAGGAAATTATAACCACAAGTGCTAAGGTCTGATAGAATGAGGTTTGAGGACAGTGGAACAAAGAATGTAAAATGGTCAAGAAGCAAGTGCTAAATAAAAGATTTGTAGTCATGAAACTGTCATTACTGGAGGTGTGATGATACATCCAGCTCACAAGCAAAGTTTTTTTGCTGATCCCATTCTGTGGAACCAGTAATGCCAGAAAAACATTTCAAAATTGTATTGTTTTGTGTTTCATAAAATTCAAACGGTTTTTTTTACAGTAAAGAAAATTCAATGCAGTTTTGATCAGATTTTGAACTATAGAGGAACAGATGCTGGTTGGACTCATAAAAAAACTGTAAAATAGCCCTTTTTTTAGGCCAGATAGGAATCTCAAGAACAAGTTAGCCATTTGTTATAATAGCACAGTGCTTACAAATGGTTCATTGTCTATCTGTCACTGTTTCTTTGTTCTATCGAAGATCCAAAAGTTTCCAGACAAACAGTTAAAGGAGGCTTCTTCATTGCTTACAGAATGTAACTGAACAAAGTTGTCAGCTGACTTTGTCAACCCAACAGGACAACTCAAAAACGATTTATACTATTTATACTTCAAAATAAGAGGCTCAAACATGGTTAAACTACTTTCCTTGACATACGGGGCACACAATAATAGATAAGTGGTCTTATGGTGCTTTGTGAGTCTTCACTTTAACTTATACTGTTGCATTTTAGTATTGAAAGGTCCATGCCAACCTGCTACACGCCTAGTCAATACTCCAGAAATGTTGACATGTTCGGTTTGTGAGATATGTGTGCCTTGTAACATACAAGAGTCAGAATAGGTCTAACTTGGATGGAGTAGATATTTGATGAAGTCCAAGAAGAAGACTCAGTTGAGTGATTTTTATGTGCAAAGAAACTCAAGCAAAGTCAACAGGACTAACTGAAAGTATATCACCTCAATAGCATGCTTACCACATGTGCTGCCTCTCAAAAATGTGTTTTAAACAACTACTTTTTAACTTCCAGTAGCTGCTACCTCTGCTGCACTGCTAATGTTAGCTTGAATACAAAAAGCACCAAGTGAAGTAATTTTTGATTTATTTATCGTGTGTCTTATTTTTCACCTCTAACCACCTCTAGATCAGTGTTTATTTTAGTAACATCTAAAAAACACTTTTTTGCTACTTGTTTTGTTACAATAGATCTGCTCTTTTATAGATGGTTTTAACTAATCATTTAGTTTTTAATGTTTGCCTAAAGTTTCTTTTGAAATCAGCTTTGCTAACTACAGCATTTGATGGGACCGTCTTTTTTGCTGTGTCAATTTGTAGTGATGCCAAAACTACTCATCATATTTCTATATTTCACATAGTAAACAAGACCCTTTCAAGTATGTTTCACTGATACATCAAGTTATGATAATTAGAAGTCTTGAAAGAAAATCATGGTAAACAAATCAAAGAGATGGTCAGTTGATCTGTTATAAAATAAGATCAGCTTGGTGGTGGCATTTTTTAATTTTACTTGTAACCTGGAGTTTGTAGGTTACAATGAGATACACTGTCAGGTTAAGATAAGGCATCTGCATCGACCTCAACTCACAGGGCCGTGGTAATGACTAGTCAGCATGCCACTTTGTCAGAGGGGATGGTTTTAAACAAATGAGAAATTAGGCACGACAAAGTATGATACCTTCGACAGAGCCTCTATTGTAGTGAATGGCCTTTCATGAGGCCCACTATCACGCATGTATCAGGAACTGCCAGACATTGAGTGTGCCATATTATAGGGCTACACAGCAGATGGTGGACATGTGGGACATCTCTCATTCTCGATCTTTTCCTGCCTTTTCAGTGCATGTGGACCAGTGTTAATGTTTTTTCTGTATTTGAATCTCTCTGCTTATGAGCAGGGCGATTTTTAAATGAACGGTGTGTAAATGAGGTCAGATAAATCTGCATCTCCAGGCTCTTGTTCTGAATTGGCCACTAATTGTAAACATGTTGATGCCTCTGAAGACCCAGTCGGCACTTCACCTTAGTTTGCCATTAACGTGCGTGCTGCAACAAGTGCCTTGGTTGATTAGAGAGCCTCACCTAATTAAGAAAAAAAGATTTAGATTGTAGCCTTGTAAATTGCATGAGCAGAGTGAGGGGCCACCTTCGTCCTCTGAAGCAATCAAGCCTGCAGCCCTCAGGGTGACTCCTCGTGCAAACGGCTTGTTGGGAGATTCATATTTGCAGGTTTTCTTTAACACAGGAAAAAGCTTGAGCTAAGCACTTTGTCAAGAACAGGCATCATTTCCAGATTTGTAATTTGTTTTCCTTTATCTTTTACTCAGTCCCACTGTTCCTGATAGGATGATGCAATCATCCAGAGTATTGGAATATGGCAGTCAGAAAATCATTTGTTTTACCCTCATTTGACTTCTCCTTATGCCTATGCTATTTGTTCTTATCCCTTTCTTTTCCACATTACTTTTGGACACCTTTTCATATACCCACAATAAAAAAATATTAAAATATATTATAACTACTTCTGTATAACGACTGCAATTAGGAAATCTAAATCCCACTGTCTCTGTTTGTGGCACCTATTAGTGACACCATTTATCACAGAAGGGTCTCAACATTAGGCTGTATAGTCTACAGTAAGCTGCAGCTCTGCAAACCTAAAAATAATTGTTACCAATTCAGCAATTACAAAAAATAACAATTAGCCATGTCACAACTGGCCAAAAAAAATTAAGACGCACGCTATACAGGGAGATTTCATCAAAAATTCGAAACATAAAATTGAATTATCAGGTGGTCTGTTGGGTTCATTTCAATTACCTCTTGGTTTTGCTATAGGGAGTAAGGAGGGGAGATGGAAATGTAATGCACTGAAATAGCATGAGTGCTGTTAAAGATAAAAGGTCAATAAAAGCAACAGCGGGAAAGAGAAAAGTGATTAGCAGTAAAACTAATAGATTGTGGAATATTGTACTGAGGGAACCATTTTAGTTGCTTTGTTTTAGTTGGAAATAGAGGTTTTCAGGTGTTTTTTTTATTCCTAAACATTCCATCTCTGATGGAAAATCATAATACCCCTGCTGTGTTTCCTGGTTTGCAGTGTTCCACCTAACATGGCTGTACTGTTGTTTTTGTCTTTCCAGAATCTAACCTATTTATCATATTTTACTTTAATAACTAGCACAAAATGAATTTTTTCTGCCACCCCTAATGAAGCTTGATGTGGTCTAGAAGTTGGTCTATCAAATTCTTTCCACTGCACTTCCCAGAACCCAGGTCATCTTCTGAGAACCTCTGTTGTTATCAAAATCCACTTTCCAAATGCAAATCTCATTCAATCTTCCCGTGATCGTCTACCCACTCCTAATCTCCAAAAAGCTTTTCCCTTAGAAATCCCATAGGAGCAGACTCTGTTCGCCTCACAGCGATAAGAGGGAATAGAAAAAAGTCGGGGCGAGTTTACCGCCACTGCATTGGGCCGGTTTGATCGCATTCCAATTCGTGCTTTGTTTGAGACTGAAAATAGTGGCCATGTGGGACACCCTCCTCTGCAATGCAATATTAAAAGAGATCTTACATAATTCATCTCTTTTCCCTCTGTTTTTTTTGGAGAGCCATCCTCAAAGTGACACCGGCAGAACCTTTTAATTTTGACAAGCCTGTGAAGCTGGAGTGCAAAATCCTGACTGGTTGGCTTTGCAGCTTCTCGTGGGATGGGTTGATATTGGGATGATAATGAGGCACTCTTTTCAAAAGAATGGATGAATTAATAACCAGTCATCAGTCTGGGAGGAATAGTTCAAAGGCCGTCACAAAGAAGTGTCTCTGCTTCCAAATGAGAGGAAAAATGATTTATTTAGGTCATGGACCTAAATAGTCCATGGTGATGTTTTTGCAGCCTGGAAACAAACAGAAATCACTGAGATTTCCTTGAGAATGGAATGAACTCTCACTGAAAGGATTCACTTTATTTGTGGAACAACATATTTATGAGAATAGAGAGGTATCTAGGTATACGTGACTGATCTGTGTGTGTGTGATTATTCCTACTGTATAATATGCATAGTATGTCTTGCAAAGCTCATCATACCCTTTACAAATTCTGATAATTTATTATGTAAAAACTTTGGTGTATTTTATTTCATTAAGGTTATGTGATTGACCGACACAAAGTAATTCATAATTGTGAAGTATATGGAAAATGTTGCACGATTTCCTGAATATTCTAATAAATATTAATCAGTAAAGTGTGTCAGAGACTCTGATACCACTAAGTGAACTCAAGTGTAACCAGCTGCCTTTAAAACTCACCTTATAAGTCAATAGAGCTCATCTGTGAGTAAATTTTATCACAGAGGCAGCATCATATATGGGGATACTCTTCTTAGACTGGTCAGAAAAATGTTCAGATGTGGTTAAAACTGATTTATGACTGACTTAAAACTGTACTTATGAGCAATTTATTCTCAGTATAAGTGCAGCCGTTCTGTGAAGGCCTTAGTTGTTTGTTTAGAACATTAGTGATGAAACAAAATCTGTTAGGGTTTGGACATTTTGAACTTTGTTTGTGGTTTTGTTTACTTTTAGCTAGATGTTTCTTGTTTGTGTTTTGTATTAATGTTTGTGGTTTTCTGTTTTCTGACAGTTCTGGTATTCTTCTGCCCCCAGTGTGTTCTCCTCCCACCCCTAGTTCCCTTGGTGTTGCTTTCCTTTTTATTTTCTTAGAATGGTTTCCCTGTTATTATTATAATTATTATTATTATTATTTTTATTGTTATTATAGTTCTCTGGTTCCTTTGCGCTCTCTTATTTATTGGTTCTTTTCTGTTACTCCGCTCGCCATTAGTATTCCTTTAGTTATTTATTACTCGGTTTAAGTTCCCCTTACACTCAGCCCCTCTTGGCCTTGTTTCTCTAGTTTATCCTTATTCTCCAGTCCCTCCTTTATAGGTAAGCTTTAGTTTTTGTTTACTTTTATTCTAGTCTTCGTTTCCTCTGCTCCATTCTCAGTTTGTTCTATCAGTGTTGGTTTAGGTTTGTTTACTTTGTAGTCAGGGTTTCTTTATGGTTTCTATTTTGCTAAGTTCTTAGATCTTAGGTTGTTGTGTTCACTCCAGTTTCTCAGTTTCGTTTGTTCATGTTTATTCTTGATTCTTATGCTTTATTTATCTTGGTCTATAGTTTTCATTGCTCTGCTCATTGTCTTGTTAATTAGTCCCTTTCCTCATGCTTTAGTTCACCTGCCTCTCTGTCTCCCAGTCTGTCCATACCTGTGTCCTGTTTCTCCTGATTACTTGCCCTATTCTTTCATGTCCACCTTTGCCTGTATTTAAGTTTGTCTTCGTCATTTGTTCGATGCGGTGTCGTTATATGTCTTCATGTCGAGAGATGTCTGCTATGTTTCTTTATGACTCTTTGGATTCTCGCCTGCCTCGGATCATGTTAAGGTTCTGTTAGAAGATGCCCAGTAGTCTGGAAAATCGTGTACCTCTGCACCTCGACTATATGTAAGTGGGCTTTTTGAATTAAAGACGAAGTTTCCCATTGACTCTGCCTTCTCCATGCCTGTCTGCCCTTTGGTCCAGCAACAAAATACCTCAGTATGACAAAATCATAAAGACCAAGAAACGCACCAGACAGGTTTGGGATAAAATAGAGTTTGTTTGTTTGTTTATTATTTTTTTCACAGGGACAATATGTAAACACATTAATCTTAATAAAAGAAGAGAGGCTTTACACCAGATTTAGCTATAGCTAATTTTCATCTGCAGTCCCTGGCCAGGTCACAACAATGAAATACATTCAACATACATACAGTACATCCAGCCATATACTGTATCTACAGCCATTCACACAAAACAATCTATTTGATTTCCTGCCATTTACATAAAAGTCTACAATCTAAAATAAGTACATACATTTTCATCATAGTTAATGTTAACATTGCTGGTTTCCAAGTGGTTCCTCTCTAACCTTTCGTGAGAAATCATGCAGGTCAGAGCAGAATTTCAGACTATACTCTTAAGAGTATGGATGTGATGACTTGTATAGAGATTGTGTTTACCTGTCTGATAGTGTATTGTATTTTGTTTAATGGTGTCATCCTGTTTTAATTTGTTTTTATTTCTTTTTTTAAATGTCAGCAGATGTTTGTGAGTTAGTGGTGTCTATGGTAAAGTCTTGGGAGTATGGATGTTATAGATTGACTATAGAGGGTATATGTTTATGTTCTTGTATTGTATATTTGATATTGTTTTTATTTTATGTCATTTATTTTTTGTGTTGTTTGTTTGTACCATCTGGGTCAGGGACTACAGGTGGAAATTAGCACTTAGAGCTATAACCATATACAGTGCATCTCCTCTTGTGGTTAATGTATACTGTATATTGTCCCTGTTTTAAATAAAATGTATTATTATTTTTATATTATGAGCATATTTCTGATGTGCCTATAAACTGTATCTCACAGTTTTACACAGCTTCTTAACAACTTTTTGTAAATCCAAATGTTGCATCTCAAACAAAACAGAGATATTTGAATTCTTCCACAATTCCAATTTTTTGATATTTTACAAAATATGAGAGACAAACTTTTGTTTCCTAGACTTGGTAAAATAAATTGCAACAGTTTTTTTTTTAACATACAGTGTTAGACAGGATGAGGTAAGCCAATCTGCGACATTGTCCATTACTTTAGTTACTTTGTTGGCTAGACTAATAGCATCCTTTCTGTGGACCCAGACGACGGTGTCATCAGTTCACATATGTACATCTAGCTCACCACACACTGAAGGAAGATCATTAATGTGGAGTATAAACAATAAAGGCCCAAAAACGGAGCCCTGTGGGACACCCATATTAGAAACCTTTGGTGTTGAGAGCTTACTGTTGATCTTAATGCACTCCACGTGGTCTCTAAGGTACGGTTTTATCCACTCTAGTGCACTGTGCGATAAATTATCCTCTCTGATCTTAGATAGTAGTACAGTATGGTTAACTGTTTCAAACGCCTTGCGAAGATCCAAAAATACAGCACCTACTACTCTGCATTTGTTCAATTTGGCCTTTACTTGTTCTATAGAATAGTAAAAGTTTAACTCAGGATTACATTATAAAACAGTATCTCTAAGATTTGAACCTCTCACACTGCTCATCTAACTGTTAATTCCATCATCTGAAAATGGAAAGGTGCAAATCTTGTACCTCTTAGAGGAGGTGCTCAGGTGGGACAATATGTAGACTGGAGAATTGTTAGTTGTGCACTCCAAACCTGGCCTTTATGGAAAACTGTCATGAAAAAGGCTACTGTTGAAAGAAAGCGAAAAGAGGATTGTAGTTTGTCATAAGCCAAGTTGGTACCCCAACAAACATGGGAAGCAATGATTTTGTGAGTTGAGATCAGGATTGAACTTTTTGGCCTAAATGCAAAACCCTATTTGTGGCAGAAAACTATTACAGATACAAATCTAAAAATTAATTATCATGTTTAAATATTTTCTCTTTGCTTCATAATGATCTCCTACTTTTTTTTGTCAATTATAGTGGTGCTCAAACTTTTAGCAACGTGGTCCAAAATCGTCTGCATTGCTGAGGCCTTTTTTTCATAAAAAAAAAAATTATTATACATTCTTTCCTTTTTACCTTCTCAGCAATAAAATAAACATGCAATATTTTAATGCAGAAAGAACAAATTATTGTAGTTCTGTTTTGTTGGTTTAGAACATGTTTTCAGTCTTTCCCAGTAAGAAAACCAATACCTTTCTTTTAAAATCCGTGCTGTATGTAACCTGTCGTGGCCCTACTTACTATGATATTAAAATGAAAACCAACATGGGTCCAGATTCTACCTGCTGTATGTATAAAATATAATTATAAATTGCAAACAGTGCACAAACTGTGAAGTCAACAACATTTGCCAGCTGTATTAATGTATTAATATTGACATTGGTATTGACCACATTATACATTCAATCCCTGCTGTATAAGTGCATTTGTATAATATATGCACTCAGCATTTGAATTATGAATTCCTTCCATGATGATAGGGTATTTTAAGTTGTTTCAGTGAGCTCTAAATGCCCTGAAAGTAGTTTTACTTCGGTGTGCTAAAGTGTTTCTTGTTGTTATTGTGAATGGTTAAAGGAAATAGTTTGTTAATTTATTCTGATGTCATTGATACCGTTAAAAAGAAGCATTTAACAAAAAACAATACCACAAAGTTAACTTTCTTTGTATTAAATGTAATATAGCAAGGAGATACAAATGACTTCTTAGATGCTTCTTCCCTTGATTTGAACATCTTTATGCTGTTTGTTTAATGTAAACAAAGAAACTATCTTTAGGGACTGTACAAATAATTTCTCTGGACAGGGACATTTTTGGGAAATGTCTTGGGAAGCACTATCCAGTTGATGTCAGCGTATGAAATCTTGTGTTGAAGTAAGACTAAGATAATTTTAATACCACATATGAAAGTTTGTGCTCTTAGTGAAACACCCTACGATTCTCTTATTTTTTGAAGGTAAAGGAAGTTGTTTTTGAGTTACACTGTTATGGTGACTAAGTTACATAATTAAGACTTTTCGTCAGGCTGGCTGACATCAGGTAAGTAAAGAACTGAAGAAGCTTTCACCACTTTGTAATAGAGTGTGCCAGCATTTAGCATATATGGCATAAAAAAGAAATGGTGGGCTATCGTTGCAGTTGCGGTGATGCGGTGTGTTTGTGTGGTTGCAAGAAGCGTGGTGGGGGGTGCAGGCCCCGGCTGCTTGCCGCTGGCCGGGTACCTCTTGCCGGTTGAGTTTGTCCCATCTTGGTGTGGGCGCGGTGCTCGGTGGTGTCTGCCCTGTTGCGCCTGTGGGCAGGGGCTGGGTTGGCGTTGCGCAGGGGCCTTGCCTTTCCGTTGCGGCGCGCTTTATGGTGGGGGCAGGATGCGGCAGGGGTGCTTGGAGTTGGGCTGTGAGTGCAGCTTGTGCTGTGGGGGTGTTGCTTTGTCGGCTTTGGGATGGTCCTCACCTGTGTGCCACTCCCGGTGGCTGCTTGGCCGGGGCCTGGACCCCTGGGCTCTGTCGAGCCTCTGCTTGGGGAGTGATATGCCTCGGGTCTCGGATCTCTGGGTCCATGGCTGGATCTGCTCGGGCCTGTGGGCTTGTTGATGCAGCTCCCTGGAGGCTTCTGCACTGTGGCTGCTGGGTAGTTCCCCTGGGACTCTCCCATGCTCTTCTCTGGGGGGGTTGCATTAGTCCCGCCGATGGTTCTCCTGTGCTGGTTTCCTGTGCTCTGGGGGGCCTTTGGATGTCTGTAGCTCGGATCTCCTCGGTATCTGTCCCGGGTCAAGGGGGGCAGGTCTGTGGCTCCTCACACTTGCTATTGGATATTTTTATGGAGAAACCTTGTATACACTAGCGGGCTCACACTCAGACCCACAGGTGTTTAGATTCAGGTGTTAACAGATACACAAGTGTTCTATATTGAGCCACATTTACCACTAAATAAATGTTGCATTCATAAGTACCGTGCACGTTTTGGTAAAAAAGGTGTTAATATGAATTTTTCTGCAGGTGTAGAAGCAAGTAGGGTGTTATCTTGTATTGTCTTCATCCTTCTTTCTCTCTTCCATTCTTTTCTCCTTCTCTCCTTTTTTCCTTTTTGCCCCACCTCTCTCTTTCGTGCTTCTTATTTTTTTTCTTTTAATTTCCATCTCCGTGTCCATAACAATTGAACTATTACCAAAGCAGTCTCTAATAAAGTTTCTTTTATAAATATCAACCAGAGCTTTAAAGCATTAGCTGTAATGATCCACCTGTGAAAGTAAATCTTTTGGGCTTCTTGGCACTCAGACAAAAAAAAAAAAAGTGACAGTGACAGTCAGGACACAAATGATTTGTGAGCACTGGCTAACCGTAACTCTACCTACAGTAGACAGATGTCACAGTGAGTTTATAGAAAAGTGAAGAAAGCCTGAGATTTCTGAGAAGGCTCTAGATTCATAAGGTTCACTGGGATCATTTTCAAACCACTATGAGACCATGAGTAGTGCAAAAACTATATCATTGCTGTTGCACTACTGACTGCCGGTTGCGAAATCCAATGTTTACTTCAATCTTTCAGCTGACCGACGAGTGGCAGCTGCTAAAATGGACTGATTCCATGATCAGCCCAACTAGCATAACTTTAGTTTTGTCATACTGCAGAGGTTGTGTGCAGGTTGGTGTGCGTTGTGGTGTTCTCTCTCCCCCTATAGGCTGAGACTGGCAGGTGCAGCTCCTCGTTTGCAGCTCCACAGGTGCTGCTTATTGAGTCCAATCAGAAGGTGTTCCTTAAGGACCAGGAACTAGGAAAGAGACGTCAGCTCATTAGCTCACTTAGCGTGGTAACCTGACCCCTACCCACTGTTTCCTAGTGGTTTTTTGTGACTCAGCTCTTACTCAAATGTATGCTGCTTCTCTCCAGACTGAACTTCTCTGGTGTTCACGCCTGGGACTTCCAGCTTCGTGCCTTATCTTGTGAACTCCTTCGGACTCCACCTTGATAACCATGTCGTGAGTCTCCTTACCCCTCCTACTGCCCGCCTTCTGGACTCAGAGATCATTCCCCAGGAAACACACAACCACTGCTCACCTACCCGTCCACCCTCCAACACCTTTCGCCTCTCAATTTGGAGAGGCGCTGCCATCCAAATTGATCGAAAGAGAGAAATTCAGTTCCTAAAACCTCTGGATAACTCCACCTGCTAAACTCAGCTTCTGTGGATGACTTACCTACTGCTGACAAGCTTCCACTCTTCTCCAACAAGTAAGACCTCTCCATATCCATTCAGTGCAGCTACATTTACCATTACTCTACCAGTCAGTAACTACTCATCTCTCTTCCTCAGTGCTGGGCCAGATCCATCCGGAAGTCCCGACAGTTTACCATTCTCACCCTGTTGTCCTTCAATAAACTCTTTCAAAAGCTGCGCAGTCTCCATAGTTGTTGCTCTTTTACAGAGTTGGTTATTTGCTTTTATGACAAGTGAAGTAACACAAAAGTTGTTCTGCCAAGAAAACAGTGACATACTTCACAATGGTCTTTTGTGATTGTGTTGACATTTAATATAGCGCTAATATACAGTTGTATCCCCACAGATATAAACACTTCAAGTTTAGATTGTTTTAAATTGATAAAGTCTGCTGAAAAAGGAAAAGTGCCTGACCAGCTGTTAGCCTACCACAGCTCTAAGGGGTGTATTCCCTTTTCTACAAAGGCAGTGCTATTTTGATATCTGTCAACTAAAGGTAAGGGAGCCACTGATAACGTCACATAATCTCAGTTTAAAAAACGTCTAACCTATTCCTTTAAAACCTGCATGAGATAGATAAGGCCTAAATAGGTCCACCTCTAGCCAGCTTGAATATTTATATGTTGTAGTTTTAAAAATGCAAAAAAGGCTTAGATGCTGTGAGGATTTAGCAAATATTTCCTTTAGGATTTATTCCAAAAGAAAACAGGATGAATATCTCTTCTCTCCATGCCAATTGGATTTCATCCTCATCATTTATTAAATTGTTTTTCTTTGTTTCTCTAAAATCGGTCCAAAAAGTCTTGGTATAAGCATGACTTGGCCCCAATACTGATAATTGTGTTTGCAGTTTTTTTTTCTGAATCACCTTGGACAAATTTTTTTTTTTAATTGACTGCAAACATTTACATTCCAAATACCCCCACTTTCTCCTCTCCTACCCAACTTTTCATAAATATAATTTCTAGGTCATATTCTGCTGCAGTACATGTAACTAGGAAAATACATTTTCAGCTTGCCCAAACTTTTCAATCATGGGTCTCGGTGATGGAGCAAGCCCTCCACATTGGAAATACATTACATATTGGTTAGCCAACACCCAGCTGGATCCCATCCCTTCCCAAGTGCATTTGTTGTGTCCAAGTCATATTTAAGAGACAATACAAGCTGTTGTCTGGATGCTGTTGCCCCTGCATGAGCCATCTTTATTTGTCTCAGCACCTCCACACATCTGCAGCCGTCGCAGCTGGGAAAGAGATACCATTAACAGGCAATTTCACCCTTTCACTCAGGCTCGTCTTTTCTCTATTAGGCAACTTCCTTCATGCTTTCCTGATTTAGACGTCTAAATCCACACTTTGCATTCCGCCACATGAAGGCTGAAGGCACGTGCAGCCTAGGTCTGGAGATCCATTTGTTTCCAGGGCAAGAGGTCCTGTACAAAAAAAAGTAGGTGATAAAACGTTCCGGGTGGAGGGATTTTCTCAGAAATCTATCCACCATCCTGGAATTTCAGCTCTATGAAGCAATGCTGTGGGACTGTTTTTTAAATCTTGCAGAAGAATGGCGTCTTGGCTGTTAGAGCTCTTGAACAGTTTACTCACAGGCAGCAAACAATAAGCCAAAAATAAACACCCCAACGGGGAAGAGGGAAAGCATTATGCAAAATAAGCTGTCGTTCAATCCATCATAATTGAATATCTGCTCTATGAAGAACATTCATCCTCCACGCTTATTGTTGACTTATTGTGAAAGTTACTGAATGAATGTTGTTGATATTGCTGAATCTGAATTCAGGGCCACGTTTTAGAGCTTGTGGTTAACATTAAAATGGAAACAGAGCTGTGTGATTTGGCTCGCAGCTCAGTGGTAATCAACCGGCCTCTCTTGGTTAATCATTTCTTTGGGTATGAAGCTGGATGCTTGGCCAAATAGGCATTAGGAGGGCCAACAGGGAAGATGAGAGTGATGCCGATCCTCAGTCATGGTGTCTAATAATCCAAGTACTGTACCTACCACGTCTGCTACTGAAACAAACAGATGGACTCCCACACTGGCAGCTCAGAGGAAAAGATAAAGCACTTTTCTGCCTGCTGTGACAGCTACTTATTGACTGTTGAGTAGGCAAGATTTAGCTAATTAAAAACAGGTAATGAACTGAACCTTGCTGTGCTTGATATCATATATGCTATTAAATTTTGTGGAGATTATTATAATAAACTCTATGGTGGCCTTGAAGTTTCTTGGTTATATACAGTACTCTCCTCATTTATTGGCATCACTGCTAATGATGTATACAATGTGATAAAATAAGTGACACCCCAAACAATTCCTGGTAAATCGATGTAACCAAAACATTTGTCAATGAATTTTTTACTTCCTTCACACAGGCATTTTCATTAGAGAATCTTTCACAAAAAAACAAACCCTAGAACTGCAGCAATTTTTTTGAGTGAAATTATGCTCCTGCAGGAAGTTTAGTTTATTTTAAGACGTTTCGGCAATCTTTATCTGGGTTGCTGGTAAATGCGGAGGGCCTTGCCTAACCTGCAAAATGGTGGAACTGCATTCAGATTTAAAAAGTGCTGCCCAGCAATATCCAGCAGATCTGTCCTAATATGGAAGTGTAGAAGCAGGCCAACTTTTAGTAAATCTCTGAAGTCTTTATTTGTTCCATCAGGTAAAATTCCCATACCTTGTTCAGCCACATATCATATGTTATTGGATCTGGATTCAACTAATCGATTGGTTCCATTAATGAAAACTGTGTTTTGGAGTACACGTGTCAGAGTATCAACGCAAATCTCACAAGGAATGTTCCACCTATTAAATGAAGGGTTTGAATGGCATAACTCCAATAAAGATTTCTTCACTGATTATTGAGAAAGGTATAAACAGTTTTAGAGATGCTAACAAAAAGGATATAAAAACAAAAATATTAAAATTGAGATATTCAAATGACATACTTTTTTAAATTATCTTTAAAAATATGCTCTCTCATTCCCTGTCAGAAACAAACCTCTTGGCTGAATGAAAATAATTTTTAAAACAGAACATTTTTGTTATGGAGATCATCAGTGCAGCAAACATTAGTGAGCTTCGTGGATGTAAACAGCTGAAGTGGATGGATTTCTCCTTACCCATCAAAAACAGCCTCTCTGCTGGAAACATGTTTTGCTCCAAGATTATGAAGTTATTTGACTCCTGGATTTAAGGGAAGAAACAACGCAAACCTGAAATAAAAGAACACAACACAGTTCAAACCACTGCTGAAACAGATAACTTGAGCATAAAGTAAACAGGCGAACCATAGAGATGGACCGTAGGTGTTGTGGGCATAATGTTCAGGGGTATTTACTTTTTATGTTTCAACACAAATTGTTTTTTAATGACCATAGGTGGTGTTAAATCAAGAACCTCAACCCCCCCACAATCCCACTATAAGTTTAGGCACAATAATTAGCTTCAAACCAAGATAGGTCATGGTTTGATTTTATGACGCTCCCATTTACAATGTGTACCTCAAACCACAATGTGTTAGCTGTGTAGCTTCCACCACTCCAAGGTATCTACTTTTCAACAAGCTCATGGTGAGACGATATCATTTTCCTACAGGTAAAGATACTATTAATAATAACTTCTAAAAAAAAATGATATAAAAACATCTGGAAAAAAAGAGAGTGTCATGTGTTTGTAGAATAGTGTTGTAAATAAGGCTGTAAATAGGTTGTCCTCCTCAGGAAGTGTTTCAATTCCATCCTTTGTTTTGCAGTCGGTGTTGCAGCTCATTGGAGCAGTCACCACAAGCTTCACACTGATTTAGGTGGGAGACATTTGTGGGGATGTTCGCAGTCAGAATGGCTTTGCTAAATGGCCATTAAGGAGAAAAAATGACTCCTGAGTTAGTCTCCATCATGCTAAATGTTGGCCAGGGTTAAATAACAGCAGATCAAGTTGTTTCGGCGGCATTTCCTCCCATCTTCAGTTGGTATTGTTAGAATGTAAAATTTAAAAATAATGTCCCTCTACTCCTTCAGTTGTATATGATCATACTTGTAAGGATATGAAAACCTTGATGTTGCACTAATTTATCATAATGATTCTACTTCCCCTTTGTAGGTCCCTATGCTAAGTCTGAGTGCAATAAAAAAACACCAAAAACCTCTGATCTCTAAGTGTTTTGAAAAGGTAAATTAGCGATATTATCCTATGACTCACCCAGCAGAGGTTAGAAGGTTTTGTCATTTTTGTCACAGCAGTGTTTTTACTGGAGCTGTAATATCGCAGCTTGACAGACAACCCACTGAATGATAGACACGGATTGCAGGTGAACATTCTTTAAGCTGTGTGCTCTGATGTTTCTCCCCTATAGATATGTTGACAAAATCCATATATTACATGGATTAGTTTCCACAGTTTGTGCAGTCTTGGGACTTTGACCTTGTTCCATTAGCTGTATGCAGAGAAAAAGTTTATTGTAATATCCCTGAAGAAACTGTTAGAATGACAGAGATTTATGTTTAACAAGGAGGTGTGTGTGGAACTGGGAAAAAACAACAATTACCTGCTTTATAGTAACGAGACTTTGTGAAAAAATATATAAAGATAAAATGATTGCCTTGAGGCATTATACATGCATCCATTATGCACGTTTTCCTATTGAAATGACCTGAAAAAAAGAACACATCTACTTTGCATATTGTTTATCAGAAACAAAAGCTGCGCATATTGTTCTGTGTGAACATTAATACCCTGGGCCATGCTGGTTTTCCATTAAGGCAGAGACCTAAAATAATCTTGTTTCCACTGCAAGGCGGCAGCGTTCAGAAGCTGCATTTGCCTGCCTGCTTGCAGAAATATGGTTCATTGTCTGAGATTAGCATCCAGTCCCTCTAATATTAACATACAAGATAGCTGACTTACAGTACAGTTATAGTACACGTCAATAAATCTCCAGGACTCAGTTATGATTTTGTAAAAGTTGCATCAGGATTTTCTAATTTCTTCTTTCGCCATTTAAATTATCCTCAGATACTTTATGAGTTCATTTCATATGTTCCTTTTCTACAGTGGGCGTATGTTTACTGTTGTTGTCATGCCAGAAGATGAACCTCTGCCTCTGTCTTATGCAACCTTTAACAGGTTTTCTCTCTGGATTGCCCTGTTTTTATGTCTATTCTTCTTCCAGTTAACTCTGGCCAGCTTCCCAGTTCCCCACAGCATGATGCTGCCAACGCTATATTTCACTGTGAGTATGATTTGTGAAGTGGCATGAAGTGTTGGCTTTTTGACACTCATAGCATTTAACTAATCATGTGAAAAGTGCAGTTTTGGGTGAAATGGTGAATCCAACTGTGCCCCATGACATGATCGAAGCTTGGGCTTTTGTTTTATAACCTAACCCTGCTTCCGTCCTTGTACTTGTAATTCTTGACCTTCCCTGCTGCTCCACATGGTTTGTGAAAAACTGTAAACTGGACTTGCTTTCAGTGATGGCTTCCTTCTTGTACTATTCCTTAAAGACCAAATTTGTGGAAGACAACTAATTTTTGTCAACATATTTTCCCCACCTGAGCTACTCCTCCAGTTACCTTAGGCCTCTGTCTTAAACTACTTCACAGCTTTATCCCTAATCTGTCTGTTGTGTTCCTTGGTCTTTGTAAGACTGTTTGTTCACTAATGTTCTCCAACAAACCTCTGAGGCCTTCACAGAACAGCTGGGCTTATACTTAGATTCATTATACGCAGACGAGCATCTTTTTACTTATAGGTGAGTTCTTAATTGCTTTTGCTTGTTCTGAGGGCTGAGTACACACATCACACTTTTAGATTTCTATTTGTAAATAGTTTTAAAAGAATGTATCCTTGTTTAATTTCTTTTACAATTTTGCACTGCTTTGCGTTGCTCTATCACACAAAATCCAATAAATGCATTGAATCTTCTGTTTCTAAATGTTTTTCCTACTATTCCAGTTGCATTTTAAATCTACTGGCATTATTGTTCTCTATCCAGGGTTCGATGTCGAAAAGAAAGTATATCAAATTCAGCCCAGACTGAGATGTGACTTGTCCTAATTGGGAATAGGAAATGGAAAGGAATAAAGCAGATCATCAGCAAGCCACAGTCAGATAAGTGAGGAGCAGGTTAAAGAAGGAAGTCTATGGTAGTTGCCTCTGGTGGCGATATCTCTGCAGAGCAGACGCGATGCTTGAGAGGATTTGGCAGACAGTGCTGGCTGGCGGGAAGCATTCACACTGGAGGGTGGATACTGAAGCTGTCTCAGCTGCTAACAAATATCTACAGGAAGCAATTCTAAGGGTTTTGTAAACGAGACAGCTTCGGTCTTCTCTCTTGCCTAAAAACTGCTGCCCTAGGTGATTTGAATGAAGGCGGAAATATTGATTGCATTTATATGACATTTTGGATATATCCTTAAACAATGCAGAAAATTCTCAAAAAGCCTAAAAACGTAACCTAACTCGCTTGAACACTGACTTTGATTGCCATTTTCTGACAATGCACCCCAAATAAAGTCTGCCGAAACCCCAGACAGACAGAAGACGAGCTGTCACTGCACCCCTTATCGTCCCCCACAGCATTGTGGACGTCAGGACTCCTGCTCTTTTAATTTCTTCCATTCCTCATTTTCCTCTCCTCCTAACCACCTTCCCCACTTTCCCTTGGGTTTGAGCGTTTTAAACCACGCATATAATCTTCAACCACCCAGCCGAGCCTAAGCCTCAAAGAGTCACCCAGATATGAGCAGATGGAGGTGAGCTATCTGCTAACCTGTTACTGTGGGCCCGAAGCGATAATCATTTCAAAACTATGTGTGTGTGGGGGGTTGTTTTTAATAGCCCTGTAAAGGTAACATTTATCTGCCTTATCACATTTGGCAGATGCATCGGTGAGAGGGATGGAGACAAGGAAACCAGGGACAGGGGGCAGAGAAAAGAATCAGCTGATAAACGTCCCTCCCCAGGCACAGATGAGTCTGGATTTAAAAAAAGTGCTTTCTTTGGGAGAAAGTTTGGGGGATTAAGGTTAGTTGCTTCCCCCCTTCTGTTCCACCTCCATCTGCACCTCATCTCACCTCACCTTATCCGTCTTCTTACTAATATGGAGGTTAACCGAGATGTTAACCTCTGGAATAAGCCTTTAAGAGGTGTGCAACATGTTCGGCTTTACCTAGAACGTCAACCTCTGCGTTTTCCTTTCCTCCAACAGGAACACAGTGTGCTTTTCCCATTACCCCTCTTCATGTGTTGTCCACAACAGTGATGAGTGGACAGTTTTGGAGTGGAACAGTGATGTTCCATTCCAAAACTTCTTTCATGACCAAAATGTTTCTGGGCATAAAGGGAAAAGGCAGACCCACACTTTCAAACAGCCGTCTCTGCTAGTTTATAGTTGACCTACTGGGCAAGCCTGAGGTAATTCGGAAAGCTCCAATTGATGTTTTATGTGGAGCATATTTAGTGTTACAGCATTACTATAATTTTATGGATGACAGACCTGGACTCCAGTCTCTTGGCATCTGCAGGTAGTACTGTCAGGGCTGTTTCATTCTCTTACATCAGTTGTGTTCCCACTGGTTTGAAATCCGCCGAACCCCCATTTTTTCGGTTCTTTTTCAATATTTGTTGCAAGGTTTATGAAAAAAGTTGGTTAAAGCCAAAAAAGTTCACATACCCATAAAAAGAAAAAGACACAGATTTTTCAATCCAGGTAGTTATACTGATATTAGCAAAACTATTTGAACATCCTGCATTGATATCTTTAATGTAGTACAATATCCTTTCCTCATTCAGTAATTTATGTTCTGTCACAGCTCTGGCTATATGGTAATTGTATCACTGGGAGAGTCAGCAATGTAGGTGGCTAGTAGGAATGATTGCCTGGAAGAAAATCTCAACATATAGTATAGTAATGTAAATGAGCCTGAACCATTCAGTTTATTATGACTCTACAACACTTATTGACAATACTTGTTTTATTTAAAGTTATTTGGGGCGACGGTGGTGGCAGTGGTTGGGGTTCATCTTGTAACCGATGGGTTGTCGGTTCAACTCCCCGCTCCTTTTGTCTCGGTTGTTGTGTGCTTGGGCAAGACACTGGTCAGAGGGCGCAGTGGCTCCTCTGTGTAAAAGCCTATCTTCTGTCAGTGTGCCCCAGGGCAGCTGTGGTTACATTGTAGCTCACCACTGTTAGTGTGTGAATAGGTGGATGAATGGGTGGGTGACTAATCGTAGTGTAAAGCGTTTTGGTGTCTCGAGGGACTTGATAAAGCGCTATACAAGTGCAGGCCATTTACCACTTATTTGTGGCTATAGAATAAACTTAAAATACTTTATTTTTAGATAAGAGATTGGTCACATGTGCTTTGCCATTAATAAGTACAGTATATAATCCCTTACAGATTTTTTCTGTTTGTACTTTCATTTTCTCTTTGGTTGGGGTTAAGAAAGCATCTCTGAGATTGATTTGAAACTAATTTTGTATAATATTTTTATGATAATAAAAAGAGTCTCCTCATAAAAAAATGCATGCATAATTTAAAATCTCTGTCATGGACTGGTGACCTGACCAGGGTGTACCCCGCCTCCCGCCCATAGACTGCTGGAGATAGGCACCAGCTTCCCCGCGACCCACTATGGAAGAAGCGGTATAGACTAACTGAATTTCAAATCTTTGTTCTAAACAGTGGTCAACTTTCTAATCAGTTGAAGCAAGGAAAATATTGTGTTTCCATGTGTTACATGTAACTGTTAATTCTCTGTTCAACAGATTCTGACAGCTTCGACTGTTTCGGGTTGTTGTGCAACAGTATTTTAATTTGGCTATGAATAGCTAATATAAATGTGTGTGTGAGCGCTGGCGACATGCTACAGTCAAATGTGATGCGAACTGAACAAACTATGTTTTAAACACAGCTGAACTAATGGTGGCTACCATCTAAACATTAGCTGAGCTTTGGCTTTAGCATTAGCAGCTGGAATAATAGAGACACAATTTAGCTCATTCACAAGGACATATTTTATGAAGCATAGTGAGATGAGAGGAAAGGAAAACAGGTTAAATGGAGCAAGCTCAAATTATCTGACTATCAGTGCTCAAACCACTCACTGAGATAAAATTTAAATCGCCAATAACCTCAGCTCCGGCTTGTTCTAGGCCTGTTCCGGCCTGACCCAGTCTCAAAATAAAGCAAAATACAATAACATAAACAACATTTATATTATTTTATCCTTAACTAATTTTCTCTACCCAGACAAAACCGATCCTGTGAACCGTTGTGATGAACAGGAGGGAACGTTGAGTTTAGCACGTCCAATGAACAGAGAAGACATTGTGGCCACTCTCAGTCTAGTGGCAGGGGCTGACGGTTGCCCAATACTGGTGTCGTCGTCCAGTGGCCTAGGGCACGGTCACCAGATACATTTGGATCCAACCTTTCTTCGAAGATGTTGTCTTTTACTCAGCCAGCGAGGTCAAGATGTTCATGTGGGAAGGTCCCTCAATGCAGGAGCTGCTGCAGGAAAAGAGAAAGAAATGCTGCTGCGTGCCGAGTTTGTTAGCTCTATAACATCACAGAGATTCCAGCTGTGGAACTCCTCATTCCCAGAAGCTGGTATGAAATGTGTTTAATGTTATGCATTCTGAAAATAAGAGATCTTGACCTTGCTCCCTCACATGGATGGGTGTTACAGAAGGTGTTTGTAATGACATCACAAAAAAAACCCACTGGCCATCTTGGAAGACAAACAACGAGCGTAACCATGGTGACACATGCAGGAATACTGGTGAAAGCCAGTACTAAAAACAGTTATTAATAGTAAGATAATAATGGTTTTCATACACTGATATGGAAAACCACTTGGTATTTTCAATGAAGCACACAACTAGTTTATGTCTAGTTGGGTAAGAAATGTGTAAGTGTCCTATAATATAAACCAGGAAAGAATTTTTCTTTCTAATAGCACTTTTGGCAAGTGCTATTAGTCCTACGCTTTCAATTACAAATTATGTATATTGTGTAAGCTACAATGCAGTAAGCCTAATTTCAATGTGAACACAGCCAGCCCAAAATGATAAAATTGACAGTCACTGTCTAAATGATTTGCAAATGTATCTGCATGAGCTAAGACAATATTTTCTAGCTGTTTCAAAAGTAGACTCCCAGCGAATATCTGTGAAAGTAGGCTTAAACATGGCGTATAGTTGGGTCAGCTAAGTTCTTTTGTGCATGTTTTATAACTACTAGAAATACCTTGTCTTGATAATTCCTCTGTTTAATTAGACAATAATAAGCAGAAATAACAAGTTCTCCCTGAATGTTCCTGGAATTTTGTTTTTGTGATTTTGAATTTTTGTCACAATTGGACATCCATAGTTGTGGTGAACAGGCAGACGGTGGTGCTAGTTATGGTTCTAGTCTTCTAGGTATTCGAGCTTCTGCTTGCTGACAATCTTTCTCCTGTCCCACCCCCCCACTGGAAAAATGACCACATGGAACTTTGTAATATGACATCAGATTCTAGCTACCTTGCCACCGTTCCTATCTTTTTTGATTGCCATTGTGATGGCTGAGTTAGGCATGCTTTTTGGCAATTTCTTTTTTGCTGCATTCTCGTTTTCTTTCTTTTAATATTTTTTTTATTTTTCAGATGTTTCTCGATTTTGGACATGGAAACTGATTTTACTTTTTTGAGCTACAAGCTTGAACACACTTGAGGAAGAACAGCTGTAAAAACGATACCACATTCCCTATATTCTAAAAAAGTCGGATTCAGTATTTATCTAGCTGCAAACTTATCTTGCAATCACCTTGAGTCCAATTGGTCCTATGAGCTTCCTCCCAGTGAGGACTGATTGTCATCAGCCATAAAGCACTGACAGTGATTTCTCTTTAATAGCTGATCGAGCATGTCACCAGTCGCGCTATAACTTGCAGTTTGATATCCAGCAGACCGAACCGTTTGACAGCCCTGACAGCTACTGTCACCCTCAGTCAAAATAATAACATTCCAGCAATCAGCTGAAGATGAAAGAGCGCCAGCTTCCTGTATACATGCACATGGGACTGAAACTCTGCTGAACATCTGCTGAAGTTGGAACTAAAAGAAAGCGGGAGGGAACATGCAGGTGATCCATACCTTCAGTCGCATCCAGATATAAAGGTCGTTTCGCTTAGCGCCTCTCCCTGTGCTGAATCTCACTTTGAAGTGTTTAGCTGTGTTTAACATTTCCATTATGCTGCAGGGCAGAGATAACTTTCGACACACGATAATTTTTTTCTCTTTTTCTCCTTTCTGTCTTTGTTTTCTTCTCTCAGAGGCGCCACGACTGTTGCTATCTGCACCTTTAATGCTGTAATTAATTCTCTGACACCCTTTTCATCTCAATAGTGTAAATTATTCCTCTGTCTGCCTCTAGGTATTAGCTAACACTCTTTATTTAAAAAAGGAGTGAGGTGAAAATTAAATCTCTTTAAGAAAGAAAAGCTAGTTTGCAGGAGAAGAATTATGTTTGACAGCTTCTCTTTGTTAAAAAACTTTTATTGCCTTCCAATTCACTTCTCTTTCTGACTGTCTACAGGTTGCAAAGAAAATGCAATTTCCATGCACAGGGACAAAATAAGATATTTGCTAAACAAATATTATGTTTAAAGCAGAAAACTGCATTAATCCATCTCAGGAAGTGGATTGGAGAAATAAATTATCTTTCTAAACCAGGAATGATGTGATTTGGTTTTCTTTTGTCTACCATTAGCTAATAAAAAAGCAGAGCAGGTACACAAAAATCAGGCAAATGCTGTACGGTAGAAATGTCCTCTTTGTCATGCCAAAGCAAAGTGAAGTGTTTTGCTCTGCACCATGATGCTAACACCCAGAATGTCAACTGTTTAAATGATCACTATTTTATAAATTTTTACACTGGCCTACTGTTTATCAGCAGACCCCAACCTTCAATTCTCAATAAATCATTGGGTTCTGTGTAAATAACTACGAAACGCATACTTGACAATAGTCAGTCAGTCAGTCAGTCATTTTCTACCGCTTATGCGGGGGAGCTGGTGCCCATCTCCAGCAGTCTATGGGCGAGAGGCGGGGTACACCCTGGACAGGTCGCCAGTCCATCGCAGGGCAACACACAAACAGCCATGCACACACTCATTCATACACCTAAGGGCAATTTTAGAGTGACCAATTAACCTAACAGGCATGTCTTTGGACTGTGGGAGGAAGCCAGAGTACCCGGTGAGAACCCACGCATGCACGGGGGAGAACATGCAAACTCCATGCAGAAAGACCCCCGGCCGGGAATCGAACCCACTTGACAATAGTTTATAAGCTTAAAAAGTTTGAAAGTTTGTGATATGGCTTTATATACAGTATAAACCTTTTAAACCTTTATGAAGTTGTTTGATGGAAGTCCATTTGGTCTTGGCCTGTATTGAACTGATCCGCTTCAGCCTCCTTGCAGTTAATCTGAATGTATTCTAAATGAAGATATCAAGACAGTTATCTCATGCAGGTAAGACATTAACTGCTTATAACATTTTAACAGAGCATCAAATCAAAAAGGAAGGAATCAAAGTAAAGATCACTTTCCATTATCACAGAAGATATCAATAAATTTAAAAATTAGAAACTGTCGATTTTGTGGAAGCATGCTTGATGTTTAAACCACCAAAACACAAAGGGCCCTGATTGAAGCAATATCTGGCAGAGGACCATTTTGCAGGCTTTGCTAGGTCTCATGTGTCTTAGTAAGTTTTACTGCTCACTGTTTTGCATTCTTTTTCACCATTTGGCTATACTTCACCAGGATCCAAATCCTTCTTTTTAATCCTGTCTGTCTTTGCCTCACCACCTCTTACCACCTCTCTTTCTGTCCAGCTGTCTTGTTTCTCTGACACAGATCAACAGCAGTGGAAGCACAGCAGTAGCAACTAGCACTAATCCCCTACTGGAGTATCAATAATGCTGCTGATCTCAGTCACAACCCTTCACTACTTCACCAGACTTTAGGCATGATGGACATAACTTCGATCTACGGAGAAATTTGCAGAAGAATTGCAAGAAATCATGAGAAACATTGGTCTGTTCTGGACATGCATCTTTTACCACATTTAAGCTTGTTTGAGTTGATCTTCGTACCTTCTTTCTCAGACCTAAATCACTCTGTTTTACAGCAAAGACCACAGGGAATTTCATGCATGTTGGTGCAGTTAATGGCTGCCACCTGAGCGCTGCCATTTGGACAATCATACTGAAGTGGAGGAGAAAATGCTTCAAAGTTGGAATAAACCGCCCCATCACTCGTGGGAATGAACTTACTGGAAATTCTCCTTTAGCCTTCTATCTG
Organism: Crenichthys baileyi; assembly: GCA_036173005.1. NCBI lineage: Eukaryota > Metazoa > Chordata > Actinopteri > Cyprinodontiformes > Goodeidae > Crenichthys > Crenichthys baileyi. The sequence continues at coordinate 443,638 of JAHHUM010000890.1, forward strand.
TCCCACCAGCTGGCATTCCATCACTGACCTGCAATAAAGTCCACACAGTCAACCGAACTGTGTCCAAAGGACAAGTGAATCCAATTATCCCAGCTACTTCCAGCTGTCCCTCTAAATTTCCATTGGGTGAGGTCACTGCATCATTGCTGCTTTTTGGCTTGTTTCCTTCCAAGAGGAGAGCTGATCAAGACTGGCTGCACGAAACAAAAATTACAGACAAGAATGGTGATCAAGGCTAAGGATATAAACAATAAACTAAACCTCTTTGTAGAATGAAAGCATTTCCATGCAAGCACATTTTTACAGGTAAATCGGTTTCCAGTTTGGTCTTTGATTGAAAGAAAAGAGTTGGTCTAGCTTCAAACAGCCATCCATCCATTTTCTATCCCCCCCCTTTCCGTACAGGGTCACAGGGGAGCCGGTGCCTATCTGTCTACAAGCGAGAGACGGGGTACACCCCGGACAGGTCGCCAGTCCATCACAAGGCAAGAATAAACCAGAAGCAGTTTAATGTAAATAATGTTCTGTACCTTTATTAGCTTAAAAGCTTCATATGGGTGCAGTGAAACCAAGACTCAGTAAAACTCTTTAAGTTTGTCATTCAATCGGCAGATTCTTAGTACTTTCCCCTTGCTGGTTGTAATTTTAGCAATAGAGCTTTAGAAAGTCCTTATTTGGAGTTACCAAGGAGTTATAGAATACTTTGTAAAGATTTTTTACTCAATTACTCAAATAATTTCACATTCCTAAATAATGTTTTATTTCCAAAAAAAATATTTGCTCAAGGTACACAGGGTGCTTTATGATTTTGGACCCCACTTTTTCTTCTCATTTTCATTTTAATTAGTATGACATCTATTTCTAAAAAATTATGCAATAAAGATAACATCTAGAACTGGGTAGCTAAGCTTATACTTCTCCTTTCCAAATAGTGCTCCTTGGACTTTTTCTCAGCAGGCAGGTTAGAGAGGAAACTGTGGAGAAGTTTAAAGCAGGGTTGGCATCTCAAAAAGCAGTGTTTAATTTATCATCCAATAACTGAAATATATTTAAAAGAGTATGGCACAACTGCAGACTCAGGAGAGCATTAACCAGAGTAGCAGTTCAGAGCCCCGTGGTGATTGGAGGAGCTGCAGTGATCCACTGCTCCTCCTATCACCATGGGAATAGGAGGAATATCTCATCAACTACTAGTTTCATTCTACGTATCTGTAATTTACATAAGAGCAAAAGAGCTCAATGAATGCTGACCCACACTTTCGTCAATTCTAACAGAAACGGCGTGAAACATTTGCGCTAGTTTAACACTGGTTTGTGGAGAAAATTCTTATTTTTGTGTCATTTTAAAGATATTATTAAAGGTTGAAGGGAAGCTCATCAAAGGTCAGCCTGGCTCTTTAACAATACGCTCAATATGCTCTATATGTGGTTGTTCATTCTGCAAAAAAAAGTTTGGCAGCATAATTTCAAAGACAGTGTAAAGGTATCCATGTTTGAGCTATTTTGCAAAAGAGAATGAGGAAAAATGTCAGCCTCATGAACCTGCTAAGTTGAAAATGTACTTTTTTAATGAAGGGGCTGAGTTGTTGGAGACCATACCAGCCAGAATATGAGATATAATAAAACAATGATAAAGCAAATTTGACTGATAGTGACCCTCCAGATCTTAAAAAGTTTTGATTTTGATATATTTTCTGGCATAATATAAACTGCAGGATCTTAGTAGCGCCACATATACAAACATGTAACGTTTTTCATCCTATATAAACTACATCTAAAGTCCAAATACCCAGCATCTACTAATGGTTCTTTTTTCTCTAATGTTAAATGCTTCCCACAAACTAATTTTTAAGCTAACTCTAACCAATTTTATTTGGATACATGTCTGCATTACAACATCATGCCTTGATGGTGTCTGTTCTGCGTTACTGTCACATTTTCTTCTTCCATCATCATTTCCTCTGCTGTAAATGTTGAGCCCCTGACAGGTGTCAGGAATGTTGCAGTGGAAGAGAGTAATTCTCCATCCCTTCCATCACTGAAAGCTATGTTCTAAGAAACTTTAAGGATATTTTAGGAGGCCTCCCCCCTGTTTTCTAGACAAGCCCCTTCCTCATATGCTTTGGTAAAAGTTTTGCACACATGCTAATCTTTTTGTCTGTTTGTCCATCGATTTCTCTCTGCAACATTTTGCTGGGTGTGTTGCAGAATAGCAGGTGGATTTGCGGCCCACGCTTCTCGCTCTAAGTTTAACCTGTGAGATTCTGCATCCCCTGAGGTTGTGTGACAATTCTCTCACAATGGGTGCCTGCTTGGGTATAATAAACTTTGGTGGAAGTTAAACTTGTGTCAGTAACTGCTGCAAACAGCAAACTGACTTAAGTCAACTTGGTTTCATGTCAGTCTCCCAAACATTTCTCAGATCTATGTTTTTGTTCACTTAACAAGTAATCAGATTTATTTATTTATTTATTATTTGAGTAAAATGTGATACTTTTCTATAGTTGAGTCTAGTTAAAAATATTTTAAAGTGACCCTATAGGGACTGTAGATGGTGGACTCATCATAGGACCCTAGTTTAAAAGTCTGTTTATATGGTTGGGACAATTTTATATCCCATTAAGTTCAGTACTCCAGCTAACATATGGAGTTCTTTGATGAAAATGAAATAAATAGAAATTCCACTTCACTATAACTATAAAACAAAGAGATTTTATAGGATTGTCCATAATGCTTGTTGGATAAGATGAATCTTTTTATACATTTTAGAATATTCGGAGTCAGTTCTCCTTCTTTCAGGACTTTAATGAAGAGAATGTGACCAATATGAGGGTATGATCAGCTTTTATGGGGTATTCATTAGCCCCTTCCTCGGCATGACGACCAGCTTGGTTTTGCAGTAGAGATACAATGATTGACCAGCCCTGCACTGTGACCAGTCGATCCTCCCTTTTTCTGATCAGGGAATACACCAAACATAAGCACAGCAATACTCGTTAGTGTGGATATTGCTACTGAGTTGTTGTAATTATAGATTATTGATTAATTGAATATTTATCAAGAATTAGAATTAAAATCATAATCCGATAAAATTAACTCCTTTACCAAAATCCTCGTTTATGAATTGAAACCAGAGCTGTCCTCTGGTGTTGTAATTATGGCTCAAGGCCTCTGATAATTACAATTATTAAATGTCACTGTTTAATCAACCGTTTCTGCCGAAACGTGGGGAACTTTGCCTTATTTTGACTGACGAATCACTCTTGCACAAAATAAACACAAAATGCCCTCTCTTTATCTACGTGCAAATTTATTAAATCAAACAGCCTGATACAATCAACTCCCCGATTCAATAATCTTCACCTACTCAAACATGCAAAGTTCTACAAAAAAAAGGCAAAATATTTAACTAACAAAATAAAGCAAAACAGCAGTGTGTGTATTGAATCAACCAACAGTTATGGCAAAAGTGGTAATATGACAAAGGTATGTGGTGTGTTGAACGGGGTTTGAAACAGTCCGCCAGAAGTGTAGCCCAGCGGGACACGGGCTGTCATAAAACCCCCACAGCAAAGTTGTAAACTCAGCTTAGACAAAGAGTCATAAACCTTTTGGCAGCAAGTTAGCAAGCAGTAAAGTTGGAACAAAGAAAATGGTGAATTTCACCATGAGGTTACTGTCGTCGTCCAGTATTACCAGTAAGACAACTTGTGAGACGCGGCGGCCTCAGGACTCAATACAGTGTTGCATGCAAATACAATTTCATAACATCAGACTATAAGTTGCGATTCTGATCGCACTAAAAATCCTATCTCTCTCTACCCTGCCCAGACTACTTCTAATAAAGAAATCAAAGAAAATAATAAAAGATGGGTATTACTTTGTGGGGCAATTCTTCAGGGCTGCCCGCATGAGGAGGAGAGGAGGAGGGGGAAAGTTGGAAGTTACGTGCGTCCACGGTTAACTTCGGGAAGAGCGGTCAATCTTCGTCCTTTGGCCTCCTTGGCGAAAGGGAAAAATATGATCTGACCGTCAGCAGTCGACTAGAACAAAAAAAACAAGGTGGCGATCCGTCTCCTTGAAGCTCCGTGGTTTTTTGGTTACGTGTTAAACTAACACCTTCGATCGGTAAAGTTGAAATTACTGGCCTTCTTATTCCAGGAATTTCTGTCATGGCCAACGAAGGAGAATAAATGAAGACTCCACGTGGGACCTCTTCTTCTCCAAAGGATGCTTCAGTTGCGTGGTAATCTGTCGAGATCTCCAGCTGAAGGCAAGGTTTAAAACGCCCGCCTTCCATATATAATCTCGTGTGACGTCAGACCTCTTGTGACGTCAGACTTAGGACGTCCCCGTCCTACCAGCCGCAGTGCCCACTGGGATTTGTAGTGGCAGACGATACTGGATACAAAATGGCCGATGATGTCGAAAGGCCTTGTGGTGTCCAGCAATGTGTAAATGGTCCAATATTCAGCAAACAAGTGGTCCAACAGAGTGAAGAAGACTAACAGTCATTTTCAGTGAGGTGTTTTAAGTATATGCAGAGGAGGCACAGAGGTTTAAGAAGATATTTAACTGGAAACTATAGTATTTCTGCATTTATTCAGGCTGTGAGAGAGCAATAGTTTCAGCAGATAACAGGAAGGAAGAATGGATCGCAGCAAAGTTTTTCTTTTGCTCTTTCAGCCCCTGTCCTTCATGTAACATGTTCAAACAGAAATGTAACCATTTCACAGGGTTTGTAATAAGGAACCTGAGTGTTAACGTAATGGTCTAAACTCTCCAAGAAATACACATGGAGATTGTAGTTTTAGAAATGCTAGCTGTGCTAATAGCTAATATAAGATGCTAAAGACAGTTTAAAATGCTGACTCTGTAATCATTTTTTCTTTGTTTTTAAATGGTAAAAACCTGTTTTACAGTGACTCTTCTTTCCCACGTGCTCTGCAATGTCTCATCTGCTCCATTCATGATTAATGAATAGAAAAAAAAATAATGCTGCTTAAATTTATTATAGGTTTTATTAGAAGCTTGATTTGTCTGAAATTCTAAATAGCAAAAATAATAACTTCTGGAAATTGGAAATCAGCTTTAAAATAAAATTCTGATTGTTCACTTGGCAAGTGATTGATTGAACCCACAAGTCCACTTCCAGAAAAAACAGCAGGTAAACACTGTTATAAAGTTGCCAAAAATAAACTTCAGTTCAATCTTTCACTCTTTACATTTTTGGCTGGTTTTTCTTTAATATTTATGTATATGCACAAAATACTACATGTAAAGAAAGGAAGAGGTAGGAGTCTATCTCTCTCAAAGCAGTTCTGTCTTCAACCATAGAAACATTATTTGAATGTACTGTATGTCACTGCCCTGTAACCCACATGAAATACAAATGTTTTAACTTGTAACAACTTCATGTGTCACTGTGGTCAGAAAAACATCCACACATGTAAGTTGTTTATTTTAATTCCTCTACAATATAAGTCAGGGACTACCTTAAAATCCATCTGAATGTCATTCTCATGTACTTTGTAGACGCAGCTGAATATAGAGCATTATTACTGGTCGTCTACCCTGCCAGTTTGTACCCCAGTTCCAGATCCTGAGAATTACCACTAAAATAATCTGGACCAGAAAACTCTCTTAGGTATAAAATATAAGGCGAGCTTCCAAATATAAATGAAGTCAATTGTTTTATTTTTGCTACATGTTACATGGAAATGCATTTTTCCCCCAAGGCTAGTAAGGCTGTTTGAGCTTATTGATAAGGAATCTAATGTGAACTGAAGAATTCCTTCTGTATTTTTTGCATTTTTCAAGGCATAGTAATTTACTTCCAGTCACTGACTGAAACTGGTATGCAACATATTAGCTTTCACAAGGCAAATGATACTTCACATTATTTCTCTCTGTGATTCGAACAACAAAACAACAAAATTCTCAACTATAGAAAAAATGTCTATTTATCATTTTTGCAAATAGAGAATTCAGACAGATCTTGGCAACTTGAACCAACCTGGAGTGCCAGAAGAAGCTGTGTACTTCCTCTTCATTTCGGTTATTAACTGAGCTGCTCTGCCTTTCAAAAGTATTCGTCGTTTTCATGGTTTTCAGAATTCTTTACAAATAAAAATCTGAAAACAAAGAACAATGGCACATAAGTAACAAAAAGCATTATTTAAAGCAAGGGACACCATTAAAAGGTCAGAGATGAAGTTGCGGAGAAGTTCAAAGCAGCATTGGGTTATAAAACAGTGTGTAGATGCACAGCTCCATCCACTCCACAAATCAGGTCTTTACTGAATGAATGAAAAAAAAAAAGCATTGTAGAAAGAAAAGTACTTTTTCAGGTCTGCTTCAAGCAATCGGGGATAAAAATTGAACTTTTTGGCAAACATGCAAAGTGCTACGTACTATATGTATGGCGGACAACTGACATTGAGATCCCACAGTACAACATGGTGTTAGCATCATCGTTTTAAGAGAATGCTTTTGTTCAGCAGTGACAAAGAAGCTGGTCAGAATTGATGAGATGATGAATGGAGCTGCATACAGGCCAATGCTAGACGAAAACCCATCTAGGGTTGCACAACACCTGAGATGGGGCTGCGACTTCTATCACGTTTTCTTCCAGGAAGGTTCACCTTTCAGCAGGACAATGAGCCTAACCATACAGCCAGAGCTACAATGGAATGGTTTAGATTAATGCATATTCCTGTGTTAGAACGGCCCAGTCAAAATGCTGACCAAATCCAATTGAGAATGCATACGACTTAAATGTTGATGTCCACATGTCCTCTACATTCAACTTGAACTATTTTACTAAGAACAGACAAAAGTTTCCGTTTCTAGATGTGCATAAACTGCAGCCTTCGTCTCAGCCGAAGGTTCTACAAAGCATTAACTCGTAGGAGCTTAATACAAATGTCAGCCATACTTTTAATTTCTAAAACATTTTGGAAGCCATGTATCACTTCCCTTCCACTTCACAAAGATGCCCTACTTTGTGTAGGTCTGTCACAAATTCCCTCAGAAATACGTCAAGGTTTGTGGTTGTAATGTGAGAAAATGTTTAAGGGGTATGATTACTCCTGCTAGGCTCAGTGAAATTCTGACAGGGTTGTAATTTGTACTCTTCTCATGAGACAAATTTTAAACCACCAACATCCTTAAAAGTCAGAACGCATCACATTCCCTTAACAGCAACACAAGGCCTTTTCCTGCCAGAAAATTACTCTGCATCTGCATCCCTGTCTGTGGATGCAAAGATGTTCAATCTCATTTTTTTTACTTCATAACAACACATATCCCCATGCAGAACCTTGGATGTGTGCATTTTAATCCTAATAGATCTCGATTGCATGCAGTCACAGAAGGTTTGCTTTCTGTGTTCTCAGTGAATGGAAAAAAGCATCAATTCTTTACAAGTCTCCATATGTTGGCTTCTTTTAATATGAATTAATTAAAAGAAAATTATCATTAGTGAGGTGGTCTTGATCGAAGACAAAATTTTAAACCACCAACATCCTTAAAAGTCAGAACGCATCACATTCCCTTAACAGGGACAGAAGGCCTTTTCCTGCCAGAAAATGACATTGTTCTTAGCTGTTAGCCCATCTGTTTATAATCTGTTTTAAAAGTAACTCTTTCATCAACCCTCTGGATAAGATATATGCTCTAAATAACACAATACCTAAGCACACATTGTCAGTGTTTCTGCTTGCAGTTTATTTTCCATTTGATCTCAATTTCTTCCTGTCACCTTAATGTTTCACCCCATGTTCCTGCTAAATAATCAGATGAGGCACATCCTCACCTGTCAGGGTAGGCAGACTCTCTGCTGACAGCCACCTCTCCCCTCACTCCCCCACCTCTATTAGCATTTCTGCAAGCTCTGACTGCAGGCCCATTCCAGGGTCAGGCCCCTCCACTGTAATTGCCACACGTTGCACACTTGAGAGCTGCTGCACCCACCTAATGAATTGTCACAAAGTTTAATGTGAAATTACATAGAGGGGAATGGTAATAGATTAACAGGGTTTGTAAGGTTACTCTGTGAGAGTAATCCATTTCAGAAAGATGATTACCTGCCTAAAATTTATTTAATTTTAACCCTTTTAATTTGGGGTTAAAACTAAATCAAGTGAATAACTGTTTTCCCCTTTCCCCAAGGATTACCCCTTTCCAAAACAAAGGGGGCGCACTAATCCCCCATGGTTGCTTAATAGATTTTTTTCCAATTTAATTTTTTCCTCAAGGGAAGGGGGGAAAATTTTTATATTAGTTTTAACTCTTTTAATGTTTATAGCTCAAATGCAGTTTTCTTTCATGAAATTCATCAACTATGATTTCAAAATTTGCTTGAGCGTACTTTAGTGCGGCAAAGTTTTAACCCACCAACACGTAATCTTTACTGATTAACTGAAACAAAAGAAACAAAACAAATACCTGAAGAAAAATACACACCACATTAACTATAATCAATCCCTGGTTACTTAATGTTTAGTAGAAAGATTAATAGCAATGACACTATAGTTGACAATTACCAGGAGTGTTATATCCTTTTTTATTCTTTTTTTACAGCAGGCATTCAGATAAACAGCTTGACCATAACAACCTAGCAAAGCCATATTCTCCTCATGCTTTGAGATTTCAGGCCCCAAAGATTGCAAGTAATAATTTGCTTTACCTAAATGAAATCTATGGCCCAGAGAGGCCATTTGGAGTGACTTGCTGAAAGACAGTCATGCTCATACAATATATAGCTGAATGTGGGCTTTACTATATTTGATTATTATTTTGCTTCATCCCAGTAACCTTGGGTCTTGACTAACATAGAGAATAGAACCACCTGTTGAAACATCTATTGATCTATATTTAAACAGGTGCAATGATTATTACAAGTCTGTTTCCTGAAGTAATACATTACATATTTTATCAGAAAGACACTCTTAAAAATTATTTGAGGTATTTACAGTTGTGATAAAATATTTAGAAAACCATCATTATGTCTGTGTACAGTCATTGAGACATAAGTAGAAGGCCTTCCATGTTAGAAAACTGAACCATGATTCACAGTTGTAATCATGGCAGGGATGTCATCCACTGATTTTTAGAAAAAGCATAAAACATAAAGAAATTACCACAAGTAGATACAGTATGTCACCTTCACTATGTAAATGAATAGAAATGTTAAAGATGCTTATTTTAAAGCATTGTGAAGAGCTTTATACTTGCTTGTTTTTCAGATAATGAGACAGAAACGAAGACAGGACACACTTTGATGAGAAAAGTTTTATAAAATACATCAAGGAGAACTTTGTAAAAGCAACATTTTGTCCTGCGTGGTTTGTGACTGGCAAAGCCAGTGATCCGATAAAGAGTAGAGGACAAACCCACACAAGGAATACTGTCGATGATGAGTCTAGTAAGAATCATGTTTGTCAGGTAGATTGCCAGGGATCTGGAGGCCACGCCCCTGGTAGCACCGAGAGGAAGGGATAAAATGAAAACGGGAGGAGAAAAACAACAGTGAAGACAAGCCCAGCTGCCAGAATGAAGTATAACACAGACAGTACATACACAATATCCTCAATAAATCCATAAAGACTCTCCGTGGAGTTTCACACAGAGCAGGTAGAGACTTCAAAAGTGAAAAGAAGAGGCTGACAGGTAGAGGGGAAAACACAAGATGTATTGCCTCATAGTTTTTCAAAGGTATGGTCAATGGGTTTGGCTTCTCGGATTTCTATTTCTGTCCTGTTGTTTCCATTGATTGTTTCCACTGGAGCACAGTATGAAGCAGGATTAGCTCAAAGTCACAACATTTATTAAATCTGCATCGTTTACATACCTGCACATGTGGCTTGTTTAGTAGGCGAAGTCTGGACAGCATTTAAAACTGTGCAAAGGTTTTACCAGGCCCAGGAAACAAAACGGTATCCTTCTGATCTGAGGGATTCCAAACTGTGTTCCAGCCTGCAGCTAATAACCCCTATGTTTAATGTTTCTGTTGTACATCTTATTAACCTTGATCACTCTGACAGATCATCTCTGTTTCTAGATAAAACTGCAGCATTGTGTCAGGAAGCTGTCAATCTCATTCCTTTCTGTCACCATGACAACATATATTTACCACATATACTAATTTGGAGAAATTTATCTTCAGGGTTTTAGGTTAAATCATCGAATGAAACATTTTTTCAAAAGTATTAAAACCTAATGCCTCACATTGCATTTAAATAGTGGGTGCTTAAATGAAGATCAAATGAGAAAATAACGTATTGAAGCCTAAGTCAGCCAGGGTGTGTTGCACAAAACTTCTCCCATTTCACAGGAACCCAGCTTTAAATTAAAAATTTGGGAGATCCTGATGGGAGAAAAAATTACAGCTTTAACCTCCAGAGTTCTGCCTTATGCCACCAAGAAGCATCCCACACAATAAAATAACTTCATCTTTGTACAGTGGGGATCATGAAATACATTTGTGGAGTGGAACAACTGTATTTGGTCTAACACAGTTAATAAATGCTTTCGTCTAGGTCTATATATTAGAGGGCTTAAATTTGTAGGATTTGTGTCATGATTGTTTGCGTCAAGGCTGTTTTATGTTCTGCTGCCTCAGATTAAAAGATGAGCAGCTTTCCTGAAAACTGATAGCAAGCAAGCTCATTTGGCATGATTAATTCAAATATTTTGCTACTAATAGTATATCCTTCTATTGCAAACTACTCTATTGTACATTTGATGCGCAGTAAGTATGAATGTGCCCAATGTTTTAGGGTATGTTGATAGAGTTGGACTTGTCTATTCAGCTTCCTTTATCCAGTCCCTTTTTTCCTTGCTATCACCTGATCTGTTAGCTCACCTATTTCCACTCCCACAGCCACCCTTATTTACATATGAAAACACAGAGATTGGTGTTTATGCCTGTTTAATCATGTGTTTGGAACCCTCTTAGAGCAAAAGTTTAATGCTAAAATCAAATCTTAAAGCCTTTATATTTATCGTCCTTTAAGTAATCATGCACCTTTATTTCCTACAGAACAACTTCCTGATTCTCAACTAAAAATTGCAATGTTTTTGGTTTTTATTATTTTTTTATAATAACAGGGAGTTTGGGTAGTCCACATGTGCTTCGTGGATATGGAGCACTTTTGCTGTAGTGTCCCCTGAGTTAAACCCTTGTTTACAGCGAGGGTTTAACTCCATCAGGGCTCCCCCTCGTCATGATCCTATTTAGGGAGTTTATGGACAGGATCGGTTGTCAAGTGTTGTCAATGAGAGTGTCAGGTTTGCGAACCTCAGAGTCTCATCTTTGATTTTTACAAATAATGTGGTTCTGTTGGTATCAGGCCATAACTTTCAGTAAAGACTGGAGAGGAAGTGGCAGCTGAGTGTGAAGGAAGGAAGATATAAGATAGCCTCAAAAAGTATGAGGCCATGGTTCTCAACCAGAAAGAGGTGGACTGGTTACTCCGAATTGGCGGTCAGTTTCTGTCTCAGGTGGAAAATGTTGATTGGTTTAGTGTGTTGTTTATGAATGATACAAAGAAGGATAGATAGGTTCCTAATCTGCAGTGATGCTGGATTTGCTCAAGTCTCTTTTGTTGAAGAAAGAGGTGAGCCAAAAAGAGAAGCTGTTATGATTTGGGGTTGTTTGGTTTTTGGTTTCTGTTTTTTTCTTTGTTTTTCACAATTTAGGTTTTGAATAGTTCTGATTATTATTATTTTCATTATTATTCTTGTTGAATCATGTTTCTGTTTGTTTTTCTGGTCATGCTTTAGTTTTGTCGTCTTGTTCATGTTTTAGGATCTGGTTATGCTTTGGCTTCATGTTCTTCTAGTTTCTGTTAGTTTGTGTTCAAGGGTCTGTTTTGCTCCAGCCACGTTTTGTTCTGTCAATTAAGTTTATTCGGATCACCTGCACCTATTAACCTGTCATCTTGTTTCACCTGGTCACACTCCATAAATACACACCTGTTCAGTTATACATCGCGGAATCATTTTCTCAAATCAAGTCTTGTTCTCTGATCATGCCATGCCTGTTTCGCCTGCCCATTGTTTTGTTCCTGCGTCCTGGAGTGAGTGAGTTTTTGTTATTAAACCTTTTCACTTACCGTCATGCTGCCTTATATTCTGCATTCTGGGGTCCTATATCTCGCAAGTTGTGACAGAATGATTCCGCCTACTACGGACCCCGCGGACAAGCGGAAGGCAGACGCCTTGGATCGCTGGGTGGAACGTCAGAAGGAGGAGGCGATGAGGAATCTGCCCACCGACCTGGAGGTGCTGCCCTCTCCACTGCTGCTGGAACGGATGGAGCGTGAGGCAGCCCAGCGCCAGAAAGTTCGGGAGGGCTGCTCTGTCCCTCCGCCTCAGCTCCGATGTTCCCCTCCTGCTTCCATACCGGCAGCTAAGTCGTCATCTTCCTCCCACCGCAGAAATCGCCGACGTGCAGGGGTTAACAGCCGGTCGGCTGGCGCAGAGGTGGTTTCCCTGCCAGCTGACGTGAGGACTGCAGCAAGCAAGCCCGCATCTTCGTCTGCTACAGCAAAGTTTCCCAGGCTCGCTGCAGCTCCGCCCATGCAGTCTTCAGCCTGGTGTTCTGAGGCAACACCAGAGGAGCTGGAGGAGCGATTAAGATTTTCTGCCCGTCAGATCAAGAGCTTTAGGAGGACTAGTCTCATGTATTCCTCTCTAGAGCTGATGGAGAGGATCAGGCAGATGGAGAAGGACTATGAGACTGCAGTAAGGCAGTTTACTGCCGTCCACCTTCCACGACAGGACTCCAGGGAGCTGCTGCTGCTGCTGCAGAGCAGCCCACGCCAGAACTCCAGGGAGCTGCTGCTGCTGCCGCAGAGCAGCCCACGCCAGGACCCCAGCGAGCTGCTGCTGCTGCCGTAGAGCAGCCCACGCCAGAACTCCAGGGAGCTGCTGCTGCTGCTGCAGAGCAGCCCATGCCAGGTCTACAGCCTGCTGTAGAGCTTCCGGAGGGGCCCGAGGGCGGGCTGCCTCCACTTCCAGGTCCTGAGCACCTTCTCAGTTTTCTCTGGGGGTAGCTCATGGAACTCAAGCCTGACACACACCATGACACACTACATGACACTCCACAGCCAAACACTCCACAGCCTGTCTCTGCCAGGTCTGACACCCCACAGCCTGTCTCTGCCAGGTCTGACACTAAGTCAGCCTCAACCTCCTCCACACGTTGCAGAGGACGTCGTAAGAGGGACGTCCTCTGCGGCCTCTGTTCATGCCACCGGGGGTCTCTGCGACGCCTCGGCTCCTGCTCTCGTCACTGAGGGTCCGGCCGACGCTTCAGCTCCTAGTCAGCATGGGGTCGCTGAGAGTCCGATCCTGGTCACGGTTCCTGATTCAACTGATGAAGGGTTTGAGGACGAACCAACCCGGACCCTGTTTACATCATTGAGGACTTCAAGGAGCAGCTTGTCCTCATTCTGGCCCCAGAACCCATAGACGAGGGTTTTGAGGAAGAAGCTCCGCCGGATCCTGTCTCTGGGGAGTTCAAGGAGCAACTTTTCCTCGTTCTGGTCACTGAGGGTTCGCCAGGCTCTGCTTCTGCCTCTGAGGGTTCGCCAGGCTCTGCTTCTGCCTCTGAGGGTTCGCCAGGCTCTGCCTCTGAGGGTTCGCCAGGCCTTCGCCGTCGCCTGTCTGAACTCTGTGCCTGCTCGGGATGACCTCCTGGTCGCCCGCCTGAACTCTGTGCCTGCTTTTTGTTTCTGGCCCTCCTGCCATGACCCCCCCACCGCCCGCCCTGTTCGGGTTGTTTTTTTTTTGGACTCTTGTGGGCGTCTGGTATCCACCCTTGGGGGGGGGGGGGGTTCTGTTATGATTTGGGGTTGTTTGGTTTTTGGTTTCTGTTTTTTTTTTTTGTTTTTCACAATTTAGGTTTTGAATAGTTCTGATTATTATTATTTTCATTATTATTCTTGTTGAATCATGTTTCTGTTTGTTTCTCTGGTCATGCTTTAGTTTTGTCGTCTTGTTCATGTTTTGGGATCTGGTTATGCTTTGGCTTCATGTTTTTCTAGTTTCTGTTAGTTTGTGTTCAAGGGTCTGTTTTGCTCCAGCCACGTTTTGTTCTGTCAATTAAGTTTATTCGAATCACCTGCACCTATTAATCTGTCATCTTGTTTCACCTGGTCACACTCCATAAATACACACCTGTTCAGTTATACATCGCGGAATCATTTTCTCAAATCAAGTCTTGTTCTCTGATCATGCCATGCCTGTTTCGCCTGCCCATTGTTTTGTTCCTGCGTCCTGGAATGAGTGAGTTTTTGTTATTAAACCTTTTCACTTACCGTCATGCTGCCTTCTAGTCTGCATTCTGGGGTCCTACATCGCGTAAGTCGTGACAGAATGATTCCGCCTACTACGGACCCCGCGGACAAGTGGAAGGCAGACGCCTTGGATCGCTGGGTGGAACGTCAGAAGGAGGAGGCGATGAGGAATCTGCCCACCGACCTGAAGGTGCTGCCCTCTCCACTGCTGCTGGAACAGATGGAGCATGAGGCAGCTCAGCGCCAGAATGTTCGGGAGGGCTGCTCTGTCCCTCCGCCTCAGCTCCGATGTTCCCCTCCTGCTTCCATACCGGCAGCTAAGTCGTCATCTTCCTCCCACCGCAGAAATCGCCAACGTGCAGGGGTTAACAGCCGGTCGGCTGGCACAGAGGTGGTTTCCCTGCCAGCTGACTTGAGGACTGCAGCAAGCAAGCCCGCATCTTCGTCTGCTACAGCAAAGTTTCCCAGGCTCGCTGCAGCTCCGCCCATGCAGTCTTCAGCCTGGTGTTCTGAGGCAACACCAGAGGAGCTGGAGGAGCGATTAAGATTTTCTGCCCGTCAGATCAAGAGCTTTAGGAGGACTAGTCTCATGTATTCCTCTCTAGAGCTGATGGAGAGGATCAGGCAGATGGAGAAGGACTATGAGACTGCAGTAAGGCAGTTTACTGCTGTCCACCTTCCACGACAGGACTCCAGGGAGCTGCTGCTGCTGCTGCAGAGCAGCCCACGCCAGGACCCCAGCAAGCTGCTGCTGCTGCTGCAGAGCAGCCCACGCCAGAACTCCAGGGAGCTGCTGCTGCTGCCGCAGAGCAGCCCACGCCAGGACCCCAGCGAGCTGCTGCTGCTGCCGCAGAGCAGCCCACGCCAGAACTCCAGGGAGCTGCTGCTGCTGCTGCAGAGCAGCCCATGCCAGGTCTACAGCCTGCTGTAGAGCTTCCGGAGGGGCCCGAGGGCGGGCTGCCTCCACTTCCAGGTCCTGAGCACCTTCTCAGTTTTCTCTGGGGGGTACTCATGGAACTCAAGCCTGACACACACCATGACACACTACATGACACTCCACAGCCAAACACTCCACAGCCTGTCTCTGCCAGGTCTGACACCCCACAGCCTGTCTCTGCCAGGTCTGACACCCCACAGCCTGTCTCTGCCAGGTCTGACACCCCACAGCCTGTCTCTGCCAGGTCCAACACTAAGTCAGCCTCAACCTCCTCCACACGCTGCAGAGGACGTCGTAAGAGGGACGTCCTCTGCGGCCTCTGTTCATGCCACCGGGGGTCTCTGCGACGCCTCGGCTCCTGCTCTCGTCACTGAGGGTCCGGCCGACGCTTCAGCTCCTAGTCAGCATGGGGTTGCTGAGAGTCCGATCCTGGTCACGGTTCCTGATTCAACTGATGAAGGGTTTGAGGACGAACCAACCCGGACCCTGTTTACATCATTGAGGACTTCAAGGAGCAGCTTGTCCTCATTCTGGCCCCAGAACCCATAGACGAGGGTTTTGAGGAAGAAGCTCCGCCGGATCCTGTCTGGGGAGTTCAAGGAGCAACTTTTCCTCGTTCTGGTCACTGAGGGTTCGCCAGGCTCTGCTTCTGCCTCTGAGGGTTCGCCAGGCTCTGCTTCTGCCTCTGAGGGTTTTTTCTTTGTTTTTCACAATTTAGGTTTTGAATAGTTCTGATTATTATTATTTTCATTATTATTCTTGTTGAATCATGTTTCTGTTTGTTTTTCTGGTCATGCTTTAGTTTTGTCGTCTTGTTCATGTTTTGGGATCTGGTTATGCTTTGGCTTCATGTTTTTCTAGTTTCTGTTAGTTTGTGTTCAAGGGTCTGTTTTGCTCCAGCCAATTTTTTGTTCTGTCAATTAAGTTTATTCGAATCACCTGCACCTATTAATCTGTCATCTTGTTTCACCTGGTCACACTCCATAAATACACACCTGTTCAGTTATACATCGCGGAATCATTTTCTCAAATCAAGTCTTGTTCTCTGATCATGCCATGCCTGTTTCGCCTGCCTGTTGTTTTGTTCCTGCGTCCTGCAGTGAGTGAGTTTTTGTTATTAAACCTTTTCCCTTACCGTCATGCTGCCTTCTAGTCTGCATTCTGGGGTCCTATATCTCGCAAGTCGTGACAGAAGCTCAGCTTTCATGGATCTTGACAAATAATGAGATCCAAGATAAAGGCGCAGAAAATGAACTTCCTCCATAGATTGGCTGGACTCTGTGTAAGAGATGTCAGGACATCCATCATCTGGGAAAGCTCAGAGGAGTCACAGTTGCACTACATCGAAAAGAGTCAGATGACATGGTTCAGTCATCTGTTCAGGTTGCCTCCTGGGTGTCTTTAAAGTCCTGCTGGGAGGACATCCCAGAACAGATCCTGGACTCCAAGGAGTGACTATTTATATCACCTCTGGTCTGAGAATATCTTGTAAATGAGTAGGAGAATGTCGCTGGGGAGAGGGAGGTCTGGATTTACCACTTGACCTCTTAACTCCAAGACCCAATCTAGGAAGGGAGGAAGACAATGGATGGAGGGATGGACGAACAGATAGTTTTACTCTACAAAAATGTGGATACACTGATTTATTAGCTGATAAGTGACAAATAAGTAATGACTGCATTAATATTTTTTTTTTTTTATAATTTTTTCGGCACTAGAGGCCTTTATTTTAGATAGTAGGTAGACAGGAAGGAGGGGCAAAGAGAGGGGGAGACATTCGGCCTCTATATGTGGTCGCGCACTAAACCCTTACACCACCAGCACTGCGCTTGACTGTATCTTTTAATAATAACTGAAATTCTCACAGATTCAAAGGTACATGACATAAACTGCAGGTCAGAATAGTTGTATGTGTTTAAAGTGTTCTACAAAAGTAGCCACATTTGAAAATAACTCGTAAATTTATCTGTTTGTTTTCTTCACTTACCAACATGATTGTTTGCTCTTTTGACTCAATGAGGTGAGATACCGTCTGTTAGAACTGAGCCGCTTCTCATTTCTCTGTCACACGGCCGTAACGGGTCACTGAAAAGTAAAAAACAAATTACAATGAATGCCTGGTTTCCTCTTCTTCACACAGCTTTGGCCATAAATAATTCGACGAGTTGTTTCGCCGCCACGCATCTGAATCAGCTGATGCATTTTTCATTGACCGGGGTCTCCATTAGGCATGCTGATAGATGTTTCTGACACTTTAGGAGCATATTTTTATGTATCCACACAAGGATCACGATGAACACAGATAAGCATGGCAGAAAGACAGACAATTACACCCTCTGCTTCCTCTCCACTCCTTCTTCTCCTCTCACACATCCCAGAATTTCATACCTGGTAGTTCTAGCAAAAGAACCCAACACTGTCTAGAAAGCTAACCTAAAATCCCAGACTAATTTCTGATATAAATAACAGCAGACCGGCCAATCAGTACATCCTATCATCATGGTGCCAATAGACATGAGAAGGAAGAAACATTAATTATACTAATGGTTCCTCAGTTGGCTTAATGATACATCAAACAATAGAAACTACAAGAATATTTCTACTGATTTTCTCAGACTGCAAAATAAATGTTTATGGCTTATAAGGGAAATGTAAAAAAACAATGCAGAAATGATGGGTTCCTTTAAAGCTTTCTGTTATATTATTTCCTTTGATTTTACAGCTCTGGCTTGCTGGGTTTTCCTGCTCACAGAAAACACTTTTCAGCTTTCAGGCCCCTTAGTCATGGTGCGTGGTTATAAAACTCCAAGGTGCCTTTATTTTTATGTTATTTGTTTCTCTTATACATTCACTCCCCTGTGCTAACAGGAAATCATTGAAATAATTCAAAGCAAGTTTTAATTACGTAATCATGTACACAGCAGGTAGGAGGTACTGTATATCTCAGGGTCTTTGCAGATTCATCCTGTAATGCACTCAGCTGCAAATGCATCTGCAGCATCCTCCAAGTGCATGAATAATAGCACGCTCTGAAAATGCGGATGGGAAGGAGTTCATCATCTCTACTGTTTGCACAAAGCAACAATCATCACATCTTAGACCTTGCTCTCCATCCTTTGATGTTTGTGAAAAAATAGAACGAATGAACTCCACTTTACAAGCAATTTCTAACAAACACTTTTATTGATCTGTTGTTTTGCCACATAATTATCTGCAAGGTGTAGCTCTTTGAATAGTTTTAATGGACCTTAGTGAAGCATATGCTCTCGTACTTAAACATGACAACATGATTGTACAATCATTCTAGCACAATAAGGTGGACAGAAAAGAACGACTTTTTCACTTACAAGGTATAATGCTCTCAAGTGTGATCTGTAGGTCCACTTGTTAAATTTTTGCTGATTCCAATACAATCTTGTGGTAATTGTCTTTATTAACTAATTCCTGTTATTTTCAATGTAACATATACTTATAACCCATGGGTAACCTTTAACTCTGTTGTGCTCAGTCAGACAGACACAGTGGAGATGTCTATCAGGTGCTCCCCATTGGTTTTCAATCTCACAGCCCCCCCGCCCTGGGCTTTGGAGATGGAGAAAGGCCATCCTGGGGTCACACTGTTCCCTGTTCTCATTCGGAGAAACCCTACTGTTGCCCTGTTCCTATCACCGACAAAACCCAGACTAGCATGCCTCAGCCCCAGGTCAAAGGTCTGCACTCTGCACTGTGGTACTGTCATCATCGTAACCTTGAAAAATATAGTTTGGATGTGCTTCAGTAAATTCTTCAGTTTACAAGGGATCATACATATTTGATTTGTTTACCCATCTACAACAGAACTGGACAGCGTTCCCACGTTGCAGTACTGCCTGAAAGAATAAAAGAAAATAAGGTCAAAACTTTAGAAGGATTGTGGATTAATACCAACAACAGAAAAACAGCCTTTGGTGATGCAGTGAAAAGGCTCTACAATATTTGAGCAATGATGTGTCATCTGCAACCACACAGGTTGAAAACAGTTGTAAACAGAAGTTGCATCATTTTTCTTGTCAAAATGGATCTTTCTAACAAGAATATTGACTGGACTCTATGGATGCTTTCTGGCAACAAAGAAAAGGATAGAGTGAGGACTGTTACTTTCTCTAAAGAGCCGTCTATGCAGGAATATTGGGTGAGTTTCGGGAAAGCGGTGAAGGTAGAAAAACTTTTTGCCCTAAGATTATGAAACAACAGGGATGGGTTCAACAGAAAAAAAGGAAACACAGGGCTGAGGGACCATGGCTCAACTTTGTTCATACTATGGCTTCGAAGGACAGCTCAACCAGAGTCAGCAGCCAGACTATCAAGGTGACCTCAGGTGTTGTTTGTAAGCACAAGGTTTCTTAGGAGAGAAAATATGTAGTTTTTACCTTCTGTCTGTCCCTTTTCAGCACAAAACATCTGCTGATGTCTACAGATAGAATGAATTAATTAAACCACTAACTTTTTTAAATATTTCTTGACTTCAGACATGATAACACATCATAAGCTAGGAGCTTGGAAATTTAGTGAACAGTATATTGTTTGCCCTTTTTCAATTATATTTCGTTTTATTCCTTTTCCCAATACTTTTAGAAAACTAAGGGTCTTCTCAAACAGAAAGGGTTCAGGGCTAATTTTAAGAATGCAAATTTGCAAAATTTCTTTGATTATTGGGAAGTTATAGGTCTAGTGTGACATTTTCTAAAGCTGCATCAAACATTCTTGCAATAGCAGCATGTCTCTGTACAAAATGTTAAAGCTGCATCAGCATTATTAAGTTTGTGAAGATGAAAGCACCATTACTTCTACTTTTCACTCATTGTAGTTTTCGCTAAACTGAAATCCCATAGCTGATGCGGCAGGGTCACTTTTGTAAATAACCAAATCAATGATTTTTATAGGACATTGATTTCCCAGGTTACTACGGTCAGAAGGGGACATTTACAAGATGAAGAACTGGTCAAACAATTAGGGTAACAAGGTCCTACTGGGAATTCTGTAGGTCCATCCACCAATTAATTTTCATTAAGCTCTTAAACCCATTTAGCGCTAAAAAGTTTCCCAGCTGACACAGTTCCGTGGTTCTCACACCTGCTATAACTTTACTGTTTAAGAAAAAAAATCACAACATATTTGTGTCACTTGCTTAAACTATGTAAGAGTTATGTCTAGAGGAAAAACTCTATATTAAGAATATATATAATCAGCCACTTTATTAAATACACCTTGCTAGTACCTGCTAGTACTGTGTCAGATCCCCTTCTTGTCTTTAGAATAATGTTAATTATTTGCGGCATAGATTCAACAAAGTGTCAGGAACATCCCTCAGATTTTGATCCAAATGTACATGTTAGCATCTCACAGTTGATGCACACTTGATGGCTGCACATCTCCCCTTCCACCATATACCATAGGTGCTCTATTACAGTGGTGCTCAATCATGGTCCAACATGTATTTGATGTGTCTCTGCTCCAGCATACCTGATTCACATGATTGCATTATCCTCTTAGCATGCCATAAAATGCTGGAGAAGCCTGTTAATCACCCATCTATTTAAGTTAGGTTTGTGGCAGCAGGGAAACTCCTAAAACATGCAGGACAATGGGTGTTGAGAACCAAGATTGGGAACACTGTTCTTTTGAAATGAGATCTTTTGATTACCTTGGAGTACAGAAACATGTTTTCATGTTCAAGAAAACAATCTGAGATTATTTGAACTTTTTGACATGGTGAATTATCCTGCTGGAAGCAGCCATCGTATGATGGGTACACTATAATCATCAAGGAATGAGCATGCTCAGCAATAATTTTTGTGTAGACTGTGTTGATAAGTGTTACAAAGGGTAAAACGTGTGCCAAAAAATATCCCCCACACCACTACACCAGCACCACCATCCTGAACTGTTGGCACACATGCTGTCATAGTTTCATGTTGTTCATGTTGCTGCTGAAATCAATACTCTTGGCACCAGGCAATGTTTTTGCAACCTGTTTTCGACCAATTCTCTGCTCATCTTTGCGGTAACAAGTGGTCATTTAGGTTACTGCTGTCTTTAGATCATTAAAAAGGCATTTTCATCCAAATCACTGCTGCTAACTGGATATTTTCTCTCTCTCAGACCATTCTTTCTAAACCTGAGAGATGGTCGCATCTAAAAATTACAGTAAATCAATTTGACCAGCAAGTTATGCACTAACAACTATGCCAGGTTTAAAATTACTTACAGTAAATCCCTTCTTCTCCTTTCTGATGCTTGGCTTGAACTTCAGCAAGTTGTCTTCATCACTTCTAGATGCCTAAATGCATTGATTTGTTTGACTTAAAGGAGTATTTTAGGGTGTTTGCACACCTATAGTTCATTTACTGTTTTTCTGAATCAGTTGATGAATTTGTTAACTTGTAACCTTTTCCACTGGTTTGGATTCTTTTCACACAGAGAAAATTTCAAGTGAACCAACGCCTGTAAAACCCACAGACTGAGGTCGGATCACATTCATGCCTGCTTAAGAGTTAGTCTGGAACAACCACTGTGGTCCGGGACAGTTGTTTTGGTCCCCCTAGTATGATTCGTTGTGCTTACATCTACAAAAATGTTGCATGATTGTACAGTGGACAGAGCTTCTATGGCAGGTTTAAAATCCTAGAGATTGTAGATGTTAATGTTAGCAGTGGAAGCATCCCTTATATGTAATACATGAACAGATGGAGCCAGTCTACAGCTCGAGAGGGTCATTTCTAGTTCAGATCCCATTCCTTTCTATTTCACTCACCTGATAATGCTTTAGATGGATGCATGTCTCCTTATATGGTTATTGTCTTCACTATAGATTAATTATAGGAGAAATAAAGCTTTATATAATATATTAAGGCATTTGCTCTCATGAGGTTAAGCTGGGTTTCCATCATGGAGCAATAAATCTGAAGTGAGCCAGTGTAGCCTTACTGTTTGATAGACACTAAAGAATATTTAGTGGTGTGCATTGCATTCTAAACCTGTAATTCTCCACAGAGTACACCACAATTTAGTAGTGGGAGTGTGAGGTGGACCAGCCTGGGGCGACAGGCCCCTCCTCGTAGCAGCTGTTGCTGCAGATGTAAGGTGACAGTAATCAATACTGATTATTAAAGTGGGAACACCATCTCCAGTGTGTGATTAATCTTCATTCTCTCATGTTTACAGAGCCTCTTCTGGCCCGCTCGCCTCTGAGGGGGAGCTCTCCCCTTTATCTATCCCAGGAGACGGGAAAAACAAAACACTGTCACCATTAAACATATTCCCTGTCACGGCCGAAGTAAACAGGCCCAGGTCGGCAGGATGGACCTCAAAATGTCCTTTTGTATCAAAGCACAGTCTATGAAACATACAGTTCTAGAGAAAGACAAGGGTTTTGTGTTTATTGAATACATCTGCTATGAAAGAAGGGCTTTAATGCCGCTAATATAATTTGGACACAGTTAAGAGGAAACAGAAAATATTTTAGATTGACTTTTTCTTCATTGAACAACTGTAAGGAAATCCTAGTAGGACATTTTGGGGTTTTGGTGCTTTGTAAATCCTATATTCAATTCAATTCAGTTTTATTTATATAGCGCCAATTCACAACACATGTTGTCTCAAGAAACTTCACAAAAGTCAGGTACATACATTCCAGTTAATCCTAATCATTGAACAGTGCAGTCAGATTCAGTTATTTATTCAAAATGGATAAAAAGTTTATCTGTCTAAGGAAAGGAAACCCAGCAGATTGCATCCAGTCAGTGACTTGCAGCATTCACTCCTCCTGGATGAGCATGTAGAGACAGTGGACAGTCACTGGCGTTGACTTTGCAGCAATCCCTCATACTGAGCATGCATGTAGCAACAGTGGAGAGGAAAAACTCCCTTTTAACAGGAAGAAACCTCCAGCAGAACCAGGCTCAGTGTGAGCGGCCATCTGCCACAACCGACTGGGGGTTAGAGAGTACAGAGCAGAGACACAAAGAGAACAAAGAAGCACTGATCCAGGAGTACTTTCTATGGGAAGGAAAAGTAAATGTTAATGGATGTAGCTCCTTTAGTCGTTTCACCTAGAAAGAAAGAACATATAAACTCTGAGCCAGTTTTCTAGGTTAGAGTATGAAAGAGAGCACATATAATTAGTTACAGTAAAAGCTCAGTCAATCGCCATGTCTAGGAGAGAGAAAGGGTTAAACACTAAAAGACAGGGCCATGTGGATCATCGGTAGAGGGTGAGCATTAAGTTGTTGCCAGCAGAAGCTCGGACGATGCCCCTCTCCAGAAAGGTGTCACAGGTAGACACAGAGTCCGGCCAGGTGTAGCTTCTAGGAAAAGAAAAGAGAGAGAACATAAAGCTAGCAGCTGAAATAACAGCAAATAATGCAAAATTGGAGAGTAGTGTGAGAATGTAGCGAAGAGGGCAAAAATGGTCATTATGTCCTCCAGCAGCCTAAGCCTATAGCAGTATAACTGCACAGAAAGTTTCATTTCAGTTTATTTAGTTAAACAGCGCTTATTTTCATCAATGTCATTTCAAGGCACCCCACAAAGGGTCCCACTGATGGTCATTGTTATACTAAAAACCTCAAGGATTGGGATACCTCTCACTGTCAGACTGATTATAACCATTGGAAAAGAGAAGGGGTCATACAGGTTGCAGAAATGGAGGGTGTGGTTGCACCTCAACCATAACTGAGCCGATTTAGGCTAAACTGACTCCCTGACTCCCCCTTACTCCATCCAACAGGGAGGGAGGAAGGCTCCCTCCCTGATAAACTAAGCCACTCTAACTATAAGCTTTATCAAAAAGGAAAGTTTTAAGCCTAGCCTTAAAAGTAGACAGGGTGTCCGCCTCACAGACCAAAACCGGGAGCTGGTTCCACAGGAGAGGAGCCTGATAACTAAAGGATCTGCCTCCCATTCTACTTCTAGAGACTCTAGGAACCACCAGTAAACCTGCAGTCTGAGAACGAAGTGCCCTGTTAGGAACATATGGAACAATCAGATCTCTGATGTATGATGGAGCTAGATCATTAAGGGCTTTATATGTGAGGTGGAGAATTTTAAATTCTATTCTGGATTTAACAGGGAGCCAATGAAGGGAAGCTAAAATAGGAGAAATATGATCTCTCTTTTTAATTTTCATTAGAACTCTTGCGGCAGCATTTTGAATCTGCTGAAGGCTTTCAACTGCATTTTGTGGACATCCAGATAGTAAAGAATTACAATAGTCCAGCCTTGAAGTAACAAATGCATGGACTAGTTTTTCAGCGTCACTCCTGGACAGGATATTTCTAATTTTGGCAATGTTCTGGAGACGAAAGAAGGAAATCCTAGAAACCTGTTTAATATGGGATTTAAATGACATGTCCTTGTCAAAAATAACCAAGGTTTATTACTTTATTACCGGAGGTCAATTTAATGCCATCCAGGTTAAGTGATTGACTAAGCAGTTTTTTTTTTAAAGACTCTGGTCCAAAGACGACAACTTCTGTCTTGTCTCAATTTAGAAGCAAAAAATTTAAAGTCATCCAAGTTTTTATATCTTCCAGACAGGCTTGTAGTCTATCCAACTGGTTGGGTTCATCAGGATTTATGGATAAGTAAAGCTGAGTATCATCAGTGTAACAGTGAATATTTATCCTATGCTGCCTGATAATTTGACCTATTGGAAGCATATATATAGTAAAGAGAATTGGCCCAAGTACTGAACCCTGTGGTACTCCACAATTAACCCTGGAGTTTAAAGATGATTTATCATTTACATGAACAAATTGGAATCTGTCAGACAAATAAGATTTAAACCAGCCTAGCGCTGTTCCCCTGATCCCTACAGCATATTCCAGCCTTTCTAAGAGAATATTATGATCGACTGTATCAAATGCAGCACTGAGATCTAAGAGGACAAGTACAGACACAAGTCCATTATCTGAGGCAATAAGAATATCATTAGTCACTTTCAGCAGAGCTGTTTCAGTGCTATGATGAGCTCTGAAGCCTGACTGAAACTCTTCAAACAGGTCAGTGCTGTGTAAATGCTCACACATTTGATTAGCAACTATTTTCTCAAGAATTTTAGATAAGAATGGAAGATTGGATATAGGTCTGTAATTTTTCAAGTCATCTCGATCAAGCAAAGGTTTCTTAAGTAAAGGTTTAAATACAGCTACCTTAAAAGCCTGTGGTACATATATATTTACTAAGGATAGATTAATCATATCTAAAATGGGGCTGGTAATCAGAGGGAACACTTCCTTAAATAATTTGGTTGGGATTGGGTCTAACAGTCTAACATAAAAGTTCAAGGTTTAGATGAAGCTAATATTTCTGATAACTCAGGAAGCTCCACAGGATCAACACAGTCCAAACACAAATCAGGTTCTGCAGTTATTTCCTATAATTCTCCATTGTACTGGTTCTGTGCAAAAAAAGGACCAAAGTGATGGGAGTTTTATCAGCTGTATGGAGGATGAGGTAATGCGCCACTGATGCTTACAAGTCATTTTTTGCCAAGTCCAAGTCAAGTCTCAAGTCCAAATGCATGCCATCTGATCAGCCTATAACACTGTACTGTTGTAATTTAGCATGCAAAAAAGTGTGACCAGTTAATTTAAATTATAAAATAATGACTAACTCCACGTCGTACCAGAGCAGATAGCCTGCGTAATTAACTAGACCAATATTAGCTGGTTATGCTTGTATTGCTCAAAAGAGAAGAGCGACAAACGGTATAATATTGTATGCAACACTAGTAAATTGTTATTTATATTGTATATTTTTGCTCATGTTTTCATCAATCAGTTTGCTTTTCTATTGTTCAATTGCTTTTCTGTTCAAGTAGATCATGTTCTACACATTGCTTCAAATTTTTGTCTAAATACCACAAAAAAATTATATTTTCACTGAACCCATGGGAATCTCATACCAGCCCATGACCATATTCTATTGTTTAAATGGCATTTTAAACAGACAAGGTAAGCTAGTTGATCCTGTTGCTGCCTTCTATTAATTCAATAAACTTTTTTTACTGTTTGTGGGGAGATTGTTAAGTATGTTTTAGAAGACCTACATCTAATAAGGTTTATATGATCATTAAGGAGTACAACCTAATTATTGATCTAATGCTGAAAAAGTAAATCTGTCCTTCTTTGCTTGTGGGAAATCAACACAGCAGAACATGTAAAACACCTACACCATAGATCTACAAATATTACCACTGAGCCAGGAACCTTGCCCTGAACAATGCCTCTGAACGTTACATTGGACACACTTGTTCTTTTAAAAAGTAAAGTTCTTTAACCTTGCTGTGTGGCAGCTATTGTTAAATAAACAATTCATCATCCTTGCTTGGCTGCATCCATAATCAAATTCAGATTAATGTTTAAAACCAAAACAAAGCAAAAATCCAATTAGAGTCATTTAGGGTATAGATTGTTTGGTTTGGCGGCATTTATGCTACCAGGTCAATTAAACAGGGACTCAATAATACAATAATGAAACAATAATGAAAAACTCTGCCATGATGAGGAGGAGACAACCAATGGCTCAGGGTGATAATGCTAAATCCCGACTTGAAACAAACACATAAAGAAATCAGAGGCATGTATCTGAAGTCAGGTGGTGGGCGCTCATCCACGCTCAAATATGTGTATGATATGCATCAGGGGGAAACCATTAACATTTTTGGACTGCAGTGCCTTCTACATTGCCTGTGACTGCAACAGATGGTCACCCCATCCTGGAGAGCCCCCCCCCCCCCCCCCCCCCCCCCCACCCCCCACACACACAGGTGTCAAGCTCCCACCCCCTTTCCTCCATCGTTAGATAATCTGCTGTCCCATTTTGCCTCCCCCTCCTGCTGCTCATCTAAAAAGGAACCTCAGCATTCCTCTGTTAAATCCACTCTTCCTCTTCCTTTCCTCCATCACTCAGCACCTGTGAGGATCCCACCGAGAGAAGATAACACTCTGCTTTTTTTCTGTGAAGTTGGGTGATGAGGGGAGGGATGAAGGGGGGTCAGGTAAGACAAAGAGGGAGAAAGCGTGCAGAGACATGGGGAGCTCTTGACAGCTGTTTCATTCAGAAGCCAAACTCCTCTCTCGGGCAATGCATCTTAAAAAGATAGGGTGGCAACACTTCCTGCAGAAAGAAGGGACTAGGCGGAAATCTTTAGGAAAGTTCAGAGGATTAATTTGACATAAGACATAGGGGATGGTTAAAGGCAAGGATGAGGAAGTGGGGAAAAAATGCTTTCTTTGTTAGAGCAATTGCTCTGAGCCAGTCTTGTGTGCAAACCAGTTAGAGATTATAGGATTTATTCCATGTAGATTTTCAAGAGAGTTGCTCTGCTTGAGCCATTTTGTTCTTCCCCTGCAGAATGTGCAACCTGGGTTGTTCTGTATAAATCCATAAATACATAAATATTGAACAATGTGGGAGCGCTATGTCTTTTATTGCCTAGGACAGTGAGGCAGAGCAAAATGCATGGATTAAACATACGTGTCAATTTATACAACTGAAATTTCCGCATAAATGACAAACCACTATACAGTGTCCTGGAAAGCATTTATACCCCATTTAACTTGTCCACATTTTGCCACATTGCAAACTTCAATGCATTTTATAAGGATTTTTTGTAACAGACCAACACAAAGTAACACAATAATTGTGAAGTGAAAGGAAATATTATGTGCTTTTGATTTTTTTTTTTTATTATTTGCAAAAAAATCTATGGCATTTGTGTTCAGAACCCCAACTGGTTACACTGGATTAAAATCCAGTGTAACCAGATGCCTTTAGAAGTCAGCTAAAAAGTAAGTGGAGTACACAAGTTTGTAATTTCTTATCAGAATTAATCCAGATGTTCTGTGGAGGTTTGTTAGACAACTTTAGAGAACAAACGACATCAGCAGCACAGCAGACAGGTCAGGGGGTGACGGTGTCAAAAAGTTCAGAGCTGGGTTACATTTTAAAACAAAATCTCAAGCTTTGAACACCTCACAGACCTCTGTTCATCTGACAATGGAAAGAGTGTAGCACAGTTGTAGAACTGACAGGAAATTGCTATTGTCCTAAACTGACAGGTTGGACGAGTAGAATATAAATCAGATAAAAACAATGAGACTCATGGTAACTCTGGTTGAGCTGCAGAAATCTACAGTTAAGATGGAGGTATCTGTTGTCAGGTTGTATCTGTGACAGGTCTGTCTTGTTTGGAATTTGCAACAAAAAACGTTGGGGACACAGCAAAGGTGCTGGAAGGTGGCCTGGTCAAGTGAAACCTGTAAAAACTATGGAAGGAGGCTGGAACGACAAGAACCTTAAACATACAAAAACTAACACTGAATCTCACCCTGTAAACACCATCCCCGAAGTGAAACACAGTGGTGGCAGGATTATGCAATTACAGAAAAGCTGGTAGATGGAACTGAATTCTAATAAGTCCTGAAAGAAAGCCTGTTTCAGCCTGTGAAAGACATGAGACTGTGGAAGAGGTTTACCTTTCAGGAAGACACCAACCCCAAATTTACAACCAGAGATACTGGTTTTACATCAGAGCTTGCATGTAGTAGAGTGGCCCAATTAAAATCCTTATATAAATCTAACTGAGAAGCTGTCACAAGAGTGAACTGCTGTTCACTCCCCATCCAAAGTTACTGAGCTTGAGCTGAAGAATTGGAAACAACATTATTTCTCTAGATGCTGTCTCTACAGAAGCTGGTAGATAAACAGTCCAGAAGACTTGGGGAGTCAGTTGTTCCCCAAAGTATTAATGCAGGTGGGGCTGGATACATATGCACACCACACTTTACAGATTTTTATACAAAAAACAAACAAACGGCCGACTGATACATCGGCCGGCTGACATTTTATGCCAATATTTGCGGGTTTTTTTTCATGTATCGTCATTGGCCAATACATGCATGCGTACACCAATCCATTAGCTGCATTCAGCAGCCATGCCATGAAATCACATGAAGCACATGCGTTGCCGCCCCCTCCCTGGCAGAGAGCAGCAGAAAGCATTGCAACAAATACAAGGGTAAGTTTTCAACTTTTAAAGTATTTATTACTGCCTAATTTAGCTGTATCTGCCCTTTGAAAGTAAGCCTCTGTCTCACTGTGAGCGGGAGGGAACAGCGGTGTTTGTCTTTTTCAGTCTGAGAACGGGCCAAGAACTTTCTCTTTCGCTCTGCCACTGAAATTGTGTAGTAGTTGTTTTTTTAAAAGGTCCTATGCTGCTTACAGTCAGCATGTGCGCGTTGTCATGGAGAATCATCTATGCACATGAAAACAATTACCAATCACTACATGTACAGCATTTAACTTTACATAAATAATGTCCATACACTGCAGCGGTGGTCATTGTTTTTTAGCTGTTTTATCGCTGTGACACGTTCATTAAGTGGGAGCAAAGCAAAACCGTTAACATGGTGAACGCGTTTTTTTTCTTCTGGTGTACCTTTCAAACTGCGGTCTGATGCTGATTGTTAACGTTAGCTGGTTTAAACGCAGTTTTTGCCCAGTGGGAAAGATGGGCTCACCGGGGGCAGAGAGCTGCACAGTAGCTCCTAATCTTTGCTAACCGTTAGCAGTTGATCTCCTAGCGAGAGAGTATTCAGTGAGATTGGCCAGATTTATCATAAAAGGAGAAACAGGCTTACAGGAGAAAATGCTGTGCATCCCTGCATTACAACCTGCTGTCCTTAAACTGGGACTACTAAGAACATTTAGTGAGGGGTTGGTGGGGTAAAAAAACTCTCAGGCTCAGATGTTCACAATTAACTTTTTTTATTTTATTTTTTGTTGTGTTGCTGTTTACAGATTTTCTCAGGTCAGTTGCACTATGGCCTGGTGTAAAAAAAAACACCATGGTTCATTTTTGTTATATTGTTGAAACAAAAGTTAAACTGCAGAACACAAGTTCTGAGGAAAGTAATGTACACTACAAAGGCTTCATGATGCTACAAGTGCACAAACATTTAAGTGTTAAGATTGTTTTTATTGTTATATATTTAAATGTTCTACATTGTTTGCTATACATTGTTAATATGTTTTGTGTTTTGATAAAAAGTTTGTTTTTGTTTAAATTGTGTAACTTGTGTAACATTTGTTATCATTGTGTCATTTCGATCATGTAAATGGAGGAAGAAAAAGGAACATCGGCCCCAAGAGTCAGCGCAAAAAGATCAGCAACACATATCGGGTATCGGCTAGACTGTTGTCAAAATAATCGGCATCGGTATCGAATTTAAAAAACCTGTATCGGTCGATCTCTATTTGTGTTCGACTTCCAGATAAATTCTCAAAAAATGTATTGCTCTTTGTGGTTTTAATGTGACAAACTAAGAAAAACACTCAAAGAATGTGGATGCTTTTTCAAGGCAGTCCACATTCTGTAATAGATAAACTATAAAAGCTGCAAAATGCCCAGCCATTGTTTTGTAACAAGAAAACAAGCTTTTGCTTACTGCCTAAGGGACACAAACTGCTTTACTGAATCACAAATCTCATTAAAGTTAAAGGTGGATAAAGCAGGAGCATAAAGATTGGAAATTCTGATTATCAATGCTATCACACAAAGAGAATATGAAGATGAAAAATCATTTACTTGATGTTGAAAATGGAAACAACCTCGATTTGGGTGCAAAGATTATAATAAGATCAAAACTACTTAACATATTTGCATTTACAGAACTACTTTGTTTACTGGAAACACTTCAAACAACAAATTACCATTTCAAAGCTGGTCAAGTATGTGCGATTCCATGTCTGCACGTAAACACATGATGTCTGTGTTTATCTTTTTTATTTCTTGTTTCGTATTTCATTTCGCGCCCTCAAACCACCAGCGAATCCCTGCAGTGAACTTCTGCTGACTCTCTTTGCTTGCATGAAACAGTGTGTGGCAAATTGCATTGTGTGCCTTAGCAGAAGCCTCATGCGGGACAGATGCCTCAAAGAGACTTTGTGAGGAATCAAAGGCTTCCCTCTGATGGAAAAGAAACTGTTGCCATTCCCGACGGTTTCTTTCAACACATGTCGCCAATCAAACAGCTCTCAAAACACCTTCTGTTTTCAATCCGGCTCTTTGACGAGCTGCTTGAAAAGCAAACTGTGTGCGTGTGTGTGTATGTGTGTGTGTGTGTGTGTGTGTGTGTGTGTGTGTGTGTGTGTGAGAGTGTGTGTGTGTGTGTGTGTTCGATGTGGCAGGACCAATTACCTTCCATGCATCCACCAGGAAACGGCCCATACTTGCTCACAAGCTGCACAGCAACAGTGTGTTAGCAGCAAGAACAAACAGCACCCTCGCATTTACAGGCCTAAATTAAACCACACTGATGAAGGTTCATATAAAAACATCTAAGGCTTCTTGGGAGCTTAATGAAAGCAGTTTTCTGCATAATAAAGTAGTATTTTAACTTAAGCAGAAACCCCAAAGTCCATTTATTGTACGGAGTTGCAAGATTTCACTGTGACCTCAAACACCGCTAGAGTGAAAATAAAAATATTACGTAAAACCTTTTATGAGGCACCAATGTTTGCATGTGTTATCTTGATTGTTTCTCCTTGTTTTGCAGGGAAGTCCTTGGGTCCTGTTGCCTTCGGGGCTGTGGTTTGTACCAGGCGGTGTGTGACACTCCATGGGTGGCAGAATGGGAAAGGGCCTCCTGTTAAATAGGGACAGGAAGAGGGGAGCTGTCAGGGGACTACTGTAGCCTGCTTGGCCCCTGTTTTGGCCTGAGGAAACCTAATTTCATGGTGTGCTTTGGGATCAGCAGTGTTGTGTTAGATAAGCTGGTGGGCTCACTTTGACCTTCCAGCGGATGATTAGCATGTCCCCAGTCAGACATCTACACAGTTGGATACCCAAGATAAAGATACAGAAAGAAGTATTGGATAACAATCCAACAATGCAGTGTCATATAAACTAGTTTAAAAAGTCTATCCCAAAAACATATAAAAGACAAAATTACAACAACATTTTTGTGACATCATTTATTGCATCTAAATTCAGGAACTGAGGCAAAAAGAACAAAACAGTTCATAGAGACTCTGATTATTCTATTCTAATTAATTCAACTATGTGTTTAAATTTTTTAATCTTTCTTTGTTTCATATAAAACATGTTTAACAGATCTAGTTCTACATTAAAATACCGGTCTGTAAATGCTACTTTGAATGCATATTATGAAATACATCAAATTAGAAAGATATCCAATACAATTTAAGGTCAAAAAATGTATTCATATGTATTTCAGTAGAGCCTGATACAGTTCCTAACATATATTAATATGAATATTAATATTTATTGTAAATGAAAACACAGCTGTAAGGTGCTACAAACGTAAAAATTCAAATAAAGAACCTAACATGCATTTAAACACAATAGATGCATTTAAAAAATAATTGAATGACATGAAGCTTTGTTACTTTAAAGTAGAGAAAAGAAAATCTACATTTGAAATGTATTTGACAATGGTGTCTGCTTTGATCCTGAAGTACAGCATACAACTTCCAGGGAAATATTTCCCACTGTGTATTTGCTGTGCAGACTTTATGCCCATAGTGTCTGGCACCTGAGCAGTGATAGAGCAAACCTACTGTGTTGCAGAAATAGTGAACAGGAATCTAACGACATACCTCATTGAACTGATCTGAACTGACCAGTTTATGTAATATTTTGCCAGATGCAATATATGGAAGTACTTCCATTATAGTACTTTAAGTTGACTGGCAAAACAATCGTTTTAATGAAGGGAGTAGTCAAATAATCTAATTTAGTAAGCTATCAGTTTAAGTCCTAAAAAACATTTAAAGCTAGCAGTATGATAAGAAAGAATCCAATGAAATCGTCACTGCAGAGAGCTGAGACAATGTGTGCCTCAACAGAACTATGACTCTGGAAAGGTTTGACAACTGTACTAAAAAGAAACCTAGGATCATTCTTGTCTTGTGTTGATAAATCAGCTTTTTAGAGGGTTTTATTACACAATAACAGACTATTTTCCTATAATAAGTAGGATACCAGTTGATGCGTTGAGTGCCATCTTCTTTTCCTTTGCCTAGGGGTGTGCTTTAAACTACGATTCCCTTAATTAAACCAGGGAGCCAGCCTCCTATGACCAGTTACAACTGCTGTCCAAAATTATTCAACCCCCTTAAAATATTTCTTCATAAGAGCATGCATTTGCAAATCAGCTGTGGTCTGAGGCAGATATGTTCACAAGTCATTTTTTCCAAGTTAAGTTAAGTCTTTAAGGGGCTCCAAAACTCCATGATGACAGCCAGTAGCAAACGCAATTTCCTCATTTAAATAGGGCTGCACCTCTTTTGAACCTGTTATTCATTGAAATAATTCCAAAGCAGTTTCTAATAAGGTTTGTTTTTATAAATATCAAGCAGAGCTTTAAAGCGTTATCCATAACACTCCACTTGTGAAAGTAAATCTGTTGGGCATGACACGGTTAAAAAAACAACAAAAAAAACAATAATATTAGTAAAGTGAAGGTGTTAGCCCATGAGGGGTAGGTAAGTAAGATTCCTCATGAAGACTCTGAGAAGTTTGTTCCTTTTCTTTCATGTTGTGTTCAGCAGGTCTTTTTTTTATTTGTTTACAGCTGCTAGTTTGCATGTTTTATCAACAAGCCTAATTTTCAGCAGGGGTTGAATAAATTTAGGAGGAGCTGTAGATAATCATAAGCTTCTGTTTCAATGACTACGGATTTATAAAATACCGTTTGCATAAACAAATTTGACATTTTTGAGAATAAAGCAGATTTTTTTTAATGTTAGCAGTCTGCTTGTCTTGGCCTCTCTTAGACCAGCTACAGCCTACAAAACTGACTAATCTAGATTAGATTAAATGAATGAAATGTATCTACTGAAGGTAAAGATTTGACTGCTTATAACCTGCTAATAGAACCTTATATCCAAAATCCTGTACTATCCGATTAAATTACTCAGGGGACAAAGAGTCCTGATCAGGACATAGTAGGTTTTATGTCAATGTGTTTTGGGGATCTGAATGCGGCAATAGTGTTTGGAAATACAATAACCAACCCATTTCTGAATATGTTCTGAATGTTTGTGAAACAGAAAAAAGGGTATAGTTTCTCCTTTTCCCATTCAATAACTACTTCATACGGTTAAAGTTTGAAAACATTTAAATTCCAAAGGACATCATGATCAGAGTTTGGGGGGGAGCGACATATCTATCAACCAAAGTGGGTTTATCTTCCACACAGTTCAGAAGCTTTTTGCTCTTTGTTTTCTTTTAAACTCCATCCAGTGGCTGTTTTTAATTCACTTTTATTTAAACTCCACAGTAAAGGCAAAGGAAAACATCAAGAGCTTCTCAAAATATCTTCTGCCTGTTTGAAATCAATTATTGCTCAGCAGGTTACAAGTTCCATCCCATCTTGAAAATAAGCAGACAGGGCACAGGCATGGGGTGATGCTCATTGAGGGGTTTCATCTTTCTTTTACAGAGACATCTGAGTGTAATTTTACTAAGAGAAGGAACCAGGGGGCAGGACTTGTTTCAGTAAACACGTCTCTAATCTGTTTCTGAGGACGTCATGGTTTCATCCAGCTACTTTATGTGTGACTGAGCCAAACACAGACTTTAAAACCTCCCACCTCCTCCTTCCCTGCCCACTCATTGTAGAAATCATCCTCACTTTCCAAACATATACTCACCAGATGTTGTTGAAAACGTAAGGGAAGAACCCACAGGTATGTGTGCGTGCGTTAAAGTCTGACCCCCACAATGGGCTCTTCTTGTGCATCTGTAGAGATTTATGATGACGGCTCTTCCTACAACAGAGTGGGCTTCCGCTTTGTAAGTCCCAGTGGGGCCGCTGAGGCTGGATCAGAAGAGGGTGGTTCTTCAAGCCAAAACAGGTGCCTTCTGGGTCTAAAAAAAGGTCATCAACTACTTTTTATCCACCGACAGTTCACACAAACCCCCATCTGCTTCTTATATCAACACTCTCGCACATGCCAGCTCAGGGGTCTTACTGGTCAAACCTGCAGGGGTCAAGCGTACAAAGTGGAGCAATGAAATCAAAAGCCGTCATATGACAAAGGCTGCTGTTGATCAGTGGAAATCGCTGAAGTTTTTCATTATAATTTATTATGATGGGGGGGAATTCAAAAGGGAGGATATTAAAGACTCAGTAGAGCTCTTTTTCAGTCTGAGTAATGGTCGGACAGAGCGAGGCCACAGACAGCTTTACTCTTCCCTCAGGCTTCAAAGTGTTAAGTGTGCAAACTGATACTGCGGAGTATGGTGACATACAGCTTTTGGCTTTATGTGGGGATAAAACCCATCATGTTTTAATGGATTTACATCACCTTTATAAATCTAATGGATGTGCGTCTGTGATGTCACATCTGTGGTAATGATGTTAAAGGGAATCCAAGGGGTGTCATATCATTGTGCAAGAACCCACTGGAAAATAGCAGAAATTGGATGCAGGTATATAGACACTCTACCTTGAATGTGCTGTGCTGAAGCTTTCCATTAATGGTCATTGGTCCACAGGTCTTGAACATTTATGAACTGCTGGATTATGTGGAGAGCGGTTGCAGGGCTGAGGATCTAAATATAGTACAGCAAGGTGGAGATGCCTGAGAAATTGCTAATTTGATTAATTTTAGCTTGATTGGAAACTCAAATATTGGATCCTTTTCAGTTCATTAGGTGTACTTTACCTCCTCAGTGTGGAAGTTGCTATTTAAGGAAGAGGATTCATAGAGCTATTTTCAGTATCAGTGAGGTCTTTAACAATGAAGCCAGAGGAAGCACATAAGGTGTAATAAGCTAAATAAAACAAAACTGGAGACAAGTCATCCATTCCCCTTCACTCGTTTTGCTCCTACGCCATTTTAGTTTTGCAGTTTTTGTCATTTCAGTTTGATGTACTTCTGGTACAAAAGGGAGTTGTCTGCCTCAGGACGTTAATTTGTACACATCTTGATGTTTTGTCAGATTAGAAGTGAAGTGATCTGAAGTGGGCTTCAGCAAATAACAGGAAGGCTGAACATTGCGACTCTTTACAGCTCATTACACAAAAGCTCCTCTATTTTATTCTTTGGAGCTTTTATGAAACATTCTGGAATTTGAAAATGTTGGCAACCTTTTGTTGATTTTAGAGTTAAATATTATTTTAAAAACACACACGGAGATTTTGGGCTGCACGGTGGCACAGTTGGTACCACTGTTGCCTTGCAGCAAGAAGGTCCTGGGTTCGATTCCTGTCTGGGGGTCTTTCTCCATGGAGTTTGCATGTTCTCCCCGTGCATGCGTGGGTTCTCACTGGGTACTCCGGCTTCCTCCCACAGTCCAAAGACATGCTTGTTAGGGTAATTGGTCTCTCTAAATTGCCCTTAGGTGTGTGAATGAGTGTGTACATGGCTGTTTGTGTGTTGCCCTGCTATGGACAGGCAACCTGTCCAGGTTGTACCCCGCCTCTCGCCCATAGACTGCTGGAGATAGGCACCAGCTTCCCTGCGACCCACTATGGAATAAGCAGTAGAAAATGACTGACTGACACTGAGATTTTCATTTACCGCTAGCAATCCTAGCCTACAATTGTGCTAATCACTAAATTAAGATGTCAACTCCAAATTATTTTGTCTTTGTTTTAGAATGGTGAAGCCCTGGTTTACAGCAGTGCACAGTGTGACAAAGCCTCTACTCCTAATATCATAATCATAAAATAATGAAATAATACAGATAGTTAATGCTAAGGTAGTAAAGCTAGAATAAATATTAGGACGCTACTCATCATAATGTTTAACGAGAAACTGGTATCAGGAGCTAACAAGCTTTACAAAATCAGGACATTGAATATGATCAGGGCATCTCTGCATGAGAGGCAGCCAGCAGAAAAAGGAAGTGAGCAAACTAAGGCGGGTATACAACAACACCAGAAAATCCACAGTAAATTCTGAAAACTTCAAAATCCAAAAAAGGTTAGATCAAAACTGGACACAACAGACCAGAAGAACATACAGACAGATGGACTGATTAACAAAAGGAGATTGGAAAACTGGACCACATGTATCCATGCAGGCTGTAGAAACAAAAGAGAAGACCATTCAAAGTATTACAGAGACAGACTAGCTGGAAAGTAAAACCCAGCATAACCTGAAGAGACAGAAAATATCAGGATAAAACAGGTATTAACACTCACAAGAAAACATGAATCCATAAATCATATGACATTTTAGGAAGTTTGACTCAAATCAAAGTTTAGCTGCAACAAAAAGCATGCTTTGGGTTAAAATGCATAATTCCCAAACTGAACAGCACCCTGGTTCATGACTCAGGGATGACTGATCAATACCTGACCACTGTGTGAACAAAAACAGATGGAACTGGTTAGGTTTTGAATGCAAGTCTCAAGCTATAATTCTTTCTATGAGAGTCTGTGGACATAATAACAGCACCAGAAACAGGACAAAAATAGGCATTTCTATGTTTTTCTTGCTGCTAACTGGAGCTAAAGATAAATAGCCATGACTGCTGTGGAGACACTTAAAATGACAATGAACGTACATTTAGAGCTAGAGAAGTTGTTGGGTGTTGGTGGGGTTTTTCATCCTGCTTGAAAGAGACTTTAGAAACCTCCTTGCATCTGGCAGGATGAAAGCTAAAGCACAGCTGAAGACATCTGAAAAGCATCTGATTGTAAAGATTGGAGACAAAGTAGGATCATTTCCCTCCATTTGTTCTATTGACCTTCAATCATAGGCAATGTAGACTGAACCAAAGTGTGACTCAGCAGGGTTGCTAAGAGCTAAGTTACTTCAGAGGGCTTTTAAACTCCCAAACGAGGTAGTATTTGGGGTTAAAGCCACTCTGCCCTCTCATGATCTCTGTAAATTTCTCATTTCTGGCCTCCTCTCTTCCTTTTCACCTCAATTTTACCCTTCTATCTCAAAATGCCACACAGACAAGTGGGTATCTTTATCTGAGTTGCGTGTCTAGTCTTCCAGTATTTCCAGGCAGACCAGATGGATTCTCTCAAAAGCTTGTCTGTCTGGGATGAAGGGGGCAGATTTGGCAGAAACCTTTTTTAAAATCTAAAATCCCAAAATCTGCCCTTTCCCTAAAGTTGAACATCATAAAGTTCAACCTTCCTCTTTATCAGCATTATAGCCGTCATGGGATGTTATTGGAAGTTAATCCAGCTCTCAGCAAAGACCCTCCAAGGCCAGCTGTTCCAGTAACTCATTAGGAGTGGAAATTAAAGAGGTGGACAAACACAAAGCTTCTGTACGTTTTTGTACTTGTTCAGTTTGAGCTTTGAGTTAGAGCGGCTGATGTTGTAGCAGCGAATAGAAAATCCAGCTTTTCTTTCTGATTTCACTTTTTTTTTAAATTATGCTGTTGATGAGTTCAGATATAGTGACAAAAATCAATACACACTGACTTTTTCTCCTGTTCTGTTACATTAAAACCACAGATTTTAATGTAAATTTATTTGACAAGCCAACAGAAAGTACCTCATAATTGCAATGTTGAAAGAAAACTATGCATGGTTGTCAATTTTTTTAAACAAAAGCATGTATCAAGAGTGTGGAATGCATTTTTCTTCAGCCCCCTTTACTCTGATAACCCTAAAAAAATTAAGTGCAACCAATCACCTGCAGAAGTCACCTAATTAAGTCCAACTGTATCCAATGCAATCTTAGTATGAATGCAGCTGTTTTATGAAAGCCTCAGAGGTTTTTTAGGGAACATTAGTAAACAAACAGCTTAATGAAGACCAAATGACGCAACAGACAGGTCAGGGAGAAAGCTGTGGTAACGTTTAAAGCTATCACACGTTTGAGGTTGAAACATGATGAAATTTGATAAGGTCCAGAATACTTTTGCAAAGACACTGTATGATCTGCCAAACAGACTGCTAAAGGACAAGTTGTGAGTTTCCAATGTAAAACACATTTTCCTCTAAAAAACGAATAGCTAATGTTGTACTTACAATAAGAAAATAAGCAGCTGAAATGCAGCGGTATAACAGCAGCAGGAAATAAGATATTCATTGTTTGCCTTTAATTATGCATCTTACTCTGGGAGAGAAGCCATTTGTGCATGTTAAAGCAACACAATCAAGAGAAGTTATTGTTACAAAGACTGAGACTACCCTCAATTTATTCACTGACAACTGTAGATTATATGAACAGAGAACAGCAGAAACATTTCTTAATAGATCATTGTAAAAAGGGAAATTGCACAGTGCTTACATAAGTCATTTTCACCAGCATAGTACCATACTGTGGATAATAAAACACAATGAAGGATGGTCATAAAAACACAATGAAGCAATAATATATTTCTCATTTTG
The DNA here is from genome assembly GCA_036173005.1 of Crenichthys baileyi. Classification (NCBI taxonomy): domain Eukaryota; kingdom Metazoa; phylum Chordata; class Actinopteri; order Cyprinodontiformes; family Goodeidae; genus Crenichthys; species Crenichthys baileyi. The sequence continues at coordinate 483,261 of JAHHUM010000890.1, forward strand.
CCTTTAAAAAAATCCCCCGAAACAATAGCTTTATTGGAAAAGTCCATATGTCACGACAATGGCATTCAAACATTAATTGCACAACACAAATAATAAATGTGCATTAAAAAACATGATCAAATTTGCATATGATAAAAAAAAATCCTTATTGCAGGCGCCCCTCCAGTTTATGATAAAACATATAGAACATCAGTTAACAAAGCTGCTGTGTATCAGCCGAGCCATCTAACATACACACACAAAAACTTTCAGCTGAGCAAAGCACCAAATCTGAACACAGAAAGACACTAAACAGACACACAGATGAAAGGGGCTGAAAAGTGCCTCACTGCTAACCTCCCATTTGTACTGAAGACTCAGAGGAATGCTTGTGATTACACCATTGACTGAATCATCTGCAAGAGTCAGGCCTTCCATCTTCTCTCCCACCTACTCCTCTGCTCCTCTCCCACTCAGGAGCCAAGCCATTCGTATGGCTGCTCAAACACATTCTGAGACATTACAAAGAAATTCACATGTTTACAGAAACATAAACACATGCCCACCTACGCAGAACGATGCTTGATAAACTGGGTCGACAAACAGGAGCTAATGCTGTCTGTTTATACACTACCTGGCTGAAAAAAAGTCGCTACCTTTAGCTTTGATTACAGCAGGCAGTTGTTGTGGCATTGTTTCCATAAGCTTTTGCAAGGTCACATGATCTAGTGTTGCATTCCTTTTACACCAAGATCTTGTGTTGATTATGGGTGAATCTGACCACTGTGCAAAGCCTTCTCCAGCACATTACAAAGATTCTCAATGGGGTTAAGGTCTGGACTCTGTGGTGGTCAATCCATGTGTGAGAATGATGTCTCATGCTCCCTGAACCACTCTTTGACAATTTGAGTCAGGGAAGGATAAATCCATTGATGGGATAACCTGGTCATTTAGCATATTCGGGAGGTCAGCTGACCTCAATTTTTGGGCACATAATGTTGCTGAATCCAGACCTGACCAACTGAAGCAATCCCAGATCATTGCACTGCATCCACAGGCTTGTACAGTAGGCACTAGGCATGATGGGTGCATCACTTCACCTGCCTCTCTTCTTAACAGGGTAAATCTGGACTCATGAGACCACATGACCTTCTTCCAGCCCTCCAGAGTCCAATCTTTATGCTCCCTAACATACTGTAGCCTTTTTTTCTGTCTTGCCTTACTGATTACTGGTTTTCTTAAGGCTACACAGCTGTTCAGTCCCAATCAATTGAGTTCCCTTCGCATTGTGCCTGTGGAAATGCTCTTATTTCACCTTTAAACATACCCCTGAGTTCTACTTTTTTTTTCTTTGATTTGGCCAAACATTTAAGAGATCATCTATTACGATCATTTAGTATTTTTTTCCAACCACATTTCTTCCTCGAAGACGATGGTTCCCCATTGTCCGTCCAGTTTTTAATAACGCATTGGATAGTTCTCAACCCAATTTTAGTAGTTTCTGCAATCTCCTTAGATGTTTTATCTGCTTAATGCATGCCAATGATTTGACCCTTCTTAAACAGACTGACGTCTTTTCAGCAACCACAAGATGTGTCTTTCAACATGGTTGTTTCAAAAATGAGAAGCTACTCATTGCATCAGCTGGGGTTAAATAAATTGTTGCCAGCTGAGCAATGATCATCTATGCAGTAATTATCCAATGGGAGGCTCGTACCTGTTAGCTTCATTAAATCCAGGTGGTGACTTATTTTTTAGCCAGGCAATGTATAATCTAACTTGTTTGACAAGATTACTTTTTATTCAGTTGTGAGGACCATCAACGTTCTTATCGGGGTTTTGGTTAAGAAAGTCAAAGAGTATGATGTCTAGGCAATATTTTATAGCAGGGTTAGATCACAAGACAAGACCCCTTCAATTCTATAAACCTAGCAAGCCATGGCCCTCCACCTATAGTGACAGGAGAGGCAAGGACAGCCAAGAGGCCCATGATAACTGGGCCTCTGCAGCCCCTTAACTGAATAAGGGGCTGCAGAGATTCACAGCTCAAGTGGGAAAATCTGCAGACAGGAAAACTATTAGTTATTAAAGAAAAGACCAATTTGCAGTCTGCCACCAGTCTTGTAAGGGAACCAGCAAACATGCATAGGAATGTGTTCTGATCAAATGAGACGAAAACTGAGTGTGGAAAATGGAAAACAAACACTGCACATTACCCTGAACTCATCATCCCCACTGAAACATGGTGTCGGTGGCATCATGCTATTGAAATGCTCTGTTATGTTTCTTTAGCAGGAACGGGGAAGCTGATTAGAATTCAATTTATTTGGTTATGGACCATCAACCTTCTAAACTGGGCCGCAAAGAATGTCACAGAGGGGGATGTCATTGTAAATATAGAGAGCAATATCTTAATCTTAATGGGCTCCATAACTCTAAAAAAATTCAGGAAGTAAAAGAGGTTTAGGGGTATATTTCATTTGAACATAAAGAACTGGACCAAATAAAAACAGTGTGATTCTTTCTGTAAGGACTCCTGTGTGAAATTGTGTCATGGGATGAATCAAATATGTATTATTTTAAAACCAACTGATGACGTTTACATCCAGTTAGGCAGCAATCAGCTTCTTGTAGTAGGCTGATTTCTGTAGCTGATACATAAAATTAGAAACATCTGATTTGTTGAACATAGTCTGAAAGAAAGCAATCTACTTGGTCTGGAACTGAGATTTAGATCAGTTCAAAACAGTGTTCTTTATGGACTTTGCTGTGTTTGAACTTTATGTGACCATGTCCCAGTATTTGTTTACGAAGGAATTATTGCAGTATTCTAGTAAGGCATTGCACATGTATGATGTTAATATGTGCTTAGGACCTTACACACAACTGAACATATGAATGACAAATGACCAGGCATATGAAGGGACACACAGATGCACACCAATGTGTTGGCACCTCTGCCAACTGTATGTGAAAACTCTATAATTAATTAATTAATTAATTAATTAACATCTATAACAATAGTATCATCTCATTTTTCAATTCAATTCAAATTTATTTATCCCCAGTGATAAATGTTTTGGCACCCCTAACAATTCCTTGTAATAAATGCAACAAATGTAACATTTCTTTAGTTATGCTTTAGTTTATATAAGTTGATCAGAGTTTCTACGAAAATCTAATTCCAACATCCCTCTTTTATACGTATGACATGACACAGAGACACATTTCTCTTAGACACCTATAGTTATCTTGACACCACACACAGAGGGATAAAAAAGGAGGTAAAAAGAGAATCTCCAAAGATCACTGTTTAGAGATCTGTGACAAAGAATGACATCTTGGGGTCACCCAATCTCTATAATAACCATCTTGTCTACATGACAACCAGTTGTTGAGGAGGCATCCCAGACAGTCTTTTTCTGCCCTACCACCACAAACGTAAACACATTGAGTGTACAAAATTCTACTATTCATTACCTGGAAATGTGTCCTTTGGTCAGATGGGACTAAGAGTGACTTTGTTCAAAAGGCTACATTGTAGTTTACCAATGTCAGTGTGTGGATGTGTGTATGAATGGGTGGATGACTGACTGTAGTGTAAAGTGCTTTGGGGTCCTCAGACATGATAAATGGCTATCCAAGTGCAGGCCAAAAGGTGAAAATGTAGAAAAAACCCTAATGCCAACTGTTAAGCATGGTGGAGGATCTGCGATGCTCTGGGTCTGTTAGAGTCCATGACGCTGTAAAGTCTTTAATATTCTAGTAGATGTTAAATGATAATCTTTGGTCCTTTGATGTAGTCAAATCAACACGGAATCCGTTCAACATATTTCCATGGGGATCTCGGTTTCCATAAATCAAAATTATTCTTCTATAAAATAATGAAGTGTATAAACAGAAAGAACACTAGTGTTCTCTCTACTTTAACAAATTATTTAACATAGCTAAATATTTTGCATTACATGAAACCCTGAACACATTCATCAAACAGAACAGTCTTGGTTGTTCCAAAAACAGGTGCGTTAGAAAACATTGATAGAAATATTATTAAAGTGTCAATAAAAGAGATATAAAGTTGCTCCATTTCATCCTGTAGCAACTGGTTCATACAAAACTCCTCACCTCTGACTTTCTTATTAAATGGCCTCACATTGCTCAACTAGTCCCCACATGCTAAGTATGGAAATACGAGAAGAAGCACACAAATGGAAAAACACACCACTAATTATTGACTGAACAAAGAAAGGGTTTCAGAGTGGTTATTTATATGAATGGTCACAATCAAGAGGGAAAACCAAATCAGCTCTATTGTAAGTGGCCTACAGATAGGTACCAACTGCACAGCTGATGTGGTCTCCCATGGAGACATAGTGATGAAATATTCATTGAGAAAGAGCTCTGAAATCTAGAGCGAGCTCTGGTTACAACCAAGTCCTTCTAGGTGAAGCCAGAGGCTGCGTCAACCCCCTCTCCACACGACTCCAAATGCACACAAAGGGCCACATTCATTTTTGACTCGACACATTAATTAATAACCCAGCGCTGACCCCGTTTTGTTCTGCTGGTTGTCCCTGGGTGAGTGGAGCAGAACAAGAATAAAGAAGATCTAAAGCTGTTTTCTTACACTGAGAGAGCAGAGGGATGAGGGTGACAGTGTGAGGAGAAAACGCAGAGATAAAGCAGCCAGCCAAGAGGAAGAGAGAATTCAGGATTATCATAGTGAATATAAGAGGGGGTGGGGGGAGGATACTGAAGAACAGCCATTTCGAAAACCAAAATGGATATTTCTCTGAAGCGAGGTGGAGCAGGAGGGGTGGGGGTGGGGTGTTTGTGCCCAAAATCTAAGCTCTAACTGCATAGTTCACACAAGCTCCTTAACCTAACACTGTGTGTGTCTCTACGTGTCGGTTACTGCTAACAATCCCACTTACGCAAGCACACATGGCACACTGCTTGATAAAGTTTCCATGAAAAGCAAAAAAAAACCTTATTCACACAAATGTTAAATCTATGGAGATCAATGACATCATCAGGGGGTACAAAACATACCTGGACTGTTTTGTACATTTAGATCAGACTGCTGCCTAATGCTAGAACCAGCTGTGTTTACCTTATGTCATGGATCAATATAATAAACCTGATAATTAACATAAGAACCAACAAAAGGCACTTTGTACAAATATATAAAACAATGTCTGACTGTGAAACCTCTTCTTTTTCCTTTTGTTACAGCTAAAAAAGATCAAATTTGTATTATACAAGTCTTTAAAATGTAAAAAAGTTTTAACAACCAATTAAAAAAAAAATCATTTTATCAAAGTATTAAAAACAGACTTGTTGCCTACTAGGTGTGTATGCCATGTAAAGGCTTTTTCAGATCAGTCCTAATCGCTTTTAAGTTCCTTGTCTCAGGAATATAAAAACCTCCCCTTCTCTGAACCCTGACGGTGGCCGAGTTTGGCCAGTTGCGAAGGTGATGGGGGAACGTCCTGCCTGTAGGGGCCTTTAAATCTTTGTGGTGTCTGCACATGTCCTGTGGCAGAGGCCTGGCTGTGGTCTAAGCTGTGGTTGTAGGCGCTGCTGCTGCTGTGGGCTTCCTGTGCAGGAGATGGTCTGGTTTTGCTGGCCTCCTGTTCCCTCCGTCTTTGCTCCTGCCTCAGCAGCTCCTCTGTCTCTAAGAGGACCCGAGCGTTAAGGCTGGGTTTTCCCATGTTGATGTTACGTGAGCCCGGGCCCATGGAGTGGCGAGGGTTCTCCTTAGGTGTTTGGAATCCCTCAGATGGTGGACACGACCTTTCCCAGGAGTCTTGGGACACAGTGCTGGGGTTCTTACGAGGTTGCCTGAGCACAAGAAGACAAGCAGAAGGGTCACTTGTATTGTTTAGCTTGTTATTATAAACTCAACACAAAAACACAAGAGCTAAAGATAAATTCTGACAAAAATTCCCTTATAGCGAATAATTCCCACTTGTGGACCTAAATCTACAGTGCCTATCAAAAGTATTCATACCCTTAAACAATGCCACATTTCATCCCATTACAGCATTGTATTTACAAGGATTTTATGTGATACACCAACAAAAAGTAGCAGCAACTGTCGAACGGAAGGAAAACGGTTACATGTATTTTCATTTTTTTTCAAAAAAAAAAGGGCATGGCATTCATTTGTATTAAAGACCTTAAAAAAATTACCTTCAGAAGTCACCAAATCATTAAACTGAGTGTTAACCTGTGTGTATTTTATTCTCAGTGTAAATCCAGCTGTTCTGTGAAGGCCTCAGTGGTTGGTTAGAGAACATTAGGGACAAAAACAGGATCACGAAGACCAAGGTGTACAGCAGACAGGTTAGGGAGAAAGCTGGGGATTCATTTAAAGGAGGGTTAGGTAAGACTTTGAACTTTTCAGGGATCTGTTCAGTAGGGCTGCACAATATTTCTCAACTTTATCGTCATCGCAATATCGCTGTACACAATGTGCTTATCGCAGGGAACTGCATGGATTGTAATAAATATTAGCTAAAGGTGCCATGAATTCAGCCTCTCTATGCATTTAATATAACTGATGACAACAGTTGTTTAATGCAGCACAAAATGTGTTGCAGATGTTGGCTAGGAACAAGTTTTTCAAACTTTCCTTATACTGTGTAGCCCTAATTCAAAGGGTATGAATACTTTTTCAAGGCACTGTAGATCATTGTTATGACATTCTCAAGGAACTGAGCTGCACCAAAAGAACAAAAGGACGTGTTATTATTTTTGACTTAAAATACTAGAAGCAACATGAAGGACAAAAAGAAGAATCTGTTTAAGCATACTCCCTGATTACACTAGATCCGGTGGCATAATAAGTGAGACACGCAAACGACAGAAAACAAATGGTAGAAGCTTAAAATGCCCAGAGGACAATTGGTTCCACATAGTAAACAAACACAAAAGCTAAAACCTCCCTGAGAAAAATGTCTGCTTTTATCCATTTACTTCCTTTTGGAGATGCAGATGGGTGCACTTACAGAACCGACAGTAATAGCAGGCCTCAAAGCATTCTCTGCCCTCTACTCATCTTCAGCTTGCCTGACAGGACACCAATGAGATGCACATATATCAAGTTCTCAAGTCCTAACTCAAAAGGAGAGACAAAAACACACTTGCTATTCTTTCCAGAAATTAACTTTAAAAAGCCTTCATTGGAAAGTGTTTTTGCATTGAGGGTGCTAAGAGAAATCCTCTTCACACCTCAGTGACCAGTTGTGTGTTTAAAAGGTTTTTAAGCTTCCAGGACAAGATGGTGGGAGAAAACAGGGTCTTAACATGCTTTTAGGACAAACTGCCCGCACTTCTTGTTGGCCCATGTCTCATTCCAGACAGGACCAGACAGGAACAGTCAGAATCGGCTCAAACTCAAACTTTCTGTTCAGACCAAAAGTGTGAAATCCAAAATACTCATCAAATATCCCTCATATTTGTCAAAAACAAACAGAATATCTAAAGCTTGTCTTAATATTGCACATCAAAGGCCAAAGCACTCAGTTTCATTCTAAAAAACTGCACTCATGAGTATCAGAGATAAGCTCCAGTCAGTGTGTTTGTGGTTAATCAAAAATCTAACTAGGTAACTTTAAATTCACACTCTAACTACCAGAAAACTTGTTCAAAGCAAAAATCTGAAAGCTGCGGTATTTGGTAAAGTGAAGTTAGACTTCAGCAATAGTTTCATGGCAGATATTTGTTTTCCATTAACCCTTGAATTTAAACTAAAAGCAAGCATTGCTGCTACAAGTATGACTAAACAATAGTTGGAGTTGATGGCAATATAAACAGGTGAAATACATCAATTATAAACCAAGCTTACCAAATAGGGACAGTCCATTTTGTTCTGGAATTCTGGTTATTAACTGCTTCCATGATTACATCCAACACATTTTGCCCACCTGTGATACATTTGTACCATTCTTGATAGTTCAAGAATGGTACAAATGGGCCTGAGCACATAAAGTACACAGGACTGCTGTCAGGTGGAAACATCCCAAGCATTTAGGGCAACCAAATCTTCATCAGCACAGACAAAGCATCTGCATTGCATAGCATGAGATAAGGCCTTTTCGCAGTCCATAGCAGAATTGGATAAATTTAGCCTGTACAAAGTCTCTTAGATGCAACTTTTAACCACAGATATTATCAGATATGGGCTGCACGGTGGCGCAGTTGGTAGCACTGTTGCCTTGCAGCAAGAAGGTCCTGGGTTCGATTCCCGGCAGGGGGTCTTTCTGCATGGAGTTTGCATGTTCTCCCCGTGCATGCGTGGGTTCTCACCGGGTACTCCAGCTTCCTCCCACAGTCCAACGACATGCCTGTTAGGTTAATTGGTCACTCTAAATTGCCCTTAGGTGTGTGCATGGTTGTTTGTGTGTTGCCCTGCGATGGACTGGCGACCTGTCCAGGGTGTACACCGCCTCTCGCCCATAGACTGCCTGAGATAGGCACCAGCTACCGCGACCCACTATGGAATAAGCGGTAGAAAATGACTGACTGATATTATCAGCATAAAAAAAAACAAGTGGTCATATGGCTTGGCTGAAAATTAAACTGCCTCATTATCAGATGTGCATGCATTTGATGCTAGAGTGTTATTTAGCTAAGGCAGTATACGTTCCTACATCAATAAAAGGCAGATATGCAATGCTCTGATTGGGGTAATAAAGATGTTTAACTTGGTATGTATGGTATATCTAACAATTACCTCTGCATTACACTAAACCTCTACCATCTAGAGTCTAGATGTCAGCACATAGTAGATTGGTTCTAAATACACGCAAATGCAACATGAATTTATGCATGTGTTTGCAAATACATATGTACTTATGTGTTGTTCAATGCAAGTTAAACACATTCATTTTTTACACTGTGTGCATGAGTATGAAAGGGTGTAATTAATGCAAGGACAGATGCAGGGACAGACTGCAGAGAGAGCCCCACCACATGCTCTATATCTGGGTTTCACTGCCTGGGCGACCCGCCATGCATTAACACTCCGACTTGGCTTGCAGGGCAGCCAACACCACTCATGGGGGAGTTGCTTGTTTTAAACTCAGGATGCCTGTTGCATGAGGCTGCGGTCGGCATTTCCCGAAGGACCTCTTAGGCTTTTCAGTGACAGAAGAGAACAGATTTAGGTTTCTTTCTGCGGCAAAAGGGAGGAGAGCAGTGCGGCCATTGTTCCACAGGAATGTAGCTTTGATTGATGTGTCAGAAGATCTAATTCCCTTATCATCTCTACCTTTGCACCAGAATATGTCACAGAGTAGATTAGTTCCATTTACAAAAGGAGGGGATGGGAAAAAACATGCTACCAAAGAGTAGGATAAATTTAGAATGACAGAAAATAACAAACAAACCAAGGAAGCTGGCTTGTAGGAAAAATTAGTGGCCGCTGTGTTTTTCTTTAAAGCAGCTGGGAAAAATCAGACTTTATGAGGAGGAGAAAGATTACATCCACACACAAACAGGCCCAGACTTAAACTGATTACAGACAAGCCCTAAATGCATCCAACGCACAATGAAACAGTTATTCCTATACTGAACATAACAATTGTTTTTTTTAAGTTTGTAATTGTAAAATAATATTGTTCTGTCGGAGAAGGGAAAAGGAAGGAACTACTGGCTACATAGAGTCAGCGATGTTGCACATTTTTCATGTTCAAATTCCACATTCAAATAAGCAAAGATGGATGGATGGATGCATAGAGGGATGGATGGATGGATGGATGGATGGATGGATTATATAATTATATAATCATTCAAATGATAAAATAACAGTTAATAAGCATCAATAAAAGTCAGATATCAATATGTTATTCATCCCAAAGTCCATGTAAACTTCTCACTGTAAATCAAAATCCAGATTTTCCAGACTGTTTCAGTGTGCATTGGAAACCCTGTGAACCCAGAGTAAAGAACCTTATCTCAACAACAATAACATGTGTGCTTGTGTGTATATATGTGCGTAAGTTTCTCTTTCAGGCTAATCAGTGTTTTCTCCCTTCTACTAAAACACTTGTTTCTCTCCAGGCCTGTCTTGCCCTCTACTGCCTGTCGCCACTAATCCTGCTCCAACAACAAGCCTTCATTAGTGCTCTTCCAATCCTCACATCCCAGAAGGAGAGTTAAGCCTGGCTGTCATCTGATAACCAGTCACATGGCTTCTTCTGGAAGCTCTTTGAGCTGTTGATTTTTTTCCTTCTTTCTGAGGTGGAATGTCCTCATATGTCTAGTAAAAGCAAATAGGGTAAGGCAGATAGGTTTGTGGCTATTAAAGTGAGGGTGTAAAATTTTAGCTCTGTAATGAGGAGCTCAATAGAGACCAACTCTGGCCTGGTACAGTATAAGATTCTCACAATATGATAACCTTAAATACAGTTTCACTGTATTTCCAAAAAACAAAAAATTAAGTTATTTAAACAAAAATGCATTGCTAATTGCTTTAGCCACTTTTATTCCTACTACTGCTTGGGTCACATAGCTTAATTATTACAATTATAAAAACACTTGTTTTTTATTTTGATTTTGATAGTCACTGAAGTGCAGATCATTATACTTTGTTTTGTCCTTCTGGTAGTTGCTAGCCCCTTTTGACAAAACATTTCTGTCATAAAGACAAGCTGCCTCTGAGCACCCTCTGGCCATTCATAAATCACAAGTAGATACAGTAATTTCAGTAGGTCTACGTATAAAATCTGTGTCGGAAACCGCCCCTTAACATTCTTTTCAAAACAATAACAGCAAACAAACTCAATGAAGTGACCTTGTTGTTAGCCAAACCAATGCTTCAAATTTAAATGTATGTCACCTTCTTACTCCTCTCATCAGAAATGATTTCTTAGTCATAAATCAAGCTTCATCACTACATCACTCCCTGAACAAAAGTCAGCTAAAGCAGGCCTGTGACTACCTCACTAGTTGAGTGAGGGTGAGTTCGAACCCTCTCGCCACATTGGTCCCTTCACAAAACACCTAGAGATTAAATAAAGGCATCGCAATTCGGTTTTGAAGTGTTTTGTGAAAGGGGTTATTGATACCAGAATTAAGTGTAAGAAAGACAATTTTATTATTAGTATTAACTGACAGCTTTTAGAAAACAAAAACGCAAATCAAATTAATATCCCATTTAAATGCACATTTTACCCCTAAATAGTTAGATTTGTCCGTTTGAATCCAAGCATTAGGTTGCAAGATGTCTTTAAACGTGTGTCAAAGAGCTCTGAATGCTGAGACCCTGCTAGCTTCTCTGGTCTCTGTTTCCATTTACCATATTTTCTCTAATTCCAGGTGTCCTGATGACTTCACAGAGCAGTAAACTGTTTTAACTTGGGAATAAGCTTCAAATTGGCAAGATTTTTGCTGTCCTGTGGTTTTCACTATGCTCAACTTAGCACAGCCTAGCCCTGCTCGACCTTTAAGCAATGGATACAACAGAACATTTGTTTTGATGTGGTGTGCGGAGCCTAACATTTCCACTGTGGAAGTAGCCTAATAAAAGTAATAGGATAACATATTTGCTAATTATTTTTTCAGGCTATCTGCTCATGTAGCCAGCCTGCAGTCTGCTTCTTAACAGGCTTGCCGCTTATAGCTTGCTAACTGTAGTTTCAAAACAGTGCTATGCTTATAAACGTGATGAGTTGTACTCAAAGTATCGTATTCTTCTTTCAGCCAGCTGACCAGTTGTGCACAGCAACTTGTGGGGGAAAGGCAATACTGCATTACTCTATCTCCATACAGATGGATAAATCTCTGCTAACTATGACACCTTATTTGATCTCATTACAAAAACTGAACTGCAAGAACAATCTGACAAAATTTTAGCAGTTCTGAAATTCTAACTTTTTAAAACCTTGCTATAACATGGTACCAGTAGCAGGGCCCTGCCTTATTGAGACACAAGTTCTGAAAAGTCTAAATCTGGGTCAAGTGTCAGGTCTCAACTCATCAACTCTTTGCTCTATGAGATTATGAGAGGAATGCATATCAATGGAAGTTCTGCCTGGTCAAGCTGAACTTTCCCAAGAGAAAACAAAAATTCCCAGAGCGGATCCTCAGGGAACTGTCAATCCCATTTAAAGCCCCAAAATAAACCTTTTAAGGGAACGATAGATCTTCAGTTTACAGATCACATTGATTTTTGTGTCCCTGTGGGGCCCCCCAAACCCTAGTTTACAGAGGAACATGTTTTAATTGATCTGGCTGTGACTGGTCAGAGGTAGAGGAGAGAAAGTGGTTTGCCATAAAAAAAAGAAACCCAGGAGAATAAGGCAACCAAAATGAAAAGGCAACATACAGCGACATATGCGCTTTTTTCACATTAAGTGCTCTATGTTTAAGTTGTCAAGAACCCTACTTTACATTTACAACACTAAATTTTAAATAACTAAACGCTCACATTAGTTTGTTTTTAATGTGAACATTTTCAGTGATAATGTTTATTTTATCGTAGAGTTTAATTTGCATGGACGTCAGTCATTGGATTGAATTCATGCCTTTGGGGAGTTTCTTTTTAAGATTCAAATGTGGCATTTTTTTTAACCCGCAATGCTTGCTTTGAAAATATGCACACAGACTGAAAAGAGATTAGAAAACTTCAGAGGAATGGAAACAACACTTTAGAGAGTGATAGATGCAAATGTAAATATTGATACTCAGTTCTGCCCACAGTTCTCAGATGTAAGATATGGTAAGCTTTACTGGAACCTCTGACAAATACGCTAAAATAATCAAGACGAAAAGAATGAGAAGAAGAAGAGCAGTCCTTGAAGCTCCGAACTCAAGCAGCGCCAATGGAGAAACATAAAAGTCAAGACTAAATTCTTCAAAATGGTGCTGATGTTGTTGTTCGTTACATGGGGAGTCCATCCTTTGGGTCAGCATTGACTTAATCAGGCCGAGGAACATTCATAACTGTTATTCAAAGCAAACATTTTTTACTATAATTACATTTTCTAAATAGTGTTCGTAAGGATCATTAAAATGTATGCAGATGAGTTAGAAGTGGCTTTGTTGTGACTGACTTTGAGGACATCTAAAGTAAAAAATGAAAGATTTAGAAAAGGAAAAAATTGAGAGAAAAAGAAATTGATAGAAATGGAAAAAAGTCAAATTAAAGGTTTGAGAAAGGGCAGGGAGGACGTGATAAGTCACAGGGAGGGCGAGACAGACAGACAGATGAGGAGGAGGAGGGCTGATGTCTCACCGCGGCAGGGAGTTGTACTGTCTCGGTGCTTGTTGGAAACCATCTCTGTCTTCTTGCTGCTGCTTCTGAGTCTCAGCTGTGGCAGAATTGCGTCCACTCTGTGTCTCTGTCCCGTTGCTCACCTAGTAGACCCAAAACAGGAACACAAGAAACACATCACTATGACCCCCAAAAAAGCTAATAATTACAAAGTCAGACAAAACAAAATAATTTTAGACAGTAAATGATGCTTGCACCCGATTCATGCACAGATTTACACTGTTGAATACATTCTCCTCAGTGCAGTAAGTGGTCTGACAGCGTGAGGGCTCCTGTGTGTTTGCCTGCCATCAGGGACAAGTTATTATAGGTGTGATCTCATGATTACTGTGGCACTAAAAATCATCTTTGCTTATAAATACTTAATATGTCAACACACAGTGCCAGCCACATTTGTTGGTAAAGATGATTAAAAAGCCCTAAATAAATATTTTTTGAAAGGAAAATATTGAAAAATCCATCTTTTTATTTGAGTACCGCTATTCAGTGGGGTAAGAAAAAAAAAACAAACAGATTCTTCTCTGAATCCTGAAACTTATAAAATGTTGCAGAAGACTAGATAAAGTAATTTTGTTACAAAAAAGTTCCCTGAGAGTCCTAGATCCTCTCTTATGCATTCCTTTCCTCGGCTCAGATCACACGTTTTTGATAGGCTTTAGATCTGGTCTCAGCTGGCTGTGGAACTAGGTGGGTATTGTGTCTGCTGAACCATCACTGGTCTAATTTTGGTATAGGTATGAGGTGGTTTTTCATGTAATCATCCTCTGTTTTTAGGAAAACCAACCTAAAGTGTATGTTTCTGAAGTTCAAATTCATTTTAAGGCTTTTTACACATCTTGATCAGGGTTCCAACAAATTTATGTGAATTTATTTACTGTTTTGCTTTAAATGTTGTATTTATAGATGTTAAATGCAAAATGTTCTTCAAAAGAGGCTGATTTAACTTTTTGTAGCGACAGGAAACATGAATTTGTGATATAAACTCACATACTTGTAAAGAATTACATGTTTTAAGAACATCGCTGCAACTGCAAAGCACATTGAATAGGCAGCCTCTTAGGAAATAGGAAATAGATAGCCCTGTTAAATACACCATTTTTCAAATTTAAATTTGTAAAGAAAAAAAAAAAAAAAAAAATATAACATATATGGATAATTTAAAGATTTTGTTTTACATAAATTATTATAATATATAATATTATATATATATATATATATATTATATATATAATATATGGGGGTTTGGACAGTGAAACGAAACCCCCCCCCCTGTCTTTTGTGTGGGGGGTTTTCGGGAAATGGCCAGCCTGGTAGCCAGTCTTCATGATTGCACATTGACCAGAAGAGCAGAGTGTGGGGGTTCAATTAGCAGGGTAAGAGCACGTTTGCTCAAAAAAGAAATGACAAACATTATGGGTGAATCCAGATTTAAAAAGAGGACAAAATTTTGGGCACGTCTTGTGGGCATCGGTGACCCAAAACAACAAGGCTTTGTGATGTACAAGAGCCATGGTATCCACGGAATTTTAGCATACCACCAAGAAGGGGAACCCCCCCTCCAACAGGGTTAACTGTGGACTAAAAGGAAGCTGTCGAAAGGGATGTTTGGGTGTAACCCCGGATTGTATCCCAAAAAAAATAAAAACCCACTGCCAAATCACGGAGAAAATGTGCACCCCAACTCTCCTGTTTCCCCCAGAAAAATGTCTGTCGGGATCCACAGGGGCAATAACATGGGGGCTGCTATAGCCAAACCTTTGGTCAATCATGCCAAGGGCCAACTCGGTTGCAATGGTGCAAGGAGCCAAACTTGGGCTGTGGACAATGTGAAAAGTATTGTTCTTGATGAGTCCAACTTTTCTGTTCTCCCCCCATTGGGAGAGTTACGGGGTGGGGAAGCCCCCAAGAGGACCACCCAGATGTTGCAGCCCAGAGGAAGCATGGGGGTGGATAAGTGATGGTTTGGGGGTGCCATTTTATGGCATTCCCTTGCCCCAAATTTTGCTAGATGGGCGCACACTGCCCCAAGGGCTACCAAACCATCTTTAGGACCCTGTGCATTCCCCCCCCCCCTGTTTCACACATTTTTCCCGAAGACGGTGCCCTGTATCGGAGAAATGCACCCAAAACACACAGCAAGAATAGTGAAAGATTGGGTTTTATAACATGAAATGGAAAAATTTAACATCTCCCATGGCCTGCACAGTCACCAGATCTAAATATTATTGAGCCACTTTGGGGTGTTTTGGAGGAGCGAGTCAGGAAACGTTTTTCTTCACCAGTATCACGTAGTGACCTGGCCACTATCCTGCAAGAAGAATGGCTTAAAATCCCTCTGACCACTGTGCAGGACTTGTATATGTCATTCCCAAGACGAGTTGACGCTGTATTGGCCGCAAAAGGAGGCCCTATACCAAACTAATAAATTATTGTGGTCTAAAACCAGGTGTTTCAGTTTCATTGTCCAACCCCTGTAGATATGTATCAAAGAACTGGACATATTTTTTCTAACAGATATTTTTTATTTAGGCAAATAATAGATCCAGTACTACAATGAAAATGTGTTGCCTAATGGGTCATTAGCTGGAGCTGTTTCCTGGACTGTGAGTAAGTGTTTAAAAGTTACTCAGCCTTGAAAGTGCTTAGTTAGTACAGCTTAACCTCAAGGGTTCCCAATGGCTTCTGTAATGTGTTTGGTTGCCACAGGGAACATAAACTCCAGAGGAGTGAGAAAACTAGTTGAACGCTTCTCCTAATGCTGTCAAAATGCAGTATGGACCAGCTCAAGAGTAAAAATAGCCAAGAGTTACTGTGGTTACAGAAAGTTATGATGAGAAATGTTGCTGTTGGAGAAACGAAACCCACAGAAAATCATTTAAAGCACTTCACAGTCCCTGACAAGAGAGTGAGTGAGTGTGTGTGAGGAAGAATTAGCTGCACCTGAACATGTATCTAGGCAAGTAAAGTGTGTGTGGGATTTAATCAAACTATTTCTCATCTGACTTGAAGGACAAAAACGTGGAGGTATGCAGATGTTATCCTTGGACCTAAGAGAAGCTTTAAAATAAACTTTTTAAATTTATTGGCACAGATCGTGTGTTAAAGAGATGATGAAAGACAAGTGTGTTTTCTTCAGCTCAAAAGCTCTAATTAGAATATTAACTAATAATTACAATAAATGACCTCGCCAGGCTTGGCTGTAAGGATTCCCACCTATAAACCTACTGGTCTAACAATCCACTCTTCCTGTAATGTGCACGTGTGTTTGTTTTCTGATTATCTAAGAGGTTGACATGGAGATATCCTCTCCTTCACCACCAGTACACTGCTAACGAGCTGGCTGATGAAAGAACAAGACAAGCCAATTAAAAGAAAGTGTTGTAGACATGGATTTACCGGGTGTCAGTTTGCATGAGGCTCGGACAGTAATGTGGCAGTCAGGTGCTCCTCTATATGTGCATGCTTTTCTGCTTAAAGAAACATCAGTTGTTCTCTTCTCTTTTTAACTGGAGCATACTGTTTAGGAATTTTGCGTTTCACATCTTCCAAAATTCTGGCTGGAAAATTGGGAAAATCTAAGTATCACACCTTGCTGTGGCATTCAAATCACTTAAAGTATATTTCACATTTTCTCACACTACAGCCGAATAGCTCAATGCATGCATTTGTATTCAGTCCACTTTACTCTGATTATCCTAAATAAAATTCAGAGCCACCAATTGGCTATAATGGCTACATAAAATGTGCTGCATTAAAGTAGCGTTTAATCCCTCATTTGAAAATGAAAAGACCACAATATAACAGCAAACCTCCAAAAACATGGCCTCCCACCTAAAGGGACAGACTTGGCAAGAGCAGCATTAATTAGTGAAGCAGGTGAGGGGCCCATGGTAACTCTAGAGGAGCTGCAAAGCTCACAGAAACTCCACAGCTCAGGTGAGATAATTTGTCTACACGACAACTATTAGTCATGCAATGGACAAATCTGGCCCTTATGGAAGAGTGGCAAGAAGAACGCAATTAGTAAAAGAACTCCCTCTTAAAGTTTGCCATTTAGTGAACACAGCAAAAATGTGAAGTAATTTGATCTGGGTTAAAAATACAGTATGTGTAATTTTCTTTCCACATCACAACTATGCACTACTTTGTGCTGGTCTGTTACACTGAAGTTTGTAATGTGACAAACTGGGTATGAATACCCTGCAAAGCACTGCATATGTTTGCAAGGCTTTTAGTAGACAGGTAACGGTATATTATTAAATGGACTGATGGGGTAAAGATCTACAGGAAGAATAAGTCTGTCAGGAATAAAAAAAAAAAATGTCTTCCTGGAAACATCTTGTATTCTTGAAATGGCTACTTTTCTTTTCACTTGGACAGCTGTAATAACAGCACAATTACTTTTCACCAAGCGCCAATAGCAACTCCTTTCTCAAGCACGCCAAGTCCTTAAAAACAAAATAGTATTCCACGTGGGCGGATGGAATTGGACTCATATGTTAGAGTCTGTAACAACACTTTCCTCCGGCTCCAAAAGTGTAGAGCACATAAACAAATATCAGATGAACCATGAAGGGGAAACGGAGGGATTATTTTTTTGAAGCCAAATGCAGTGGTGAGAAAATAATTAGTCACACACTCCTTTTGATAGTAGCGTAAGGGAAGCAGCGAGGGACCTAGAGGTGCCCAATGGCTCAGATTCATCCTGACGGGTTGAGGTGGATGACGCCATGCTGAGAGAAACGCATGAGAAATAGCCAGGAGAGAAAATCAGTCAGTGTAATGGCATTATCCAGGGAAGGAGAATCAGATTATTCCATGTTAGGCCTGGAATATAATGCCATATGAAATATGACATTTGTTGAAATCGAATCAAAGAAACGTCCGTGTTTGTTTTTATCCAATAATATGAAAAACGATGTCAATACAGCACGCTTTTGTCTCTCCTTGTTTCCTTGGTGGTGTTATAGACCACATTTACAGGCAAAAAAATCTCCACCTGTTTAAGCATAAAAGCCAGGGGGACATAATTATGCAAATTATTTGGAGACATCAAAAATCCTAGACAAGGAAGCAGCTGGATGGGAGTTAAACTTTAAAAGTTCAAAACAAAGGCAGATTAGCAGAGGTGTAATACATTTTTGATACAGAACTGGTTCCAAACATTTCCAACATGGAAGTGAGTTACTGTGATGGATCTATGCCAACATAAGGCTTTACTATCTATATCGTCCTAACCATGCTATCTTTAGAGTCCTCACAGATGTGACTGCTTTAAGAGCAGCCATGCTGTACACAAACAGACATATGGAAAACATTTGAGTTGCTAATAGGCATACAGAACAAGAAGAAAGTGAGAGAATGGTAGTAAACCACCACATCCTGACAAAGGCCCACTTGGATCATGATTCTCTCTTAAAGTCAGCATGCCAACCCAATTCCGCCAATTTATTATAAGGAAGCCCAGTCCATTTGTGGTTGGCGGGGTGTGTAGCTTCGGGCGGCGTATCCATCTGAGTGCAAGCAGTGTGGTCTGCTATTTCCCGGTCTCTTGCCCAAGAAACCAGAGAGAATGGGAAACTCGTTTGGTTTTCCCGTATCACGTTGAGATTTGAAAGGGAACATAATATTGGTGCCTTTTTGTGCTTGTAGATAGATTTATTGGATCAATATGGCTGAAAGATATTTTCATGAATTAAATTGTAACACTGTCCTCCATCTTATCTGTAAGCAGCTAGATATCTAAATAAAGTCAGGGCAATAAACAGCTAAAACACAGGCCGGCCTGCCTACATCTGTGCACTCAAATACCGAGGAGTGAAGATAATGGTTTTATCCATGATTTGAAAGCAGCATGCACAGCAAGACAATGTTGTAAAAACAGTCATTTACACCCTAACGAACAAGCAAAATAACTATGATTATACTGTATGTCAGGTGTCAGGTGTTATTTAGGTTCAGTTGCTCAAAGTTCCTCCAACTAGAATGCCTCACAAAGGTACTCAGGCACCACGATGCAGTTGCAGAGAAAGTATGCTGGGAACCATACTAAGCTACAAACAGAGCACTTCAATTTAATTGAATTTAATTGGATTTAATCCATCAATCAAGAAAGGAAACAGCATGGCATATCTGCAAACCTACCATGACATGGCATCCACCCATCTCTGCAATTGCAAGTGCATCTTTGGACCTTACACAATAGCTCTCAATAACTTTGGCTCAAAATAATAAAGAACCAACTTCTGTTTTCAGGTTTCAGTTTTTTTCAGTTTTTTAATTGACCACATTCATTTAATTTCCTGTACACTAAATGTATCAGTAATATTATTTTTAGATCTATTTTTCTTGTCACAGGGTTGGAATCTATGTGCTTTTTTAAAAAACATTATTTCCCAAAAATATTAGCATCCATCCATTTTCTATACCTGTTTCTTCTGTACAGGGTCACAGGGGAGCTGGTGCCTATCTCCAGTCTACAAGAGGCAAGAGGCAGGGTACACCCTGCACAGGTCGCCAGTCCATGACATGGCAACACAGAGACACACAGGACAAACAACCATGCACACACTTATTCATACCTAAGGGCAATTTAGAGAGACCAATTAACCTAGCAGTCATGATTTTGGACTGATGAAGGAAGTCAGAGTACCCGGAGAGAACTCACGCATGCAGGGGGAAAACATGAAAACTTCATGCAGAAAGACCCCTGGCCAGGAATCAATCCCAAGACATTCTTGCTGTAAGGCAACAGTGATACCAACTGCACCACCATGCAGTCTCTATCAGCATCCCATAGAACTAAAATTTTAAGTTTTTATTTATTTTAAAACCTAAAAACAGAAATAAAATGGGGGTTCTTTCAAAATACAGATTTCGTATAGAATCAGAATCAGATGAGTCAGAATCAGCTTTATTGGCCAAGATTGTGTGCACAAACCAGCAATTTGGGTTCAGTTTCAAGCACTCACAGCGTACAGACATTACATTTAAACATAAATATAGTAAATATTTATCAAAAAAACATACTCCATGTATTTTGTGACTGCTTGCAACCAGAGGGTCACATTTCAGCCTCGGCACAGACGCCAACCTCTAGCCCCAAGAATGTCAAGTGACTGTGGCTAAATGTAGCTTGATGTGCATGTGATCGCAGAGGAGGGAGGTTGCTGAACACAATCCAGGCCCCATCAATATGAAAGTACTATATAATCAGGGCAACTAATGTTTGCATAAATACAATAAATACTTGTGGGCACATGTACCCTGGTAGCATGAGATAAATAATATAATAAAATAGAAAGAATTCCCATAAATAAGAAATTCACAAGCTGCTGCTGGTCTGTTTGATCCAAGGTACCAGCATGGCGCTCACACTCCTCTGTGTGGTCATGCTCATTGGTGCGCCCGCCCTACAGCACATATCGATTTTATTAGCGGAGAGAAAACACTCAGAAGAAAAAGGCAGCTCCATTAAAAATATCTGCTGTTTTATGATAAACATCTGGAAATTCTCTCTCACAGAGCAGCAGAGAGGGTGGCAGGCAGAAAACAACATGGTGGGGGCTTCATGATAGACAGGATTTCTTGTGTCTTGGAACATTATTCCATTAAGGTTGGAGCAAAGGTTCGAGTGCTGACCTGAGCATTGCCATTACAGCTGTTCACAGCAGCCACACCTGAGCCCAGTGGACCACACCCCAGGGGGATGCTGGGGTCAATTGACCTGTCAACATGCCCCATGAATTCCCTCCCCACTTTAACAAATAATTGTTTTCTATTTTTAATCTTTTTCATCACCTGTCGCACAATTGGAGGCACCCCTGCAAATAATTCATTGTAGAACCCTATTTTGCCAATAAAATAGCACCTAGACATCCCCTGTAAGAGTTCACAAGAGTGAAGAAATAGAGACACTATACAAACTCTTTAAATTATCCATATTTCTAGTTTCTGTCCTATGATCTTTTCTAGGGTCTCTATAGGAGTTAGTTCTAGGACTGACATGATCATTGGAAAAAATGTATTTTGTCTCTTGTGGACTATTCGTGTTGATTTTTATTTATAAAGTTTTGGTATTTCAAAGAGTTTATGATGCCATGTCCTTTAACAAGGTTCTCAGAGACTTCGGAAGAAAAACAGGCCCACAGCATCACAGTTCCTTCTAGGTACTTGATGAATTAGCATGAGGTGCTTTATCCTTTATTTATCCTTTTTTACCAACCTACTCCAAACCTATATGGAGTGTTTGTTGCCCAAAAGCTTTTAATTATCTAATCATACTACTCCTATGGAGACTTGGAGATTAGTAATTAAAAATATATAAAAGGTGTAATTAACTTCAAAAAAGTAAAATCTAAATTGGGCGACGGTGCCTCAGATAGTGGGGGTTGGTCCTGTAACTGGTGAGTTGACGACTCCCTCAAAAACATGGCCTCCCACCTAAAGAAACTGGACAACTTAGTCTGAGTAGTTGTGTCCTTGGTCAAGACACTGCACCTGCCTTGCCTGCTGATGGTGGTCAGAGGGCTCGGTGGCACCGAGTATGGCAACCCCACTTCTGTGGGCAACCCCACTTCTGCCCCAGCTGTGGCTACAATGTAGCTCACCACTGTCAGTGTGTGAATGCAAGCCATTTACCATTTATTATTTAAAGTATAGATTCACCAAAAAGTTTAGTTACATTTCTTGTAAAGGCACTGATAGCGGTGCCAAACACTAGTAGCAGCAATTGTGCTAAAAAGAAATTCCAATAATTTATCAATGTGGGATTTGTTACATTGAATAGTGTACTTTAATTAAGGGTTGGATTTAAAAAAATATAAATAAATAAAATCAGTGCGAGGTTATGCTCCTAAAATAAAATAAATATTTTCAGACTTTTTACCAGTTGTGCCAGCTAATACACTCACTGCCCACTTCATTAGATACACCTTGCTAGTACCAGGTTGGACCCACTTTTGCCTTCAGAACTGCCTTAATCCTTCATGGCATAGATTCAACAAGGTACTGGAAACATTCCTCAGAGAGTTTGGTCCATATTGACATGATAGCATCACACAGATGCTGCAGATTTGGAATCTCCCATTCCACCACATCCCAAAGGTGCCCAATTAGATTGAGATCTGGTGACTGTGGAGGCCATTTGAGTAAAGTGAACTCGTTGTCATGTTCAAGAAACCAGTCTGAGATGATTTGTGCGTATCCTGCTGGAAGTAACCATCACAAGATGGGTCCACTGTGGTCATAAAGGGATGGACATGGTCAGCAACAATACTCAGGTAAGCTGTGGCGTTGATACGATGCTCAATTGGTACTAAGGGGCCCAAAGTGTGCCAAAAAAATATCCCCCACACCATTACACCACCACCACCAGCCTGAACCGTTGATACAAAGCAGTGGATCCATGCTTTCATGTTGTCGACACCAAATTCTGACCCTACCATCCGAATGTCGCAGCAGAAATCGAGACTCATCTGACCAGGCAACGTTTTTCCAATCTTCTATTGTCCAATTTTGGTGAGCCTGTAGGAATTGTAGCCTCAGTTTCCTGTTCTTAGCTGACAGGAGTGGCAACCAGTGTGGTCTTCTGCTGCTGTAGTCCATCCGCCTCAAGGTTCGACGTGTTGTGCGTTCAGAGATGCTCTTTTGCATGCCTTGGTTGTAACAAGTGGTTATTTGAGTTACTGTTGCCTTTGTCAGCTCGAACCAGTCTGGCCATTCTCCTCTGACCTCTGGCATCAACAAGGCACTTGTGTCCACAGATGCGTCTCACTGGATATTTTCTCTTTTTCGGACCATTCTCTGTAAACCCTAGAGATGGTAGTGCGTGAAAATCCCGGTAGATCAGCAGTTTCTGAAATACTCAGACCAGCCCGTCTGGCACCAACAACCATGCCACGTTCAAAGTCACTTAAATCACCTTTGTTCCCCATTCTGATGCTCGGTTTGAACTGGAGTAGATTGTCTTGACCATGTCCACATGCCTAAATGCATTGAGTTGCTGCCATGAGATTGGCTGATTAGAAATTTGCATTAACGAGCAGTTGGACAGGTGTATCTAATAAAGTGGACGGTAAGTGTATATCCCATCTGTAATCCAAGTTGGTGCAGTTTGCTTTTACAAGAAACACAGACTATAAACATTAAGAGGAGGCAGCAGCTGCCTCTGTTCTGGTTAGCAGAGTAGATGAGCGTGGAAGCCATTATGATGTAACCCTGGGTACTGAGGGATAGTGTTCATCAAAGAGCAGATCTGCAATCTTTGATGTGGAAGGTATTTAACTGCCCGTTGGAGCATCTCACATTCTTCTGGTTGCATTCAGTAAACGTTTGTATTTACAAAAGTGGAATCCTTTACGGGTTCCCTTTCATCTAAGTGGGCAATGTTCGGGGATGACACGGAGCAAGATCCACGGGGAGACAGGACTATATCGGTTTCAACTTAAAATGGATCTGATTTCTCTGAACAGAAAACAACCACAAGGTTAAATTTATGTGTCAAAAATATTTTTGAAAATGGTAGAAATATGACTTCAGCAGCTAACCAACAGAAATGCTCATTTTGTTTTCATTCTTTACCATATTTTACATAGATTACCTGAATCAGTGGTTGTTCCTGCTGTTGGCTAACACCATAATAACACATGTCTTGATTTCTTTTTTTTTCAGTCTTCATGAATACTGCCACTAGTGAATCTCAAAACAGGTGCTTCCTTTGTGATTATTTGTTTATGCGATTGGAATAAGACGGGAATGTCTAATACAGGCTGGAATCCTCATGGGATGTCCCTGTATCTTATTACTAGAGGAACAGCCGTGATATGCCCAACAATGTCAACAGTCAAAAGCAATTAGAAGCTCGGATGCAACAAGAAAAAGACTTAGACTGCTTAGTGCTAAACAAACACTTAACGTCTCACAGTGAATAGGAGGAGAGGGAGAGATTAGGAAAACAGAGATAGATGTCTGCTCAGTGATTCTTCACCCATCAGCTGGACAAACACTGACGCAAACCCAGAGCAAATAAAGCCTGCATTGTCTCTGCTAGAACTTTCTGGGAAGTATGCAGCTTGCTGCAGTTATTCTAAACTAATTTGGAAACTGGCAAAAATAAACCAGCACGACATGCAGGTCACACCAAACCAATTAAACTGACAAAATGACATAGATAGTTCCCCAGAAAATTCTGTGTCAGATACTTTACCTTTCAAGATCTAACATTCTGACCTGCTGTTTAGATAATAGCTCTAGTTGGTTTTCCTCAACAGTTTTTTTCCTATAAGGTCATAGAAAAAGAGAGACAGTTGTCTGAAACCTCAGCCAAAACACAGGTAAACACACCTGCTTTTAACTGAATCTGTCTACTTCTAGGTTTTGAGGATGGTTAGACATGTAGACAAATATGTCAAGATACCTTTTAAATTTTAAGCCTAAATTGCAGTGGCACTTAAAACATAAAAAGCAACCTTTCAATGTGAGAACATTTATTCAGTGAGGAAATGTTAAGCAATAACAGCTTCTATCAAAACCCATTGGTGGTACCCCTAACAATCCGTAAATAGATTTTATAATTCATCCTTCACTTTTTTAATAATTTCTAGGAGTTTCTATTGCAGTAATCTATTATTTTTTGATTATCTGGAGTTAACATTCGACATGATACAGCTACAGCATGAATCAAAGGATGAATATCTTAAAAAGCACCTCATGGCTCATGAGTATGGTGTTGGATCTGTGATGCTGTGGGCCTGTTTCTCATACAGAAGGCCTGAGAACCTTTTTAGAGTGCATGGCGTTATGAACTCTTTGGAATATCAGGACATAAAAAAAATGTTTTGGATACTGTGGTAAAAAAATAAAAAAAAGGTTCTGATTTTTTCAGCAGGATAATGATCCAAAAGGTTACTATTTAAAATTACTTTTAAAGGCTTTGGACACTACATGCCAACAAATTTGTCAGTGCCTCCATAAGTATTGAATAATAGCCAACCTATGTATACCAAATTACTGACTAAAAAGTAGAGACCAAAACATTAGCATCACGAGATTATCTCTAAACATTTTAGGTGTTTGGAGAAATGTACCAAACTGTTTAAGTTAAACTCAAGCCACAGCTAAACTTCTGATGCACGGCAGGGTAGGACATGAATCAAGTCAGAATAAATTAACAAAGCAATTAACTTAATTACCTTTTTGCAATTATAAAGAAGAAATCCCATTGACACAGATCAATCGTGGAAGTAGAGATCAGCGTAAAAAACTGCTCTCAAAGTTTAATTGAGAAAATTTTAAAATCCCTCTAATCGTGTCTAATGAAAATTAATAGGAACATTGTGGCTCAATGTTGTCAGCTTCTTTCTGCCAGTAAGTCCTGCAGAGTCACATAACATCAAATGACTTCCTTCTACTCTCATCCCTCCCTAAATAAGTGTGCTGGATTCCCCAGACTGAAATTCTTAACCACAAATAACAATTTTCAAGTTTTTAAACAGATTCTCAGTTTAAGGTCTATGGTAACACATGAATATGTGTTGTTTTAAACCATCCCATTGCGGCTCTGGCTGTCGATGTCCTGCTGGAAGGTAAGCCTCCGTTCCAGTCTTACCTTTAATGCAGCCTCAAACAGCTATTATTTCAGGCTTGATTTGTATTTAGCTCCATTTCTCTTTTCTTTTAGCTTTGGCAAGCTTCCTTGTGCCTGCTGAAGAAAACATCTCCAGAGCATGAAGCTGCAACCATCATGTTTTACCATTAGATGGTGTGTTCAGGGTGATGTGCTGTGTTTGTAGACCAAAAATATGAATAAAGAACCTTCTTCCAAATGTTTGCTGTGTCCCCTACATGGCTCGGGGCAAACTGCAGACAGCTTCTTGCAGTTTTCTTTTAACAATGGATTTCTTTTGGCTACTCTTCAACAAAGGCTAATTGTCCTGTCAACAGACCTGAGCTGTGGATCTCTGCAGCTGCTTCAGAGTCACCAGACACCCCTTGGCTGCTACTCAGATTAATGCTCTCCTTGCCCCCCTTTTTCAGTTTAGGTGGTAGCCATGTCTGGGTAGGTTTCCAGTGGTTCCAAACTTCTCCATTTCAGGATAATGGATTGACCAGTGCCCTGTGATATGTCTAAGCCAGGGATATTGCTTTTGTTTGGATTGTTATTTGTAAAAGAAAAAAAAAAGTTTGCACTACTTTCTGTAAAATATCAATAAATATATTGAATCTTTTGTCATCTAACAAAATCTGAAAATGTTTAGAGGGTATGAGTACTTTTACAAGATACTGTGTATTCAGGTGAAAGGTTTGACAAATATATTTATAATTTGCAGAAGGATGACTGCATCAACAACGAACTGAAACCATGAGTGCTTCATCTCAGGAAGATTATTTTGCAAGCATCTATGACACATCTTAATTGGAGTCTGCAACTTTGTTTTATTAAATATCATCCCCTGGGAAGAAATGTGTGATAAGAACTATCTAATGAAAACAGACTAGTTAAAAAATAAGATAACAGACTAGTTATAGCTCATATCTGATGTTAGGCCATCTTACTTGGTGAAGATGGAAAATAAATCAGAAAAGAATAAAGCAATGAAAGGATAAAAATGGATAAATTGGTGTCTGGGCAGCTCGGCATCTGTCTAACAGAGAGCGGCTGTAAGGAAACACTCACCCAGGACTGGTCAAAGCTATGGGAGCTCTTATGTTTATCTGGCTCCTCCCCATGCTTGGCCTGCTGGAACTCGTGCCTCAGCTTCTGTATCCGGTCATGGTTGCTGGGAGCCATCTGACTGCTGGGAGAGAGGTTAAGAAGACATTAAAACACGAAACTGAGGCAGCTTTTAAAAATCTAAAGAGTGCTGGTTACAAACTCATGTCGGATGCAATTTTTCACTGAGCCCTCACTCAGAGGTAACACCTGGAACATTAGTCTAACTAGCATGTTGTTCCAGGTGCTTTCTCACATTTAAATAATTCACTTGACCACACTGCCTCCCCTGTAAAACGCTTTGAGGATCCCTTGATCTGACAGTTGTGATTTGTGCTTGCATATCTGACTGACATTTCTGAGTGCTTTTTTCTACCAACTTTCCTTCTTTTTCAGCCGTTCCTTCAAAACACCCCCATAACTGAGAAGGTCCCTCATGAAACACTGTGAATGATGCATGTCTCTATTCAGAATGCAGAAGAATGTTGGCCTTTTATTGCACACAGTCATTAAACACCGTGGAAAACCCTCATTTACATCTCCTTCATTAAAGGCTTTTGAGGGGCCTGTCAATAGGAATCAATAGCACTCCCTCAGCTTAATCAGGCTCTCCTTTTATCATCAGCTACAGAGGCAGCACATGACAAAACACATAATTATGATGAAACAACTAGCTTGATAATAAGCCTGCATTTATGCATACCATGAGGATGAAAGTGACCAAAGGTTAGGAATTTGTGCCGGGAGGGGATGGGAGCCCAAAGATGGACTGGAATGAATGGTGTGGGTCAGGCAAGGACAAAGAGATAAAAGTACGAGGGATGTTCATGTTGAAGGTGATGAGTTGAAAAGCAAAAGGTTAAACAAGAACATGTGAGAAGGCAAAAAAACACAAAGTAGGCCAAGATGGACGTAATTTTAACAGCCAGCCAGATTGATACCAGAAAAGAAAAGATCCATGAAATGAAGAACAAATGGAGATCAAGACGAGAACCGATTTAAAATGTATGATTGATACAAGGACCGGTGGAAGCCTTATTGCTTCCTGAGCAGCTCACACAGGTGGCACAGAAGCGCTGGAAGTGATTGCTTATTGAGACTCTGAGGATTCCGAGCGCAATAATGTCGATAATTGCAGATTAGAATGAGCACATCCCTCTGATGATAATGGGCCACTAGGACACACTGCCAATCAAGCTTCATTAAAAGCACAATAAATAGCAGGTCCTAAATGATGCATGGATCTTGGCACATCCTTTTTAGTAGCACTTGGGGAGACTCGGTTATCGCGTTATTCATACTGCCTGATCACAATCAATTGTATTAGTTATAGTCCATTTGATTCCTATGTGTTTATATGTGTGGGAGCGCAGGGAGTGTACATTAGGCCTTTTATGTGGATGAGGGCAATTAGGTGGCTCACTGGGGTGTGAGGTAGCTTATGCTTTTATGGTGTGGGCTGATGGTGAAGGCCTTTTATTACTGTTCATTACTAAATCAATGTTCTCTCTCTATTTATTTGAGGCGGCCTAAATAGCAAAGGCCATATAAAAAATGTAATTAATTGAAATCATAAAGCCATTCCTCAAGATGATCTCCCTCCCTTTCTATACTGTTTGTCATTCTTTTAATTACTAACATAGTATAATCACATTATTATATGTTACAGAAAGCACATTTTAAATCTGTACTACCAGTTTAACATTATCCATAGAAAGCCTAGCTTAATGCATTTGTTGATGCAGCACCCAATATTTTTCATTTGTGAAAGCCTTCATACTATTTCCCATTTTGTCACATAACAATAACAAGTGCATATGACAGACCAATGCAAGGTAGTGCATAATGGTTAAGTGGAAGAAAAATGCAGGCTTTCATTTTTTTATTTATTTGTATTTCATATTCATCCATCTTCACATCTTCTCTGACCAATTTCCCTTTCCCAGCTGAAGAAAAGCATTCCCACAGCATGATGCTGCCAACACCATATTTTACTATGGAGAATGTTGTCACACATGGTCTTTTGCATGAAGGTCAGCATCTCATCTAACCAAACAACCTTCTTTCACATATGTCCTATATATCCCCTACATAGCTTGTGGCAAACTGCAAATGGGATGTCTTATGGCTTTCTTGTGCCACTTCTCAATAAAGGCCAGATTAGTGGAGTGCACAACTAATAGATTATCCAACCTGTAGACCTTTGCAGCAATGCTCTCTTTGCCCGACCTGTCAGTTTAGGTAGAGGGTCATGCCTTGGTAGGTTTGCAGATCTACCCTACTCTCTCCATTTCTAGATAATGGATTGAACAGAGCTCTGTGAGGTGTGCAACACTTAGGATATGGTTTTATATTCTAACCCTGCTTTAGACTTCTTCACAATTGTATCCCTGTGTGCCCTGGTTTTCATGATGTTGTTTGTTCACCAATGTTCTCGGAACAACTGGATTTCTACTGATAAAAAATGACACACAGTTGGACTCTATTTACTAATTAGATGACATCTGGTTGCACCAGATTTTATTTAGTGTTATCGGACTCAAGGAGGCTGAAAACAATACAAAGTATGCTACTTTCTGTTTATCTATCACATAAAATCCAAATAAAATTCACGGAAGTTAGTGGTTGTAAAAATAAATATCAAGGGGTATGAAATGGGTTTCTAAGGTACTGTATAAAGTTCTGCTTGTTAAATGAGAGGCTTGATGAGTCAGGAAGTGGTGGGAAAATTCTAAACACAGATCTGCAAATTCCACTGCATGCAATTAGCAGAATCCCTGCTGCTGGTCAAAAGAAGGCCAGACTTACTCCAAACAAACAGCCTCACAATTTTCCCTGTTTGACCCTTAAGGGAAGGTCTGGGTTACAATCAGCATCTCAAACATGTACTGTTAAACCAGACAAACCATCTGGGCACCCAGATACTTCATGCTATAAACAAGGCTCATATAAACTGTATAAGAAGGTCTTCTTCCCTTCTTACAAACAGTAAGTCTAAGAATGGCCATGGTCTTTAAATAAATAGAGGTCTACTCCAGTGTGTGATGGATGACGTGGTGGGTTGAAGAATGTAACAAGATGGGTGAAGACAAGTGCTGGGGCAAGTTAAAGAATTAGAATCATTGTGTTTCAATATATTTTTTCAAGGTGCTACTAATGGAAACTGCGATGAATTGAGGCTTAGACCAGGAGTGAGATTTAGTGAAGGGTAAAACTACCATGACAGTTCAGAGGACGTCTGGGGAGTAACAAGCTGCTCTGCATGTGCTCTGGTTCTTGGTCCTCCACACACAGCTGTGTCCAGATTCTAGTTTCCTGGAAAGACTACCATGCTTGGTGAAGGTAATATAGCTTAACTACATCTCAAAATTGAGAAAAGACACTAATTAAACAAAACAAAACATGCCTGCTTTGACAAACAGCAAGCAGCTGGCACAGCTCCATAGATTAAGAAGATGAATTTAGTTGACATCACTGTAACGCACACAGCCTGAGCACTTCAATGGGTAATTAGCCAGCATGATTGTTACCGATGCATCAAGGTCTCACTGCTAAATTTACCCCTGAATGCATCATTGTCTGTAATGAGCCTAAAGAAGTGATACATGTGAAGACTGAGTCAGAAAACTGGCAACTCACTTTAGAAGACAACATCACAAACTGGCAGAATGTGTCACTTCAGTTTAAGGCGGGTATTAGGGAACATAACTGAGCAATCCTCATTAGTTTCATTTAAGCTGTGTAAGAGGAAAAGGTCACTGGTAAAATGAGCACAGGGAGGCTGTATTCAGAATGCCTGACATAATCTTAGGAGGGATATTTAAATGAATGTCTGTAAACCAATACAATATTGCCCACACTGTTTTGAAAAAAGAGAAAACTGTGAAGGCATATAAAATCTCAGTAACAGAGCGATAATTTTAGAGGTCTGCCTTAAAGGAAAGCATTAGAGAAACAGCCAAAAGTCACATGGTGACTCTGAAGGAGGTGCAAAGAGCCACAGCTCATCTGGTAGAATTTGTTTACAGGACAACTTTCAAATGTGCAATCCACAAAGCTTGTCCTTATGGAAGAGTGGCAGGAAGAAAGCTATTGTTGAATGAGAGCTATGCAATGGCCAAAAGCCAAATAGAGGACACAGGAAACAGGAGGAAGTTGCTCTGATCAGATGAGACTAAAATTAAAATCCCATATTCATGTCTTAATATGACTCATTCAAAGTCCAGAGCTCCAATTTTGTAAAGGTAAAAGGATAAAAATAATTTATACATTTCAAAATCTAGCAAAAACATGCCCCAAATGAATTCCAGTTGCTACTACAGTAAAAGGTCTTTCTATAAATAGACTTATGAGGGCTAAATACAAATAGACGCTACAGTTTTACATTATTAAATAAAAAAAACTACTGCAAACCATGTTTCATTTTCCTTACATTTCACTACTATGCACTGCTCAGTGTTGGTATATCACATCACAAACCATCTTTGTGGTTGTAACATGGCAAAATGTGAAAAAGAGTATCAATTCATTCGTAAAGTACTTTAGACACAGGCACGGGAAGGTGACTAATTTCTTCCTGTAACTCTTACTATTATACAGAACATGTGCAC
The DNA here is from genome assembly GCA_036173005.1 of Crenichthys baileyi. NCBI lineage: Eukaryota > Metazoa > Chordata > Actinopteri > Cyprinodontiformes > Goodeidae > Crenichthys > Crenichthys baileyi. The sequence continues at coordinate 514,843 of JAHHUM010000890.1, forward strand.
TATTGTATTTATAGTGTCTGAAAGCTTGGTTTGAGAGCATTTTGAGAGAGGCCAACCTGTGCATTTATTGGCAGACAGGATCAGAACAACAGGAATTCTGCATCATATGAATAGAACAACATTTCTAGTGATTCTCTACAACTGCTGCTGTGAATGTAACAGTTTAGGTAAAATAACTCCAATAAGGGTAAGGTTTAACTATAACAAGTAATAAGTGCTCTAGTTTGACAGCAGATGGAACAATGGTGTGTATGTGTCTGCATGTGTACAAATGTGTGACCCCGATTCCACCTGTGTTTTTTTTAAAAGGGCCTGCTGACAGGGGTCATGAGCGCTCCAAAGCTGGAGCTGGGGGTATGTGGAGGCCTGTCAGCGTAATAGTCATCCTTTGATCCAAGAGGACTTTGCAGATGTCTCACACACCAGAAGGCTTAAGCCAAGGATGCAAACTATGCCACAGTCCGCCTGTTTGCTTCTGTTGGCGGATCAAAGGTGCTCTGGGTTGCTACATGTCCCATAAACACTGCCACTGGCTAATAAAGGAGTAATCCCATCACCCACAGCATAACATAGATCATATGAGCATACCTAAGGTCAGAGACCAGTCTAAGCCAAGTGCAACTGGTGTATAGGAATTACCGGGGCTACAATTCCAAGAGGAGAAGATTGACAGGAGCTCTGAGAATTGTCACAGGATGTTCATTTTCAAATAAACTAAACAAAAGCTAAAATTGCCGGAGCCTCAGTGTGACTTTAGAGTCAGACATTCTGCTGTTTCTTATCTGATCGATGTTGATTGAAATTCTATCAGATTATCTGGTTTCTTGCTGTGGCCCCAGTATCTCTCTGCAGCAGATGATGGTGCAGGCTTCTGAAGTCTGGGCCCTGTGGCAATCTTGCATCAAGTCAAAGCCTCAGCTCATCTTTATTCCATCACCCTGTGGACTTTCATTTATTTCAAAGACGAAAGATGAGGCGTTTTTAGGGAAACGGACAGCCTTTGGGACCAACTGCAATGGTAGAAAGAGATTAGATCTGTATTACCGCTGGTCATATATGCAGGGGAGAAGGACTGAGATAAAACATTTTTCAGCTTTTTTTTGGAGAAATCCATCCTCAGCCAATCACCATGATTTTGGGAAGCAATCAAATGAAAGTCTTTCAAGAATATATATATCCCTTCTGGCATTTCTTTCTTCTTACTTTCCACTTTCTCTCTCATGACTGCCATTAGGTACCGAGATGATGCACATCTTCATAAAAATTATTTTTACTTTCTTTTCATGCATAATCTCATTCCTCTCTTACTTTCCTTGTTTAATTTCTGTATGTTTATCACTAAATGCCGAGGCCCTCCTCTGTGGTTGAAGAAACAGTTTATGAATTCCCTTCAGTCCCCCTCATGCTCTCACACTAGCCTGGTAAATGACAGCTGCAGGCTTGACAAAGGGCCTTATAATACCCTGGATTTGTCAGGCTCTGACTTCACCCCTATGCTCCTATGACTGGTGCATCATCAGTGGCGCCTCACCAGCTAAACCTCCCTACTTCGAAATTGAAGCTATTACTGAGGTTGAGTTGTGTGAATGTGTATCCATGGTTTCAGTCAGATTGCAAAACAGCACAGGAGGTCCTTGGGGGTCCTAAGAGGCCATCATCTGGGATGCCTGCCGACACCACAGTGGTGGCGTGACTGGGGGGCTCGGAGGTCTGATTAGGAAGGGAAAGTAACGTCTGTAGAGCTGCTCCTTCCAGCGGGCAGTCCAGCATGGCTGGCCTCTAGTGTGCAATTCATCTCCCGTTTCCCTATGGAGAAGGATGTAAAAATAAGCCTGCCCTAAAGTAACCCACACAAAAAAAATCTGGGGAATTAAAGCTGACGAGAATGAAGAAAAAGGGCATTTCTTTAGCTTTATCTTTAACCTTATAATATCTGAAAGAACAAACACACAGGGTCAATCCATTTAGTTCCTTTTTACCAAAAGGCAAAACTATGTGTGAAAAAATATTGTGCTACACTTTCAGCACTGTCTTTTTCATTTAGTGTCATTTGTTGAATTTCCAATACACATAAAGAAGGAACTCTGCTCTGCATTTCTCTTCATACAAGTGACCAAAAGCCTTTAGTCCTGCCAAGCAACAACTGTCACTTAGCAAGAAAATCTAGAACTCTGACAATTTTTTCCAGTTTCAACCCTGCCACATGATGAAGATTTCAGGACGCAAACAGGGATTGAAGCTGCCAAGTTCAAGAAGAAGGCCTTTAGGGCTTGGTTGATTCTGGGAAATCCTAAAACAACCAACAGGTCAGAAGGACTGCAACTTCTCTGTTTGCAAATAAAAACAACAACACCTGCTGAGTGCCAGACCAGGGTGGTGATCCCAGTTTTTGAAAAAGGGAACTGGAGAGAGTGCGGTGTCATGGGACATGGGATGTGCCGCAACATCCAAGGTGCTTTATAGGGGGTGATGAAAGAAGTCATTGGGTAAGACAATGAGCACTATGTAAATGACTGATCTGGGTATTGGTGTGTGAAGAGGTGATGTGCCTTGTTGAGTGAAAACTACAAATGGTTGGTAAGACTAGAAAAAAGCTATATAAGTACAGTCCATTTTAGGGCTGCAGCTAACATTATTTAGCTAAATCCTAATCACACCACACAAATAAATAAAGTAGAGAACTATGCTCCAGAGTGAGCAGAAAACCAGCAAACATATTAACACATGCTGAAAAACAACCCAGTCATTTCTCAGATTGTCAGCTAATAAAACCTATGTTACATTGATGTGGTGTTTGCATGATTCAGCACTTTTTTTTCTGACAATACATTAACCATGATATCATAACCAGAGTTATTATGAGTACGTTGCACAATGTACCTTGCATTGAGTTTAAAAGAGAAAAAAAATAAAGCTCATGCCATTGTAATTTAAATTACAATTCATACCTCAAAGGGGTGCATCTACAAGTACAGAAGGCTACAAAGTAAAAAAAAATCCACAGTTCTCTTGTGGACTTATATGTTGTTGTTACATGAAATATAAATACATGTTATATGAAATGTAAGTTTAAAAGGGGTTTACAAAGCCCTCAGTATAAGAAAGAGTTTATTATCTAATTTTTATAGGTTTCATCAAATCTAATTTAGTTTACCAAATGTAGAACTCCACATCAAGTGCTTTATTTCCATGTTGTTAAAAAGACTTTAGAAAAAATAAATCATCAAAGAAAAGTCAAAGCACGCTACTCAAATGTCATGTTCAGATCGTGGGAATAAAAGGCAACTACTCTGCAAATAATCTACAAACTTTGTTAGCCCTAAGTGTTTCTAAACTATTTTCTGGGAAGAAAAGACGTAATCTTAAAAAAAACAAAACCTTGAAGTACAGGCCTATTATGCCAATGTATTGATTCAGAGAGACACGGTGCAGAAAATGTTTACAGAGTGAGAACACCTGCAGTCCATTCAGGGCAGGGCCGCTTTGTACTGAGACAAAGCAGCAGCAGTGCATGATGACCGTTTAAGATAATTACATGTGTGAAACTTGTAACCACCCCCCATGTGTCATGTCGTAAACCTCTGAAACAGTGAAGTTGTTTGTTTCTAAAGCCAGACATTCCAAAATTAAACAAAAAAAGACAGCATGTCAACATGATCATAAAAATAAGATATTTTCTTCCTCTTTCATTATACAGTATTACACCTGTCCATTTTGCACAGATGCTTCTGAAGAGATCCCCCCCCCCCGCCTTCCATAGTAAGAAGACCAAAGTGTCAGAGTTTAGGTGTTAAAGCTTTAAGCTAATGTATCCATCCCAACAGCGTTTATGAGCCCATTAGGTTTTAAATACAGCTTTTATGAGGCATCAGTTAGCTGTCAATAAAAGCCTTGACACAAGTCAGGGCCAGCTACCGAAAATGATGGTTTGAGCAATCTAAAAGAGTTGGCATGCAGGTTTTCCTCATGAGACCTTAACTCGAAAAGCAGATATATGAAGATTTTCAGTTTACCACACAATTACCACAATAGAAACTCAAGTAGCTAAAGTATGTTGCTTCAGTCACTGAATAAAATGAACACCACTGACTACACAGTGCATTGAACAACTATTCACCACCCTCAAACTTTAATTTGTAGATCTACAACATCTCTTCATTTTGCAACCACAAACCTCAATGTTTTTACTAGGATTTTATTTGTTAAGCAAACACAAAGTATCACATAATTTTGAAGCGAAAGTAAAAGATAATCTTTATTATTATAAAAATCTAAAAATTATTGTTTTTATTTAGTTCCCTGTACTCTGAAACCCCTACATTAAAACTATCATCTATTTAGAAGTTTTAAAGGAATAGATGTTTTAGAAGTAACTTAAAGCCATCATCCACAACAAAGCCATGTTGTTGGGTACCTCATGTCAGAGGCAGGGAGGCTGGTCCGAGTTGATGTGAAGATTGACTAAATACGTCGTATTTCTTAAAGAATCTCTGTTTGAGGCTGCAAAAGGCCAACAGGCCTAGTCAACCAGAGCATCAAAAAGCCAAACCGAGGTAGCAAAAGACAGGACCCCAAGTTCACTGTGATCTATAAAGAGTGACTTCACAGATATAACCTATAAGTGAAGAATGCAAGGAAATCTTTCTTTTCAGAAATCGTCAACAAAAAATTTAACTATGCTTTCTTCAAAAATAAAGTCATCAATGTTGTCAGGTTTTTTTTTCCCCCAGGCCTTAACAACAGCAATTATCAAACCACTGTGGAAAAAGAATAATCTGGACAAGATGCTGTTACAGGCCCATCTCAAATCTGCTGTTTATCAGTAAGTTTACTGAAAAAGCTGTTTTAACAGTTAAGTTCCTTTCGCTTAGACATCTTCCAGTCAGGTTTCCATGCTCACTGCAGTACTGAGACTGTCCTTGTCAAGGTATTCAATGACATCCACATAAATGCAGACTGTGGAAGAATCACAATGGTTTTATTATTGGACCTCAGTTCATCGCTCAACGCCGTTGATCACAGTAGATTACTGGAGTGACTGGAGAACTGGGTTGGTCTTTTTGGTACAGCACTTAACTAGTTTAAGTCTTACTTAGAGGACAGGAACTTTTTTGTGTCAATAAGTAATTTTACATCAGAGTTTACAAAAATCACAAGCGATGTTCCCCAAAGTTCCAATAAAAACAAAATTGAAGTAAAAATTTTGGACCGAAAAAGGAGCGAGCAGGAGTCGGCACACAGCTTCAGCTACTAACGCTAGCAACTACTGATCAGGCCCGAAATCTGGGTGTAGTGATGAACTCAGAACTGAACCTCCAGAGACACATAAAGACAATCAGTCTTCTATCACCTGAAGAGCATTTCCAGGATTAAAGGACTAATGTCCCAGCAGGATTTTGAAAAACTCATCCATGCATTTATCTTTAGTTAAATTGATTTCTGCAACAGTGTCTTCACAGGTCTGCCTAAAAAGTCAATCAGACAGCTGCAGCTGATCCAGAACGTTGTCGCCATTGTCCTCACCAGAACTAACAAAGTAGAGCACATCACCTCAGTTTTTTAAAGTCCTTAAATTGGCTCCCTCAGAGAAAAGACTTTCAAAAACTTCTAATAATTTATAAACCACTGAATGGCTTAGCACCAAAATACATTAAAGATCTGTTGTCCTTCCAGACCAGTCAGGTCTTCTGGTTCAAGTCTACTTTGCATCCCCAGAACCAGTACCAAAGCACTGAACCATTGACTAAAAAACTGAAATTGGCATATTTCTTAACCCTGAAGTTCCAGTTCAAACTGAACTCTTTATGAACTTACAGGATCCTTGTACCTAAAGCAAGACCAGCTCTCCCACCTCCCATTTGCTTTCTCAACAGTACCCTCTCAAACTAAACCATCTTTCAGCTGCCCCCATGTACTTCACTGGACACCTGTATCACAAATGAAGACACAGGTTTTTCAAGCAAAATATTCTCAGTACAGAAAATTTAAAAAAAGACACGGCAAACAACCCAAGAACAAGGTTTTTAGTGAGGCTGTGCTGCTGATAAAAGAAAGGATTGAGAAACTGAATATTATTAATGAGAAATCACCCTTAATGAGATTTATAGCTGAGGGAGCAAACTGTGGATATATCTAAAACATCTCTCCCATGGTTATTAAGCAACCCCAGATGAATAAATCTTTAAAACTACCCTGATTTTTATACAATGTATGAGCACGATGGTTGTTTAATGCAAATATATGGAAACCTGTCAGAACGTGAAGGAGCAGATTGATCTACTCAATACATACATATATTCACAGGCACCTGAACCTCTTGTACGTGTTTGCTATTCAAGTACATTACCAAAGTGACATACTCTGACAGACTACCTATAATGAAAAGCTAATACAAAAATTTAAACAGGCTTGAGGAGCAAACATGGATTGGTCATGTATTAGATAAGATTTTAAAAATGTTTCACTGCACCTCACAACCTTTTCAAAGGAACTGCCGCCCTTGTTATGTTTTCTTTTATACTGTGGCTTTTTCTGCCAGCATGTACACCCAGTTTTAATCCTTTTTTAATGACTAACAAGCAGAGCAGAAATCCTGTCTTTTATTAGGGCACTCAGGTTCTCAGGTACATTCTAGGAGGCTTACACCTGTAAAGAATCTCATTTACTTCAGCACGACATCATGCTGAGCTGAATACAGACGATCGCTCCCTCTCCAAATGTCAGAGCCTGACGCTCAGCATGTGAACCACGAGCAAACGGTAAATAATTCACATCAACCCTGCGTTGCTTTCCTCACCATACCATAGACATCCAGCCCCCCAAGTCTTCTCCTCCTCAGCCCCCTGTGCTTCCACTAGTTCCTCTATACATAATTAACGAGCAAGGTGCTGTGGGATGTCCGTCATTCAGAGCTAACTAGAACTGCAGCCACTTTAAATAATAAAAATATTTATGGTGGGTGTAATTAAGCAGAATTTCCCCATGCAGCTAGTTTTGAGGTTAAGTGATGAGGAAAAGTAAAGAGGTTGAAGGTGAAGGCTTCTTGTTGGTGATACTTCTAGCCAATGGACATAGTTAAAGAAAAAAAGGTGGTAAGGAGTAGGGAGGGTTGTGCTCCTTTCCCCTCCCTCTTCTACTAACTGTGGTGTTCTGAACTGGCCTGATTGTTTTGCTGTTGTTTCCATTACTGGATTAAGTGTTGGAGTGTCCAGAAAGAGGGGGAAAAAGGAGAAGGGCAGAGGTCATGACATTTAGTAATGGCCAGGAAGATGGAGAAGAAAAACAAACATGTCCGGCAGCATACTTTCAATTGAGACTATCAATATTGTGTAATAATCGATGTGAAGGTCAAGAGGCTGGTAGAAACTGACAGATGGTAGACAAAATGAAAAATACTGAGGAAGATGTGAGCTCAAAAGGCAAATAAAAGGTCAACTGAGAGCTACTCATCTATGGAAAAAGAATAGTCATGATTATTCTGATAAATATTGAAAGCAGGATTATTTGTCACAATTTCTCATTGAGTTTAAGAACACACTGTCTTTAATATGCTTTTTTTTAAATATCCTTTATTCTGTTGTTCCTAAATTCTATGTCTTGCAATGTTTTCCACCAAAACAGTCTAATCATGTGGTTGATTTACAACATTTTAACAACTCAAAGCAAGATACTCTGTCTTTGATAAATATCAATAATTTACACAGTAAAATAAAGGAGCTTGAATGTTTCTCACTAAAGTATGATTGTGTCTTATACTGAATTAACAGTGATGTTTAGACATCACTCTGAGGTTTTATGCTTTCAGTTTTAGGACAGAAACTGGTATTTTTTTCCCAACTTCTACAGAGTAGTCTTCTATACTGCAACACAGACTTAACTGCTATGATGTTCTGACAACATTTTATCTTAATATGTGGAGCTGTATCATTTCTTTTAATCCCACAGGAATATCTTACTTGGCACTTACAGCTGCAGAGTCTTCCATAAAACTGCATCTTACTTCTGCTGTGGATGTTTGCTTAAGGAAAACTTTGGTGAAGTAGCATTATTTTGACAACTAAATTTGTACATTTCTTCAATTTTCAGCAGTTGTGTGCTTTCACAGCGCTGCACTACATTTGAAAAAGTTCCTGAAATTAGATAATTAAATAAATATGTAAAACTTCTTCCCTCTGCTGGAATCTCCAATTAACCTGAGGGGGTTTTACATATGTTAATACCCCCTTAACCTATGACCCCAAGATCCATGACATCAATATCAACCTAGCCAGACATAATATGGGCCTGTCACCATTATGATCTATGGCCATGGTGGCTTTTGGCCTTAATTTAGCCATAACGCTGCCTTAAACTGCTAAGCCACAACAGCCTTAGCCTGCCTGTCACTCGTTTTAATGGGAGTACACATCTATCGCCTCGTTTTAGCCATCAATCAATCAAAATGTCCATTTGACAGCTGGTGGCCCCACATCCCTGGTACGTTAGAATTATCATTATAGCCATGAAAACACACTTAATCTCATTGGCTGTGAATATTTTTTCAATTATCACCATGACTGCAGGCCATCACTCCCCCTGTGACCGACATGCTAATCAGGACCAGCAGCAGTCAATAACAGAGGCACAGAAAAGGCCATCGGGTACAGAATTGGTCAAGTATAGTTATTTATTCAAATGTCATAAGGTATACATTAATCAATTTAATCTTTTTGAAAACTAACTATCAAAGTAAACAGACAGCAGTCAGCAGGAGCAGATCTTAGTACAGGTCCTTTAATATGTAGTATGTGTAAAAGTTCTAAACACTCATCTTTGCAGCCAGGACAAAGTGGATCTTTAAGAGTTTTTGTCCTCTTTAGAGATTTAGTGGATCATAACTCTTCATGCTCCATGTAAAAGAAGGCAGTGAGGTCAACTGTGACAAGCTTTTAGCTTATAAATCAGACGTCATGGCAACATTCCAGGTGCACACACTACCTAATGCACCACCACTTACTTAATCTATCCTCCCCCTGGTAGGAAAGAATACATCTTAAGCAGGTTTTACTGGATGCACCAGTCCTGTCCAGCAAATGGATGTGAAGCAGATTAGACTATGTTTGTTCGTTTCTCAGTTAGTATTCGCAGACAGTTGATGAAGAAAACATTTAGTCACTCAGCTATGTGGTTGGGTGTTTTGTCTGTCTTTGTTTGTCTGTCCTAGTAGGTTACTTCTGGACTTCCCCAAAAATGAGCTGCTATCATAAACTGGATCATGGTGTAATCTCCTCTAATCCTCAAACGAAGCCTAACTGCTTCTGAGACGGAGTAAACAGAGCAGTAAGGAGGGAGGGGCGGGGGATGAGACTGCTTGTACACAACCAATGTCTGTGTTCTAAATAAAGGAAATCTATCTCATTTCGTTCCTCTTGTGAGGTACTCCTGTTTGAAATTTATGCATGCTGAAAAAGAGAAAGCAGCCTTATGAGAACTTAGAGCAAAAAGATCTTACAGGGAGAAAATGGCAAAGTAATTCTGATCCCTTTGTTGGGTCTTTTGTTCTGTGTAATTAGACAAAGCTCACTTTGGACACAGAAACCCCTTAAGGAGGAACTTTATACAAATGACACAGCAAAGTACTTAATCAAACTCCAAATGTGCCTTGTAATGTCAGAGGGAATTAAAAAGGCCTGGTTATGTGGCTCACTATGTCAAATTTTTAATACTGACTTTTATTTAAAAGCAACTATAAAACACTGATGACAAAACACCGTCACCTTCAGGTGGTTGAAGGAATGGATGTTAGGGAGGACGGTGTTGGTGTTCTCCAAGCCCCAGACAAGCCACAGGGGATTAGCTCTTTGTGCTGATAAAGGAGACCAAGCAGTCATGGGTTTGCCCACAGATGGTAACCACAGTAGCTGACGTGTGAATACATGCATCAGTGAGTCAAAGCTAAATTAAGAAGCTGTCACTACAACTGCCTGCAAACACACACATAAGCATGCACACTTATTAGAGTGCACACACCCACATATAGTCATTATCCATAACCTCCCCCTCGACACCCCTGTAGGGCAAGAGGGCATGGGAACAAAAGTATTAAGTGGGAGTGAGCCCTTTAATTACAGGCCGGTGTTTGGAGAATTTTCAATAGAGCTGAGAACAATAGGGGCCTTCAGTAATGCCCAGCCTGCTAGGTTAACACATATTTTCCAGGTATGACAGAACACACACCTTTATGCAACAAGCCAGTAGTCATGTCATGAAAATCAGAGATGACCCAACTTTATTTTTCTTCTGCACTGTCTTCAAGAGGTGCTATTTTTAAATTTCGTTGTGCTTTTTTGTACAATGACACTAAGGGGATTCTGATTCTGAAACCGGCTGGCGACCGGGACCGGCCAGTTTTCTGCTCGATCAGTGAGTGGCTGATCAGAAACGCAAAATTCTCATCTGCTTTTTCAAGTGAATGCAGCATAGGCAACGACAGGACTCTTTCTGTGTGGAGTAGACACTGTTGCCTAGGGAGGAAGAAACACAGCTATTTTCATTATTAGTGAGGATGTATGCATCTATTTAAAAGGAAACTATTTTCTAGAAAATGTTGAAACTTGTGTTGCATGACATTTAGGAAAATGTGTAGTTGCGATACTGTTGCTGAATATTGCAGAAGACGATAGCGATTATGATTATCCCACATTTTCCTGACACAGTTTCACTATCACTCTCTTTTATCGCACGCTATTCAGCCGCAAAAAATATATATCCAGTGTCAGCATCAAGAGCAGTGAAAGTCCATTCTATTAGTGGCATGCAAAACCTGCGGGCATGACACTTGAAATAAAACAAACAGGCAAATATTGCATTTAAGCAGTCATTTGTGATTGAGATATTGCAAACATTGATATTAAATAATGGCTGCTGTGAGAGAAAGAGAGAGAGACTTTTAGGCTCTGTACTCATTACTTTGCAAAAGTGAGATTTTCTGCCCCATTTGCACCTCATGCCTACAAGCAAACAGAGCTTTTTCTGTGAAATACATATGTTTAAAAACACTTTCCAAAGGTTTTTTTTAACCATATCAGTACATATATGTACATTTGAAATGGATATCCAGATACTATTAAAAACAGTGATGTTGAGGCCCACTCCCTTCATATGACATGCCTAATATCACTTTCTATGCTACAAACGTAAACAGGAAAGCAGATTTTAGGGGAGGTTCCTCTTCTCGTGCTTTGCTCCCACTCTGTTTCCATTAAAATTTCAATGCAGGCTGAAAAGACTGCTGTTTAAAAAAATGCAACACAGTTAACCACGTGAACTGCTAATATAAGATCCTAAAAAACATTTTAAAAGTCTCAACCTTCAAAATTTTGTCTGTTTAAAATGGTAAAATCTTCTTTATAAGGAACGTCTCTGCCACAGACACTGTGATTTTGCCTCTACTGATATAATCAGTAACTGCTACAACAGAAGGGCTAGGAAGCCAATTCTTATATCACAGTTTTTTAATATCAGAAGTACTTCAAAGGTCAAAGTTTTATGAAAACGTCTTATAGGTGCATCCCTCATATTTATATATATATATATATATTATATATATATATATAAAATACTATATATATATATATTATATATATATATATATATATATATATATATATATATACTACAATCATTACCATTAAGTGTGAAGATGTGAAGCTGGAGTGTTTAGAGTACTATTGTGTCAGAGAGATATAATTGGCAACATAATTGATATAACATAACACAATCAATCATATCACAATCAAATCACTATCAATAGAAAGTTAGTTTATTTCACATCTTTACTCCTTTTATGTGTTGCTATAAATTGCTAAAGCCTGAAGGCACCACTCTGAAAGTGGGGCCATCAAAATTATATTCCCAACAGCTGGATGTTCCATAATGTAGTGTAGTTAGCAGCGTCACGAATAATAAAGAAGTGATAATAAATGAGTATATTAGCTCTCTGATAGTCCCTGATTGAGGTGATGGATGTTGTTCGGTGGCTCCTTTTAGGAGAGAATGTGAGGAGTGATTGTGACAATATGTCCGTATGAAACGTAACAGCTTTCCCTGTCAGTGCTTTTGACAAGCTTAGGGATAACTGTAGATACCTGGAAAATTGATTTGGAGCTCTGTGGCTTTGACAAAAAAATAAAAGAGTGAGAATTCTTCTCCCCAGGAAAAAAAACAACAAATTCTCCATCTCACTTATCCCTTCACTGTCAGAACTTCAAAGACACGTGTGATAAGTCAGTAAAAGGTAACAGTTTCTATTTCATGTTTTTAAAGTCATTCCTAAGCAATGGAAGCCTGGGCAAGCACTGATAAATATGCACTGCCATAGGAAGCAGTCCATTATCATCTTTTGGCATTTGCTCCCAAACTGAATTTTAAACCAAAGCATTGGCAAGGTGATATTCTTCAGAGAACAAGGGAGATAGAAGAGAGAAAGCTTTTAAAATTTCTGGTGGGATGACAAGGGCACAAGGGCAAAACTGTGTCAACAGGAAAAACAACTAACGCCTCTTTGTGCCTGGTGACAGCTAGCGTAGACTCCAGAAGAAAATGTCCCTTTTCACATTGTAAAGCGGTTATGGAAACTGAAAAGATGAATAAAAAAAAGGAATTCAGAACAATCTAAGCCTTTGGCAAAGTGTAATAAACACCAAAGTTCCTGAACACAACTTTAATGAGTCTCAAAGACCAGTATATATGGCAAAACCGAACTTGAACCATACTCTGAGATCTTTTAAAAATTTATAATAGCGGAGAAAAACAGACTAAAGTGTAAACGAGAGGCAGGAACTTCAATGTGCAAACACAGCTGGTAGTAAACAGTGCCTGCCAATTGGCTGGTGTTCACAGAATGCAGATCTTTAAAGCAGGGTGTGGCTGTGCAGCTAAAAACAGAACCCCCAAAAGAATATAGTGAAATCAATAACTTAATTTAAAAAATAAATCAAAGCAGAAAGGATATCAGGCCTGGTCAACATGCTGTCAAATTGTTTCTTATCTTACATTGGCATATCTAAAAACATGTTTTACATGGTTCTAAACGGGAAAAAATTTTTAACATTTTTTTGAAACATTAAGTGCTGTCATGTCTTGTAATGTGTTGCTTATCATGTTTGTTTTGTACAGTCCATCTGTATTAGGATGAAGGGTGTAAAGTTTGGACTGCTCTACTGTCCCAAGATGGGGTATTGTACTTCTCTCATGACAACACACTCCTGTTATATATTTTTTTTATTTGCCATACTTAGTCACCACTGCACTATACACTGTCAATGAGTGCCCCAAACTGGTAAAATTATTATTAACTGAAATAATTAAGGAATTGGTCAGGTTGCCGTCAGCTGGAGCAACTCCAAGCATTCGGCATGCATAGGTCAGTAAATCTTCCATTAGTGCAGATGGAGCATCTGCATAGCGTACCACGAGATTGATTAATGTTATTATTTGGATTATTGACGCAACAGTTGCAATAATTCCATAGCAGTAGGGGACTTTTACAGTATATATCACGTCCCACATTTGTGATGTCCTTGCTAAAGAATCCATCCATCCATCACCTGTAGACCGCTGGAGATCCATCCATCCATCCATTCCTTTATTTAGAGGCAGGGTACACCCTGGACAGATTGCCAAAGATCGCAGGGCAACAAGTGGACACACAGGGCAAACAACCATGCACACACTCATTCACACCTAAGGGCAATGTAGAGAGACCAGTGAACCTAACAGTCATGTTTTTGGACTATAGGAGGAAGCTAGGGACCCGGAGAAAACCCACGCATGCACGGGGAGAACATGAAAACTCCATGCAGAAAGAACCCCGGCCAGGAGCCAGACCCAGGACCTTCTTGCTGCAAGGCAAAGGTGCTACCAACTGCACCACCCTGCAGTCCATACTAAAGAATGTGCAAAAAAAATTTAACTGCAACCTGTCCCATCTGAAGATGAAGTTGCACATGGTATGGTATCAGATGTGTAAGAAGCTGATGCTGGAACATGTTATCCAAAGGCAGCGTATTTTTCTGTATCACTGAGACGCAAGACACACAATAGTGTGACTGTGGTGTACGATTTGGTTCTGAAACAGAAAAGGAAGTATTTTTGGTATTTCCTAATAACAAAAATACTTATGATCACAGTTAAGAGACCAACTGAATTAAAAAGCATGAATTTGTCAAATATGTAAGTTGTGAACAAGTATCAAAATTTAGTTCGGAATAAAATAAAATCCCATGTCATGAAATAAAAAAACAAAACAAATGAATCTAGCTCCTTTTCCTTCACCAGCTTGGTGTATGCACATTTAAATGCATTTGAGTGTTTTCAGCCCACCCTGAATTAGCTTCATGAGAGCCAGATGTGCTTGTCTTATATGTTTGCTATGCTTACGTTAATATTTATTTTGGCTGTTTAACCGTGGAAACCTGGGGATTCCACTGTGACAACTTATGGAAGTTTACACAAGAATAAGTTCATATTTGCTCAGAGCCATTAAAATATACCACCATGGGAGTGATTTCTAAACTTCTGTAGTAAAATTGGTTATTGCTCCACTAGGTCCAATACTCTAAACCTCTCAAGTTATTCCACTCATGGTAGTTTTGTAAAATGAGTGTTAATGGTTTAAAAGGTAATTTTCAATGAGATTCATTTCCTAGGGTAAATAGGAACATCTGCCGAGGAAAGTACGACACCCAACGGTCAGGTCCTTGTTTTTGGGATGTAAATGCAAAGAGGACTGGAAGTAATGAGTGTTTACTTATCAAGCCACTGCACCTTTTAAACAGAAAAACCTCTTAAAATTAACTGTAGACCTTTACTCTGGCTATTTGCAACCCAGAAAAAAATAATTGAAATTGAAATAGCTACTAACAATGGTTCCTTTTAATTTCTTCTGACAATTCAAAACAATAAATGTACATGTAAAGACATACAGTACGATGTTAAAATCACATCAAGTATGCATCAGTTTCGCTAAGCTAACTAGCTACTGCCTGTCTGTAGCTTCAAACAGGTCTAGATCATAATGTATTGAAACAATACCGTTGGTCCACAACGGTAGGGTAAAATGCAGAAGACTAAAATGCAGAGGTTTGCCTAAAATGATAAAATACAAAAATAATGTGAGTTAAATAAATGTTTAGAATTTCACTCAAAGTTTGGTTAACTGTCCCAAAAAACATTTGAAAAAAATCACAGACATGAATTCAACACTCAAACAAACACACTAAGATCACATCTAAGTGTTTGCTCACTAAAGATGAACTACCTGACTCTGGTCTCATTTCAGCCCATTGATCACATCTTACACTGTCTGAGACAGACAGCCAATGTTGAAAGCTGGGGTCATGCTATTACAGAGCTATCTCATCCATTTTGTTGAAGATCAATGGGACGGTTACTGAAATGGCCCTTGGAGCAGTGTAACTGCATCAGGCACACATTAACTCTTCTTTTGCTCAACTAAGCTGGTCCAAGTCCTCCCAAGGCTTTCCTCTCTCACCTCCTCTTTTTGTGAGATGGAGTTTGAGAGAGGACTATGACCTGGAACAGATAGCTCATAAAAAAAAAATCTAATGGTGCCTGGAGAAGGTTTTGTTGGCCTGCACCCTTTGTCGTGCCACTCTGATTAACAGGTTGCACCAACACAAAGTCGCTTTATGAATAAGCGATGGATCTTTTAGAACACTGCCAAGTTCCCTTTTAATAAAATTAATGCTCATTCTTTAAAGAAAGCATACAAAAAAAGAACACTTGAGGCCTTGTAATTTGGACACAAAGGTGTAGCATGACTGCAGCCCTGAAGTGGATTAACAACTTGTCATCAAAATAATGATGATGGTGATTCTCAGGCAGGCCTCATCTTAAGGGCACTAAAAGACACTGGTGGTTCCTAGCATCAATAAATTCGAAAGTTTTATAGGGTCATAGCTTAAAGACCTCTAAAGGTTTTGCATTATACTGGTCCCTCTGTTTAAAGTCAGTTCAATGAGATGCAATAGAAAGTGCTTGGGTTTTTCTCCAGCTGTGTGAAGCACGAGTTTGCTCTCCCCATGCATGTGTGGGTTCTCTATAGGTAGTCTGGCTTCTTCCAAACAGCATGTATGTTAGGTAAATTGGTTAATCTAAATTGCAGTTAGGTATAAGAGAGTGTGTGCAGTGTGGTTTGTCTGTTGGGTCTCCGTGTATCCCTGTGGTAGAGTGGCGAGCTGTTCAGGGTGTACAGATTACATTAAACCTATGGTTGTCAAAAAGGCCTTGAAGATACCAACTGAGATATTGCTGGTAGAAAATTTCCCATAGCAACTACTTTGTTTTGCTTCAGGGCCCCAATACCAATGGATAAAGGGGGAGAAGAAGCAGGTCTTATCAGAAGCAGGAAATTTAATCTAAGGCATGTTCTCAGGATTTTATATTTTATACTTGGAAAAACTTGGGTAAGAATAAACCAAAACTACAAAAGGGATGAAATGACCCTCACATTTTATTCTCTGTCATATCCTTTCATCTCTTCCCATCTCTCTCTTCTTCATCAATCTTCATATTTACTATTACCAATCATCCGGCCAACAGCCTGTGTGTTAATTCCTAAACCCACCATGGGTTGTGCTGCTTCATTGTAGGAGTTGTCATGTGCCATGCTGTTATGTCCAGGGCCAAAGCCTTTTCCTATTGTCTGCTGTCGTATGGAAGCTAGAGCCAGCACTGAGATCAGCCTGTCCTCGTGCTGTTCCCTGACCTTTTCAGGCACCCAGCTGGCACTAAACGCAGAAATAATTATTAGCCAAATTACTCAGGCTAGCTCTGTCCCCTCTTTGTGCACTAAGGGGGGATTAAGGGACGAGGACGGATTGTTCTCTCAAGTGCTGGGGGAGATGCCACACAAAAAGCACCACTCAAAGATTGGTCTCCAGCTGCCTTCAGCACCATATATTATCTTGTCTGTTTCCCTTTCACATATCAATCCCTTTGATGAGTCAATATTGTCATAATGACAAGTACATGGGTGGCAACCCATTTTTGGCTTAAATGTTTATCAAAGTGCTATATGACTAAATTGTATAAAATGACATACTTGGTAATGTGTGATGGATGTTGTTAGAAAAATATATGACATTTTATTGATAGAAAGAAAAATTATTTCCTGTGAATTTCTTAACCAATAGTCTGCGTTTATGTTGTTGGGAAAGAGGTTGATTGGTGGTTTAGAGAAGAGACTAGAAGGCACCTTGTCATTCTTCACAGACTGCCATTTTAAACTATCCCAAAATCTGATCAGTCTTCATAGAACCTCCTCCACGGGACAAGATAAGAAAAACTGAGATGGTAAAATGATGCATAATGATATGGGTTGTGTTAATTACTGTGGCTCACACAAGAGAATAAGTTTTGTTCTCTTAAGATATCATTAAGCTTTTACCTGCGAAGTTGTTGTTGTAAGCCGGTGGCAGCAATATTAAACATTTGCCCTTTAGACCAATTAATTTGTCAAATATAGAAAACTTAAAGACAGGCTAATAAGATATATTTTTTTAGGTTTTCTTCTTTTTCTGACTGCATTAACTTTGGAGTTTTAAATAATGCATTGGTGAGGCTGTGTTATATATTGCATATTCATTTTCTTGTCCAAATTATATGTCAATAAAAGTGGCATCATGTACTATAAGTTTGCTTATATATATACATATTTCCGGCTAATCATTTTATTGAAAAATTAAACAAAAAATAAATATGTTTTAACCCATTTTTTGTTGAACCACTCATTGGTAGCCTGGCTGGTAGCACTGGCTGGGTCAGCTTCATAACTCAGACTCGCATCGGCGCATTTTTGACTCAGAACTGAGTTAGTAAAATAACCCAAATAGTTGTTTTTAACCCCAGCAGGTTAGTGTGTATTTATCCATTTGTGAAAATATAAAATGTAGACTGCCTTGTCAGACTAGAAGATGACAAAGAAAAGTGCAGTAGAAGATGGAGTAAAGGAAAATATCATAGAGTAATATTAAATTAGTTTGCATTGTGTTTTTTGTCAATAACCTGTTTTTAAATACAGTAAATGTGTAATTAGCATAAGTAAGAATGACTGCTGGAAAATCTTCAGCTTTAGTTTTTAGCTTTTGGAAGTGTAGATGTCAGAGCATTTGCTTTCAAATTCTTGCAGACTTTTCCCAAAATAGGCCCCTGCAGTAGTAGCTGAGTAGGTGAGACAGTACACAAACTAGTAGGATGTCGTTTTATACTCGCTCCTGACTGTTAATGCCAAATGTTCACATACAAACAATACTCCTGCCAACATTCCGAGAACCCTGATCTGCTCTACCTAGTGTTTTAAGTCTGGGTTTTTTTCACACTGTATTTTCTGCCTTACACTGTCTCCTGTGTTCTGTAGACAGATGTGTACCCCCCCCACCCACCCCCCCACCCCCACCCCTTTAACATTGTATTACCAGATGTAAGAGCACATGTCCAGGAGTAAATCATCCGCAATGAAGAAAATGTGGGATCAGCAACTGTGGAAAAGGTCTGGACCTAATTGTCTGCACATTCTGGAGAGTATTTCTGTTTTTTACGTGTGAAAATGACTTGCTAAATAAGCTTTACTATGAATGGTAAATCACAACCTCTAAAAGCTTTACGATCTTTAAAACAGAAAAGAGCAGATACCTAAAACTGGGAAAAAGAAAAATGTTTCAGCAGAAAAACACATAGAAACTTTGGGCAAAGCAAAAGGTCATGCAGCTGGAATTTCCCACACAGACACACCAAATTCTGAACAGAACTATTTTTCAGCCACGCCACAAGTCCATTGAAAACAACAAGATCCTAAGGTTAGGATTTATGATAAATTCTCATACTACCTTATGTTTACAGTACTTGCTTTGCTCCATGGTCCATAGTGGTGGACAAACACATTTATTTATTTATTTACATTTTTCAGTTTTCAGTTTTCAGTTTTCAGTAGGGACAAGGATGGCCTTCAGTAACATATGGAGGAAGCTGAAGGTGATGTTGAGGGGAAGTATTTCCATTGGTAACTGCTAACGGATAGCCCTGCTGACCGAGTGAAGACACATGGAATGCTGTGTGTTTAGAGATGAAGGCTGGGCAGTAGAGCTGTTTGCCAAGCATGACATAGAGCTGACCTGCAAGAAACAACTTCACTACTGCTTTCTCTTGCTAAATATCAGCAGTACAGCTGCTGCCTGTACACTCGTAAGTTACATACGTCTATATTTATGACTTTCTCCATAGCAGTGTCTGAATTCAGCTGGATGTACTGGTGGTCATTTGGTCCAGACAACAAAGCGTGGGTCTGCTATGATCTAACAAGACAGTTTTCATATTCAATCCTTGCATTCCTGTTTTTTAGTTGCAGAGCATTTTGCTAAAACAGGTGCAGCGTTTTGTAAAACAAGGAGCTGCAATGTGGACCACAGTCTGGCGGCAACCTGAATTCTATAAATAAACAAAGATCAAAGGGAAGTCCTGAAAGCGCTATAGACACACAGCTTTAATAAAGTTTGCAACAGCCTTTAAAACCTGAAACCTTCACCTCTCCACCTCTATTTAATCAGTTCCTGA
Source organism: Crenichthys baileyi (assembly GCA_036173005.1). Classification (NCBI taxonomy): domain Eukaryota; kingdom Metazoa; phylum Chordata; class Actinopteri; order Cyprinodontiformes; family Goodeidae; genus Crenichthys; species Crenichthys baileyi. The sequence goes on from JAHHUM010000890.1 coordinate 534,454, forward strand.
TGCATGCTGCAGCTTGGAGCATCGGAATCTGAACAGGAATGCTCCACAGATGTCCAAGCCTTCCAAGTGCAGGAATGCCTGTTGGACACGCAGGACAATGAATGGAAAGGGATGCTAACAAAGGAAGAACTTCAAAAGCTCAGGCATGAAGAGGAGAAGAACTTGGTGGATTTTATTCCTTTCACTGCGAATATACTCACATAATGTTGAAAAGACTGTGAGAGAAAGATGTCTTTGAACGAAATATATGCCTTTTGTAAAATCAGGGATGGCTCTGCTCTGACAGAAGTGCAAGAAAGTGAGGAAAATGAAGCCATTACTGTAAATAAGGTACAAAAATCATGTGTGCAGAACACTGTGACACCATCCCTGTGGGAGGTTGAAAGCTGAAATCGTACCATTTCCAAACTATTCACAAATGTAACTGAATTTCTCTCTATCATACTTGGAGCCAAAAGTTTGGAATGCTGCTCTATTATCTTCCAGCTTTATAACTAAAACTATCAACAGCAACACAAATGTGTAAGATATAGAACAAAAAGATTATTTGTACCAACATCTCATTCTGCCTCTATGGTGTAACGCTAAGGCTACAAGGGCTGCTGTACATTCCTCCCAAAATATTAATATCTTTACTGAATGCCGCTGAAGCTTTGATGCTTTAATCACTTATGAAAGTTACATTTCACTTTCTTGTTTTGCTTCACGGGCGAAAGATCAATGAATAAAAGGGGAGAAAAACCACGTCTTATCAGTAGCAGGAGACATAATCTAACTCTAGCTCCTCAGGATTCGAGCAAAATTTCAGCTTATAGTTACACAACAAAATAAATGTACAGTCTGGAGAAATATTTAGGAAGGCTTCCTGTAGTTAAATACAAATAAAAGTATATGATGTTTTTTATTGACTCTGATCAACCAGAAATTGCCTGTACAGAACAAGGCACGTCCTTATCAGATTTTTTCTATAGCCTGAGGTGTTTCTTTCTAACAGAAAGGGGAACAATTTGCTGTCTTTCATACTGTGAAAAATCAGCCTCTGACTTGTAATATAAAGGGAATGATCCAGAGAAAACACACACGTTGGTGGAGTAATGAAAGCAATGGAGGGTGGGTTTGAGGAGATTAACCTACCAGCACTTACATTTAAATACCTCTATCTGGCCTTGCTTCACCCAATCACACAGAAAATGTTAAGAAGCAAAGAAGGGAACGGTGGGGTTGATTAGATTGAGGGGAGAAATTAGGTCTAAGCCAAGGGGCTTTGAGTTATTTAAATCTGCTCCTTCGTCAAGGTACACAGCCAATACTGCGGAGGTTCCTCAGAACTTATTCAATGCAGTGCATAAAAAGTCCAAAATTAAAAGAAGCAGAAAAGTAAAAAACCTCCTTGCTGCTCAGCCATGTTCATTAGCTCAGCACTGTTCAGATAATGGCTGAAAATAAGGAGCAATGAATTGGATTGTCCTTTGTTGGCAGGCGAAGAACTGAAACAGATGCAGCCCACTTTTAATTAAGGCCAACTCTGAAAGGGGTCACTCAGTAATGAAGAAGTGACAAGGTCGAGAGGACTGTTAACAACTGTGGCTCAACGTCAACTCTAAAGGAAGAAAGATCAAAACTAAGCTGTACACAGGGAAAACTAAGACTGCAAGGTGTCTTCAGAAGGCAGTTGATTGCACTGGATTTTATTAAAAGTAAAGGGGCCTGAATATAAATCCATACCAACATTTTTTGATTATCACCTGCAAAAGATTTTGTTTAGGTGGTAAAGACTTGCAGTTGCAAGAAAGTAGTGCTACAAAGTAACACTTGTCATCCCACCTCATAGGTATGCATAACTTTGCAGTATTTGAAAAACGTTTTTATATATCCTAAACAATAACCACGGTACATCAGAGGCATTTAGTTCCTCTCCAGACTTGCAAACATTCGTTTTAATCTGTCTGAGTGTGCATCTCTGTCATTTTGAGCACGTGCTGGTGCAGATGAAGACAGACAAGCATTACCATAAGGGGACGAGCAAACCTCTCTTTGCCATTATATCACTAACAAAATATAAAAATGATCTCTGTGTGTTTTAATTGCCAAACTATCTCATCAGTATGTCCATAATGTTTGCATCATGCCTTTGTGGGTGTAAAAAGAAGCATGTGAGACAGAGAGAAGAGACTTGGAGTCTCAGCAGCGGGTGTAGAGCCATCAAAGAGAATCCTAAAGACACTTATCCGCCCTCGCTGATGAGGCACTGTCTTCATATTTGCTAACATCAGAAATGTGTGGATTTAAAGTGTGTATATGTGTGTGTGGTGTGTGAGTACATGGGGATGTTCATTCTTAAATCCATAACAGAAAATTACTTCTGTGAGTATCTGACCTCCATCTGTCTGGAGCTGCTGGTGCCATATTTGTTTTTGTTTCATCTGCTGAGAATCAACGACTGTAATCCTGCTGCAACAGGCTTTACCACAAACAGTCTTACCAGAAGAAATGTGTAAAAATGATTTTATATCCACATGCTCTGTGTGCCTGACACAGGAAGAACATCCCTGTCCTGATTTGACTTCCACCAGCTGGCTGCTCTAGTTTCTGCCTATTATAACACACCAAACACTGCCACTCTTAGATAGTCTTTGTATCTTTGACAAAGTCCCCAGTGGTCCTTTAGCAGACAGTACTCGTTCTATCTATAGAACATGATGCAAGTGAAGAGGCTGTGTGTGTTTGGAACGGCTTGGTTTTTCCTTAAAGCGACATATTCAGTTGAAACAGAGTTCACACGACTATGTTTTCCTAATTCAGCCATCTAGAAAGGACTGAGATCAAAATTATTATCTCTCTCATCATAAAAAGTATTCAAGTTAAATGCAGTTAAGAGATTGTAAAAGTCAGCAATTGTGTGATAATTATGGTACTTATGTTATGGTTAATGTTCTAAAATTTACAAACATATAAATTTTGTCTTTAAACATGTTTCTGTGTTCATGTTCCTCATTACCTCATTCTCTATATTCATTTGATTTATTTGTCAAAAATGTGTTGTTTTGTAAACTAGTTTGAACTTTTTTAGTGTTTTTGGTGTTTCTAGGTTTTTAACCTGTACAAAGCATGTTCTTATTTAAATGCCAATAAATATGACAGAGAAGACTGTAAATTTACTTTAGCAGAAAAATAAGGAAAGGCGACAAATAACATTGTTCTTTAAGTAGCAGGATAATCATGAAAAGGTTTATTATATTAAAACTTATGCTACTAATACGTTAAATATATGAACAGTTTCTTTATGATTTCTGTAACTTATCCTGTAGCACAACCTCTGATGTGACTGTGTTACAGTAAATATAGAATAAATAGATGCTGTAGAGGTGGTAAAACCATAAGTAAACCTTTAACAGTCACAAAACTTACTATTGCTGTATATTGGGGTGTAACAGGTTCTCCCAATTTTGAACTGCCATAATACTTTTAAAAGTAAAGTCTCAAAGTGTAGCTGCAGTCAGCATGTGACTCCCACTGGTAAGCCTGAGAGCATCAGGCTTAAAGGTGCGTTCAGAGCGACGGCGATTTCAGCAAAGTTTTCGCCTCATTCGCATGTTGTCGCTCGCCTGACATTTTGCCAGCAATTTGCGTGGCCAACAGGCAACAATGCTCCCATTGCTCCACTCGCTTCACCGCGTCATCAAATAGGAGGAGCTTCTATCTGTTGCTCGCTGGTTTCAACTCAACATGGAGCGAGTCAGGGTGCTTTATCTATGGAACAACGCCGCCAGGGTCGACGGAACCAGTTTGGAGAGTACTACCACCTGGTCCAGGAGCTGGGTCTGAATGACGGTCGCTTTCAGCGGTACTTCAGTCTATCCAGGACCCAGTTTGAGGACCTGCTGCCCCGCGTTGGGGGACGAATCAGCCTCCGGGACACCAACTACAGGCAGTACATCCCCGCTGCAGAACACCTGTTCATCTGTCTTTGGTAAGTAAATAAATCTCAGCTAAATAGATTAAATAGATTAACAGCCAAATTGTACTGTCCACATCTTCTAAATATAATAAACATTTTTGTGCCTAAACATATGGACAAGGACCGACAAAATACACCAGGCAAGAGCTGATATGACAGCAGAATGTATCATGGTAACGAATTGAATAATTATGTAATAACAGCTGATCGGCGACTAAGAAATCAGGCTTGCTGACATATGCATCTGAAAAAATAAAATACAATACTTATGACTAAAATATAATTTTCTACATGAACATAGATGTATCCTGAGCAACCGCTGTGAGTTTCATACTTGTATGACAACTTTTGAGCTGACAATATGGCTATAGATGGTACGCGAATTGACAGAAAAGTTAAGATTTTTCAACTCCAGCAAAATTCGCTTTGCGTCCATTGCGGGTTTCGCTTTGCTCTCGCTTTGCACTCGCTTCGCTCTCGCTTCACTCTCACTTCGCTGTATTCATGCTAATTGAGCCGTTCACAACAAGTCTTTCGCCTCGCTTCCCTCCTGAACACGCTTCTACATCGGGTTAACATGTAAATCACTCACTACTGAATCACTAGCTTGAAATACGTAATAAGTGCACTAGCTCAACCTGAACTTTAAATATGAATTATTAAAACCACAATAAAAATAAGGATTTATACTTTTCCCAAAAATATTTCTAAAACCTCACCCTGCCTCATACTTGTGTCTCTCAGTAAGGCAGTGTTTCATATATTAAAAATTGGTTTCTGATACAGTTGGGGTGGAGTCAGATTAGGCAAAATTTTGAAAGGTTCTAAGTAGTAGACAACCCAAACTTTAAATTCAAAGTGACTGCGGGGCTTATTGACACACACACACAGACACACACACACACACACACACACACAGTCACCCAAAAACAGAAAACCTGATAACGTGCAAAACACGTAGAATGTACAGAATGGCTAGCATATGAAGCATTCTCTGCAATGGTTTTAATCTTGTAAATAAAAGGCTTACAATAATTCACAATAACAGCTACCACCTAAATCAGAAGCTATTTAGAAGATATATCGTGCAGAAGAAGGTGTTCTGATAGATCAGACCAAGATGTATATTTTTGGAAAATGAATGTGTGTGGAGAAAAACTATAACTGCACATTACCCTGAACATACCATTCCTAATGTGAAACATGGTGGCGGCAGCATCATGCTGTAGGGAGGCTTTTCTTCAGCTGGGAAAGGGCAGCTGGTCAGAGTTGATGGGAAGATAAATAGAGCTGAACACAGGGGTATCCTGGAAGAAAACCCCTTGAAGGAAAGCCCTAAGACTGGGGCAGAGGTTCGCCTTCCAGTAAAACAAAGACCTATTCATGTGCTTAATTAATCCACCTAAAGTTTTAACTTTAATCCCATTTAGAATACATGCCAAGCCTTAATAATGCTATTCAGTGGAAATTCCCATCCTATCTGACTGAAATTTTGAAATCTTCTAAAGAATGCACAGAAAATGTGGTCATTAGATGTGCAGAGTTGGTGGAAACATACCCCAAAAAACCTGCAGTTGCAGCTTTAATCAAGTGGCTAAAACTGCTGGTCTTTAGCTGATTACTCTGATTAGCATCACATGATATAGGAGAGTTGGTTGCAGAACAGCCTACTATCGAACCCTCTACATAGGAGGGACTCTGCAGCACTGGTAGGGAATAAATCATGTAGCAAAATTATATTCTGATGTGTACCTTGAGTGCATATTGATTCGTAATTATATGTACTAACAGTGGTGAGGGAGGGACAATGCCATCCATTACTCTGTGAAAATAGGCATGGGGATCAATGTGAGAGGAATAAGGATTGTGGTGAAAAGCATGTTGGCCATTCCTCTGTCAAAGCTGATCATTAGCCTGGGCAGAAGAGAGAGCCCTCTTAGCCATGACCATGGCTTGCCTTTACAAAACTGACGGTAAATTACATTCCATTCACAGAGGAAAAATAGATCTCACCGCTCTTGTAGTGGCACGGCCGGCTATGTAATAACAGAGCCCGTGGGCCGAGGGCAATCATCCATTGCTTTCTGCCCTTTTCTCCTTTGTATGTCTTTTGCTGAGCCACTGATAGCTTGTCATGAGTAGTGCGATTCTAAATCAAAGGAAAGGTCCTAATGACAACCAAGTATGAATCACAAGCTACGAGCGCACATACAAATGATTTAATGTCAAGCGAGCGGGAGAGTAAGGTTGTAATGTCAAAAATGTCGGACACAGAGCCCTCCAGAAGGACACCAAAGATGTGCATAATGGCCTGTGCTGTGTGAACTCATAAGAAATAGATTTAGTATTTTGAACACTACACCTGGTTTATTGTTAGCAGTTAAGATATGTCTGTAGGAGACTAACCCATTACCTCGAGAATGCGCTGCATGCCCTACACACTGACCCATTGGTAAATATGTCACAGTAACTGCTGGAAAAGTTAATAGTACAAATCAGTGTAGCTATGTAGAACAAGAAAACATTATCCAAGCTGTGACAGGGACATTCATACATGTACTAGCAGCTAACAATTGAGTTGCTTCCACTTTTCAATAAATAACAAAAAGCACTCCTAGATGAGAAAAAAAACTGTGTAACAATGAAAAAACTATGTTACTCTCAGCTGGAAAAAGGAGGAAATTGTGAGCTAACAGCATTAAACAACGCCTACAGGCGCAGAGACCATAAACCTGTTTAGCTACCTGCCATGTACACATTCACCCACACATACACACAGATTCACCAAGAAAAGAGAGCCAATCTCATCTAGCCATTATGATGTGATAGCTCAAATTGTAGCAATGATTCAACAGCAGTCCTGTGGGTTTTGTGGAAGAGCCCAAAGCCAGTTATTTTACCACTGGGCACCAGGGGATAGGAAATTACTGCTATTACAGTAAGCAAAAATACCATTAAACCACAGGCTATGAAGCCACTCTGGACAGTGAAAAGAGTGTGCAGTTGATGGTTCAGGTGTGTGCATGTGGTGTTTTGCTTTAAATGTACATTGTCATCTATGTGTGAGTGCAACCAAGTGGAAAGCTGTTCTTGTATTGCAGAGGTGTATGTTGAGTGATTTCTGTGCTGTGAGGTATAAGCATTGTGGTAGCAACGATACAAAATATTCAGCTGTGTATGAAGTGTGACTTTGTTTTTGTTTTTTCCCCTACCTAGAAGTTAGAAAACATAGCACAGTTCACTTACATCCCAGTATGTATATTTAGATTGCACGCATCCTGTACATTATGACGTGTTGTTTTAGGGTATGTGCTTTGAAAACTATACACATTTGATGCCAGCAGCACATGTTTGAAGAAGGCCGTAAAGAGATTTTCACAGTAAGATAACCTTTACCTTAAAAGGAAACTACCACGGTTTCAGAGTATCAATTATAAATTGTTTCTACAGCTGCTAAAATCATATAAGATATTGCTTATTACAGTTATAACCATGTTATCTATTACATTTATTTAATTTTTTTATTTTGACTAAAGACTACAGACTAACCAAAAATATGCTGCAAACCCTTTTTAAATTAAGTGTGTGGTAGAAATAAATGTGCCATTTTTGCCATTTTGCTCTTGTGTGACCTAATGTGAGCTAATAGAGGTTACTTGGTCAGGGTATCTGTTGGAGTAGCCAATCTGAAGCTGCTGTGGAAAGAAGCAGCTTGTAACATGACAACTGTAACTTTTAAAAACCCACCAACCAGTGATGAGTTAGAAGTAAACTTAAACTGCAAATGCAAGGAGAGAGATTTTCTAAATAGTTCCAACACCGCCATACTTTTTTCTGGTTTTCTGGACAATGACAAAGCTGACATGAGAGAGTTTTTTTTTTTTGTTGTTGACCACCTCCAAATCAACATTTCTCAATCCAGCTGGACCACCCAACACTGATGAATGCTAAAATTTGTCAGTAAGAACAACAAAGAGGCAGGCCAACAGCAAAATGGATATGCTGATGTTGTGAATTCAGAGTTATGACCAAAGTACACAGATTGGTTACCATGGAGACTGTTTGCAGGCAGACATTACTGACCAAGGAGTCAGACACACAGGCAACTCGCCTCTGCTGCTTTATTTTCAAGATATGTTTGTTCTCCTGAAGACTCGACATACTCAGACATGGGAAAAATATTTTTTTATCATCTATTTTAATAAGTATAGTACAAGAAGATGATGATTTCACATTCCGACTTTTATTTTGTTTTGTTAAACACACAGATCTAACATATGGGCTTTCAATCCAATATAAAAAACATCAAACATATGGGCTTTCAATCCAATATAAAAAATATGGTCTGATTAGCGCTAGAAGAAAGAAGAAAGCTCCAGCTGAGCAAAGGCCACCCCCCCCTGCTGCTGGACTCCAAGCCTTAAGCAACATGGGCTGGCATTGACGAGGAGGGAAACACCTTGGGGGTTTAAGGTGTGATGGGTTGCATGCTTTCTTTATTATACTTAGCACCCTGCTAAGAACTGACATATTTGGGGTGCAAGACACCTCCCTGTGCTCATCGGAACAGCAGATTCTCCATGTGTGGTACGCTTAGTGGGACACTTGGGAAATACAGAGAAGCAAAAGTAGTACAAAACTGCAAGTGATATTAAAAATAAGTTGACAGAAAAATGCAGAGAAAATATAATTAATAAACCTGTGCATTTGTTTAATCTGTCTAACAAAGATATATGCAAATTTTGAGGAGCTTATCAAACAAGGTACAATCTGCACCTGGGCCACTGTGATGATGGCCAGCTGAGGCCAGGTATTGCACTTAGGGATAAAAGATATGCTGATCCATCTCCAATAAAATATTTAGTTCTTACACCCCAATTCACTAGTACATTGTATTTCAAAAGTATAGGAAAATATGTTACCTTAGGTAAATGATGCTTTACCAATTCCTGTTCTACACATCTGATACTGTAGAATATGCAATTTAACTAGCAGCAGCTATGGTTCTTTTTGGGCATGATGAAAAATTACACAACTCTGAGACACTATATATAAGCTACTGACATGTTGCAGCTATGATCCAGTAATAGCACTGATTAATTACATGCCACCCTATGCAGATACTTTGTCTGCACTGAAGAAGATTAACTCACCGTGGCATGTCAAATGCTTTAAATGATGGCAGCCAGACCTACTTTTGAATAAGTAAACAAATAATCAATTAACAGTTATGGTCAGTTGATCCTTAAATGTGAAAAAAATGAGACAGTGATGTCATAGCCAAGGATTATCCCTATATATATATTCCTATATATATATTCACTACTCAAAATGGGGGTGCACCACATACATCGTAGATGTGACAGGTCTTGTGGATCTAAACCAGAGTTGTGCACATGCCTGTTTAGCTTCTCTTTTCCCGCCCATCTTTGAGATGGGCGGGAAAAGAGCGTATCTTCCACAACCTCTTCCCACACTTTGTTTCCCTCAAGTCACTAGAAGTGCTTCAGTTCTCTTAAATCTCTTAAATCCCTGAATGTTTGCATAGGAGAAAAGAGTCTGTCTTTTAAAGTCACGCTTTAAATGACACGTGAGTAAACAAACAAACGTCTGGCTTGTCTCCTACGTGACATCTGAAGCCGTAATTTCACCTGACATGCCAGACCTAAGATTGGTATTTATCCAAATGGGCCATGGGAACGTGCTGCAGGAAAAGTGACACATGTTAAAACTCAGCATAACAGAGAAAGTGGGTGTAGAGGAGAGACAAGTCAAAGGTCTCCCTGCATGAGAGCTGCCATGGTGAGGATTAATAAAAGAAAATTGCTTTAATTAAGTCATTATATGGAAAGGTTGGTGTGTGACTTTTGACTTTTGAGAAAGTGAGAAAATGACTCAGCAGCCCATATTTGGAAATGTCCATATGTTAGCCTGTCATAACAGTGTTATACAGGTCTACTGAATAAAATGGTTTAGCTGTTTTCTGGCATCAAATATAGAACTAAAGTCATTTTTCAGTGCAGTTAAAATTAAGGCAATTTTGGAAGCAAATTAAACATTTTAAAGTCCACTCTACAATACAGTTCATAAAACCAAGCCAAAACCACAGAGTAGGCACCCCTCCACAGAGATATGGATGTGATTCCAGAGCTACACAGAAAACACAATTTAAAACTTGGCTAACCTTTCTTTCACAAGTAAATTAATTCCCATAAATGCAAGCCCATCCAGCTCAAATCTATTTTCATTACAGATGGAAAAATTAATAATCTTTGACTCACAGTCACCACAATTGAAATATGCTATCTAATGCTGCCAGGACTTTTATGCTTATTAGGAATAAAAACGAAAGGCTAAATCAAAGATAAAATAGCTTTTCAGGCTGGGTGTATGTTAAAGCTTTGCATTAACAAAGGCCTCATCAAAGAACAACATTACATAAAATGAAAACCACAATGTCTATATTGCTATAAAGTGCCCTGAAAAAGCACATAAGCCCTTTGAACTTTTACACATTTTATTACATTACAACCACAAATTTCTATTTATTTTACTGAGATTTTAAGTGATAGACCAACACAAAGTAGTGCGTAACTGTGAAGTGGGAAAGAAATTTGTATTTACCCCTAGTTTTGATACCCCTAAATAGAATCCAACTGCCTTCAGAAGTGGCCTGATTACTAAATAGAGTGACCCTGTCAGTGATTTAATCTCAGTATTAATTCACAGCTAATCTGTGAAGGCCTCAGGGGTTTGTTAGAGAACATTAGTGAGTAAAAAGAATCATGAAGACCAAGGAAAAAGGTCAGAGATAAATTTGTTGAGATGTTTAAAGCAGGGTTGCGTATTAAAACCGTATTTTAGGCTTTGAACATGACACATAGCTGTGATTAATCTATCATCTGAACAACCTACCTACCAGGACATGATCATCCACCAAAACTGATAAACCTGGCATTATGGAGGTAAGCAAAGTCAAGAGGCCCGTAGTAACCCTGGAGATCCACAGCTAAGGTAGGAGAATCAGTTGACATGAAAACTACTAGGCAGCAACTCCACAAATCTGAGCTTTATAAATGAGTGTAAAGAAGACAGTTATTGTTGAAAAAAACGAAGGAAGTCCCAATTAAATGTTGCCACAAACCATGTAGGGGACAGAGCAATGTACGGAAAGAAGGTGATTTGTCAGATGGGACCAAAATTGGACTTTTGGCTTACATACAGAATGGTATGTGTGAAAGAAAATTAACACTGCACTACACCCTGAGAAACCATTCCCATGGTAACGTATGGGTATGGTAGCATCATATTGAATGAATGCTTTACTTTGGTAGGCAGAAGGAAACTGGTCAGGACTCATGGAAGATGAGTCCTGACCGGTCTAATAGTGCAAGGTCTATTAGACTGTATTATTTAGATCAAAAAACATTTGAAGTAATTAGTCAAATTGGCCCAGTCAAAGTCCAGACCAAAATCCAATTTTTAATCTGTGGCAAGACTTGTAACTGCTGTTCACTGACACTCTCCATCTGAGTTTTGCTTATTCCGCAAGGAAGAATTAGGAGAAATTTCAGCCTTAGCTACTCTAACAATCTTAAAGTTGGGAGAGACAGACCCCAAAAGGCTTGCAACTGTTGCTGCAGATGAATGTAGTATATATCTATAAATATCTGTCTTGGGGGCTGAATACTAATGTTACACAGCTTACTTCCAACATGTACTCCATTGTGTTGGTTTATCAATAAAAAAACATTAAAGTTTGTGATTAAAACGTGACTAAATGTGAAAACGTTTACGCGACATGAATACCTTACTATCATTTGTTTGCTTTTCAATCCATCTTATGAAAGTTACCGAAGTACTATTCAACCGTCCTGCTGCTTTACACTTCAAAAGCATGTTGCTGTACTAGCTCAGCAGTGGAGAAGGGTGTAAATAATGCTCATTTGACCAGAACCTTGAGTGTGTCTCTGTGTGTCTCTAGGCACTGGTTCCTGCTGTATGCCATTTCCCAGGGAGCCACTGTAGCTGCATACACCTGTCGGCTCTCATGATCGGCAGAGGGATGCAATGAGACACATGGTGACAAGTCCCACCCACATTTATTAGGCCTCCTATGGATAAGATCCATACTGCACAGCAGGTTGGTGTCACTGCTGGTTACCCTAAACACACAAACACACACAAAATGCCTCAAACTAAAACAATTCAGAAGATGGGAAGACCATGGAAGGAGACCTAAATCGATGTTGATTCACACGGAGACCACCTAGCAGTCAATATCAGCCAATATCATGTCAACAGCCGTGTTATTGTGTTTGACTTTGGAAAGTTGGCTATAACTGACTGGACTTTTGTCAAAAGAAGTAAAATGGCATCAGAAACTACAAAGCTGCATTTCTTTTTGTCAAAGAAAATATTAATTACAGTGTCCTTTAAAAATATTAATAATACTGAAAATTTTTACAGGTAGTCACACTATAATGACAAACTTGAATGTATATTTTGGGATTTTATGTGATAGACCATTACAAACTAGTGGATAATCAGGAAGTGAAAAGAAATAAATGTGGTGTGCACAGCAATTTGTAGAATCACCTTTTATTGAAATTACAGCTGCGTGTCTCTGTGGGTATGTCTCTCTCACATTTGTCTATTAAGAGAAGAAATATTTCCCATTCTAATTTGAAAATTTGTCCTATTTAAGGCTTGTCACATATTCTCAATTGGATTAAGATTTAGACTTTGACTAGTCCATTCTAACACATGAACATACTATAGTCTACAGTAAATCATTCCATTGTAGCTCTGGCTGACCTTCACTATGCCTCCACAACTTGATGATGCCATCGCCATGTTTCACAGAGGGCAAAATGTGTTTAGGGTATTGTGCACAAGCTGTTTTTCTGAGGCGTGATGGCCAAAATTTTAGCCTCATCTGACCAGGGTACCTTCTTTCACGTGTTTATGTGTCCTATACATTACTTTGGATAATGGGATTTCTTATGGGTTTCTTCTTGACACACCTCTTAGCCAGATTTTTCCACCTCACATGTGGATTTCTAACTTTACTCTGATTCTAATTTCACAACAATTTTATTTCCGGCCTGTCTTGTGTGTGCCTCATTCTTCATGAAGCTATTTGTCCACTAACATTGTCTTACAAACTGTGAACATCTACATTTAAACGAAGAATATATTAGACATGGATATAGATATGGACTGCATTGGTTGCACTCGATAACATTTACAGGTATTAAAGTTGTAAATATGTATATATACACACAGTGTTTTTTATGTAAAAAAGAAAAATACATGGTTGACAGCCAGGAGAAGAAACTGCCTCTGTAGTGCCTGGCTTTTGAAAATAGCAATGGCAGTGCCAACCTGAAGTTAAAAATCTAAACAGTTTGTGTCCAGGACATGGGGGTTCTGCAGAGATGTTAACAGCCCTTTTCCTGACCCTAGACCTATACAAGTCCTGGATGGAGGCAAAGTCAGCCTCAGTGATCCTCTCTGTAGACCTAACTGTTCATTGTAGTATGCACCTGCCCTGCTTCAAGGATGAGCCATACTACATAGTGTTGGATGAACACAGGACAGACTGAATAATGGCAGTGAAGAAGATGAGCAGCAGCTCCTGTGGAAGGTTGTACTTCTTGAATTGCTTCAGGAATTACAGTCTCTGCTGGGACTTCTTCCGAACATTGTCTATGTGTGAGGACCATCTCGGGTCCGAGAAAGGGTGGTTCCTAGGAACCGGAAGTGATCCACAGTATACACAGTGTTGTTGAGGATAGTGAGTGGAGGCAGTGTGGAGGGTGTTCTCCAGAACTCCCCTATCATCTACACGGTCTTGAGCAGGTTAAGCTCTAGGTGGTTCTGACTGCACCTGTTGGCTCGTTATTGCAGTATCGTCAATGTCCTGGATCAGACCAATAACAGTGATGTCATGTGCAAACTTCAGGGCTTCTAGAGACAGTGATGTTACTCAGACCACTAAAAACTCCAGCTGGGTTAGCTGAGAAGCTGTTTTCAGATTCTCGTTGTAGCTTGTCTTAGCTGCCCTGATCTCCTCGGACAGTTTGTTTCTTGCCTGATTACACAGGGCTGATCCCCACTGCTGTCAGCCTCTTTCTTGTTCCTAGGCAGTTTCCTCAGATGTGAAATGAACCATTACTTATCATTGTTGTATCTGTGAAGGTCTTGGTCTGCATACACATGTCCTCACAAAACCTGATGTACAAAGTAACAGTTTCAGCAAGCTCCTTCAGGTCAGTGGCTAAAACACTCCAATCTGTGCAGTCAAAGCAGGCCAGTAACTGCTCCATCTACTTCCTAATAGTCCAAACTGCAGGCTTAGAACTTTTTAATTTCTGCATCTAGGTTTAAATGAGATGAAGCAGACAGTAAAAGTCCCAAAGACTCTCCGATGACATGGTGATGCGCATCTTTTAAACCTGTGTAACAGTGGTCCAGTTTGTTTTTATTTCTGGTGGAACACTTAAATTGTTGCCTGTATTTTGGCTGTCATTAGAGTGGTTTGCCTCGTTAAAACCCTCAAGAACAATGATGAGAGAGTCTAGATGTTTTTTCCTCCACATCTGTGATCAGCTCAGCAAGCTTTCAGCCTCTGATGTGTAGGCTTGAGGTGGGATGTAAACACAGGCCAAAACAAATTAGGAGAATAAAAACTTTACAGTCTAAAAATGACTCCAGGTGAGGACCACATACATGTTTTCTTAATGTGACATCAGTAGACCCATCAGTAAAAGCAGATTTCACCTCATCTCTTATTCTTCAAAAGCTCTGTGCTGCGCTCCACCGCTTGAAACAGCATGCTCACCAAGCCAGATTAAAAGCCATGAAACAGAGGTCAGCAGTCCAGGTGCCAGTCCATGGAAGTCCAAGCTTTTAGAATTGAAAAGCTGCAGTTCATCCATTTTTCTGCCAGGGAGCAGACATTTGCCAGATAGACTGAGGGCAAGGGTGTCCCTGTTGCTGAAGTTTCATGAGTGTGGATGCCCATTTACCTTGTCTGCATCTCTGGTAAATCCCATAAAGAGCTGCTGCACCCCTAATCAAGATCTCAGGGAAGTTAGAGTTGATGAAAAATGGAGGAAAAAATGCCTGAAGAGGACTGTGATATGGTGCCATCATAGATATCCACTACATTGTTCACCACATGAAATCCCAATAAAATACATTGAAGTTAATGACATGCAAAATGTTAGGTGGTGTGAAAGCATAATTATAAAAAGGCACACCAACAGCAGCAGGCTGGATAGAGAGTGTAAAATGTTGGTATGAAATGTTTTGAAGCAACCTGATTTCCCTTGTTGAAGGAGACCCTAAAAACTATAGAAAAACAGAGACATAGAACATTTTCAAAAACATACTATTTGCTGTAACGGACTGCTAAAATGAGCCAAAGTATAAAAGTGGCAACAAAAAAAATTGTTTGTCTGTGTGTGTGTGTCCTGGCGACAGGTCTGAGGCAGGACAGGGCTGGCAGCCATGCTAACCCCCCCCCCCCGACTCTCTGTCTGCTCTGATTAGATGGGACTTCTTACTTTGGTTTGCCAGGAGCTCTGCCAGCGATAAAGACAGACTAACAGATGTTCTCCTTATCTCAGGACCAACCTCAAGCCCATCAACCCCTTAACATGGGCAAACACACAATCGGTAACCTAAATGTGCACACACAGTGGCTGCTTCTGTGAAGTTTAAATGTGGAATGAATGAAGTCTTCCACAGCGAGCTTATTTTTCCCTCTAATTAATGCAAAAGGAACACGCACACACACTCATATCCTCAGAGTTGTACAAAACACACAGATCCAAACCTTTGTTAGCTTCCTTTGACGAAGGGGGGAAACATTTAGAATCAGAATCCGAATCAGAATCAGAGCTGCTCCACCCCTTTACCTTCCTCCAGCCGCATGCAGACAGGGCTCAAGTGGAATGTTAAGGTGGCTTTGAAGAGGTGTCTGCATCTAGTCAGCCTGACACGACACGCTTACTGTTCTCACCGTGTGCAGCTGATTATATTATCTCTTTGTTTCTCCCACTCACTCACACACACGTGAACACACACACACACACACATAACAGAGAGCTTAAGAGAGGGGTTTGTTGTGGGTGGGAAGGGAGGAAAAACGAACAAAGAGTGGAAAAAAGTTGCAAAGAGGGAAAAGAAATGAGTAGGGGAGGCTCTAAATCAGGAGACCGAAAGATCACGGCCTGCCGACGAGAAGCAGAACTTTGGGGCCCCCAGGGCTTGGTATCTATGTGTAGGCATAATGAGCAGAGCCAAACATATCCAGCCTCATTAATTTCAACTATCAAAGCCACTCTCTCAGCGTGCCACGCTGTCTGCTTCTTCACCCGTCTGCAAAAAAGTCCTCACTTGTCACCTAAGATCAAAACAACTGAGGAAAAGTGCCAGGCTAGAAGAACTGCGAGCTGAAGGAAAAAAAAAAGAAAAACATTTTGTACAAGCAATGAGTATGAGATTGCAGCTGGAACATCCCGCTATCTGCTGCATACCCAACCAGAGTCAGGATTTATATGCTGCGGATATTCTTAAACACCTGGTGTGTAACGCAGAGAGAGGGAAATGTTGAAATGCAAGAGGTTAATCATTAATATTTATGACTGGTATCTCCTTGGAACAGAAAGCCAACTCGGTAAAAACAAAATACTAACAAAGATCTACTATAATCATTTTGGAAAAATACTACCATACTTCCATGATTTCAGAACTCTACATGCCAATTACTGTAACACAAGAATAACACAGGATGAATGCAACTGACTACTTTTTTGATTATAAGGAAAGCTTTGTCCGGTTTTTCAACAAAAAAGATGACGTGCTGCAGATGGTCTTCTTGCTCATTTCAAGTGTTTGCATCAGCATTTTTTTCTTTTCCTTCTGCAAGCAAACACATGTCTTAGAGATGAGTATCAACAAGCTGCATCTAGTTCTTTAACGTAGAGACATATCAAGAACTAATATGCTCCGCAGCTCTTTCCCGAGCTTATTTGTGGCCGTGGTTTGCAAAAACAAACTTGTACACACCGAAGGGCATCTCAAGTTTGTTTCCATGCTTTAAACTATTCTTCCCACAGAGGGCACACAAGGCGATCATTGTCAGGTTATCTCCATCGTGTCCTGAGGACTTCCACAACCACTAAAACCTCCAGCATCTCCACCCTTTTAAAACAGGCCCAACAAAGCCAGCTTTGACCATAACAATATTGCATTCTCTGTTATGATACAGCTGGAGGTTTCACATGTCACGCTTAGTCAGATGTTTTATAAAGTCCAGCACAGAGGCACCTTTTGTGGCTCAGTGTTAAAAAAAATATACTGAAAGGAATTTTCTAAAAGACGTGTTTTTTTAAAAAAAAACGAAACATTAATTTGACACACAGCATCTACAGTGCCTTCACCTTTCACATTTTGCCACATTACAGCCAAAAAGTATGCTATTGCTATTTTATGTACAGTGAAAAGCAGGCAGGTCAGGGATAAAGCTGTGGAGAAGTTTGATGAAAAGATTATAAAACAGGTTATAAAACAATATCCCAAGCTTTGAACATCTCACAGAGCACAGTTAAACCCATCCTCTGAAAACGTATGGACCAACTGCAAACCTACCAAGACATGGCATCTACCCTAGACTGACCAGGCAGGCAGAGACAGCATTAATCAGAGAAGCAGCCAAGAGGCCCATAGTAACTCTGGAGATTCACTGCTCAGTCACTGCTGAATCAGTTGACAGAACAGCTATTAGGTGTGCACTTCACACATCTGGCCTCTTTAGAAGAGTGGCATGTAGAAGGTCATTGCTAAAAGAAAGCCATAAGTCATGCTTATAGTTTGTCACAAGCCATGTTGGGGAAACAAAAAACATAACAAAGAGGGTGTTCAGATAACACCAATATTGAACGTTTTGGCCTGCATGCAAAACTGTTGGTGGAAAACTAAGGCCCTGCTTACACTACATTTTCTGCTGGAAATGGAAAAGTTTTGTTGTGTTTCTACTGTTCGTTTACACAACAACGGTGCACGTTTTTTCAGCAATTGGCAGAATTTCCTGCACTTGTATAGCACTTTATCAAGTCCGAGGACCCCAAAGCACTTTACACTACCATCAGTCATCCAACCATTCCCACACTGACAGTGGTGAGCTACATTGTAGCCATAGCTGCCCGGGGCACACTGACAGAAGTGAGGCTGCCATACAATCGGCACCACCAAACCCTCTGACCACCATCAGCAGGCAAGGCGGGGGAAGTGGACAGCACAGGGTTTCGAACTGCCAACCCCTCGGTTACAGGACAACTCCCTAACACTGTCATCAACAGCGCACGTTGTCTGTACATTATATGTGTTTTGCACTATATCAAGTGTTCTGTTTTTGGGTGACTGTGTGTGTGTGTGCGTGTGTGTGTTCCTGTCTTGGAATCACAGTGAGAACCATTTTCCCGATTTTACCATCAAATTGAGGACCATTGGTACCAAAGTGAGGACATTTTGCTGGTCCTCACGACCTATTTTGCTAACGGTTTGGTTTAGGACTAAGGTGTGAATTGAGTTTAGGTTAAGGTTAGGGTTAGGCATGCACTGGTAATGGTTAGGTTTAGGGCTATTGTCAGGGTTAGGGCATAGAAAGGGTTGAAAATGACTGAAAATGAATGGAAGTCAATGGGAGTCAACACATGGTCCTCACTACATATAGCAAAACAAGAGTGTGTGTGTGTGTGTGTGTGTGTGTATGTGTGTGTGGGAGGGGGATTGTAATTAAAATGCTGTCATTTAGATGTGTTAACACAAATGGAATAAAATCCTGTTTTGAAAGGAACGTTGTCAAGTAAAAAGGGCCTAACATTTCATATCGCTGTAAAACCACCATCCCAGCAGTAAGCATCCCGCTGTAGGGATGCTTTCCTTCAGTAGGGAAAAAGAGGCTGGTCAGAGTTGATGGGAAGATGGATCAAGCAAAATAGAGTGCAATATTGGAAGAAAATCTGCGGAGACTGCAAAAGACGACGGCGTGTCAGAGGTTTACCTTTTAGCAGAACACTAAACTTGCAGCTTGAGGTGGAATGATTTAACTGTCCCAGTCAAAGTCCGGACCTAAACCAAATTGAACATCTATTGCAAGACTTGAAAATTGGAAAATTGATGTTCACAAACATTCTCCATCCAATGTGACAAAGGTTGAGCTATCTTGCAAATATTTTCAGTCTCCAAATGTGCAAAACTGGCAGAGACATACTCTAAAATACTTGCAACCTAACAGCAGTGAATGTTTATTCTACAAAGTTTGGATCCATGAGGCTGAGCACAATTGCATATCAGACAAAAAAAAAGAAAACCATGTATCCTTCTCAAAACACTTTAGGCATATGCACAACTTTGTGTTTGTCTATCACATAAAATCCCTATAAAACACATTAAAGTTTCTAGTTATTACATAAAGAAATTTGGAAAGATTTGAGGGGTATAAATACTTTTACAAGGCATTGCAGCAGTAAATAATGCTTTCTCTAGTAAGTACTACACTAAAGCATGTGTCAACGCATGAAGAAAGTAAGGGTTGTGGGATACTATCAGGGAGTCTTACATTGTTGATATTATCAGCAGAATTTGGTATGGTAAAAATTCTCCGCGGAAACTGTAGCAAATCTCTGCTTGTGTAAGCTCAATGCTAAAGAAACAAAAAAAACATAAAAGAAGAAAGAAAAACATTTGTTCAATGTGTGGGTGAAGAGTGGATAGGCTGTCAAGTGGCAGCCAAGTTTGTGTCATGTCCTATCTCGCCCAGCGTGGCATTTTATCGCCATATCAACTCCCCTCTCACACGGGAGGTAATAAACAACACTCTTCTTGCTGCAATCTTACCATCTCAGTTTACAGCATCTTTTTTTCCCTCCCACCTTTCTCTCATGCTTGTAGAGTTTATTCCTTTGTAAAAGTTCTCAACTGCCACTGTGTTTCCAGGTAAGAGAGAAAAAATACTTTGCTAAAAGAAAACATCCCAGTTGAATCTAGGTTAGAGCAAAAAGAGACTTGCCTGTAATCTGACACTTTTGATTGCAATTCAGGTATGAATATGAAAAGCAAAGCAAAAAACACTGAGACACTATCCTCTATGGTCTCTAACTGGAAGACTTTTTACTTTTATAAAGATAGAGCACTGAGTTCTTCAGAGAGATGCGAAGTTTTCACAGAGTTTGAAGGAAGAAACAGAATTCGCAAAGGGAACTAGCTGATATGTGAGTTTCTGTGTGTGGGCGTAAAGGTAACTGGAGAAATTCGCTGTTCACTGCCTTCATCTGGGTTTTATAAAACGAATAAAAAGTGACGAACCCTTATAGAGTCATAATTATACCAGTCTGTGTTTTTTTGTGGGTATCTACAGACACATGCAGGGAAGGCCATTTTAGCACTTTTCTTTGGCACTCTATTAAAAGGTGAGACAGCAATAGAGGAAATAAAAATCTTCGCTGCAGTTCAGGACAAAACTGTGATTTGAAGGAAGTCAAATCCCAAAAACCCGTAAATATTTTTATCAACCAAAGTTAATCATAAATCCCCTGATGTGGTTCATTAGTGATGTTTACTGAAGTCGCTGGTTGTTTTGAGGTTAAACAACTGACACCCTCGTGTAGTTTACCCATCTGAGGTTGATTGAGCCTAATATGTGGCATTTAACAGATACTACAGTTCTCCTTTTCTCTGCCAGATTCATCTGAAAGCCCCCCCTACAACCTCAGTGCTGTTGCCTTTCTACTGTTCAGGCCAGTAATGTTTAGTAATCCATAGTCCTTTCTGAAGGACCGGTCTGCAAACCCTTACTAACCCACCTCCACTGGCTCAAGTCTTGTTTTCTGTGGGTTTCTGCCTCAGGGCTCCACCAGTTTCTGGGGTTTTCCCTTTTTCTGTCATGTAGCTCTTCCATCCCTTTCACCCAAAGCACAAGTGACTCTAGGAGTAAGCTTCAGAAACCAGAATGATGTTTTGTTTCAGAGGGGTCTGGATAATGTATCCTGGGATTTTCATACTGTATAGACCCATCCTATTGGACTTCTTTTCTTTTCCATGGACTCTATACTTGAGAGTGAAGTCATGTTGGTTCTAGCCTGCCTATTCTTGTTGATCCATTTTACTGATAGGTACAACTTAGTCGCAGTTTAAAAAATCTAACCCTCTGGAGGACTCATTTTTAAGATGTCTGCCAAATGATCTTCCTCTCTATTGACCATTCTCCCTTCGTGTAGGCACCCTATTTGTTCATTGCCGTGACTTTACACATCACTCTTCTTCTGCTGAGAGCTAAAATCTCAGAAGACCAAGTAAGTAGAATCGTAGGGGTTCTTGCAAAATACATTGTTAGACTTTCTTTGATGCTAGTAACCTAAACCTTCTATTAGCTTGAGCTAATATTTAAAGTTTCCTAAGAGAATATAAACTGTAATAAAACTTCAGGTATCAAGCAATTGTCCAAATCCAAGGCCACTGTGGCATAGGTCATAAAAACTTCCAAAGACAATTAGTTTCAACTGAACGTTGGTGAAATGAATATGCATTCAGCAGCCATCACAGAGCACTCTAGTAAAATTGGAACAATCTGATCAGTTAGTGGGAAATTACAGAATCTTATCAACCTTCAAGCTTATTAAGAGAAAACAAAAGAGGAGACACATAAATGTATTAATGTATTAAATGCCTATTTGTTTGAAATGTTAAGTGAACATGACAGCTCAACCACACCATCACTACAGTAATACAATTAGCAGTGCCATACATATAACATGTCCTTACCTATGAAGACATAACTTAAAATTCAACATCTTCCCTTTATGTTGGCAACAAAGAGCAAAATAAGTAGTCTATGGTATATGTTAAACTGAAGAAATTGTTGATTAGCAGCACAAATTTATACCTCAAAAATGACATTAGATACCTGTGAAAAAATTGGCTAAAGTTTTTTGTGGTTTATTTGGATACAACCATAAGCTGCGTCATACACTCTAATGATCCGATGGAGGCAGCTGAAAGGGTCAATGAAGTAGCTCTTTGATACAAATCAGTCAGCGTGACTTTAAGTCATTGTAGGCCACTTTCTCCTCAGTAACTTTCATTGCGCTGAGGCCTCTCAGAGCAGCCGTCACTGTGTGACGAATGACAGAAAATGTCAGCGAGCCACTAATCCCTGTTTAGGCCTGTAAAAACAAAGACAAAAGCCTCACCCTCCCTCTCGCTGACTCCTGTTAGTCCCCTCAATGCCAGTCCCTCTCCCCCTACATCCATCCCGCCAGTCACTCAACCTGGCCACCCAACTGCTGTTTAGCAGCTTTTGCACACAATCCCACACACGCACACTTAGGACCGTATGGAGAGGCCTGCTCATTGCCATTGTCTCCCAAGTTATCTTCTCTCTCAGCACCTGGCAGGGGAGGGAGGATTAGCATGCCTCCTAACTGCTTGAAGAATGCTCTCTACTCTTTGACTCTCTCCCAACACACTTCCTGTTTTGTTCTCTTCCCATCGTGGTCAAGCACCATGTGTTGGACTGAATGAGGCTTATCCGTGAGGGGCAGGCTTTACATGCAGCGCTGTTTAGCTCAACGCTGGCGCGAACGGAGGAGGAGGCTACGACGAGTGAGCTTTGGCTTAAGCTACTTGACATTCTCACACACAGGGCTGCTGCTATACACGCACAATAACCCTTTGGTTGTCATGGTGCCAGAAATGGTGCAATCAGCCATTTTAAAAGGTTCAATTAAATGTAGTTACTCAGGGATAAATGTTAAAATATATATTTTTTTAAAGTTAGGCAAAAATGTTAAACACAAAATAAAAAAAACACCAAACTACATGAAATATCATAAAATAAACCAAAACCAAAAAATCTAGTAAATTGAACACCAATAAAAAATAAATCAAAATGAATAAAATAAAATAAAATAAATGTTCAGCATTTTAGTTTATTTTCATGGCATTCTTTGATGTTTTTAGGTGAGCTCCTGAAAATTCTGAAAGATCTGAGAGTAAATATCACTGTCATATCTTTATTTTAATTCCAACCGAAATGACAAACTTTAACATGATATTCGATTTTGGTTGAGCAAACTTGAACCATTTTAAGTTGACCGTAAATAATAATAAAAAAAACTTGGGCTGCTGTTTAGTTATAACTTAACTTGAAGTTTTTTTAATTCATTCTTTTTGGTTTGGTGACAATGGAAGCAGAAAATAAGATGAATAAAAGGTAATTTGGCTACATTTAATAAAATAAATGTGGAAACAAATAAGACATTCTAATTTCCTCATATATAAACCATTAAAAGCAACATAACTAGATACTTGAATCATTTTCATAGAATTCGTGGTATTTATTGTATACTGGAAATGATGCAGTGATGTTTGAAATGGCATTTACCAAGTGTTATGTTCGCCACAGGTTGCTACCGAGTCCAGACCAAGGTCGGTGTTTAATACACGCACAGATGCTGTTTGTGATTCATTTGCCTTCTGATAAGATGAGTAAACAAACAGTAGGGCCTTTGTGTGGGTGAGGTAAAGCCATCAAGGTCTCCAGATAACCTTGTTTATTCTTCTCTATACATGTATGTCCCACACAATATATAACTCTGCTGTCTTAACAGCTGGGTGGAATAAAAAATGGAAAATAAACAGAGCTTTGAAGTTACGGTTGTCCTTCAGCAAAAGCTTTTACTCCTTTCTCCTAATCTACCCACAAATCAGGGCCTTTTATGTCTCTCGGAGCTCTATCTGTGCTGTGAATTGCATAGAGTCGAAACTAAGATCAATAATTAGTTTAACTGCATTAGGCTAATGTGCAGAAAAGCCATCTAAGCTCACATCGCCCTGCCTGACCAATACGCATGTGGGTATGAAGACAGATAACGGAGGAAGGCTCTGTCGCACCTTACGGGGTAATTACAAGCGATTCATCAGACAGATGCTGCAACGGCAGTTAATTGATTGTGAATTAATAATAAAGAGAACAATATTTCTGCTGCCAATGTAATTCCACCGTCATGCTATCTTGCCAACAACAAGGTGCTCCACATGCTGCAGGGTGGATTTACTGATCACACTGATAGTGGGAAAACAAAGCCAGGTAATACATTAAATATTTAATCTTCTTCCCCTAATCGTGTTTCTGTGCTAAACTGGTGGAGTGTTCAGCAGATATTGCAGCAGCGGATGTTTCTTTTATATAAATTTTACCCAGCAGCACCCCATGCACCTGACCAGCTGCAGGCGGAGGTGCCCATATTGCAGATTTTTTTTTTCCAATTTCAGATGTCTAATTTTGTGAGGCTCTGCCCTGCTGATTCTGAATTTACCCAGTTCCAAGTGCTTTGACTAAAAATAAAACACATTTCTTCTACTTTTTCACAGCTTTCTGCTTACTAAAATTAATTCTCCAAAAACACTCCAGTGTTCCAGCCCTGTGTACATCTGCATCAGTGGAAATCTACTACAAAAAATAATCTCATTGACTCCTTTACAAGACAGATTATAGAGCGCTAACTACTTTTTTACTTCTCAAAGTGTAAATGTCCACCATATTACAAGATATTAGTTATTTTATTCAGCAAGATCATTTAAAAATAGACACCAGCTGTTTCCAAGTCAGTATTTGAAAGGCAAAAGTTCTGATTCACTGTTTGTGCTTTTTTTATCATTCATTTCTGTAGCTATAAATCAGAGTTAAGTAATGTATCTTTTGTAATCAATCATATTATTTTTGTTAAACTCCAGACGTAAAATCGCACCTTATATGATAGAGAGTAGTCACTGTTACACAGCTCTGCAGTTAAACTGGATATCACTGATATTTAAAAAAAAGGCAACATGATTACAGAGTTAAAATTGTAAGATATCTGTAGCATAGTTAACAAGTAATTAGTGCTATTAGCATGCTTAACATGGTTATTATTACTGCGATTTTTAAGTAAGCAAACATTTACCTTCACTGACCAGATTAGACTTCTTCCACAGCAGACAAAGCTGGACTCTTTAAACTGAGAAATTAGAGTAACTTTGCTGAAATACGTTCGGCTTCCTGTTACCTGCTGTATTCTAATTCTCTGTGGAGCAGTCTGAGTAAACATTTGGCATGCAAACATAGAAAATACAGTTTCCTTCTAAAAACTTCTTACACCTATTTTACTTGCTCTAATTTCATTCTTAAATAAATCATTGATGCATCAAATATGTTGTCTTCAGCCTGACCTGGTTGCACTGAAACATGGTGCTTTCAATGTTTGGAGAAACAGCTTTTTAAACAGCTAAAAAGCAACAGGTTTGCTCTCTGTCTCACAGTTAAACAGTGTCAGCATCAAGCAGAGCGGACTGTGGAGAAAGACTCCTCTAAGGTAAATGCTCCTTTATTAATGAAAACTCCTTGGGGGGACGTGTACTAGAAGTAGAAAAAATCTAGTAAAGACAGACATGGGTAAAAAACAGTGAGCTAGAAGCATGAGTGGATTCACATGAGGAAGCAGTGGGGCAATGGCCTGCAGGTAAATAGTCAAACCAGTCTGGTTGTTAAAGGTTCTAGTGTTGTTTTGACCAGGTATGGGTGGAGGTACAAGAATGTTAGGGGGTCATGGGGGACTGAAAATAATGAAGAGGAAAGCCTCATTCACTTCCTTGGTTTAGCCTTTGGCCTATAATGAGGGCTCTTGACACCGTGGAGCACACTGATACAACACATTTGGCAGCCTGGCAAATTGACCTGGGTGCCTGATGGGTGATTGACAGCTATTCCTAAGGGCACCTAAGCAGTCCTGCATGTGTGTGTGAGTGTGGTCTTTAAAGGGGAAAGCGAGTCAGACAAAGAAAAAAAAGGGAAAGTGAGATGGAGTGAGAGGGCACAGAGGATGAGGTGACAAGGGGCTGTCGATGATGAAGAGGGAAAAAAGCACTAGAGCAACGCTGAAAAGGTAATTGTGGGTAATTGAATGCTAAACTGAATTAGAACTGCAAGTTCAAACGTTAAAATGGTCAGCAAAGTGAAAATGTTTACCAGATGGGGAAATTTAATATTGGTGTGGGCCATAGGCAGAAATCAACAGGGGGGATCTGGACCCTTTCCCAATTTAGAAAAAATGTATATTTTTCCCCCCAAATAAATGATCAGATAAACCTATATTTTAAACAATGTAAAACTAAAAACACAAAAAAGGAAAAGTGCCAGTCCTCTAGGCAAAACCGCATTTATACACCTCTCCATGGTCCACCATGTACCAACAGCTAAAACCTCCAAAACAGCAGTGTCATCTGAGGAGCAGGTATTTACAGCACAAATAACTGACCTCCAGTAAGGAGCAACTTGAAACAAAAGACATGGCACACATTTTACTTACTTCCACTTCTTAAAAGATTAAAGCACATTAACATTTGGAATTGGACCACAGTTTGTCATGGAAATCTGAACTAGCTAAGCTAGCCAAACTAGCTAAATTGTATGGATAGATTTCAGCTTTTTTGTTGATGGTAACAAATATTTCTACAATATTTCATTTGACCCTTTTTACACATTGCAACCACAGCGACAAACTTTACATCTTATGAGGGTGGCCAACCCACAGCAGCACATAATGGTGAAATTGACAGAAATGATAAGAAATGTAAAAAATGTATAAATAAAAATATGTGAGTTGCATTTGTGCTCTGCCACTTTAGCCTGATACATCTGAACAGAGTCCAGTGCAACTAATCACCTTTGGATTTGACCTAAATAGCAATAGAATCCATCTGTGCATAAACTGTTTTGCTGAAGAAAAGCAATGGATACTTTTCTTTGGCAGGGATAGGGAAGTTGATGGGAAGATGAATGAAGCTAAATACAGGACAACCTTAAGCTTAAGGTTTAAGTAGAAAACCTGTTAAAGGAAACACAACATTTGAGACTGGGGCAGAGGTTCTTCCTCCAGCAGGACAATAACTCTAAACATACAGTCAAAGCTACATTTGAATAGATAAGATCAGCATATATTTATGTTTTAGAATGGTGCAGTCAAAGCACAGAACTCAATTCCACTAAGATTCTGTGGCAAGACTTTAAAACTGATGTTCAATGATGCTCTTTAACAAATCTGATTAAGCTTGAGCTGTTTTTCAACTAGCAGCAGAAATATTGTGAGTGATATGAGTGTGTACTGATGTGGTCTTTCAAATCCCAGTTCTTAAAAAAACACCAAAACAAGAACTTTTAGCTCAGTGTTACAAGATACTCAAGCACAATCCTCTAGCAAAATTGATAATATACTCAAAAATGCAATGGCCAGGAGGATGTACAAGTCAGTATCAGATTGACGTGGATTGCCTAGCTGTATCTAATATGTAGAAATGACACTACAGGTCGAAACAACCTCATCAGAATGCCTAAATTCATACTGGAGATTTAAGTCTTGTCTCCCTCAGATTACATTTTTATTAATCAAGAATCCCACCTGCAGCCCATAACTGCTATCATCTCAATGGAGTATTGGGCTCAGACTTCAGACAGGCGAGCAGAGATAGAGGAAGGATATATTTATGCCTTCTTTAAACCGGATGATATATATAACTCTAGTGACTGACAGTTGGGCCAGAAAGATGCAGTCATCACTGCTATAAAACAAACTCCCAAACCTAAAGGATAAGCAGGCTGGTGTGTACAGTCTTGTATACCGTTTCCATACAGAACACTCAACAGAACAGAGATGTATTTCTTCAAACTTGGAAAAGATTTTTAAGTAACAAGGTGTCAACATGTAGTACTTCAAAAGTAAATGTGTACAAAATAGTTTTTGGTTGACTTAAATATTAATTACTGTTCTACAAGGTGTGATCATCTTGTCCCAGTTTGTGAAATAAGATGATCAAACATTAGTTGTGATGATAGATTGTCATTAACTATTTTAAAATTAATAAGATTTAAACAAAGTAAACAACAGCAGTGATGTTTCTGAAAATTAAATGGAGAAAATCAGCATTATATATTTTTTTATCTTCTTAGTCAATTCGACAGACAGTCCAAACTTCAAAACAAACACACAAAATACCAGCTAATTTGTATTTAAATTTACATTTCTCAAGGTTCAGCTGTTATTGCATAAATAGTTGTAAAGAAGAATCAGTTACCTGGAGAGCTGACACATGAAAGCTCCTCTGCAGTGTTTTTACCCTGTCAACACGCTGCAGGCACACAGCCTTCTAATTAACATCTATCTCCTGGAAATGTGCCAATGTGTATTGTGATTATTCTGAGGTACAGATAGAAAAAAGGAGCAAAAAAAAATATTAACATAAGGGTTACCAAACTATTTTAGCCAGAAGCATCAATTGTCCTACAAAAGCTAATTTCAGAGACATGAGTAAATACAAAACAAGATGAAGCAATAATGACACAGCGGCAGCTCTACTTAATATGGATAATAACTGTGTCACAGCATGGAGCTGACCAGGTGAATTATAATGCTGCCATTTTTCCTAAAGTCTCCCAGAGGAACAAGCCCTTTCTCATGTCTGCCCCATCCTTCTCCCACAGGTGGAGGAGCCTGCTAGATATGTAAAGAGTTACAGTGAGGGTTGCAGGCTGTTGTGTCCCATACCTATAATGGTTGTCTTAAAGACAGACTGATGGGAGCGCTGAGAGGTGGATGGAGACTGTGTTTAAGCAGCGCCTCGCCGGAGACAAGCGGCTGAGTTATGGAGTGTGGTGACGACTGGGAACACCTTGCATCGCTCCGCTGTGCTCTGTGAATGATGGGATGGAGGGTGCAGCTGTGGCCTCCACGGGGTGGGGAGGGAGGGAGAAACGCTCTTCAGTGCATTTGCTCTCGCTCTCTGGGAGGTGGAGGTCCACTTTGTGTCATTGTATTCTATTGTCTCAGGTTAATCTTTGTCTGTATCTCTGTCTGCCCTGCCGATGTTTTTCTTGCTGACTATTTTCATTTATTTGCTCAATCCTGCCCTGCTCATTTATTTATTACTTGATTGTAAATTAGATTTGTTAAAAAATGTCCATAATCAGATATTTTTTTATATCTTTTGACAAGCAGAAACTGATGCATTTTGTTCCTTCTTTGGTCTTCAGAAAAATATTGACACTGATGCTAATAGAAGTATTCATTTTGTTGATTAGGGATTTACAACTGCATTTAATCTTTCAGGGGTAGCTGTTTTTTGATGCTTCTATGAAATATGGAAGATCAATACAAAACTATTCATATACCTTTTACAGCCACAATTACATTACATTATAGCCACAATTTTCAATGTATCTTATTGGGATTTTATGTGACAAACCGACACTAAACATTACATTGTTTTCACCAAAAATAATATTGTTAACTAGATTTAGTTCTGGGCAGATTAAACACACTATGTTTGGATCTAAACATTCCATTGTATCTCTGGCTGTATGTTTAGGATCATGCCACCATGCCCATGTTTTACAGTGGCTATATTGTTTTCACTTTGGTCATTATTGACCAGAGCACAGTCTTCCACACTTTTGATGTGTCCCCTACATGGCTTGTGGCAAACTGTAAACAGGACTTTTTGCAGCTTTCTTATCATAACTGGCCCCACAGTTTAGATGGACAACCACATCTTGGAAGATTTTCAATTGTGTTATACTTTTCTATTTTCAGACAATTCAGATGGTTGTCTTATGCCTCACCGCTTTTTTTTTTTTTATATGTAAGATGATGGTTCTTACTTTGAATGGACCGACACCTGCACACTCAAACTCAGGAGTGTTTTTAAAAACATCTAAAATGCCATGTTTTTATAATTGCTTTTGATTTACTATCTGCATAAACTGAAGATTACTGTTTAGGTTTTCGTTTGGATAGCAATTTGTGAAAAATGTCTTGAAAGGTTCTATATAAATACAGTTTTACTTGCTTACTTTAAGATACATTTCACAGATTCATATGTTCAAATATTTTTAAATTTTTTGATAGTTTTGGAGAACTTAGCCCTTCTTCACATTTATTTCCTTGACCTGACTGCTGTGTTTCTACATCTTAATGATGCTGTTTGTTCACTGATGTTCTCTGAAGTCTTTACAGAACATCTATACTTTATACCAACATTAAATTAAAACACAAGTAAACTCTAATGACTATATACTGTTTGTGATCTCTGAAGGCAGTGGCTCTGAATTAACTGAACTCTGTTCTTGGATAATACAGTAAATGTGGCTTAATACAAATATACTGTAGTCTCCAAAATTTTCATTGTAAATGTTTTTGAAAACCATCTTTCTCATATCCCTTCTTAGTTATGCGCTTTTTTCTGTTTGTCTATCAATTAAAATCCCACTAAAATATATTTAATTTTTGTTTGTAATGTGGCAAAATCTGAAAATAGTGTACATAGAGACAGATTCACATATTCTTGATTGGTTTTGAATCATGCTTCTGTTATTTTCCTGGTCATGCTTTAGTTTTTGTCTTCTAGTTCATGTTTTGTCAAGTTAGGTTTTTTGGATTTGGTTATGCTTTAGTTTCATGGTTTAGTAGTTGTGTTTAAGTTTGTATTCAAGAGTATCTGTTTTGCTCTAGCCACGTTTTGTTCTCACCTGTCTGACAATTAACTTTATTCGGTTCACCTGCACCTAGCATTCAGTCTCCTCGTTTCACCTGGTTCTTGTTCTATATATACACAACTGTTCTGTTCAGTTCGCAGTACCATCTTGGATCACCATCTCTGTTCATGTCTTGTCCTTTGATCATGCCAAGCCTGTCTTGCCAGCCTGCCCATGTCTGTTTTTGCCTTCACCGTCTGTAGTAAGTTTTGTTAATTAAATCATTTCACTTACCGTCATGCTGCCTGCTCGTCTGCATTCCAGGGTCCTCTGCTACAAAAACCTTGACATACATATGTGTTGTTATTTTAATTTTTATTTACGCACTTATACTAACCATAATCAGAGAGTTTGAAATTTAAATATCATAAAACCTTAAAATTTACTTTATTTTGAAAAACCAACACCACATCCTTCGTTCCTGCTCTGTTCCATTCCAACCGACGGAGCAACTCCGTTGTTATGTTAATTAATAAGAACGGTTCCACATTCTCCGTGACTTCTCCGAACGTCACCGTCGATGGACCCGCTCTCCATCATTCTCCGTCAAATATAAATTTTACCTTGTAATGTTTCAGCATTACAAGGTAAAAGTATGAGTCGGGATCAGGTGATGCCTATTATTTAGTGACTTGAATCGGTATCCCGGACACAAAAATACTGACTGTAACATATCAGTAGTGTTGTGTTCCTCATCCCCAGTAGTTCCCACCATGCTATTTAGACAATACAGAGCAGAGAGGATGACACCGCATGAGCTCTCGATTGCAAGGTTAAGAGCTATAGATGGTGGACTCAACACTGGCTCTGCTAAGATCATTGTTAAAATAGAAATGACATGTGAGGTATGATGTATGTTCTCTCTGAAAAAGTAAACGTGAAGCTCAGAATGATGATTAAAGACATGCAAACACACATAATACACAATTGGAAACCCATGCTGGTGGTATTTTTACAAAGGATGACAGTTGTCAGTGTGTACTCATGACCTCTTGGCGATCAGACTAAATAAAACAAGACATGGTGAAGTAATCAAAGGGGCTTCATCTTGTTTTAATGAAGACCAAGAAAGCATTTTCAGTATGCATGTGCATGTCTTTAAGTGTGTTTGTGTGTGCGTGTGTGTGTGTGTGTGTGAGTGCTTCCACTGTAGGGCAACCCACAAGATCTCCTTTTCCTTTCATCCTACTCTTTTTTTAACATATTTCTTCTTTTAACTAAGCTGATTAAAAGGCAACATCCCAACACCCAACTCACACACCACCTAACCCCGAGCCTTTCAGCTGCGAGGGGTGGAGAGGAGCCCTAACTGCGTTCTGCATGAATATTAAGCATGGGATTTGTGTTGCGGGTTTGAAATTGGAAATCACAAGTTTGACTAATCAGCTTTAGAGGTTCAACATTTGGCTTGTGTATTTCTGTGTGTGTGTTAGTGCATCTCTTCCTGTGTCTCCAGTGGCAACAGCAAGTCCCTGCACACATACACCAAGCCCTGCTGCCACCACCACTGATCCCACTGTGAGTCGGAGTGCTTATTCACTGCCTCAGCAGGGCCAAATACCCCCCACACACACTTACACTAATGCTGCCCTCCACCCTCTATCTTTACTGTATTCTCTCTCCCACCTCCCATTTAAAAAAGAGACCCAGAAATAGCCCAAGAGGCTATTAGTAAAAATACAGACAAAGAAGGGGGAAGCTCTGGGGGTTTATAGTCCAAAGCCATTCAAGAGTACACTCCAGCATCTCGCTCTCCCTCACTCCCCATGCCTCTCTTTGTTCTGATGAATCAGAGCTTTAGTGAACATGCTCATTTTCTCTTGATAGCTGGGGCTTGTTCACTATCCCAGGCATTGGTGGAAAATGGGGAAGAAAGAGCGATAATGGGAGGTAAAGGGGAAAAATAGGGGTGAGGACTAAAAGTGTGCAACAGGAGTGAAGGGAGAAAAAGATTAAGAATAAATGTGGAAAGGAACATTAATGAAGCAGAGCCGATTCCATAATGAAGAACAGATGAAATGAAGAGGAAGGAAACAACATGAAAAACCATTTTGCGTCTCTATATTGCAACTAATGTTTTACGTTCACATTCTCTTTGTCCTTCACCACTTTTTCCATCTTATGATCACATTTATAACTTCTTTGCTTTGTTCCAGGCGAGAGGTGTTATTTTTAAGAGATAAAGGAGCTTCACTCTTAAATCACTTAGAAATCCTTTTTGATTCAATGTTGGAACTATTGCTGTCATTTTATAGTGTTCAAGCTCTTCTTTAAAGTCCAAGTAACTTTTTGAGGGGTGAAAATTATAGATAACGTTCAGAAGTATTGATGATAATTGCAATGATCTAAATTTTCCTCCCACTTTGCAAATGTCATGACGCACTCAAGAAGAGACATGTTTTATGGAAAAGTTTCTTTTTCTTAAAACGTGGAAAATCTTTGCTAAATCAGGCAGCACTTAAACTACATAAGTGAAATGTTTCAAGACTAAGCTGATGATTCCATCTGACTGACAGGGAAGAAAAGTACTTCAGGTACTTTGTGGAAAGTTTTTTCATAGTTTTCAGTACAGATCAAAGATTTTTAAACTATTTTTTTTAAACTCTGACCCATCATTCTGACTTAAGCCTATTTTAATTTCTCTTTGTGAACAATAAATAAAATACTTTTCTCTACTATTTGCAGAAATTTGTTTGTTGAAAAATTAACTTTCTTAACACTCAGGTACTTATGATAAATTAAAATGTATATTTTCCAGAAGTCAAAACAGGTCATCCTGCTGGAACCCACTGTCCCCTGCGGAAAAAGAGAAAAAAAAAAAGGACGAGGGTGAGATATGCTGAGCTGAAAGAATAGTGCCAGAGCAACGGGTGGCGAGGGAGGTGTGAACACACTGAGATTGGAGGCAGAGGATTTGCAGGCCAATCACTCTGAAGGGTTTAAAGCATGCAGGGCATTAGAGGGCCAAGTAAGCATAAAGCCATCAAGCTGGTCACTAAAGCAGCAGAAGTCTCCTTGAGATGGATATGGATCAAATAGTGTAGAACCTAAGGAAGGGTGGTGATACCTTGAGCAACAAGCTGGGCCCTGACCAACCCCGGCTGGGTAACCTGTATAACTGTGTCTGAATGTAGAAAGACCTGATACACCTGATGACCGAGAAAATGTATAGATGATGTGTCCAAATATATCAGACAATGTGCTTTACATGTCTGAAGAACATGCCTCAGGTTTTCTGACCCAGGTAAACACATTTTATTTTTTTTTAATCATTTTTAAAGCACATAAACTAAAGAGAATCATAAAAAGTTTCAAATCCATCTTAAAGAGTCTAGATTAACTTGTTTTTGAAGAAGCTACATGAACCGCATTTAGACATTACAAAAAATCTTAAATACATATTTCCATTGACTTTTAGCTTATTTTTAACATTGTTTGGATGGAATATAAATTTGTCTTTTTTATGTATTTTCAGCACTTGAGGCGGGGTTTAGGTAGGTAGCGAGCTTTTTGAAACCTCAGGGTGTCAGATACAAGCAGCTATTATGGAATATAATCTTCTACTATGGTCAGCAATTTCTTTCATTCTAGAGGTTTAACCAAACAATATTAATTTAATTACTTTTCTCTGCTGCAGACACTTTTTATTGGTAGCTCTGTTGTTAATCCGAGCACTATCAAACACTGCGATAGTATGCTCAGTCATGTATGAATCCAGAATGGTATGGTAATAAATTCCAAAAACACACCAAGCTCTTTTAACAAGACACTTCTTACCATCTCTGTGTGGTTTATGTAAGGACCAAAGTAGCATGGGTGGTTGAACTGAGACACCAAGAAAGGTAGTCACAGAGTCTGACTTGGAAAGTAGATATAAAGTGTGGTGTTCTATTTTAACCAACAGTGCTGCTGTCAGCGGTACCTTTCTGCTGGCCCTACTAATGTAAGCATACATTTCTTTAGATGAGACAGGATGTGCATGGCACATGTGGTTGTTTTTTATAAGTTAAGGCAGCCACAGGAGGGCTTATCTTTGGGGTCATATGACAAACGTTTTATCACTTAGAAAAATGTGGTTTATTGAAAAAGGAACGCCATGTAAACCAAAATACAAACAAACGATTTCTAAACACAATGTACGCTGTCCTGTTTTGTAGCATATAGTTTTTGGGATGTATGGCTGCTTATCAGCAACAGAAACCAGGATGGAGTGAGCACTCTTGCTTTCACCAAAGATTCCTGACAGGAAACTCTGATGAGATTCTGAAAACACTTGCCCTAGGATTACGGTACAGTCGGAAGCTTGGCTTCAGGAACAAACAACCCAAGGCTGAGGGACAAGAACATAATACAGTTTATGCCCTGCACACAAAATACATCTCTAACAGAGTCAGTAGCAATAACAGGCAGTCATGGATGTTGGTTGTGAGAATTAAGTTTCACAGGTGATTTGTTGTTTCAATTATATTTAATATACTTATAGATCCTCTGTTAATATAAAACATCTATTGACATCCACACACCAAAATTCAAAAAAATTAATGCAGTTACTGTTTTCTCTGTCAAAAATGAGTTGCAGATGTGAATAATTTGTCTGAGAATATGAGCCAAATACGTTCCACAGCAGATTATCAATATTTTAAGTTCTCTTCCAACTGCCACACATGTAGTGTTAACTTGAAACTTGACTTTATAGGGCCAATGGGCTTATTTTTGTGACAAAACTGTAAACAGACCTATATAGCGTTATGTGGTGTGACAGACAGTGTCCTCAGAAAAACCTTTCAACACCTGTATTACTATAGAGCTAAAAAGTCCAAGATGACGACCTGTTATATGTAAAAAAGAAAGAGTTTCAGCTGCTTCCATTTTGCTGTGTTTTACTTAACCACACAAATCCCTAACATAAGATATATCCTGAGGATATAGGTGTTAGAAGAAAATGGGGTGTTGAGAGTAACAATGCTAGTCAGAACCAAGGTAGGAGATGCTGTCAGAACTGTAGCTGTGTGACCCAGAATTGTTGTCACAAGACGTTATAACCTGGGCAAGAGCCGGATCCACTGGCTGAGCTACTGCTCTCAGACAACATGCCTATGCCTAAGTAACTCACATTTTAGCTGAATATTTTGTTATCAATATGTTTTTCATGCGTGGTCACTGTGTTATATGCTCTGAAGCCTCTGATCACTGTTGTACAGGTAATATCATCATTCTCCAGAAAACTTCAGCTGTGTTCTCAACTCTCTTCTCCTCGCTTTATTTTTTTCAGCTTTTTGCATATTTGTTTTACTTCAGACCTCAAAATGAATATAAATACAATGAGCTACAAACCAAACACAATTGAAAAGGAAAAGCTGCAAGAATCATGCCCGTTAAAACCTTAAATAGGTAGATCTAAAAATTTGGGTATTTCCAAGCAAAAGAAAAATAGCTGGTCCTATAACTACAGACCGACATGGTATTTGGTCCAAATCAGTAAACCAATTTAATTAGCCTGACCTTGTTAAATTGCTTTTTGTTATTAACTTCTCCAGTTATTTCTCCTGGCACAAAAAAGCTCCACGTATCAGAGTGGATACAGTGGAAACTGAGAGATACTAATGTGATTCTCTTAAATAATCGTGCTTTTCTTTGAAAACAAGCCAGGCTCTAAGAACTTTGGCTCTGTCGTGATTCATGGTGACATCATGAGGCCATTACACTGGACCAACAAGGCCACGTGCTGCCATTACCCTGTCACAAGGGACTAAGAGCATTTTCACAAGCATGCTGATGCCATTAGAAATGTCTGGTGGCTTCCAAAGGATTTTATTAGGTACCACAGTCAGCACATGCTTGTCTGGCTCCGGTGACCTAAGGATGCACTTGGATCAGTTTTCAGCAGGGGTTCTAAAGCTGAGTCTGGACAATAGGAGAAACTGTACTGGATTCAAGCATATACAAAGAAGGTTTCAGTCTAAGCCCTTTATGTTGTAGTTTTAATCTGTTTGACAGAGGAACCAGCTGAGCAAATTAGCACTTGTTACTCAAAACCTAAAAAAGAAATGAAGCAATACAATATTAGCAGATTTATATTTGTTGTGATAGACTAGAAAATGCAAAAATGATTCAAGGCCAAACGTTTTGAAGAAAATAATCGAATAATGTGTCAGTGATTTGGTTTGAAAACCTCCACATGAGCCAATCTCAAATATTGGAATGAGGCTTAAAACAGATGAAATATAACGCTGGCTGGTCTTCAGTCACCCATTCATGTCACTGTAATTACAAGGCCTTTGCTGAGATCCGATTTGCCTGTGGAAGCGTGTTCGAGGCAGGAGGATTGGAACGACAATGGCTCAGTCGGACAAAGAAATATGGATACTGCTCTTAAAATAGAGAGAACTAATGCTGTTCTATGTCGAGTGTAAAGGCTCAATGGCTTAGATGGGGTAAGGTAAATTTAATTAGGTGCCCTGTACACACTACTGGCTCACTTTAGCATGAGCTGACTGCTTGAAACAAGTGAACCTCAGAGACCACTTAGAAAAAAGTGATAGGGTATATTCTGATGATGATAGCAGCCTTCTTTGATTGTATTTATAATGGCATCCACCTTTTCTAGTAAGGTACTACTACACACTAATACTGACATTTGGAGATAAGTTCCTTCCTTTGTGCCTGAATCTCAAAGAGATTAAACTTCTTCATTAGTGAGCTGCCATCTTGTCACGGTATGATGTCCTTAAGTATCACACCGTGGTCTTTTATTTTCAGGTACAGTCACATCCTGCTGTAAACGCTGTATAGCTTCTTGCAGCGCTGCTGGAACCAATTATAGAGTAGCTGTTTGGGATTCTGAAACATTCACAAACATCTCTTGTTGTTCAAAACAGGTTTAATAGATTAAGTCAGTGATCTTGGGCTATTTATCTGTAGGATAAATAATGTGGTTTGTGTAGTTTAACCTGTCTCTATGCACAATATTCCTCCACTCACAATAAAACAGAGGAATGACATGGTTCTCAGTCCTGAGTTGGTTCACAGGTTCGTTAGAAGAGCCCATTAAGATGTGTCTCCATCATCAGCTCTGTTTAAGCACTGAAACTGCTTTGGTGGAAAAGCCCCAACTGTCAACAACACCAGCACTAAGCATGATGTTAAATCTTTGATTAAGGTTCCTAATTACATTACTTTAAAATTCGTTTCAATCTACATAAAAACAGATAGCACCAGACTAGACCATATAGTAGTGGAGGAAAATCATACTGTATATTCCTAAACAACTGCTTTATATTTTCAAAGACCATGAATAGGGTTATTGTAATATTCGAATTCTCCCCATTATTAAAAGATTTGCCCATTCTAAAATGTTCTGGTGTCAACAAGCTGTAATTCCAGCAGTTGGGGAAGCTCACACTCCCAAACAGCAGCTCTATGTTTCACTTTTCAATAATCAATGGCTTTCATGGCCTCTTTTGACTGACTATAAACTTCAGGACCCTTGCCTCATAGGCTGATGTCACTAGAATCTATGTATTTATGACTGACCCAAGAGATCGATAAAATCAGGAGAGAATAATGGGGAGGTGTAATGCTTCTCTGCTTCGTAAACCGACTCACAGACAAACCCAAACTCCAAAGTCAGAAGTCACCTAACCCCCTCGGTTCCTTTGAGCTGATCAATGTCTAGAAAAGCCTGTGTGGCAGCACTGAATAACAGCGTTGAAAGCAGTGATGCTATATTTGTTAGAAGAGCTGTTATTTTTTGTGTAATTCAGTTATCTATCGTGTAAAAATCAGTCTTTCTCGTGCAACAGCTTCATACCAACATAAAAGGTACGCAGCAGTGTGCGTTATTTAATCAAAATGGATTTCCCAGTGATTGAATTCTGCTGAAGTATATCCCACATTTGCCAACAGCATGTTCTCTGTGTGTGCACCCCATTTAGTTGCTGTGACATTTTCTAAACAAATCATCACATTCAGTGTAAATCTAGAGGAAAAACCTACAAGGCCCACAGAACGACAGTCTGGTTTGTGAGTTTCCCCTTGTAAATGCGTGGTGTGGTTGGTTATGGTGTCAGGCATCAGCCGGCTTCAGGAGAGTTGAGAAGGGATTAACTGTCTATTTGCAGCAGCTGATTGCTGGGAATGGAAGGCCCTCCATTGATGTTCAACAAACAGGGCTTTAACAGCCCCTGGCCATATTCACCCTCCCTCATCTCCACCTCATATTTTGCTTCTTGGGGAACGGGCGTGTTAAATAACCGCCCTTTTTTGCCTTTGATCTTGTTATAATACATGCATGTCATTGAGGCTTTTAAGGGTGTTGCTAAAATACAAGTACAGATTCTTAATCAGATCCACTCTGTGTAGAGTTGAAATCAAAATGTTTCTATATCCCTCTCATGTTCTCTTTGCCATGTTTTTATTCAGTTTGCTTTCAGGCTGTTTGCCTTCTTAAATGAACGTAATGATACAAACGGAGGATAAATTGCCTTCTGTGCACTTCATCTCATCACATCTTTCCCTAGGGTCTGTTCTGAAGTAGGGAGGGGTTCAAAGCACACACAATAATTCACTTGCTTTGCCTTGAAGATGCATGTTGCTTTCTGAGTGGAGTTGTGATGTGTGATGTGTGTTTGGTGCATTGGGCCTACAGCACTATCATCCTAGCATAGGGCAAATAAGGAAAATAGGGCAAATATCAGGGTGTACACAGTGTACACCCTGATATTTGCAATATCTTTTTCTTACAAGGGAGAGATCATCTGCACATCTTTAAGACTAGCAAAGTCAAACTCTCTTAAAGGGAAGCACCAGCACTCCTCCTGATGTGACAATATCCCCTTTCAAAACCTCAGTAAAAAAAAAAAAACCAACAGGTTTTCCAATGCTTTAATTCCACATCCACAATGTCTTTATCTGGCAAATCCTAGTCAAGTCTAAAGACATTTAGGGTAAGTCCAAGTTAATCTTGAATCTTCGAAGGGCCTAACCAAAATCTCAGGTATTTTGCCCCAAATCTAAGACAAGTATTTACTTTTCCTTCCCATAGAAAGAACTCCTGGATCAGTGCTTCTGTGTTATTTTTGTGTCTCTGCTCTGTTCTCTCTAACCCCCAGTCGGTCATGGCAGATGGCCGCTCACACTGAGCCTGGTTCTGCTGGAGGTTTCTTCCTGTTAAAAGGGAGTTTTTCCTCTCCACTGTCGCTAAATGCATGCTCAGTATGAGGGATTGCTGCAAAGTCAACGGCAGTGACTGTCCACTGTCTCTACATGCTCATCCAGGAGGAGTGAATGCTGCAAGTCTCTGACTGGATGCAAGCTTGAATAAATAACTGAATCTGACTGCACTGTTCAATGGTTAGGATTAATTGGAATGTATGTACCTGACTTTTATGAAGTGCCTTGAGACAACATGTGTTGTGAATTGGCGCTAAATAAATAAAACTGAATTCAATTGAAGTATCAAATTTCCAATGACTGAAACAGTCCTCACATTTCAAGTGTGCCATTTAGTTTGTTTAAAACACTAAACTGCTTAGGTTATGAATTCAAGTCATTATTCTCGAGCCTGTTTTAATGCTGGAGCATTAAACGTCTATCTTTTTCAGGATATCAAATCCAAAATCTAAGAAAGCTGCTAATAACTGACGAGAATTACTGTGAAAACTCAGAATGTATTATTTTTTCCCCAGTAAAAATTCAAATAAGCAATTACGTTAAAAGAAAAAATAGTAATAACACCCAATGATGTTGAATTTCTGAATGAATCAATAGTAGGTACTTTTATTTTGTCTTTGAAATGAAATGAAATTGAAATGAAAAATTTGTTAATCCACCTTTATATCGTTTTTCTTCGTCCTACTTTGAGTAGAAGGATTTGCAAGATCATCAGGAAACCATGTACTAAATCTATAGTGATTTCTCCCCATGAAATTAATGAGGTTTTTGTACCCTTCTTCTTTGTCCCACACGGTGAAAACAGCAGACTTTTCACACTTTAACTCTAAATTACATTTGTTCTTGTTTTTTCTTCTTCTGTAAGAACACATCACTTCTGTTTTAGCATCACTACATTGGCTTTCAGTTTTATTTCCGGATTGATTTTAAAATTCTTTTACTTGTTTTTAAATGTTTACAAGGTCTCGCCCCTCAGCATCTGTCTGTATGCTCACTCTGGTCGGCCGACCAGTTACTGTGGGTCGTCCCAAAGTAAAAGAGGAGGTTGAGAGGTGACCCAATGTTTTTAAACGCTGCCCCCAAACTGTGGAATTAGTGGACTCACTTCTTGTTTTTTAATCTTCTCTTAACACACTTTATTGCTTTATTAACTGGTCATAATTGTTAATTTTTTATTGATTTTATTGTTTTTATCCTTGCGAGAACTTTTAGGTCTTTGCATTTTTGTGTTTTACTTTTTCTGTTATGAGTGTACAACACTTTGATCAACTGTACTGTTTTTAAAGTGATTTATAAATTAGGTTGCATTGTATTGCTCCTGATCTTACTTATCATTTTCTTTATCTGCCGTGTGTTTGGCATCACACTCTGAATAGGAGTGCTATTGTCCTCGCAAAGTGAGCCTAAGTCAAGTATAAAGTCATTTTTTTGTATCCAACTTAAGTGTACAGACGGAGGTCACTATCTATGTCAGAGACAAGCAAGATGAACTTGAAAGGGTGCAGAAACAGTGAATTGTCGTATTTCTCAGCCAAGTGGTGAGGAAAGGATAGCAAAAACATTCTGGACTAAGTGAGATACCAATGGGTTTGTAAATCATCATTAGTAACCACTTATATATGTGTTTCATTAAAGCTAATTGTTCTTTGATGCTAGAAATATCAATGTGACTCTCTTGGGAGACTACAAGAAAAGGTTATTAGAGACTTATGAGGTGTTATTAAAGCCTTAATGCAGATGTGAGGGTTGTAGAATATTCATTTGTATACCGATGAATTATTGAGAGACAGGATTTAATCAAAGCTACAGATGTTGCAGTCAAAAGTCTTGTTAATCTTTCTCTGATTGCCTCTCAATTAAAAGAGACTATAAAAATCAAACTGATTGTTGATTGCAGAGTTAATTATAGACACTAAATAAGAGAGTAAACAATAAAAGTGATTACTTCAGATTTGTTCCCTGATTATCTGACCGAGGTACTGTAGGAATGCTATTGTTCAAGAGAAATCATAATTTATCTGGATGACTTTAATGACGTCATACAATTGTCCTTTCAGACAATACAGCGCATAAAAGAACCAAATGAATATATGTCATAATTGGAATGAAATGTGAGTTCGATTTTCTTATCCAAAAAAAAACCCAAATTTGTATAATAAAAGACAAGGTAAAACATACAAATCACAAAATAAACACAACATAGATTAAAGACAAAGGCTCTAAATGCCTTTTTGTGTAACAGTAATGTGTACAGTACATGCATAAGCATACATACTCCAAATTTCCACATTTTCATATGCAACCGTACACTTTAAATTTCAATGCAATTTGAGATTTTAGACGATAGACCACAGAGTTGTGCAAAATTTTGAAGTAGAAGGAAAAAAGATGCTTTGTTTTAGAAAATTGTTTCATTATAAATCTAAAAAGTCAATCACATATTTGTATTCAGCCTCATTAATTCTAAACCAATTGCCTTCAGAAGACACAAAATGATAAATGGTCACCTGTGTAATCTAAGCATAAACACAGCATTCTGTGAAGGTCTTAGAGATTTCTTAAAGGACTACAGTGAATAGCATCATTAAGTTAAAGGAACACACAAGACAGGTCTGTGATAAAGTTGTGGACACATTTAAAGCAGCGTTAGAGTATAAAGCATTATCCAAAATTTGTAACATCCTCTGGGAGAACTGTGCAAACTATCAACCCCCAGATAGAAAGATTATGGACAACGTGAACCTAAAGAGACTTGACTTTCCACCTAAACTGACAAGCCATGCAAAAACAACATGCAAAACATTCTGTGGAGAGGAAGACTTCTAACACACCATCCCCATGATGAAACATGCTGTTGGTGGTATTATGCTGTGGGGATGCCTTTCGCCAGTATAAGCAGGGAACCTGGTCAGTTGATGGAAAGATGTATTAAGCTAAATATATGGCAATGCTGCCAGAAAACCTGTCTGAGGCTGTAAAAGATTTCAGTTCAATTCATTCAAGAAACAAAAATTCCAGCTGGATGATGAGCCTAAACATACAGCCAGAGCTACAATGGAATGGTTTAGATTAAGACATATTCATCGAATGCCCAGTCAAAGTCCATACCTAAATCCGATTAAGAATGTTCTAGAATACATTGAATAATTGTGGTTATAATGTGAGAAAATTTAATAGAGGTTAGGGGGTGTGTTTACTTGTGCAAGGTATTGTTACCCCTCATCTATGAAATAAAACTGTGCTTGAGAACAGACTGATGCCTCCCAAGTCAACATCCTTAAGCCTGTAACAAGGGAGGTGAGAAACCTATAAACTTTATTCAGAAGTGAAAAGTTGAACCCTTCATAAGGTGCAGAAAAAGCATTGCGATTCAATTCAGGACCACGCAAAAGGGATGATTTTCAACTGAACTCTGATACTAACAAAACAGAACAAAGGGAAAAGGAAAACACTGCACTATTTGTTCCTTTTAGGAG
Source organism: Crenichthys baileyi (assembly GCA_036173005.1). Classification (NCBI taxonomy): domain Eukaryota; kingdom Metazoa; phylum Chordata; class Actinopteri; order Cyprinodontiformes; family Goodeidae; genus Crenichthys; species Crenichthys baileyi. Next base: position 577,694 of record JAHHUM010000890.1, read on the forward strand.
AAGATGTTGAAGGATTGTCTTTCTCTTATTGCTGCCTCCTCACCAGACTTTCCAAAGCTGCTGAGTTGCCTGGGACTTCTGAGACTTTGAAAAGCTGAGATCCATAAGCTTCATATCTTTTTCTCTGAGCTTCCCCGACCCCTTCCTTTTCATATCTCTGACTCTTTCTTGCCCATGCTCTAAGGTGTGTTGGAAACTCTGCTGGGTAATGGGAGCAGCAGTCAATCAAACTGAACTTTCAAAATGTGATGCTTTGTTTCACACTTGCTTGCAGCAAATCCCATCGAGCCTTGCAACCTGTCACGTTGTCGTTCTAAAACGCAGCACCAACTCCAGTTACCTAAGCCACACAGTTTCTGGGCATATGGAGGGGTTGACTTGGCAGCTGCCTGTCGAGAAATGAGGTCATTCCATTTTTAGAGGTCTGCCTTTTTTATAAGGTGAAACAAACCAATCTAAAAAGAAAACAATGTGATCACGTGTACATGCCTGGCTTGCTTTCAAGTAAACTTCATGATAAACTGAGCAGAATCAATGCTTCAGATATAAGGGTGAAAAGCGATATTTATAATTACTTTTACATAAGTTTTGACAAAACTGAATATAAACAAATCCTAGGTTTCCACTGGTCCCCTTTGGTTTTACTGAGTCTGACGGCACTGTCAAAACACCACCAGAGCTGTCAGTTCTAATAACAGAGCAATAAATTGCCAAATGAGCTCTTGTTGTAGCGTGATCCCACAGAGAAACTGTAAAACTCGATGTGGCAGAGTGGGCAGTATCTCTGAACGCCCACACCAACCAGGGGACCTCATATCACATAGGGGTTTATTGGCTCAGGTCTGACTCATTCCGACTTTACAGTCACAGTGACCTTCCCATTAGGGCTCCATTACCAAAGGTCTATTAGAGGTGGGTGCATACAGAGGTTATTTATCCAGCTGCAGCCTCTCTCTGTGAAATGTAGTGGGTAAACAACAGTGCAGCTTACTAAGCATAGGACAGAATCATGGGTGAGTGCTTTCATTAAGGCAATAAATGAATACACATGCATATAAAAACACATGGGGCCCAAATGAGTTGAAGATGCCAAACCAAAGTGTTTTGGCAGTTGCAGATATTTGAACTTACATATCAGCACCTTTCCCATAACATCCAGAGAGTCACCAAGTAGCTCCAATTACCTAACTGGGTCAATCTTGTGACAAAAAATCTGAAAAAGGGTGATACGTATTGAACTGTGTTAAACTTGCAAATATACACAAATCAGGCAAAACATTATGACCACCTAAAATAAATATATATATATATATATATATATATATATATATACAGGGGTTGGACAATGAAACTGAAACACCTGATTTTAGACCACAATAATTTATTAGTATGGTGTAGGGCCTCCTTTTCGGCCAATAAAGCGTCAATTCGTCTTGGGAATGACATATACAAGTCCGGCACAGTGGTCAGAGGGATTTTAAGCCATTCTTCTTGTAGGATAGTGGCCAGGTCACTACGTGATACTGGTGGAGGAAAACGTTTCCTGACTCGCTCCTCCAAAACACCCCAAAGTGGCTCAATAATATTTAGATCTGGTGACTGTGCAGGCCACGGGAAATGATAAACTTCACTTTCATGTTCATCAAACCAATCTTTCACCAGTCTTGCTGTGTGTATTGGTGCACTGTCATCCTGACACACGGCACCGTCTTCAGGATACAATGTTTAAACCATTGGATGCACATGGTCCTCAAGAATGGTTCGGTAGTCCTTGGCAGTGACGCGCCCATCTAGCACAAGTATTGGGCCAAGGGAATGCCATGATATGGCAGCCCAAACCATCACTGATCCACCCCCATGCTTCACTCTGGGCATGCAACAGTCTGGGTGGTACGCTTCTTTGGGGCTTCTCCTCACCATAACTCTCCCGGATGTGGGGAGAACAGTAAAGGTGGACGCATCAGAGAACAATACATGTTTCACATTGTCCACAGCCCAAGATGTGCGCTCCTTGCACCATTGAAACCGACGTTTGGCATTGGCATGAGTGACCAAAGATTTGCCTATAGCAGCCCGGCCGTGTATATTGACCCTGCGGAGCTCCCGACGGACAGTTCTGGTGGAAACAGGAGAGATGAGGTGCACATTTAATTCTGCCGTGATTTGGGCAGCCGTGGTTTTATGTTTTTTGGATACAATCCGGGTTAGCACCCGAACATCCCTTTCAGACAGCTTCCTCTTGCGTCCACAGTTAATCCTGTTGGATGTGGTTCGTCCTTCTTGGTGGTATGCTGACATTACCCTGGATCCCGTGGCTCTTGATGCATCAGACTTGATGTCTTGGTCACAGATGCGCCAGCAAGACGTGCACCAACATTTTGTCCTCTTTTGAACTCTGGTATGTCCCCCATAATGTTGTGTGCATTTCAATATTTTGAGCAAAGCTGTGCTCTTACCCTGCTAATTGAACCTTCACACTCTGCTCTTACTGGTGCAATGTGCAATCAATGAAGACTGGCTACCAGGCTGGTCCAATTTAGCCATGAAACCTCCCACACTAAAATGACAGTTGTTTCAGTTTCATTGTCCAACCCCTGTATATATATATATGTATATATTATTGTATGTTGGTTTCCCTTTTGCACCTATGCTAAAACTATTCCTGAACCATTTGAGTTTTGTGCCAGGGCAGATTATCCTACTCGAAGAAGCCACAACAATGAATTTCAATAATTTCAATGGAAGGCTACACGGTGCTCACATAACCACATGATGCTCACATAACCACAGTTGGCACATTTGTGGCAGGCAGGGGTCAGCAAGGGCATCCTTACTGCTATGGAGCAATGCAAGCATATATGGAATGAACTGCAATCCACTTTTAATAGATACTGTCCACTGCAATGAACGAACATCTCACGGGATCTGCAGTATTGGAGGTGCTCTGACCAGGTCATCGAATACAAAAGCAAATAAAAAACTGGTTCTAGTCAAACTCACTCAAATCTCAAATCAAAATGTTCACTTGCTGCCAAATATAACCCACCTTCTAAAGGATGCAATTAATGAAAACATAATAGGTGTAATTTACTTCAGGTGTCATGCAATTTTTTTTTTTATTTATAAAAAATATACAATGCAACAAAAATTCTCATCTTGTCCAGAGAATACTGATGAAGTTGAGTCATCTGTCAGATGCAGGAGAATAAACCATACCTGTCAAATATTTTGCTGCCAAAGCAGAAGGACTTGCATAAGAAACCAATTCAGTTTCTGTGGGGGACGTACTGTCGAATGGGTAGTGATTATCTATCCTGCTGTCAGTGATGCATCATGTTTTAAGTAAAATATTCACCACAGCATCAGGATTCAGGTTTAGCAGCGGACCGTTTGGCTGCGTGGATGCTAGCTGCTGGCATTGCTAGTGTGTCCAGTTTTAATAAGATACAATGCTATGGAGTTGGCCAAACACTGTAGGTGCCCATGCTGCATGTGTACATAGTACTTTAAATGATTATTGTGTTCTCCTGAGAACAAAAATTAGTGGGAGAGGGTGTGGTGAGGTCATTTCCTGGAGGTTAGCTCTAAAAAGTGCACAGCCACGACTATCCTCCACCATGGTTTATGGAGACACTAATAATTATATTTTTTCTGAGACATGAGAGACCACTGCAGATGTGTTTGCAGCTATTCTCAGAACAAATACCTTATAATATATTATAGTTCATTATGCAGAAGTGTCAGATTGCCAATGTCATCCCTGCTTCATCGTGTTTCAAAATTGTTTGGTGAAATTTCTGGTACATATCAAATAAGAAAGATGTGAGTGATAAATGCTTTAAATTTAGGTTAGCCTAAAGTCAGTTACAACGGTTTACATCAGCTCTGTTAACATAGTGTCAAAATGCAATCAGACACTCGTAAATAAAGTTAAGTTTATCATTTCCAAAAGTAACAGGGAAATAAATTGTGATTCCTGTAACAAAAAGATGTTTGATTTCCGTGTAATGTTGCTTTTCCATTGTGTAAAACAAAGAGATGGCAGGAATGGACCCATGCTCTTCAGAAAAAACTTAAAACACCGTTTACACATTGATCATCCTAAACCGAAAGAAAAAGGCCATTGGCTCTTCAGGAATAAAATCCATTTATTTTGCTCTTTATACCAAAGGCTGACTGACAGCCAGACTGAGTAGAGACCTTCCATGGATAACCTTTATCTACCCGTCTTTTCCTTAACTTCGCATGCACAAATCATTCCATTGTTGCAGATTTAAAATATCAGTTTAAATAGCAACACTACACATGCAACAAAAATAAATCAAAAGGTTTTGATTCAAGTTTGTTGACTTGAGTTTTGGAAAGGTCAGAAATAATTGCAAATTGCTGTGTGGGTCCTTTAAACTTGACAGTTCCATTAAGATTAATTCACAAATGCAAATTGCTGTTTACGTTTGTTATGATAGGCAAGTAAGTGACAGTCGTTTTAAATCTGAATGTGATTCAGGTTCCTTTTTGAAAACAGTAAATGGAAAGACTGAGGGAAGTAGGAAGCAGTGGATATTATTATATTTCAGAGGCAGCCAAACAAATACTGCAGGCAGGCACACAGCTGGGCTGGCATACACAAGATATGCAAAGCAGGAGGGGTGCAAAACAAAAACCAAGTGTTATACATGTTGTGCATATTTGAAATCAAATCACTACATTCACAAGAATTATTACGGTCCCTGCACATAAGCCCCACCTACGGCCATCAACACTCAAAGCTCACACACAAAACTAAAAATAGGCTTCTGTGTATAATTAACACAAAATACTAAGATTTATTTTGAAAATAAACCTGCAAAAAGTTGATCGATCCACATATTTAAGGCAATTTTAAACAGACAAAAGGAGAAAAACAATTGTTTACTAAAGTAATCACTCCCTTAAACTCCCGAGTCTTTGATTAATAAAATCTCTTAATAAAGAGAAGTTTGATAATGGAGATGCATCAAAAAAGCAGGACTTCTAAGCGCAAAGTCAGCCTGAGAAAGAAATTTCAGCTTGTCTACATTGAAACTGCTTGAATTTAACAGAAACGTATAATTTGAGGAAAGGATGATAAAGTTTATGTCCACTGCCTTCGTCAGATTGAGTAGTTTGTTCAGTGTGAAATGGCTTTTATTCTGATCTCTGCACTGCTGCTTAATTAGTAATTTATCAAGTTCATTTAAAACATTCATTTTACATTCAGTCATTTTATGACTTTTGTAGCCTTAGATACCGATAATTTAACAAAGGTCATGTTGTTTAACATTTATTTTAAGCAGAGCTTAAAATAAATGCACAGCTTTCTGTAACAAAACAAAGCACATGCATCTATTGTTAGCACTCCTCTGTGAAGTGTTTACAGCGGAGTTCTAATATAACTGCCCTTTATATTACTCTGCTATGTATTACTGTGTAAGCAGGTCAGATTTTATGTTTTCTGTTTTATTTGTTTTTCTTTTTCATTGGTTTTACATACTATGATTTTAGTTTTGTGCTGGTGTTTTCTTGTCTGTTTTAAAGGTTCATTTAAACCAGTTGTTTTATGATATACAGTATAATACTATAAATGCGGATGTTTTGAGTTTAAAACAGCCTGAATGTTTTTCTCAAGGGGAAACGTGCCACAGGTTTTAAGTGTTGCTCTTCCAGTCACTGATTCCTGAATATTAGTCTGATATTTTGACGCTTGGCTCATTTGTTCGCCATCATGCTGTGTAAACTGTTGTCAGTGTGTTTCTGTGTGTTTGGCAGGTAATGTTGGAGTCTTGTCACGGCTTAAGATCTGTGTGGTCCCGTCATTGGTCAAAGGGATTTATTTTAGTCTTAGACCATGAGCCGTGGCTTAGTTATACAGATGTGTTCACTGGTATACCATAATTTTCTTAATGTGCAGCTGAACTGCAGCTTTGCTGTTGAACTGAACTTGCTAAAGATCTCGTCTGCTCTGGGATTATGTAGAAAACATTGTTGCTGCTGTTAAAGCAAGGGTAAAAGTCTGACTAATTGTTTTTAGCTGCATTAGAAAATTAAACATTATTACAGCGATTAACAGATTTTTAAATGTCGTGTATTGTATTGGAATTTTATGATAGAGGACAGCAGTAGGAGGTAAATTATACATGGTTTTATAATATTTTCATAAATAAAAGCTGGAAAAGCATGGCTTATATATACTTGAAAAAACCTGGTAGCATTGCCTTCAGAAAACACCTAATTAGTTAATACAATTAACCTATGAGTAATTCATCACAGTATAAATACTGCTGTTCCGTGAAGGTCTCAGGTGTTTGTTAGAGAACATTATTATTGTGAACATTAGTAAATGGTGAGGAGTTGGCAGAGATACACAGCCCCAGTGGACATGACAACTATTAGTTGCATACCCAAAAAATCCGGCCATTATGGAAGAGTGGCTAAAAGCAAGGCATCGTTAAGGAAGGAAGCCATTAGAAGTTCTGTTTGCAGTTTGTCATAAGACATGAGAGCAGAATTCACATCTCCCTCAAAATATCATCCCCATAGTGAAACATGGTGGTGGCAGCATCATGTTGTGGGGATGCATTTCTTCAGGACAGGCAGGGAATCTGGTCACGGATGATAGTAAGATGGATGGAACACGATACAGGGCAAAACCTGTCAAAGGTTGAAAAAGCCTTGAGAACAGAGAACCTCTGGCAAGACATGAAGACTTGTGGATCACAGATGCCCTCCATCCAATATGACAGCGCTTTAGCTGTTTTTTTAAGGATGGGCAAACATTTCTGTCTCTAAACATGTAAAGCTGGCTCAGTCATACACAAAAAAGACTTGCAGCTTCAATTAGAAAAGTGGTTCAAAACATTTTGATTAATGAAAGTTGAATGCATATCACGTTTTCCAGATTTTTATTTGAAACAAATAAAATTGCAAACCATGTATAATTTTCCTTTTAATTACATGCTATTTCTTATGGGTTTTTCACATAAAATCCCTTTTAAATACACAGAACTTTGTAGCTACAGTTGCATCAAGAGACATGTAGAAAAGTGTACTTCTACTCTATTTTGTTTGCAAAAAAAAGAAAATAGTTTCTTTATTATTACCTTGTGAAAAACCGTACAAGAAAGAATTTTAAATACAAACACCAATCAACAAACGTAATGTGTTTTCTCTATGTATTCTTCATCAAATGTTAGAAAGGGTAATGGTGAACGTGGATAGAAATTGAATATTTGCATGTCTTTGGCCAAAGATCCGAGTTAACATAAAAAGGTAACTTCTTATTTTAGACATGTGGATGGTTGGCTTTTGGTGAGTACTGGGTATATATTTCCATATGGATGGATTCCCATACAGAACAGAATGCCTTGTTACTCCATATTTACTGTCCCATGAGGGTTACGAGATAGAAACCCTTCCTCCTCGAATCCTCTTAAAAACAACCACCCACTTATCCTGAAGTGTTCTTTCTTGGTCACACACAGTAACACTATTCCAGCCACATCCCTGCAGGGAAAGGTCACAAGCCCCCCAGTGACACATGTCAATCACAGAAGGTGGGTATTATCCAATCCTGCAGTAACACTCTCAAAGATTGGGTGAACAGGAGAATAGTGGTCTTCTGACTCTCCCCCTCCTATAACCTCACTTCAACTTAGAAAGAGGGCATCAGGATTTAGCAAATTATGTAAACTAATGAAAGTTATAAAAGTCAAATATAATTTGTTTTCCTTACATCAAAACGGAAAAAAAAACAACATTAAGAGAAGGAAACGTTTGAGTACTGAGAAAACTTTCCTGACATTACCTGATAATTTCACAATTTACTGATTTGCCTCAAGCAGCCCTTCAGCATCTGTTGCAAAACGTTTCACAACATTACATTCATCTCTCCCGCGGTTTCCAAATTGATTCGATTATTGCAGTGCAAAGGTAAAATAGAGATTTGAAGTTACTAAGCTGACAAACTGCAGCAAGTTCTTACTGCCTTTCGGCTGTAGCAGTAGATGAAAACACTGGTAATTTCCTGATGAAATAGGAAAGTAACTTTATGGTGTCACAACTTTCTAAACTGAAGATTCATTATTTTATTGACACGTCGAAGCCATCAGCTGCTTGTGCGCTGAAGGTAAATATGTGTCTGTGTGAGAGTCCAGGGAGGATTACCTATGACCCCAGCAAAATGAAAAAAAAGTGCGACAAAGCCAGATAACATAAACATAACACAATTACTGATGTTCTCTTACTTTGTTTCTGGATATTACCAGCTTGCTCTGGGAATGCCCCGTAAAGCATGTGATAAAGCATGTGATAAAACTCTGTGTGAAATTCAGTGTTGCTTTGTGAATTATGTGTCATCTTTGTCATGTAAAAGTGAACAAATCCACTCACACTACTGTCTATACATAATAGATGAGATGTAAATCAGCCAAACTGATGCAAATCCCTAAGCACAGAGCAGCAGGTTAGTTAGTCTCATTCTGATGACCAACAAAGTCCAACTGCATTAGAACATTTGGTATTGTGGAAATTCTCTACCTGTCAGGAGGTGTAGGACGTCCGTTGCGGTGCTTGTTGACCTGGGCATACAATGCCTCCAGAGGTGGACCGTTGCTCTGAAGGTTCAGGGGGGTGTGTGGGCTGTGCGGGCTCTGAGGGAGATGGTAGTGGTGGCTGTACGCATCCACGCTGCAGCTATCTATAGATGAGCCCAACGATCCAATGCCAGCGTAAGTGTGCTCCTCGTCAGAGCTGAATGTGCGGCTAACGACATCTTGGATCTCTGCGTATTCCCTCTCCTTCGCCTGTCGCTCCCGAAGTTCCCGTGTCTTGGCCTGGATTCTGAAAAGAAGATGGGTGGATAAACACACTACATATAATAAAAAATTCAAAGCATATTATGGATGTTTCAATCTGTTGCCAATAAAAAAAAAACATCAAATACCAGGAAGATCTTATGTTGGATGAGAAGAAAGTAGAGTTCTAAATATTATCTGGTTGATTTTTTTTATGGTTTGAAATGCTCTAAAAATAAATGTAAATGCATGTGTGTAAAGCTGGAAAAAAGATATAATGAGTCATATCAGCTACTGATTTAATCTTAGAAAATAAGACATAAATACAGAAGAAAAAAACTTTCCTCACACAGGAAGTGTTTGTCCCCTGACAAACATCAAGTCAAATAAACACAGGACTATATTATTCAAATAAAGGCTTCCATGAGGCATTACAGAACTAATCATAGAGTGTCTTGCAGAAGACACTATGCTCTGTGTTTATGGAAACTGATTCATTATTAAACTTAGTTTAATGAGGTGAACTTTAAAGCAGGCTTAATTTAAAAAAACAACAAAGTTTGAATATCTCACACAGCAATTCCTCTACTCATATGCTACCTAATGCTATAAAACAGGATGGTAGAGTAAAGCCTGTTCTTATGTCAGAGTGGTTCAGCCGCTCCACCGCTAAATATAATTGGGAATTTCTGGAAAGACATACACATTGCTGTTCGTAGATGGTTTCCATCTAATCAGAATGAGTTTGCACCATTTTGCACAGAAGAATGCGCAAAAATGTCAGTATCTAGATGTGCATGCTCACACATGCAAGCAAGGCAAGGCACCATGGCTTTTCCTTAGCATTGCAAATAAGAGAAGGTGGGAAGGAAATCTCCTTTTCTTCCCACATGCTCCTTCCATGTTGTTACTCCCCTGGGAACACTGCCATACAACACAGCCTTTCACAGACCTTTCCTGTCTCACATAATGGTTCCATGTGAATGCCCATCTGTCTGCAGCTAACAACACTCACACTGCATGTGTGCAAGGAGATCTGGCACTGCAGGAGAAGACAGAAGGACAGTGGGAAAAGAGGAGGACTGAGGACAGCCAAAGGGGGCAGCTGAACTTCCACTGTGGTGACCCAGGCAACAGCAGCCACCAAACTGTTCACTGGTTCCAGATGCTGGATGTGCTACAAGGAAGTGCACTCATGCACACACAGATACAAGCAGAAAACCTCCTATTGCTTCTAAACTTCCCTGTTACCTCAGGTCATAGCTGACCTCTGACCCCCAACTGCTGCTCTTCGAAGATGATTGGCAGGTATGAAACACAGCACAAATCCCCTGCAGAACTGCCTCTCCCAGGTCTGTGTGTTTTAATAACAGTAATCACATTTCAAACAATCACCATTTTTCAGTGCCAGATTAACCCAATTCCCACATCCTGTCCATAGGCTACTTTGTTTATTCCTAGCAGTCCAAAATCCTATTTTCTTGGTATTATCTGAAGAATGAGATTTGGAAGGCTGATGCAATATTCCAAGACGTGCTGTAATCTTTAACAGAAAGCTGATCCGTTGTAGTTTAGAATATTTCAGAAGCTTGTATACTATACCAAATTATCAATTTCGATGGTTAAAAATGAGGTGCTTTCAATTTTGCTCCTCATCAAAGAAAAAGAAGCACGATATGACATTAAAAAAATGTCACTGCAGGTTCACATCATTCCCCTGGGATATAAGGACCCTCTGCTGTTTTAGGGACTAATCAAATACATAAAAACAATCTTATTGATATTTGGTTTAAGGTAATGGCTTTGGCTAGATTGGCAAACATCAACCTAAAGAAGAAACTTCCTTCCCAGGCTGTAGGAGTCTGATTTGAAACACACCTCAAGAGCACCTCATAAGAGCACCTCATAAGCAAAACTAGTAAAATTGTAAGTCATGTGGTTATCATTGTTATTGTTATAACTGGATCCAGTAAGAACTAAAATATTTAACATACAAAGTTATTGTCTGTGTGTTAGTAAAAATAAAGTAAAAAATGTCAACCTGTAACACACCTGAATGTTCACCAGGCAAAAGGGGGTTTGTGCTGAGTTTAAATGTAAATGTCAACTTTTTAAAGATGACACATACTGAAAATTGCTGCTTCTATTTTCCTGTGTTGTTATGTAAGCCGAAACACTGTTACCCTGGTCTAAATGTCAGAAAAAGAGAGATGTCATGTCTTTGAATGTATGTGTCGTTTAGATATGCTCTTGTTCTGAATAGTATACATGTATTTGGATCAAAGTTGTGGGATACACAATGTTCTGCTCCATTAAAACAGGTCATGTTACTTTTTCCATGATATCACCGTCTTATTTGAAACATTTTTTATATTGTTTTTTTAGGAATAAACATACTATCTTGGAATTAAAGTTCTATGGGTGCCCAGAAGTGATCAGATAATTATTTGTTGAATTAATCAGAAAGTAGGTCAAACCATCATTTTCAGTTTCAAGCAATTAGCATGCTGAGGGGAGTTCATCAGTGCTGACAACATAATGCAGTGTGAGATAAGGTAATATTTATGGGTAAATGCTGGAATATTTGAGTTACAGATACATCTATTCTGTGGCAGTGGCACAAGACATCATTAACTAGCAAAACTGTGGGAGCCTTTATATCACAAACGTGTCTGTCATCAACTTTTTAGTACCAGCAATTTCTGTTTGTTTAATTTTGTAATTCTTAACATCTCAGGTGAGACCTATATATATATATATATACAGGGGTTGGACAATGAAACTGAAACACCTGGTTTTAGACCACAATAATTTATTAGTATGGTGTAGGGCCTCCTTTTGCGGCCAATACAGCGTCAATCCGACTTGGGAATGACATATACAAGTCCTGCACAGTGGTCAGAGGGATTTTAAGCCATTCTTCTTGCAGGATAGTGGCCAGGTCACTACGTGATAATGATGGAGGAAAACGTTTCCTGACTCGCTCCTCCAAAACACCCCAAAGTGGCTCAATAATATTTAGATCTGGTGACTGTGCAGGCCATGGGAGATGTTCAACTTCACTTTCATGTTCATCAAACCAATCTTTCACCAGTCTTGCTGTGAGCATTGGTGCATTGTCATCCTGATACACGGCACCGCCTTCAGGATACAATGTTTGAACCATTGGATGCACATGGTCCTCAAGAATGGTTCGGTAGTCCTTGGCAGTGACGCGCCCATCTAGCACAAGTATTGGGGCCAAGGGAATGCCATGATATGACAGCTCAAACCATCACTGATCCACCCCCATGCTTCACTCTGGGCATGCAACAGTCTGGGTGGTATGCTTCTTTGGGGCTTCTCCACACCGTAACTCTCCCGGATGTGGGGAAAACAGTAAAGGTGGACTCATCAGAGAACAATACGTTTCACATTGTCCACAGCCCAATATTTGCGCTCTTTGCACCATTGAAAATGACGTTTGGCATTGGCATGAGTGACCAAAGGTTTGGCTATGGCAGCCCGGCCGTGTATATTGACCCTGTGGAGCTCCCGACGGACAGTTCTGGTGGAAACAGGAGAGTTGAGGTGCACATTTAATTCTCCCGTGATTTGGGCAGCCGTGGTTTTATGTTTTTTGGATACAATCCGGGTTAGCACCCGAACATCCCTTTCAGACAGCTTTCTCTTGCGTCCACAGTTAATCCTGTTGGATGTGGTTCGTCCTTCTTGGTGGTATGCTGACATTACCCTGGATACCGTGGCTCTTGATACATCAGACTTGCTGTCTTGGTCACAGATGCACCAGCAAGAGGTGCACCAACATTTTGTCCTCTTTTGAACTCTGGTATATCACCCATAATGTTGTGTGCATTTCAATATTTTGAGCAAAACTGTGCTCTTACCCTGCTAATTGAACCTTCACACTATGCTCTTACTGGTGCAATGTGCAATCAATGAAGACTGGCTACCAGGCTGGTCCAATTTAGCCATGAAACCTCCCACACTAAAATGACAGTTGTTTCAGTTTCATTGTCCAACCCCTGTATATATATATATATATATATATATATATATATACATATATATATATATATATATAACTATTAGTAAAACTAATGATAACATCTTAGGAGATATAGTACATAGTCTCAAAGTATCTTGTGTACAAAATTCCAGGCAGATGATCTAATAGTCTGCACACAGCCTTTTAGCGCCCCCCCCCCCAAGTGCTTAACTGCCCTGCTGTTTGACCCACACCAAGCATTTACCATGCTGAGGTGATGGAGTCTTCTTTAGTGTAGGGTTACTGAATGGTGTAGCATGAGATTAAATAATGTTATCATCGAGCGATGCTTCAACATTTAAGTAGCGGTTGAAGTAATTGTGTAGAAGTGTAGAGTATATCCCTTATGTGGCACCTTTATATTGTGACACTCATGCAGTAAATGTTTTGACATGTCCAAAACATCTGTGGTAGCCTGGCTTAACTCAAACTGGTATCATATTGAAAACATTACGCAGTTATGCAACAGTGTGACATTTTTTTAAAGACTGATATTTATTTATATATATATATATATATATATATATATATATATATTTTATATATATTTATTTATATTTATTTATGAAAAGCAGATGTTGCAATCTTGCTCTTAGCTCTGTATTCCTAAATACCCAAAGGGTTTGAAAAACAACTAATAATAAAGTGGTTCTGAAAGAAGACGAGAGTGCTGAAATGTGTAGGCCACTTTTCTGCTCATTAGCCTCAAACCTTCCACCCCTGCTAACAGTGTTTTATTTCAGCAACCTGTAACAGCTTCACTATAAGCTCCTCTCATTCAACCACTTTATCCTCAGAGACCACCCCTGTTCTGTACGACATACACTCCATTTGCCAATTAATGGCCCAGTATGTTAACACTGACAAAAGTGTGGCCCACACCAAATACATTATTACTGTACAGTAGCAATTACCGGCGTGTCTTCTCACTCCTCCTCTAAACAGATACATTTAGCAACAAATGTAGTTTAAAACAATGTGGTTTAAAAACTAACAGCTAAGGGAGATAACGGGAACAGAAAGAATTCTACTGCAGCTCTGCTGTGGGTTCTCTTTTAATTAAACTGATGAAACAAAGAATGATTTTGGTCGACCCTCAATGTCTCCAGTGTTTGTACTTTGAACAATGTTCAGTCATTTCGAAGCTTTTGTGACTTTGTATTGGAATGGCATTTCCTCTTAGTAAATAGACAGTCTTTATAGTTTAATGCTGAGGCAACCCGGTTGGTTCAGGTTCATTCTCTAATTCACTGACCGAACATGTCCTTAAGAAAACTACAGTATGTGTCAGGCAGATGACACTTTTGTTTTCCAACATGTCCACATCAACTAAAACATTGTTTGTAATGTTACAACTAATCAAAGTTTCTTTCACTGTGAAGGACCATGTAAAGCTATTACAATGTTGGTGAAAAATTTACATACACTCACCACAGGAAGAAATATCTTAAACATTTCCAGCCTTTCAAGATGTATTTGAGCATGTACATACAAAATAAAACTTCCGCAAACTTGAAAAATGAGAATTCCTTGTACAAGTTTGAACCTATTGTGGATTTTCTCCAATCCACACATTTTCACGGTGCGGTGAAATGGTATTTACCCCCTTACATATTTCTTTTGTATTTGCTTTTTTGTCACACAGATAATTATATTTTTTTTAAAGAATATCCGGCAAATATAATTTTCTAATTATTATTTCATTGCCAAGGAAAAAAACAGCTATCCAAACCAACCTTGCCCTAATTGACAAAGTAGTTGCGCTCTAAACCTAATAACTGGCAGTTTTAGTTTTAGAGGGTAATAATGATTTAGGTGTTGAGTTGAGTAAAAGACTGGCAATGAGTTCTGGGCTTTACTATGGAGGATGTTCTAGAGACAGAAGTGTTTTAACCCAGCTCAACTGGAGGATTTTCACTTATGAAGGGCCCTTTAAAGTCATGCAACAGCATCTCAATCAGATTTATATTACCACCACCATGTTGGACTGTAGGCATAACGTTCTTTTTCTGCAATGCGGTGTTTAAGGTTTATGGCAGCTCCTTTGGGATACTCACTTTCTAAAAAGCTCCACTTTTTGTCGTCAGTCCACAAAATATTTTCTCAAAAGATTTGGGAATCATCACAATGTTATTTGGTATGTGTGAGCTGGGCTTTCCGTTTTATCAGCAGTGCCGTCTGTCTCTTCGAAGCCATTTTTGTCTAGTCTCTTTCTTATTGAAGAAGAATAAAAACTGACCTTAACCAAGAGAAGTGAGATCAGCAGTGCTTTAGATGTTTTTATGCGGTCTTTTGTGACCTCCTGGATGAATTGTCTTCTGGAGTAGTTTTGGTCAGCAGTACACTCCTGGAAAGGTTCATCACTGTTCCATGTTTTCTCCATTCGTAGATCATGGCTCTCACAGTGGGCTGTTGGGGTCCCAAAGCCTTAGAAATGACTTTTTAACCTTTTTCAGCATGAGATGTCAGTTGCTTTCCTTCTCATCTGCTCTTTAATTTGTTTTACATCCTGCCAAAAAGTTTAGCTTACTTCAATTTGTCATATCTTGGATTTTACATGTCTGACAGCAACTAGGACTGGGCGTGGGTAGTGAAATTTAACCAGAAAATGTTAATAATTAAAATCAATTATTTAACAGCAGGGGAAATTACTTTGGTTGAAAATGGCTTTTACATTTATTCATTTATTTAACTTTGACACCACTTACTTTAATATCTCATCGATGATCTAAGACATTTAGGTGTGAGATAAAAGCAAGAGCAGAAGAAACGTGTAAGAGAACAAATACATTTTGACAGCACTGTTATTAAATGATTTGTGTAAATCTCCCTTAGCAAACAACAAATCAACCACAACCTTTTTGCAGCTATCAACTAGCTTCTCTCATAATTCTGGCTTAATATCTGATCACCTCTTTTGGCACAATTTGCTAAGTTAATTTACACTGGCTGGCTTCCAGGTACAAACTAGGCTCTTAAACACTCCCCAAACTTCCAATAATGTTGAGGTTGAGACCATTCCAAAAACTTAATTATAGCCCACTTAATCTATGCCAAAACAGGTTTTGATGGGGATCTGAGATTATTGTCTTGCTGGATACCCAATTGTATCTAAATTTAAACCATTTTGTTGTTGATTAGAGGAATACAGTAAAATTTGGAGGCAGACAATTAGTTTTTGTAATCCACTTATTACAAAGCACAAGTACATCTGCAGACAAAGTAGCCCCACATCATAATATTACCACATTCATGCTTGACAGTTTTTGAAGTAGTTATTCTTTTTAGCCAGTTTACTCCTTGTCTCGTCGGACCATAAGACATTTGTCCAGAAGCATTTGGCTTATTTATGCAGGCAGCTTCAGATTTAAGTTGATTTTAATGGTGTCCATTTTTGAGCAGAGGCTTATTTCTCGTTCCAGACTAGTGATCCATGGCAATGTAAAGGCTGCTTTTTGGAAAGTGACACTGAAATATCAGCTGTTTCCAACTCCTTGCAGGCAGCAGTCATAGTGGTTACTTTTTATTAATATCCTAATAATTTCTTCCAATCCGAGACCAAAACTTCAGGTGCAATTGTAGATAGAACTGCATGTTAGATAGAACAGGAGATTGACCCCAAACACACCTCAAAACTAGACTTTAGGAAAGACATTACAAATCAAGCTTCTAAAAAGGCCTTTCTTAAGCCTTGACCTCAATCCCAATGAAAATTTGTGAACTAAGCTTAAAAGCTGGGACAATGACAAGAAACTGACAGGTTTAAAAAAAAAAAACACCTCTATTAATTCTGAATATAAAGTGGTCAAATATCCAGTCAAATTTATGAGTGAAGGACTGGCAACAAAAACCATGAGATCGACATATTCTCCAAGAAACTGTAACCCAAATATTACTGCTGGTAATATTACTGG
The DNA here is from genome assembly GCA_036173005.1 of Crenichthys baileyi. NCBI lineage: Eukaryota > Metazoa > Chordata > Actinopteri > Cyprinodontiformes > Goodeidae > Crenichthys > Crenichthys baileyi. The sequence goes on from JAHHUM010000890.1 coordinate 594,466, forward strand.
TATGTATGCAGTAGATCTGGGTATGAATAATATCTGACTATGTGTGGCTTATAGAAAATCCGAATGCCCATTAATACCCATGCTGAATTTAGGAAAAGTTCTGACTGGCACTGTACTGAAGAAATAGACTTCTGGTGTAAACAGGTTGCCTCAAATCTTAAATGCCAATCCTGATACAAAAGGAGCATTGTTCTGATCTAGACCAAGAATGGGGGCTGTCTTTATTCCTTATTCATTTTCAAGTCAGCACACTTAGCAGTTTTAAAGCATGCCTCTTCAATATGGATTGTTTTGGTAGATGAAACAGAATGTATTTGCTCTCCCACTCTCAAATTGAGATTCATGAAATAGATTTTTCTTTGCAGTACGCCTTCATCATAACATGCTCGCAGTATTCTAAAGTGCAGGTGGAGGGCAGAATGAATCTGAATCTAATCAAAGAACAGTAAATGACTCTGCACACAGCTGTCTGTGCAGAATTACAAACCTCAGACAGCCCAACTAGGTGTTGAAACTTGGCTTGTAATGCAATCACAGAGATAATTGTTCTGTTTTGTGGTGTTAATAATCATATTAACTTCCTGTAGGTATCAATATAATTACAAATCTCATCACTCTTCTCAATCAGCCAGTTAGACCTTCCGTTGAACTCATTCTGCAAATGAGATGCAGATGCCATACTAAAAAATAATGAGATAGTTTAACAAAGTGGAACAATTTCACTGGTAGCAAAAAAAGTTAAAAAAAAATCAGAAAAGGAACAACTTCCCTGAAGCAGATTGCTTTTTTTTCTCTGTTTAAAATTGTGACTGGAGTCCCTCTATGTTTGCTGTATATGAAACAAAAAACACTAATTCTTTTGGTAAAATTGGTAAAAGCCAATTATCTGAGATAATCAAGGTGTTTTTTAATCAAAAGCAAGTTGTGAGGTCAGGTTTTGTTTGCCTGGAGTCAGCAGGAGGTCCCTTTTTGAAAAAAAATAACATAGCAATGAGCTCTGCTGTGGTCTAGGGAAGGGTAACAAAAAGAGTGGCAGAAGACTGCTGGTTGCTGATTAGAAGCCAAGCAGAGCCAAGCAGATAACAGAGAATGGACATCATAATCAGCTGCTTCAGAGAAAGAGAAAATGGTGTTCAGCCCAGGCAGAAAATGGAGACGGAACAATGTCACATTTCTTTTTTGCGTCCAATCACTTTGGACACAAAAATTTAATTCCAGGGCTGGAATGTGCAGAGATAAGCCAGAGACTGATAGAAGCTCAACCAACATCACACTGCCTGTGTGTCTTTCATCCTTTCTTTTCACCCTGATGTTATTGGATGAGTCCTGCAGTCACTATGGATCCAATCGGGGTACTTGTTGAATCCATTGGCCTCTCAGACTAAAGGGAAGCAGAATATTGGCTTGCTCTGTTGAGCCAAGCTACACTTTAAAAACTTCTGTTATTTATTTTACCCAAAAGCTGGGTTTATGCTGCTGGTAGAGCTTGGGTAACTCTAAAAAAACATTGGGTCAGAAATTGTGAGCCAGTTTGTTTGATTAAAGAACAGTAAAGAAGGAGTCTCACCATTCTTCCCAGACCCCCATTTTGAACTATGCAATGACCTTATCAGACTTGACTGAACCTCTTCTACAGGCTGAAAAAAGAAATGTCACTAGACATAGCATTAACCTGTTATCTACTAAATTACTGCTAGATAAGTTCAACATTTACACATTGACAAAAAAAATTGTAATGAAGTCAATATATACAGGTAACATTTAATATATACTGAGTATGAATTTTGTTATTCAAATTTAAATGTTTGTCAGAAAGTCTTATAAGCCACTGTGAGACTGTTCCCACAGTTCATCTTGGGTTCGAAGTCCAACTGGAATCTTTCTGTATGGAGTTATGCTGTTTCTGTATTTGGGTTGTTCTTCTCTTGATACTCAGGCTTTCTCCCACAGTCCAAAACAATTGCCTGTTTGTTTTTGTTTGGCATGTTTGCCGTTTGTGTCTCTGTGTTGCCCTATCAAGGTTATACCCTTGTGGCCACTGACTGTTGGATACTGACACTAGCACCCATTTAACCCTACAAGAATTAAGCAAATATGGAAAACAGGTGTCTGGATAATCCCTTTTAACCTGAATACTAGTTGTTTAGCAGCCCATGTTATGTTTTTCTTATTAAACCACTCTTTGATAGCCTAACCATTGGACATTTGTCCCTTTAACACATTTTGGGTTGAAATTCTATTCTATTAACCATGCATCCTGGGTGAAAACCTAATCCTGTCGTGTTTAATCAGCCTAGGCCTGTATCAGTTCACATTTGACACAGGACTAGGTTAGAAAAATAACCCAAATTGTTAGAAACCCAGCAGTGTTTAGAGTGTAAAGCTCTATCTGCCCTGCTGGAGGTTAGGATACGTCTTTGATGAGACATGAAACGCAGGAGAACAGGAGCTTTGTAAAAATCTGCCAAGCCAGATTCTATTGGAGAAAATTCTGCTGATAACCACTCATTGTAGCAATGATGCAATAAACTTTGCTCTAGTAACGATGTCAAAGTTTTATGTACTCTTATCTCCATCATTTAGAGCCCACAAGACTGAAAGGAGATCAATTTGGATCATATTTAACCAAAAATAAATGGACTGTGTCTGCGAGGATCACAGGCCAAACCATCAATTACAAAAACCATATTAGGGTCAGAGCTTTAATATAAAATTATTGCTTCCTTATAGCAGGGAACCTTTTATGAAATAATCTGCTTCACCTCTTCACTTTAATCACTTAAAGCACTCGTCAAAACTGTCTGTTCAAATTAATGATCACTAATGTCAGCTGAGCAGACATTTTAGGTTCAGCTATGGGTTGTGCTGAAATGCAGCTTCATAAGCCTAAATTGATCAGTTCAATAATTTCTTCGAGGCACACGGAAATGTCCGGTCAGCAAAATAATCAATCAGCTCAGATGATTTTTGTGGACAACTATGACTATGAAATTTATCACCATGGGAGTGTAAAACAGTAGTGTCACCAAAGAATACAAGAAGTAATGGATGTCTGAGCTATCATGCGCCTGAACCTTAATACTTTGAACGTTAGCTTCATGGCATGTTGGTCTATTATTATAAACCACTTTCCCTTAGAATTCCAGTCCCATTAAATGAGGAACAAATCTAGGTGGGCTGAGTGATAGGATTTGGGAAGACATACAAAAAGAGAGAATAAGGCTCAGTTTCTGGATTGGAAACATGGGAAGAGCTCAGACATGCAGAATGGACACAAACAAGACAGGGAAAGATAATCTGTTCAAGACAAAGCACCACAATGTGTGACAGCAGTTAGGAAAAAAACATACTTTTGTGGTATGTTTCTACCAGCTTTGCCCATCTACAGACTGATGTGATTTAGGTCCAGACTTTGACTGGACCATTCTAAAACATGAATAAGCTTTTATCTAAAGCATTCCTTTGTAGCTCTGGCTGTACATTTGGTGTTATTGTCCTGCTGAGGGTGAACATCTGCTTTAGTATGAGAGCTTTCGCACAGTGGTGTCCAAACAAAGATTGGGAACTTTATGTCATATGCTCAGAAATTTCAAGGCAATGAAATTTCTACTCCATGGGCTCCCTCTTACACCATTAAAAAAGGTCAAAAATCCTAAGTTCAAAGTACACACTGGCCACAAAACCTAATTATTTTTATTTTATTTAAATTGTAATTTTTTATTCAGATCTACTCAACAATAAACTAATCCTGCAATGTTTTAATAAAAACAAATGCATTTTTTAATTTGAAATACAAAATATTCTAATGTTTAAGTCTATTTTGTATTTTTTACACCTAAAGAACTTTTAGGTTAAGTTTTTTAGTCTCTTTTGATCATGTAGTATAATGAGTTATACATCACCATTTAATGTCGCCACAACAGCTTTAATTAGCCGAGTTTAATAAATGGATGCACCCAAGCGTAAAAGTCACTGCATGTTTGGAGTGCTATCAAATTCAAATAAAATCAAGTTTCCTAACTTTTCCTAAATTTGGAGGGGTTTTTAACTTTGCTACAACTTTTTTGAAAGCTTGTTGTCAGGGAAAATCTCAATTCCATTTTAAAAAAACTGTGCACCATGCAATTGTACCAGTGGCCCACATTTTACCAATCTTGAATCAAGTCTCAGGCTGCACAAAGTCATTCTTAGTGCCAGAATGTCCCAAACGCCTCACATCTAAACAATTCTTCCAGGATTGCCCTGTATTTAGCTTGATCAAATCTGCCCAAGATCCCTGTCCCTGCTTAAGAAAGGTCGCACCAGAGCATGATGCTGCCACCACCATGTTTAGTGGCAGGGGTAGTGTGTTCAAGGTGAAGCCCAGTGTTGGGTTTCTTCTTGCCTTTTTCCATGAAGGCCGGATTTGTTGGCTTCTTCTATGATTTGTGTTTTTTTTTTCATTAGGTCTGTCAGCAAGTAAGGACAGCAATGTCCTGATAGGTTTGCATTCTACTGGATTTTACATTTTAAAAAGAGGTTGACTCTATTTACTAATTTGGTGACTTTTAAAGCTTTGGATGTTACATGTATGCTGAAATTCAATAGGCATGAACACTTCTCCAAGGCACTGAACATATCTCCTGCCCACTCTGTTTTTGTATTGATTCTGCTGTTTGGGAGCTGCCCAAAGGAGATGGCTCCGGTTGGAAAAACAGACCTACTGGTGTCCAGAGGAGAATGAAAGGAATGCACAGTCAGAGAGGTTCACAGCCTGAATGGATCGGACCGTCACTGCAAATCACAATTCAATACCAAGAAGCAATGCACTACAGCTATTGGAGCAAAACCTCCAGATGTTCCATTCAGCATGGAAGACAGCCTTTGTGACAGTTTGGTCTCTGTGCATGTGTGTGTCTGTCTATTACGTTTTCAACAGTCATCCATCCTTTTCTTCCTTCACTGTAAGAGGGTGTGCTATCAAGCTCTATTGTTTCTATTCAATTAGCTGTCATAACCAACGGCAGTTTGATTACTGAGTTCATTTGGCTGGTGGAGAACAACGGAGCAGCAAGATGTCTTTTCATTCATCCTTCTACCAATATTGTCTTTCTCACTGGAGAGAATTAAATAGGGCTTGTCTGTGAGGAATGAGGTGAATGCAGCAACAACAATGCAATGCCTGATTCTTTTGGACAGCCCAATGTCCACAAATGCCAAAGGACACAAAACTACGAGAACAGTATATAAACAGCATATCCTTTAGAAATGAACAACCTTCACTATCAGCACAAGAAATCAAATGCTGAGTTACATTGATTTCACAACTTTAATGAGCACCATGCAATTAGACTAAATTCATGGGGCCATAGGACTAACATTAAGAGCTCAGCCTCTGTGAATGGCATGGGCCACTAGAATCCATAACTGATCTATTTAATGCGCTGCTAAAATGGAAAGAAACATTTCAAGCAATGATTCATTCATCATTAATGCCCATGCCTGTCCAACCTTACAGCTTTAGAAACACACAGCCGTGTTTAAAATATGAGCTAAAAAGTGAGTCAAAATGAAAATTCTTATGTTAGCTTTTATTTTCATACACAAAAATGCATTGGAGCACTCTAGATTTTATTCCTAAATCACATAAAAAAATGTATCACTTATTATTCCACGAAAGTTAAGAAAATGATTGAGACTGTTCAAAAATTAGATGTGTCAGCATTACAAACTTCAACCTTTTCTGTTTAAACCTAAATATTCTTAAAGATTTAGCTATTGAGTGCATTACTGAACTAATGTTTAGCGTTACACTGTTTCTGAGAACTGCTTCACATCTGTTTTAAATGGAGTCAGCCAACTTCTGGCACTTGTTAACAGGTATTTCAGCCCACCTGCATTTCTTGGTTTTGTCACAGAAACACACGTTTTTATGTAAACCCAAAAGATTTCTATTGGATCAGTCAGAGGATTGGGCAGGCTACTCAAAAATGTTAATCTTGTTCGTCTGTAACCAAGACGATGCTCACTTATTGGTGTGTTTGGGATTGCTTTCTTGTTGAAAAACCAATGCCAGGGCATTTCCTCTTCTACATAAGGCAACACGATTTCTTCATTTATTCAAACTGATCCATGATCCGTAATATAGGAGAAATAGGCCCAACATGTGCCACAATGCTTCATTATCTCAACAGTGTACTATGGCTCAAAATTAGAGCTTGGGGGTCATCTGACAAACTGTCTGCGGACCTTAGGGGGGTAAATGTGTTCTTTGGCGAATTGCCTTCAACATGTTGCATTTTCAACAATGGAACTTTGTGGGGGCCTCTTGGTGGTAGCTTGGCTTCACATAGACATCTTCCTATTGTTACAGTACTATTCAATTCAATTCAATTCAGTTTATTTATATAGCGCCAATTCACAACACATGTCGTCTCAAGGCACTTCACAAAAGTCAGGTATATACCATAATCTTAATCATTGAACAGTGCAGCCAGATTCTTTTATTTATTCAAATTGGATAAAAAGTTTTTCTGTCTAAGGAAACCCAGCAGATTGCATCCAGTCAGTGACTTGCAGCATTCACTCCTCCTGGATGAGCATGTAGAGACAGTGGACAGTCACTGGCGTTGACTTTGCAGCAATCCCTCATACTGAGCATGCATGTAGACGACAGTGGAGAGGAAAAACTCCCTTTAACAGGAAAGGAAAACCTCCAGCGGAACCAGGGCTCAGTGTGAGCGGCCATCTGGCCACGAACGACTGCGGGGTTAGAGAGAACAGAGCACAGACACAATAGAACAAAGAAGCACTGATCAAGGGAGTACTTTCTATGGGAAGGAAAAAGGTAAATGTTAATGGATGTAGCTCTTTAGTCGTTTCACCTAAAAAGAAGGAACAGATAAACTCTGAGCCAGTTTTCAAGTTTAGAGTCTGAAGAGAGCACATTGAGTTAGTTACAGTAAAAGCTCAGTCAGTAGCTATGTCTAGGAGAGAGAAAGAGTTAAACACTGAAAGACAGGGCAACTGGATCATCGGTAGAGGGTGAGCATTAAGTTGTTGCCAGCAGAAGCTGTAGGATTCCCCTCTCCAGAAAGGTGTCCAACAGGTAGACACAGAGTCAGGCCAGTGTAGCTTCTAGGAAAAGAAAAGAGAGAGAAACAAAGTTAAAAGCTGAAAAACAAAAGCAAAAACGCAAAATTGGGAGTAGTGTGAGAAAGTAGCGAAGAGGTGAAAGTGGTCATTATGTCCTCCAGCAGCCTAAGCCTATAGCAGCATAACCTACAGAGATAGCTCAGGATAAACCTAAGCCACTCTTAACTAAAGCTTTATCAAAAAGGAAAATTTTAAGCCTAGCCTAAAAGTAGACAGTTTGTCCATCTAGAGCCCACTGATGGCCATTGTTATAACTAAAAACCACAACGTTGGGGATACCTCTCTCTGTCAGATTGACCATAACCATGGAAAAGAGAGGGGTACAGGTAGCAGAAATGGAGGTGTGTTTGCACTCAAACCAAACTGAAGCGGTTTAGGCTAAACCGGACTCCCCCTTACTCCATCCAACAAGGGGAGAAGAAGACGGAGGTAAAATAAGGAAGATAGCTCAGGATAACCTAAAGCACTCTAACTATAAGCTTTATCAAAAAGGGAAAGTTTAAGCCTAGCCTTAAAAAGTAGACAGGGGTGTCTGCCTCATGGACTAAAAAACTGGGAAGCTGGTTCCACAGGAGAGGAGCTGATAAACTAAAGGATCTGCCTCCCATTCTACTTCTAGAGACTCTAGGAAACCCACCAGTAAACCTGCAGTCTGAGAACAAAGTGCTCTGTTAGGAAAACGTATGGAACAATCAGATCTATGATGTATGATGGAGCTAAATCATTAAGGGCTTTATATGTGAGGAGGAGAATTTTAAATTCTATTCTGGATTTAAAAGGGAGCCAATGAAGGGAAGCTAAAGTAGGGGAAATATGATCTCTCTTTTTAATTTTTCATCAGAACTCTTCCTGCAGCATTTTGAATCAGCTGAAGGTTTTAAACTGCCATTTTGTGGACATCCTGATAGTAGAGGAAATTACAATATTCCAGCCTGGAAGTAACAAATGCATGGACTAGTTTTTTCAGCATCAATCCTGGACAGGATATTTCTAATTTTGGCAATGATCCGGAGATGGAAAAAAGGAAATCCTAGAAACCTGTTTAAATATGGGATTTAAATGACATGCCCTGGTCAAAATAAAACAGTGAGGTTTTTTACTTTATTATCGGAGTCAAAATTTAATGCCATCTCAGGTTAAGTGATTGACCTTAGCAAGTTCTTTTTTAAAGGACTCCGGTCCAAAGACGACAAACTTCTGTCTTGTCTGAATTAGAAGCAGAAAATTAAAGTCACTCAAGATTTTATGTCTTCCAAGACATGCTTGTAGGCTATCTAAACTGGTTGGGTTCATCAGGATTTATGGATAAGTAAAGCTGAGTGTCATCAGCGTAACAGTGAAAATTTAATTCTATGCTGCCTGATAATTTTACCTATTGGAAGCATATATATAATAAAGAGAATTGGCCCGCAAGTACTGAACCCTGTGGTACTCCACAATTAACCCTGGAGTTTAAAGATTGATTATCATTACATGAACAAACTGGAATCTGTCAGACAAATAAGATTAAACCAGCCTAGCGCTGTCCCTCATCCCTACAGCATATTCCAGCCTTTCTAAGAGAATATTATGATCGACTGTATCAAATGCAGCACTGAGATCTAACAGAACAGTACCTCCAAAGTCAATATCTGAGCCCAATAAATGAATATCATTAGTGACTTTTCAGCAGCGCTGTTTCAGTGCTATGATGAGCTCTGAAACCTGACTGAAACTCTTCAAACAGGTCATTGCTGTGTAAAATGCTCACACATTTGATTAGGCAACTATTTTCTCAAGGAATTTTAGATAAGAAGGAAGATTGGATATCGGTCTGTAATTTATTAAAGTCATCTCGATCAAGCGAAGGTTTCTTAAGCCAAGGTTTAATTACAGCTACCTTAAAAGCTTGTGGTACATACCCACATTTACTAAAGATAAATTAATCATATCTAAAATGGGGCTGGTAATCAGAGGGAACACTTCCTTAAATAATTTGGTTGGGATTGGGTCTAACAAACAAGTTGAAAGGTTTAGATGAAGCTAATATTTCTGATAACTCAGGAAGCTCCACAGATCCACAAGCAGTCTAAGCACAGATCAGGTTCTACAGTTACTCCAATGTTGTCTCACTTGTTGAGATGAAGTAATCATCTCGGGAGTATGTCAAAGATTTTCTTCTGAATAGAATCAATTTTATTTTGGAAAGATCCCATAAAGTCATGACTGCTTATGAGCTAAGGGAATGGATGGCTCAACAGAGCTATGACTCTGTGTAAGTTTAGCAACTGTACTAAAGAGAAACCTAGGATTATTTCTTGTTCTCTTCTATTAAGGATGAGAAATAAGCTGTTCTGGCTTGGTGAAGTGTCCTTTTTATAAAACAGTAGGCATTTTTCCAGATTAAGTAGGAATCCTCTAGGTGTGTAGAGCACCATTTTCGCTCCAATTTTCTAACATTGTGCTTTAAAGTACGCAGGCTCTGAATTAACCCAGGGAGCCAGCCTCCTATGAATAATTACTTCTTTTTTTCAAGGGCGGCTGCATTGTCTAATGCACAACGCAATGATGAAGTAACACTATCAACAAGAGAATCAATTTGTGAAGGGGAGAAACAGAATTATTGCCCTCCACTGTTTTTCTGTGATAATCAGGGAAATCAAAAGTGAACAGATTCTTTCAAAGGTGTTACAGCATTGTCTGATAATGATCTACTATAATGAAATTTTCTTTCAGGTGTGGAGTACTCTGTTAAATTAAACTCAAAGGTTATTTAAAAATGGTCAGACAGCACAGGGTTGTGAGAAAATATTGTTATGTCTTTACACTCAATGCCATATGTCAGCACAAGGTCCAGAGAATGAAGACAAACGTGGGTAGGTTTGTTAATGTTTTGAGTAAGCCAATTGAGTCTAAGATACCATTAAAGGCCATATTTAAGCTATCACTTTTCAGTGTCAACCTGAATGTTAAAATTCCCCCACTATAATAACTTTATCTGTATTTAACACTAAATCAGATAAAAGGTCTGAAAACTGATCTAAAAATTGTGAGAGAAGGGCCAGGTGGACGGTACAAAACAAACAAACAGAATGGTTTAGTGCTTTGCAATTTGGATGAGGAAAACTAAGAAATTAAAATATTCCAAAAGAGTTGTAGCTTATTGATTGTCTGGGACTAATCAATAAATCGGACTGAAAGATGGGGTTGCTACTCCTCCTCCTCGCCCAGTATTTCAAGGAAATGTGAAAATTTAAATAATTAGTAGGAGTTGACTCATTTATAGTAAACATAATCCTCTTGCTGCAGCCAGGTTTCTGTGAGGCAAAATAAATCAACTGATTGTCACAAACAGGGTCACTAACTAGCAAAGTCTTTGAAGAGAGAAATCCTTATGTTCAGTGAAGCCACATTTAATTGTTTTATTTTTTATTTTAGTCTGAGGTTGTGTTTATTTTTATTCGGTTTTCTGATTTCCTCTTTTAGATAATTTTTTAAATCTATTCAATTTTGGCCGTGGGCGAGACACTGTCTTGATAGGGTAATGGGTGGGTAGCAGTACAGAAGCTGCAGAGAGGAGTGTTAAACTACGACCCTGCTTCCTGGTCTGAACCCTGGGTTGTCAGAATTTTGGAGAACTAATAAATTCGGCCAGATTCCTAGAAAGAAGAGCTGCTCCATCCAAAGTGGGATGGATGCCGTCTCTCCGGATCAGACCAGGTTTTCCCCAAAATGTTCGCCAGTTATCAATGTAACCCACATTGTTTTCTGGACACCACCTAGACAGCCAGCGGTTGAATGACCGCAGATCGGGGAGGGGACCAGAGAAAATTACGGAGTCCGACTAACAGAGAACTGCAGATCTTCCTTGACCACCCTGGAGCTGATCATTAGCTGAGTTTGCCACTTCAGCTGTTTTTAAATCCTTTCAATTTGTAGTTGTCATTTTTCTTTTATGCACTTTCTGGTTTTGGTTTCCGTTTTAAAGCATTGGGGGTCCCTTTAACAGAGCAGGCTAACACTTTCTGCATTTCTTTATATGTTTTTCCCTCTCTAATCAGCTTTTTAATCGTAGTACACTGAACAATTTGTGGAGCAAACCATTTCACTCCGATTTTTCAGAGAGCCATATGCTATAATGGGGTTATACTAAAAAATAAATTTGTGGTAGTTTACCTTACACCAAACGAGAAAGAAAATAAACCAAACTTACAGTGCAGCAAGGCAGTTATATATGAACAACTAAGGTAAAACCTACAGGTTTCAATAAATTTGTGTGGAACATTGCACTGCCTTCAATGGGATGCTATAAATTAGTTTTACTGTGTAATATTTGGATTCATTAAAAATTAAAATGGAATTTGGGACAGAGCAAACAGATTTTTTAACCTTGACAAAAATATCTAATCATTTGGTGAATGTCATCAAATATCAGAGCTATTTTCTTGCCTAATAAAAGAAGTACTTTGCTTTCCAAGTAATAGCTATTAATGAACGGTGTTCCTTAATAACTATGACTACAGTCTAATAACTATGACTACAGTCAGGTCTCTATTAGACAACTATAGGTCTGAGAGCTGAGCTTCAGCTGAGTGGGTCTCAAAACAGACAAGCTGAGAGATCAGAGCAGAAACCATTTGATCTCTGTTGCTGCTCTTTCACTGTGAATGTAAGGGTACACCCATATGCCACTTGAATCTTTGGAGGCTTGCTATATCAAATGTACAAATAACGAAATTGTAAGATATTCCCACATTTTTATATGTTGAATTTTGTGTTCCAGCCACCATTCCCATATCATGGCGAGGGTCCGAACTGACATGCTGTACAATCTGGACCTGAGAAAGACTGCACTTAAACAAGCACGTTTCTGTTTTAACGCCTAATGCCTAAACCTGTTTTACCTCTGTTGTTTGACAGCATAAAGGACCTCATTGATTGAACTCCACTCGGCTATTATTTTGAACATGCACAGTTGTGATTATTACACACAATCTGCAGCATACATGTGATTACTGTCGGGCCTGTTAGTCTGGTTAGTGGTGTTTAGACTGCTATTGGAATTAAGAAAACTATATTTAGCTAATTTCCTAGAGATATATTTTTTGTCTTTTGTTCAACCTGTCAGAATCTGCCTGTGTTAGGTTTTGGGTTTGAGTTCTGTTTGCCTAAAATGTTCTTCACTTGCTTTATTTCAGTTCATTTAGGCTTATTAGAGTCATTCTGTTTAGTTTTGTTACTTGCCTGGTTAGATGTGTTTATATTTTCCTTATAGATCTGGTTCCCCCTTGTTAAGGTTCTTTAGTTAGTCTCATTGTTTACTTGAGTTCATTTTGATGTTTTTCTGTTACCTTCCTGCTCATTTGAGTTAATTAGTCACTATCCCTCAGTAATCTTTAGGCTCCCTTCCACCATTTTTTTCTGCATGTTGGTTCAACAAATACTTGCCTAAATATGATACATCCATCTCTTAATCTTTTTGGCTTTTAGAAAGTTTAGTTTTGGTGCTTACCTTTCCTGTTCCTCCTTCATTTGGATGGCCTCATTTTCATTTGCTTGCATTTCCTCAGCTCTAGATCTTCTTGAGCTCTTTCTCTCTACCCTGTCCTCGTCCCGCCTGCCCTTTCCAAACCTACAAAAAGCCAACATTAGATTGGGCTGAGTAGAAGAATCAGAACCAGAACCAGAATCTGATTTATTGGCCAACATTGTTTGCACAAGCAATGACTTTGACTTCACCTACATGCACACACAGTATATAGACATTAAATATTAAATGAACAATGGATGAAATAAAATAAAAACTAATGAAAAAATATGTACGTATATCTTTTTTTAATAAAAGCATATGCTTTACTTGTTTAACAGAGTAGTCTGGCTAAAAGGTTTCAATTGCTTGTTCATTAGAGAGACAGCCTGAAGACAGAAACTGTCTCTGTGCTGGCTTGTGTTTGCAAATAGCGCTCGGTAGCGCCAACCTGAAGGACGGAGGAAGAAGGACGGGATGCAATTTTTTTCCAACACCGTATAAATATATTTATGAGGGCAATCGCTTTCACTTTATCAGGGTAATTCAGGTGAAACACTTGGTTGAAAATTAAAGTGTCAAACTGTCAGAATGTGTAGGCTGTGTTTGTACTGTGAAGATGATCTCAGAGGGCACCAATTCAATACTGAAATAATAATGTGCCTATTCAATAGAAATAGAATAAGAATGCATAAAGTCATATGAAAAGTAATGCAAACAGTGTTTTTCCCTCCTCCCTGCTCCCCATTTGCTTAAAAATTGTGCTTTTATTAGTGTACACTTAGGCATAAATAGTAAAGAAAGGTTAAAGTCAGTTTTTGTTCTAAAGAAAGGATAAGCTGAAAGTTTCCTTCCTGAGCTTCACCGTTTCCTTAGAGTGATGGCAACTGTGACAACTCATCAAGCAGGGAGAACAAAATACCTGCATCCAGGCAAAACATAGAAGGAAACTGACTTTTCACAAACTTTTACGTTTTATTGATAATAATTTGTGATGGCATAGAAAATGAGGAAGAGGCATGATGTTGATGATTTTAATATTTTTTTTGTGGTTGGTAATGTTTGTTTCTGGGTGGTTGAATGACAGAAGAACCTTTAGAAGGGAAAATGGAACAAGTACTAAGTCCTGGAAAAAACAGAAAGGCACATAGACTACATTTACCATAGAGGGAATAATAAATCACTCCCCTACCAATTATTTAAGTTTGTTCATTAAAAAATAGAAAAAAATATGAACAGTGTAACTTTTTATGGTAGTTTTGACTGAGTAAAGAGAGTATATAATTTCACCTTTTATGGGTTTTTGGTTATGATTTGAATCAGAAGGTGAGCGACATATTTGCAAAACATGACATATGGCTGGTCACCAGATTTTTACATATCTCAGGAGAGATTTTGGACCACTCCTCTTTACAGAAACTCTAAAAACCTTTAGGTCTCTTTACTGCTGCTGGCAAACTAAAAGCCTCAGCTCCCTTCACAGATTGTAAGTAGGACAGGTCTATAGCCTGGCTAGGCCACTCAGTAAGCTGACTGTGCTTTTTCTTTAGATACTACTTTGTTGCCTTGTTGAGCTGTTTTGTGGTTTTATCATACTGGAAGACCCATCCACAACCCATCTTCAGTGTTTCGGGTAAAGGAAGAAGATTATATTGCACATCACCACTGACTTCTCAATAGTGTCCCTTGCAGGGACTTTTAGCCTTTACCCAGGATTTTAAAAGGCTTCCGTGCGTTACAACACAATTTTACCCAAGTAATTCCAACCTTCCAGGTCCAAACTTTCCCAGATAAAATGTCCTGGTGTAGGGCTAGGACTTTCCGGTTACCCCATGACTGTTGAGAGGCGGGTTGTATGCTGAGCAACGATGATTGGTAGACATTTTGTTGCAGTGTTTCGACTTCCGGTCACCTGCCATATTGAAGACCTGTATGTTGATGTTTCTTACTTTATACAAAAAACATACTTTTTGTAATCAAGAATGGACTAAAGAAAGGAGACAAAAAATCTTATAACTGCCACTCACTGGACTGGAGGTGTAGTGCATGTCTAACCCTAACCCGTGAAATGTTTATTCCTCCAAACTCGGAGGATTGAGTTAATGCCAAAGATCTCAACTCTATCTCATCTCACCACATCACCTTCTCCAAAGTATTTTATGAATCATTTAAGTTCAATGGAAAACTAAAAGGCCTTATTTCACCACTATTGACTTTTTTTGATGTTTTGTGTAGTTCCAACCTAATATTTTGTCATCAAATAAACAGTAAGTGCACTGGCTTTGAATAAAATGAAACAAAATATGACACAGATATGGAAATAATACTCGCCTAAGATTGCTAAAAGGGGGGAAGCATAGCAAGAAGAAGACAACCCAGCTGTAAACATGGAAGGATAATTGATTTCTGCTAATAAAAGGGCAATGAGGAGAAATACAGCCAGAATACAACTAGGATTTTTTTCAGAGACAGAGGAGAGCCAATTAAAAGAATGTTAATACAGTTGTCTGGACACACAAGGGGCTGCAGCAGTACATGTATGAGCCACTTTGGGAAAATTGAGCTGGCTCAGCAGAGAACCCCTGGGAAACTCTGATTGGTATATTGAATCAATTGTAGCAATTTTGTTTAATATTTAAAATAAGGTGTGTGTTTTGCAGGTGTTAAGTAGTGAAGTTTATTTTCTTTGCTATCTTCATTATTATTTTAATTGATTGCTTTTATTGATGCAAGCTAATGTAAACAAACAACAAAAATCTGGGTTTTATTGAGTGTTTCTGTTACACAATGCAACTCAATGTATTTTATATACAGATATTGATTATGATGTTTCAAATAGTTTTTTTTTGAGTGGTCACACTCAATTTTAGACTGTGAAAGCATTAAGCCCTGAAGTCCGCAATCCTTGTGGTGTTTTGCTTCAAGTTTATTTTTACCTTCCTCATAGCAGTGTTGACAGTTTGAAAACTTTCTCTGAAAGCTAAAAAATTGCATCAGACAAGGTTTGACCTTTAGGAGACTGAAGCAGATATATTCATGGGATGGCAGGCTGCTTCCCTATTGAATGTTCTTTGTCCTACTTTACATTACAACAACAAGGATCTTGCAAATATTATTTTAGCGCTTTGACAGATTAAGCTAAGCAAGACCTTGGGCATGTAGCAGCTGCATATGAACAGGTATTCCCATATCTATTGTGTCCTGAAAGGGGAACAGATCAAAGCGCAAGGGAAGGAAAGGGAAAATAAAAAGGCAATTTAGGAAATTTGCTGTTTCACTGACAACACGGTGAGGCCTTTACTTTGGTAGTCTGAGGTTTGTCAGTGTGAAAGGAGGAGCATCCAAGACTTTACCTACAGATCATTTAACATTTATTATTCTCTCACCCAGATTCAAAACAGTGTTCACACAAAAACTGTACCTAATGCCACCCAGTTAATACGTTTCAGATGAGAAGAAGCGGCTCTGTAAAACTCAGTCAAATGGCACAGTAACATATACCTATGCTGGTTTATGAACAAAGATATTGATGATGGGCTTAAGGCTAAATAATAGGATATTATTTGGCAGCTGCATCTAATGCCAATCAATTATCTATGGCAAATGTTGCTGTTTGTGAAACAATATAAAACATCTCTACTTGAGTCACCTTAATAATATACTATTTCAATACAGATGAGAACAAAAAACATTAAATCAGCTGCTGATAACAATAAGCACATCATATAGATATATTATTAAGCACACGCTTTATGTTAGCTGTTTTAAACATTCCCAAACCAGTTTTGAACTGTTTGTGACCATTGTTTAGGTTTCATTCCCCAGGCTGATGATTTGAGGTTAAATTAAAAAGTTAGGAGTGGGTCCTCTGTCTTTATTATTCCATGTACTCTGTGCAATGCACCAGCACAAGTGGTGCATTGTGCAGCCCCACAGCATAATTCAATTCAATTCAGTTTATTTATATAGCCCCAATTCACAACACATGTCAACTCAAGGCACTTCACAAAAGTCAGGTACATACATTCCAATTAATCTTATTCATTGAACAGTGCAGTCAGATTCTGTTATTTATTCAAATTGGATAAAAAGTTTTTCTATCTAAGGAAACCCAGCAGATTGCATCCAGTCAGTGACTTGCAGCATTCACTCCTCCCCGGATGAGCATGTAGAGACAGTGGACAGTCACTGGGGTGACTTTGCAGCAATCCCTCATACTGAGCATGCATGTAGCAACAGTGGAGAGGAAAAACTCCCTTTTAACAGGGAAAAAAAACCCCCAGCAGAACCAGGCTCAGTGTGAGCGGCCATCTGCCACGACCGACTGGGGGTTAGAGAGAAAAAAGGGAGAACACAAAGAGAAAAAGAAGCACTGATCCAGGAGTACTTTCTATGGGGAAGAAAAAGGGAAAATGTTAATGGATGTAGCTCCTTTAGGCGTTTCACCAGAAAAAAGGGGGAACAGATAAAAATCTGAGCCAGTTTTCAAGTTTTGGTCTGAAAAGAAACCATTGAGTTAGTTACAGTAAAAGCTCAGTCAGTAGCTATGTCTAGGGAAAAGAAAGGGTTAAACACTGAAAGACAGGGCCATGTGGATCATCGGTAGAGGGTGGCATTTAAATTGTTGCCAACAGAAGCTTGGAGGATTCCCCTCTCCTGAAAGGTGTTACAGGTAGACACAGAGTCAGGGCCAGGTGTAGCTTCTAGGAAGAGAAAAGAGAGAGAAAAAAAGTTAAAAGCTGAAATAACAGCAAATAACGCAAAATTGGAAGAGTGTGAAAAAGGGTAGCGTAGGGGGGTGAAAGTGGTCATTATGTCCTCCAGCAGCTAAGCCTATAGCAGCATAAACTACAGAGATAGCTCAGGAAAACCCTAAGCCATTTAAACTATAAGTTTTATAAAAAGGGAAAGTTTTAAGCCTAGCCTTAAAAGTAGACAGTTTGTCCATCTAGAGCCACTGATGGCCATTGTTATACTAAAAACCCACAACGATTGGGATACCTCTCTCTGTCAGATGCCCTAACCATTGGAAAAGAGAGGGGGTCATGCAGGTAGCAGAAATGGAGGGGTTTTTGCAACTCAACCATAACTGAGTGGTTTAGGCTAAACCTGACCCCCCTTACCCATCCAACAAGGGAAGAAAAAGACGGGGGTAAAATAAGGAAGATAGTTCAGGATAACCTAAGCCACTCTAACTATAAGCTTTATCAAAAAGGAAAGTTTTAAGCCTAGCCTTAAAAGTAGACAGGGTGTCTGCCTCACGGACTAAAACTGGCAGCTGGTTCCACAGGGGGGGAGCCTGATAACTAAAGGATCTGCCCCCCATTCTACTTCTAGAGACTCTAGGAACCCCCAGTAAACCTGCAGTCTGAGAACGAAGTGCTCTGTAGGAACGTATGGAACAATCAGATCTCTGATGTATGACGGAGCTAAATCATTAAAGGGCTTTATAGTGAGGAGGAGAATTTTAAATTCTATTCTGGATTTAACAGGGAGCCAATGAAGGGAAGCTAAAGTAGGGGAAATATGATCTCTCTTTTTAATTTTCATCATGTTGCCACTACCATACTTGACTGGTTTTAAAACAGAAAAACCAAGCCAGCATTAAGCTTTTTAATTGGCCCTGACTTTAAATATACTTAAAATTTGTCAACTATGCTTAAAAGTTGGGTCAAGCATTCAAACAAAATTTGCTTGATGATGTTTACAAAAAGTGTGTGGTCAAGGTGCATTTAATCAAATATTAGTGGGAATGTATGGCTATATTTGAGCCTATGTATAATTAAGATCATCTGCAGATTCACGAAAATCCATGATAAATTAAAATTTCTGCCCCTAATGCCCATTTTTACTGATAATTGAAGTTGTCTGCTGCGTGATTATTTAATATGAGAAAAAATGCAATTTTGATTACTATCAGTTTGAAATCAACATGCGATTTATACGTAAATTTTTTTCACCCGCTTAGAAGCCAACTCTGGTAATTGGCAGCTCCATAGTAAGAAACATGGCACTACAGACACCAGCGACCATAGTCAAATGTCTGCCAGGGGCCAGAACGGGCAACATCAAATCATACCTGAAACTGCTGGCTAAGGATAAGCGTAAATACAGTAAGATTGTTATTCACGCTGGCGGTAATGACACCCAGTTACGTCAACGGGGGTCACCAAAGTTAGGTGCTTTTTTTTTTTTTCCCCCAATTTTGGGGGGGCCCATAATTTTCTCTGGTCCCCTCCCTGATCTGACCAGTGACGACATGTTTAGCCGCATGCTGTCATTTAAAACCGCTGGCTGTCTAGGTGGTGTCCAAAAATGGATGTGGGGTTACATTGATATTTTGGTGAAATTTTGGGGGAAAACCTGGTCTGATCCGGAGAGACGGCATCCCTCCCATTTGGATGGAGCAGCTCTTCTTTTGGAATCTGGCTGAATTTATTAGTTCTCTAAAACTCTGACAACCCAGGGTTCAGACCAGGAAGCAGGGTCGTAGTTTAACACTCCTCTCTGCAGCTTCTGTACCGCTACCCACCCATTACCCTATTAAGACAGTCTCGCCCACGGCCAAAATTGAATAGACTAAAAAATAATGTAAAAGGAGGAAATCACGAAAATCTCATAAAAGTAAACACAACTCAGACTTAAAATGAAAATAAAACAATTAAATGTGGCTTACTGAACATAAGATTTCTCTCTTCAAAGACTTTGCTAGTTAGTGACCTGATTTGTGACAATCAGATTGATTTATTTTGCCTCACAGAAACCTGGCTGCAGCAAGAGGATTATGTTAATATAAATGAGTCAACTCCTACTAATTATTTAAATTTTCACATTCCTCGAAAATCTGGGGGGAGGAGGAGGAGTAGCAACCATCTTTCAGTCCGATTTATTGATTAGTCCCAGACCAATCAATAGCTACAACTCTTTTGAATATTTAATCCTTAGTTTTCCTCATCCAAATTGCAAAGCACTAAAACCACTTCTGTTTGTTGTTTTGTACCGTCCACCAGGCCCTTACTCTCAATTTTTAGATCAGTTTTCAGACCTTTTATCTGATTTAGTGTTAAATACAGATAAAGTTATTATAGTGGGGGATTTTAACATTCACGTTGACACTGAAAGTGATAGCTTAAATATAGTCTTTAATGGTATCTTAGACTCAATTGGCTTTACTCAAAACATTAACAAACCTACCCACGTTTGTCTTCATTCTCTGGACCTTGTGCTGACATATGGCATTGAGTGTAAAGACATAACAATATTTTCTCATAACCCTCTGCTGTCTGACCATCTTTTAATAACCTTTGAGTTTAATTTAACCGAGTACTCCACACCTGAAAGAAAATTTCATTATAGTAGATCATTATCAGAAAATACTGTAACAACCTTTAAAGAATCTGTTCCACTTTTGATTTCCTCATTATCACAGAAAAACAGTGGAGGGCAATAATTCTGTTTCTTCCCCTTCACAAATTGATTCTCTTGTTGATAGTGTTACTTCATCATTGCGTTGTGCATTAGACAATGCAGCCCCCTTGAAAAAGAAGGTAATTATTCATAGGAGGCTAGCTACCTGGTTTATTTCAGAGCTGCATACTTTAAAGCAAAATGTTAGAAAATTGGAGAGAAAATGCGCTCTACACACCTAGAGGATTCCTACTTGATCTGGAAAAATAGCCTACTGTTACACTTCGCCAAGCTAGAACAGCTTATTTCTCATCATTAATAGAAGAGAACAAGATTAAGCCTAGTTTTCTCTTTAGTACAGTTGCTAAACTTACACAGAGTCATAGCTCTGTTGAGCCATCCATTCCCTTAGCTCTTAGCAGTCATGACTTTATGGGATTCTTCTTAAATAAAATTGATTCTATTAAAAATAAAATCTTTGGCATACTCCCGAAGATGATTACTTCATCCTCAGCAAGTGAGACAACACTGGAAATAACTGTAGAACCTGATTTGTGTTTGGACTGTTTTGTTCCTGTGGAGTTTCCTGAGTTATCAGAAATATTAGCTTCATCTAAACCTTCAACTTGTATATTAGACCCAATCCCGACCAAATTATTTAGGGAAGTGTTCCCTCTGATTACCAGCCCCATTTTAGATATGATTAATCTATCCTTAGTAAATAGATATGTACCACAAGCTTTTGAGGTAGCTGTAATTAAACCTTTACTTAAGAAACCTTCGTTGGATCAAGATGACTTAAAAAATTACAGACCTATATCCAGTCTTCCATTCTTATCTAAAATTCTTGAGAAAATAGTTGCTAATCAAATGTGTGAGCATTTACACAGCAATGACCTGTTTGAAGAGTTTCAGTCAGGCTTCAGAGCTCATCATAGCACTGAAACAGCTCTGTAGGGATCAGGGGAACAACGCTAGGCTGGTTTAAATCTTATTTGTCCGACAGCTTCCAGTTTGTTCATGTAAATGATAAATCATCTTTAACCTCCAGGGTTAATTGATGAGTCCCACAGGGTTCAGTACTTGGGCCAATTCTCTTTACTTTATATATATGCTTCCAATAGGTCAAATTATCAGGCAGCATAGGACAAATTTTCACTGTTACGCTGATGACACTCAGCTTTACTTATCCATAAATCCTGATGAGCCCAACCAGTTAGATAGACTACAAGCATGTCTTGAAGACATAAAAACTTGGAAGACTTTAAATTTTCTGCTTCTAAATTGAGACAAGACAGAAGTTGTTGTCTTTGGACCGGAGTCTTTAAAAAAGAAACTGCTTAGTGAATCACTTAACCTGGATGGCATTAAATTAACCTACGGTAATAAAGTAAAAAACCTCACTGTTATTTTTGACAAGGACATGTCATTTAAATCCCATATTAAACAGGTTTCTAGGATTTCCTTCTTTCATCTCCGGAACATTGCCAAAATTAGAAATATCCTATCCAGGAGTGAAGCTGAAAAACTAGTCCATGCATTTGTTACTTCAAGGCTGGACCATTGTAATTCTCTACTATCAGGATGTCCACAAAATGCAGTTAAAAGCCTTCAGCTGATTCAAAATGTTGCAGCAAGAGTTCTGATGAAAATTAAAAAGAGAGATCATATTTCTCCTACTTTAGCTTCCCTTCATTGGCCCAATCGTTGTGGTTTTTAGTATAACAATGGCCATCAGTGGGCTCTAGATGGACAAACTGTCTACTTTTAAGGCTAGGCTTAAAACTTTCCTTTTTGATAAAGCTTATAGTTAGAGTGGCTTAGGTTATCCTGAGCTATCTCTGTTATGCTGCTATAGGCTTAGGCTTCCGGTAGGACATAATGACCACTTTCACCCTATTCGCTACATTCTCACACTACTCTCCAATTTTGCATTATTTGCTGTTATTTCAGCTGCTAGCTTTATGTTCTCTCTCTTTTCTTTTCCTAGAAGCTACACCTGGCCTGACTCTGTGTCTACCTGTGACACCTTTCAGGAGGGGGGGCATCGTCCGAGCTTCTGCTGGCAACAACTTAATGCTCACCTTCTACCGATGATCCACATGGCCCTGTCTTTTAGTGTTTAACCCTTTCTCTCTCCTAGACATGGCGATTGACTGAGCTTTTACTGTAACTAATTATATGTGCTCTCTTTCAGATTCTAACCTTGAAAACTGGCTCAGAGTTTATCTGTTCTTTCTTTCTAGATGAAAGGACTAAAGGAGCTACATCCATTAACATTTACCTTTCCTTCCCATAGAAAGTACTCCTGGATTAGTGCTTATGTGTTCTTTTTGTGTCTCTGCTCTGTTCTCTCAAACCCTCAGTCGGTTGTGGCAGATGGCCGCTCACACTGAGCCTGGTTCTGCTGGAGGTTTCTTCCTGTTAAAAGGGAGTTTTTCCTCTCCACTCTCGCTACATGCATGCTCAGTATGAGGGATTGCTGCAAAGTCAACGCCAGTGACTGTCCATTGTCTCTAAATGCTCATCCAGGAGGAGTGAATGCTGCAAGTCACTGACTCGATGCAATCTGCTGGGTTTCCTTAGATAGAAAAACTTTTTATCCAATTTGAATAAATAACAGAATCTGACTGCACTGTTCCATGGTTAGGACTAATTGGAATGAACAGGGGTTGGACAATGAAACTGAAACACCTGTCAATTTAGTGTGGGAGGTTTCATGGCTAAATTGGACCAGCCTGGTAGCCAGTCTTCACTGATTGCACATTGCACCAATAAGAGCAGAGTGTGAAGGTTCAATTAGCAGAGTAAGAGCACAGTTTTTCTCAAAATATTGAAATACACACAACATTATGGGTGACATACCAGAGTTCAAAAGAGGACAAATTGTTGGTGCATGTCTTGCTGGCGCATCTGTGACCAAGATAGCAAGTCTTTGTGATGTATCAAGAGCCACGGTATCCAGGGTAATGTCAGCATACCACCAAGAAGGATGAACCACATCCAACAGGATTAACTGGGGACGCAAGAGGAAGCTGTCTGAAAGGGATGTTCGGGTGCTAACCCGGATTGTATCCAAAAAAAATAAAACCCCAGCTGCCCAAATCACGGCAGAATTAAATGTGCACCTCAACTCTCCTGTTTCCACCAGAACTGTCCCTCGGGACCTCCACAGGGTCAATATACACGGCCAGCCTGCTATAGCCAAACCTTTGGTCACTCATGCCAATGCCAAACATCGGTTTCAATGGTGCAAGGAGCGCAAATCTTGGGCTGTGGACAATGTGAAACATGTATTGTTCTCTGATGAGTCCACCTTAACTGTTTTTTCCCGCATCCGGGAGAGTTACGGTGTGGAGAAGCCTCAAAGAAGCGTACCACCCAGACTGTTGCATGCCCAGAGTGAAGCATTGGGGTGGATCAGTGATGGTTTGGGCTGCCATATCATGGCATTCCCTTGGCCCAATACTTGTGCTAGATGGGCACGTCACTGCCAAGGACTACCGAACCATTCCTGAGGACCATGTGCATCCAATGATTCAAACATTGTATCCTGAAGGCGGTGCCGTGTATCAGGATGACAATGCACCAATGCTCACAGCAAGACTGGTGAAAGATTGGTTTGATGAACATGAAAGTGAAGTTGAACATCTCCCATGGCCTGCACAGTCACCAGATCTAAATATTATTGAGCCACTTTGGGGTGTTTTGGAGGAGCGAGTCAGGAAACGTTTTCCTCCACCAGGATCACGTAGTGACCTGGCCACTATCCTGCAAGAAGAATGGCTTAAAATCCCTCTGACCACTGTGCAGGAGTTGTATATGTCATTCCCGAGATGAATTGACGCTGTATTGGCCGCAAAAGGAGGCCCTACACCATACTAATAAATTAGTGTGGTCTAAAACCAGGAGTTTCAGTTTCATTGTCCAACCCCTGTATGTACCTGACTTTTGTGAAGTGCCTTGAGACAACATGTGCTGTGAATTGGCGTTATATAAATAAACTGAATTGAATTGAATTGAAATGTGAAAAAATTGTCAGGCACTGTATGTGTTGGCCACATTGTACAGGACAAATTATTATCAAACACTGTAATAAATTTAAGATGTTCCATCTAAATGTCTTGAATTTTACACTATTTTTTTCAATAAAATGTTTTTAGATACTCATTGACACTTGGCATGTTCCTGATGAACTGAATGTCAGTGAATATGTAATTTATCCAGCATGATACATAGTCATACATCACATAAAACAGAAGGGTTTATACAACCAGCACTGGGTGCCTCATACATCATCTCCATTGAGTTATAAACTAATAGGTTGTCAAGGCTCTTTTACAACAGAGAAGTAAAAAGTCAAGACAGAATTTCTAAAGAGAGAGAAAAAAATAAATTATGCAAAGCCAGTTTGAGTTGTACAATCATTTAATCTAGGGAGTGGATTTAAGAGCATTTAATCTATTTTGACATCTTCTGTAAGGACTTTTGAGGGTAGTTCAGAGTTACTGAGTTAGGGAGAAACAAAAGCAGAAGCTGCACCCTATTTCTACCCCCGAAATGTGTGGGCTTCGACAAGATAGAAAAGGATGTAAAATACCACCAGGTTTAACCTGAAATGATGCACTTACTCAAAGTGTTAAAGTATTTGCAAATGGAACCATGTAAGTTACAGAAAAAAAAAAATTACTGTATCAATTTAAGTAGGCGATGAGAAGGTAATTTCATTATAGTTTCGGCTCGGCCAACCTGAAACTTAATCTATATCTCCTATGACAAAGTCCTCCACAGAGGTCTGATGTGGTGTTTGAACACCCATCCCCTGAAAGTGTGCTGGTGGCACTCAAGAGGAAAATAAATAACTATTCTCCCACCTTCAAATTTTATCTGCTGTAAAGACCCATTAAACCTGTATTTTCTCAAAGGGAAAAACAAAGATGCTATCTGTATGTTAATGGAAGGCACATCACAAAGTTAAGTCAAGCACACAAAAACACAAGTAAAAACTCATAACTTCTTAAATTTCTGCCCAATACAATGACATGGCAGGTAAAGAAGACTGGATCACTTCCAAATAGCATTGCTGTTGGGCAACACACATTGTGAATAGAATGTGATTTTTAAATGTGCCCTTTAACTTGGGATGTACACACAACCTAATCTCACAACACTCCCTGTTGAGTAGTAGGCACCACAGCACCAACCTCCACCACTTTTAAATGCTTATTTGGTAAAATACTGCAATGGTGACAGAGTTACAGACAAAATACAAACATTCGTCAACACTGTGAGCATAATGTGACTGGTTAGCTGCTAACATCGCTAGGCATTTGCTTTACAGCTTGCTTCTTCTAAATGCTAATCTAAAGGGCGGTTTCATACCTTTCTAACTAATCTGGACTGCATTTGATCACCTCAATTTCACCATCAAAAATCCTTATTGTGCATTCACACCGAACACGATTCCAGCAAATTTTTCACCTCATTCACGTGATGTTGCTCGCCTGACATTTTGCCATCAATTTGCTTGGCCAACGGACACACAACTGAGTGGGCAACAACGCTCCACTCGCTTCACCGCATCATCAAATAGGCGGAGTTTCTATCTGCTGCTTCCTGGTTTGAATTCAACATCCCAGTGTTCACCAGATTCTCCAGAGACGGAACCAGTTTGGAGAGTCCCACCACCTACTCCAGGAGCTGCATCTGGATGACGGTCTCTTTCAGCAGTACTTCCGTCTATCCAGGACCCAGTTTGAGGACCTGCTGTCCCGCATTGGGGGACAATACTTTTCGGGTCATCCCCTGCAAAAACCCCTCCTTTTCCGTGAGAAAAAATTTTCTCTGCGCCTTTAATTCCCCATTTTTTAAATAAAAATTTTTGGGCCTGTAAAAAACCCCAAAAAAAAACCCGGAAAAGGGTGCCCAAAAAAAAGGGAAAACAAACCTAAAATTTTTGTTTGGTCACCCTAGAAACGACTTGCTGTTGTTAAAAAAAAACCTTTTTAAAAAAATATAATTTCCAATAAAAAAATGTTGGATAAAACCGGGGTTTAAATTTTTCCCTTTTTTGGGGGCAAAAAATTTAGTTTTCCCCAAACCAAAAATTTTTTTTGTTTTTTTCGCTGCCGCCCTAATCCCCTTTCCCCCCGGTCCCTTGCACACTTTCCCTTCCCCCTAAAAACCCCCCTATATTAATAAGTTCCCCCCCGTCCCCTTTATTTCGTTTAGTCTAACGCACACAGATGAAGTTTTTTCCCCGGTTGCAATGGGGTTCCCCCGCCATGAAGTACGGGTTTGAAAACCGTTTTAAGCGAAAAACTCTTTTCTAAGAAAAAAAAACATTTTCAATCTTTTTCACACAATACCCCTTCCCTTTCCCAAGGGGGGCCCCTTTTTTTTTTTTAAAAAAAATTTTTTTTCCAAACCCC
Organism: Crenichthys baileyi; assembly: GCA_036173005.1. Lineage (NCBI taxonomy): Eukaryota > Metazoa > Chordata > Actinopteri > Cyprinodontiformes > Goodeidae > Crenichthys > Crenichthys baileyi. The sequence continues at coordinate 620,944 of JAHHUM010000890.1, forward strand.
TTTCAAACATGGGAAACCTTGTGTGAACTTTTTTAAAAAAAAAAAAATTAACAAATCGCCCGGAAAATTTTTAACCCAAAAAGAATTTTTAAAAAACCTTTGGGGGCACCGGAAATTAAAATCCCAACTAAAAAAACCCAAAAATTGTTTAACCATTTCAATTTTTAAATCCTTTTTGTTTTAACCTTTCAATTAAGGGGGGGGGTTTTTTAAAAAAAATTTTTTTAAATTTTTCCCCCCTCCCCTTCTCATTCTTGAAATTTTTTCCCTTTTTTTTGTCCCTTTTTTAACTCATTCTATTTTAAGCTACCCCTAATTTTAAAAAAACCTTTTTTAACAGTTGAGGTTTAAAAGCCTAGTGAGGCAAATGTTGTCCAATACTATAGTTTAAAGTTTTTATAACACGATGCCAAAGAAAGTGCTGGTGTAACCAGGGCAACTAGAGTTTTTTTTCTAGCTGTCTATAGAGTTGCCTCTACATTTTATCTTTTGCATAAAACAAACACAAGTCCATTTATTTAAAATACATCTTTAAATTAAAACGTTGTTCATACTGTAAAATGGTATCTTTAATTCAGAGTTATAATTCCATGGTAATCTCGGAATATAGTTAGATCGCTGTCTATTAGAAAGACTGAAGGATTCCTCTGTCCTCTTGACTCGCTATGTGTTGAAACAACTGTGGTAAATCAAGACTATAGTCAAATAGAGACGCAAAGCAAAAAAATAAATTTCTGAAGCATCATACTATGAGCAAGTTGTATTTAACATAAATCATAGGAACATTTAATAACACAAAATGTCCTTGATGTAATGTTGTCACTATTTGCTTTCCTGGCACGGCGAGTTTGATAAAAATAGGAGGTCGTCTTAATGTACCAACCAGCAGACACTTGTCTTTTTCATGTGGAATTGATTATCTGAGCTTTTTCTGGTTTGCCAGACTTCTTCCCAATAAGAGACTGGAATTTGACATATGACAAGAGAATCAACTTCAATCTGAGATTTATCTTTCAATATATGAGATACAGAGGCTGACATGAAAAACTCCCTTTCAGAAAAAGGAAAAATCTCATTTGGCTGGACAAGAATTCAACATCTGAGACTTTAGGGATTTCAACCCTGGCAAGGGCCAAGGATGTGAGCAAACTCAACCAAATGATTTCTAAAGAAGCAGTGGGCTGGACTTCTTGATTGGCTTCAGCTCTGGAGGGAAGTTTGTCTGAAGTCTTTCAGCAGTAAAGTGAAAACAATAGGGAGAAAAAATATGAGGTTGAAAAACGAAATGGTTATTCCTGGGTGGGAAAGCGGTGTGTTATGCACCGTGGAGGCATGACATACATTTATTCATGACATCAGACTGAGTCCCAGTAAGGGGGCGACGACACGGGTGAATCGAAGGAAAAATGATTCTCGCCACAAACTTCTACGCCTCTTAGGTTTTCCAGCTGAGCAGAAATGACAATGTAATGTTGGATGTCTCTCAGTTTTAGAAGCATTACATGTGGTCTTTCACCATAGAAAGCATACTGAACAAGAAACAATTTTTAGGTGTGTGCATTGTGTGTCAACTCACATTATTGTATTTAAATGCCCTATTTCTACACAAATATCCCTTCTCCGTCCAACCTGTTTACATAGAAAGGAAGATTTTCTGGCAGGTGCATGGTTGTTGTTGCTGTATCTCACTGTTATGAAATTGTTTGTTGCCTTGAATGTTTTTCAGCCATGTCTATCAGTGCTTCATGTTATTTCTGTTCCCCTCTGTCAGGTCTGCTTCCATCTGCTTCGATCTTCTATCTTCAAGCTTCTCTTTTAAAAGCAATCTTTCTGAGTTGTTCAGTTTTTGATTTCATGCTTGCAAGTGTGTCCAATGGCTTGATCAACAACTACATTCCATTGGCGGTCAGGTTGTCTAGCAGGCCTAAGACAAGCAGAGCTTCATAAACATTTCTTATCCCCGCATCCAACATCCCTAAAGGAAAATTAGATAAAGACAAAATGGTCTGGGCCAAAATATGTGTGGAGAATTCTCCGTCACATTGAGCCGCAGGGTTGTTATTGTGTGGTATCCCAGCCGATGGTTATGGGTGTTCGCAATGTTTCTTTTTTTAGTAATATTTGTGAAAACATGTGCTGAGGAGGGTATGGTGGAAAAAAAAAATTCTAGCGTCCCAGTTAATCTGCTCTTATTGAGAGATGTTTTTTTCTAGCCACAAAGACCCAACAGAAAAGAGATAAACAGAACTGCAGCAACATCTGAGGCTGAAATTACATCAGAGCGAATAGCTGAGAATGTTCTCTGCCTTTAAACTAACAACAATCACTATCAAAGAGATTGTTGAACTGAATAAGTGCAAGTTTATTAGTGTGTATGTGGGGGAGGTCTATCTAAAGTTTGCAACTTGTAAGTTTGAGCATTTGCAAGCTAGAGACTACCTCATTCATCTACTTACTCTACTAATTATTTACACTTAAAGAAAAGACAAATATGTATCTGTTTCTTTGTGTGATAACTTGTATCTTGATGAATCTGTGTATCAAGGGGGAGCCTAGCTTTTCCATATTTCAAATAGGCTGAGCGATACTAAGGATATGGCCCTGCCCAACATTATTGCCCGTAATGTCTCCCATAAATCATTGCATTGTGTGTGTACGTACATGTGCGATGAGGGGAGGGCTGTTTTCGTAGACACTCAAAGAAATGTTTTAAATCTCTGACACCCCTGATTAAAGCCTCTCATTACAACACAAACAAACAGTCTGATTGCATTCATAAATCCATTTGTTGAAGCATATGAGTACAGTGAGGAGGAGTTTCTGAAGGACAATCTCCAATGAAACATTTAGGCAAGCTATTTATGCTCAGGTATCAAGTCACGATTTGTATGTGCAATTTATTATTAAAGTGTTTGAAAAAGGATTAATTTCAAAACAATTTTTCACAGTACAAGCACGAACTTAAATGTATTGGGGTTTTATGTGATACACTAACACAAAGTAGTGTATAATTGGAGTGGAAGGAAAACAATACATGGTTTTGAATGTGTTATTATAAATAAGAATCGGTAGTGTACATTTCTATTCAGCCCTAATTTACTTTGATACTCCTAAATAAAATTAATTGTAACTGCCTTAGAAGTCACCTAATTAGAAAAGAGAGTTCAACTGCATACCGAGCAAAACAGCAGCACCACACTGGCCAAACACCCCATTCTCCAGCACTGTGCCCTCCAAGTCCGGCCTGGACCCCTCCAGATGAGCTCACCCTTGTCTATTAGAACTGACCTGGTTTAAGCATCTGGTCCAGCCTGGTTTAAGCCTCTGGCTCAGCCAGAGGTGATGTGATTTGCTCCATAAGTGCAACACCTAAACCTCCATCTGGCCCTGCAGCGTCACTTCAAGTAGTACCACTCTGAAAGCTTGTCCTGTTGCGGTTCTCATGGCCCAGCTACCTGCTACAGCCATCCACCACCAGGTCCAGCTACCTGCTACAGCCATCCACCACCAGGCCCAGGTACCTGCTACCAATACCTCCCCGCCACTCTACCTCACCTTAGATCCCCACAACTTTAAAAACCACCTATGTCCGACATATGGATCAGATTGGCAATACCTAACACCATCCCTTCTATCTGGTCCTGTCGCAATCAAACTCCCTTCTCCCATGCATTCCTGATGGGCCATTTGGATTACTACAGCTGTCTGTGTCCTCAACTAGAATTTTGCCACATGACTTAAACACAAGCATTCATCTCTGAGATAACAGAAGAGTCTGCTTCTCCCTTTTAGGTGGTCTTCTTTTTTGGAAAAGAAGACTACCTGTTAATAAAGTTTCTTTGCAAGTTGTGTCAGAGGGAGAGAATCTTACACAAAACATTGTTGCTAATAGAATTGGTAATTAAATTAGATCTGCTTTTACCTCAACCAAAACATATCCATTGATATGTAAACAAAAGAGCATTTGATTAATATAATTATACAGGATTTCCTCATTATAACATTTTTTGGGACTCATCTCTTTTGTTGATTTGTTGTGTTTTCAGCAGTTGGTTTCAAATGATTTTCAATCTTGATGAGTCTTGATGAGTCTAGAGACAGTGGCTTTGCGCCACTCAAAGGCCTGATTTTCAAAGTGCTTGCCTAAAGGAACAGGGGTGGGAGAGGGGAGACCAGCTCTCTGTCTCATAACAGTCAGACTGAAGCACAGGCACGAACGCACATCAGCCCAAGCATTGTATGTGAAACTGTTGGAGAACGGAGACAGCAGAACTGCTGATCCATGATATACATCCCTCCAAGCATTCTGGGGGAGACGGGAGAGGTCTTTCTGTCAATGCAGTGATGAATCTCCAGGGCAGTGGTGAAAGAGGAGGGGATGGGCGGTGTGTGAGGATATATGGAAAGAAAAGAGAGAGGGAGGGAAAGTGATGGTGAACAAAGTGGGGATGAGTAAAAGTAAGAGTCCAAAGGATCTTAAAGATAGTGAATGCACATCGCATGCAGGGTTAGATGAATAACTAGGGACACTCCTCCTCTAAAGCAAAATTAGGCTTCTTAAAATACCTTTAAGAAGACAGATTTATTAAGCTAAAAAGCTGCACACAAAATTTCCAAATGAAAAGTGCAATTGATAAAACAAATGACTAAACCTAAAAGGAATATCTGCCGAATGCAAAATCTGCCATTACTATTTGAAGAAAGGTCAAATACTTGCTTCATCACACTGGAAGAAAGTGGAAATAAATAGTCAACCATTTTGCATGGTACATTTCTGTAAACCTCTAAGCTGTTTAGACACACTGGAATAGTAAATTGGCAGTGCATTGCTAAAGAATCAATCCCTCTTAAACATTTTCACATTTTATGACGTTATGCACCCAAATTTGTGTATTTTAAGTAAAGCTGAAAGAAAATTATGCATTGTTTTAGAAAAAATATTATAAAGTTTGCTGTGCATGTGTATTCAGCCCCCTGAATCAATATTTTGTTGAGTAATTTTTAGTTGCAGTCGCAGTTGTAAGGCTTTTAGGGATGCAAAATATCTCAAGCTCAGTGAAATCAAGCTTATTTAAACTGCAATTGTAAAGTCTTGCCACAGATTCTTAAATGGGCTTAGGTCTGTACTTTGATTGGCCTATTCTGACATATGGTTATGCTTATAACCATTCCTTAGTAGAGCTAGTTGCATGTTTAGAGCGTTTTTTACTTGATGGTGGAATCTGCCCAAGTCTCAAGCCTTTTGCAGCCTTCAACAGGTTTTCTTCCAGGATTGTCCTGCATTTAGCTTTGTCCACTTTCCTGTAATTTCTGGCCAGCTTCCCCACTAGATTAGGGTAAAGTAAAATGCTACTTTTTCTACCAGACATATTGTTTTGCATGTGTGCCAAGAAGTTTAATTTTGGTCTCATCGGACCAGAGGACTATCTTGCAAATGTTAGCTGTGTCCCCTACATTGCCTGTGGGTAGAGGAAACAGCAAAATTTTCCAAGCTTGGGATTGTTTTATAACATATACCTGTTTTAAACTTTGTCAATAATATATTCCTGATCTGTTTAGTGTTCTCCCAATGTTTGTGGTCGTACCTGGACTAAATGTGAAAAAGTAAAGCGTATAAATAATTTTGCAAAGCCCCATATTCACTAATAGTCTGAACTTGCCTTTATAATAATCTCTGGGTGACCATCACCCCCAGTTTTTCTCTGTTGCTGTACATAATTTTTACCATCTCAACGATGTATTCAACCCCTCTACCCAAACTCAGAACCTTCACTGGATGGAGGCTCATGTAAGGTATCGGAGCAAGAGTCCAATTAAGATTCCTTCATGACACACAGGAAGGAATAAAATTCTGATCTAACGAAAAAGGAATCTCACATTCCCTGGCATGCTCCTTAAAGACTGGAGAGAAAATACAGACATTTTCTCTTAACATGCTGAACACATGTTGAGGCGGTGACAGAACAAGAGGAATCCAGTTCTTGGCTTTAATTGGTTGCCTTTGATGCAAATCAGAAATGTAATTCAATGTTGATTGATATTATCTTTGCAATTCAAAAGCAATTTTCTTAGCTTTTGTTCTTCCTCGCCTTCCCAGTGATTGTCTTTCCCGCAAACTATCTACATTGTACGTCAACGTGTATGCACATGAGGGAACTCTACCAATGGGAAAGGTCATTTCAGCCAAAGGCCTCTGTTTCATTACATTCTGAGCCAAGGAGATCGGTGAGCGGACTAGTAATGACTCCTACTGTAGCAGACAGCCCACTTCATTTGCATAGCACATAGGAGAAAATAAATTGATTCCCCCATGTGCAATTCTCACCTTTGTCTCTGCAATATCAAACATGCTATGCATTTCTAATTCTGCTTATTGTTTTTTCTTCATAGATGTTTAAAATGGTTTATTACAGAGAATATTAATGGTTCATTCTGTTTTAGAGAAACAAAATGGAATTGTGCCTTTCTCAGTGCACGTATTTTTTTAATGTTTTCTCATTATTTCAGATCAGCCCGCCTATCCTTGGAGAGACGTTTCAGGTTGAGCAGCCTTCCTCACATTGATCAAAGAGCTCCAGGCCAAAGTAGGAAATAACATCAAAGTATCTCAACGTCTAAAAAGAAAATATCAAATAGATTAGGCAAAAATTTAAGAAACACTGGATGTATTCCTTATAAAATCACAGTAAATGAAAGGAGAGAAGACAGAAGTACAAATAATAGGGAATGAAGAAGTGAGAAGACAAGCTCAAGTGGAACAAAAAGGAGCAACAAAGGAGGAGAGAAACAGGAAGAGATAGTCTTTGGGTTGACAGTTCACTGGGATTGGATCATTAGCAGTTATGGGCCTGGTAGACTATGAAAGAGTTGCACCGCTACACTTAATTTGGGCTCTTTAATAAGACACTTTATGAATTCAGTCATGTTTGCAGCCCTCTGCACGAGACACAGCATGAGAGACATCGCTGGATCTCATTTCAGGCCAACAAGATTTCAGATTCAATTAACTCCATCACGCAGTACCACCTCTGTTCTCACACATACAACCTCCCCATCCACACACACACTTATAGAGTGCAGCCCGACCCCTACTCTCCATGCTTCAAGGTCTATCTTGGAGCACTGCATGAGCCTTCCAAACCTAATTACTCTAGAGCTGTCTGGTGGAGGCCCAGTGCTGCCCAATCATATTTGCACTGAGTGGCCAAAAGCAGATAAATCCCGGCTGGACAGCATAACCCCCCTAACTGTCTCTCTTTTCTTTATGGTGGGTTAGATTCCTTGCGCGGCTATTTTGGTTTAGGGGTATCCATACATTATGACCTGGCAGGTTTTAGTTGTGTCATAGTCCGTCCAATTTTAGATTATGGATCACTGGTTCATGTCACTTGTCCAATCACTCTTAGTATATCCAATTTGGTCCTTACTCTTCCCAACATTCTTCTGTTTCCTCAGGTGTACCCCAAGGCTCAGTACTAGGCCCTTTTTTTTATCATCTACCTCCTTCCCCTTGGATACATCTTCTGAAAACACAACATACACTTACACTGTTACGCCGACACCTAACTCTCTATCTCATCTAAACCATCTAAAATCTTACTGCCCTCTTCCTTTTCCAATTGTCTCCAGGAAATCAACAGCAATAAAACTGACGTCCTCCGAATTGCCACCAAATCTACACTAAACAAAATAAAAAATACAATAAAAAACATTTTCCCATTAACATTGAAAATGCTTTCATCTCGCCGTCCCTTTTGGTAAAGAGCTTACTTCTTGCTTCACCTCAGAAACATCACCCGTCTTTGTCCATCTCTCTCCCCAAAGAGCTGCCATTCTTGTCAGTCATGTTAACTTACTTCTTGATTACTGTAACTTACTCCTGTATGATTTTCTCCACAGAAAAAAAATCACATGCTACAACTCCTTCAAAATCCTGCTTCTCACTTTCAAGTTCATAACCAGGCTCTGTAATGTAATGTATTCAGGTCCTCTTCCTCCACCCATCTCACAGCCACTCCTGCCCATCTTAGCACCATGGGGAGTAGGCCCTTCAGCCATTCTGCTCTCTACCTTTGCAACAAATTCCCCCTGACATCCATAACATTCAATCACTTTCAACCTTCAAATACAGACTTAAGACACACCTTTTCAGAATTGCTTATTTAATTTAACACCTATTCAGAGGCTGGGCTAGACTCTGTACCTCCGCCTAACCTCCTTGCTGCCGCTTGCCGAGGGCTGATTACTTGTTCATTCTTCATCGTCCACTGCATTAGTCCCTCTTTTTCCATCTCTTTTATCAACACCATAGTTGTTTTGGGGCTTTTTGAAGAAACTTAGGACACTCGTCACTACCATGACGTTTTCAGAGGGCAGCCAATGAGGTCTACATCAAGTGAGAGAAAAGTTAATTAATGTAGTAACTTGCCACCATGTGGTCAGGGGTGTGAATTGCAATCAGTCAAAATGACAGATGGCCTTTAGATTTTTTCGTCACCTTTTTAAAAAAATCTGTCAAAAACTGAAAATATTTGGTTAACACAACCCCTGCATCAATTTCTTTAAATTCTTTCAATTTTATTTCTATTGCATTGTTGAGTTTCCTTGTTTGTTTTGCTTATATTGCTTGTTTTTAATTTATTCTCTTTGTACGGTATCCTTGAGTATCTAGAAAGGCACCTTGAAATGAAATGAATTATTATTATCTGTTTATAATTTAGGTAACTTCTGAAGGCATTTAGTTGACTTAGATTTCACTTGGGGGTATCAGAGTAAATTGGGACTGAGCACAAGTGCGCGTTACAATTTATTGATGTTTATTTGAAAAAAAAAAAGAAAAGAAAACCTTCATTATGTGCACTACTTTGTTATCGTCTGACTTTTAAAATCCATTATATTTATATATATTGAGGTTTGTGGTTGTACTGCCACAAAAAGTGAAAAAGGAGAAGGGGTGTGAATAATTTTATATATCACTGGATATCCATGGCAAAAGGAAGCTAATTTGCTCAGTTTACTTTATTCTTATCCAAAGACAAGTTAAAGATCTGATACAGCAGCAACATTCAGCTGTGTTAATGTTTGTGCTTGCTTTACTATCCACATTCAAAATGTGTTTTATTACTTTTTATATAATGACTCAATTGTTCAGATAACTCCACATGACACTTATTGCTACACAGACGCTCCAGCTTGATGCTGTGCCTCATGCTCGCCTTTAATACCTCAGCCCAGACATTCTGATAAGTGAGGCAGAAAAAAAAAGCAGAACAATTATCATTTTCTCTCAGATTACATTCAGCAGATGTCAATGCTCTGATGTGGAGGCGTCTAATTGCTGTCTTCAAATAAAATGTGGCACAATATTACAATATGCGAGCATGCGAGCGTGTGTTGTAGAAAGCTGAGGGGATTGTGTGTTAAACTGAGAAAGAGTGTGTACAGAAAGCAAAACTAATACATGTGTCATTTCAGTATAATAATGATGAGCCAAGCTTTTCCATCATCGGTTTTTAACAAACGGATGAGCAGAAAGAATCATGCGGCTGCGCAGGATCAAGCTATCTAGCTACTCACATGCTACACATGAGGAAGTCACTCTTTTGGGGTATGTTATCCATATTCTAGGCATACTCATGCATATAGAAAAACACACACTTAACGCCTGCTCTGCACAATCCCCAGCACTTCAGGCGTGCTCCTTCACTGCGTAAGAATAATAGGGGCTGAAGGATAGAAAGCATCCCTTCTCTCCAGCTTTCCACACAACACCCTGCGCTCCCGCATCTCTGCACAGCTTTGAGTGGGCGGCATTTTGTGTGGAGGAGCAGCCAGACGAGGTCCCCCAGGGTAATGCAGGAATAGAAGGGCGAGGAAGGGGGAGGGAGCTCACTACTGTCACACTAAGCTCCAGTGTCGGCTGATGGCTCTGCATGAGGCATGCCACTTATCAGATTGGTGGGGAGGGGGGGGGTGGGTGGGGGGAGGAGATGGGGGGTGAGTGGAGGGTGGTTGTGCGTGTTTGTCTGCATGGGTGAGAATACACAGGGGAGAAAGGGTGAAGTTGATGCCAGGCCCTATTAAAGCCATCTTTTCATTTTTACATAAACAAACAGGCATTACACGCCAGCAGACATGCAAATCTACATGCACCTTGTAACTGCTCACGAACATCCGACATTAAGATGTACAAAACCGCCACAGATCCCCAAACCTTCCTGCAGGCAGACAGTGGCATGATTGTTGATGGTTTGACTGTTAAGGCTCCCCTCTTTTCTCATTCCTCCTCTCCCTTTCCTTTTCATCCTTGGTTTCCATTCTCCCTCGGTGCCCCAGTTCACTCCAGTGCACACGCTCCCTCTCTCCTTCCATCCTATCATTCCCATCTGTGGTACCCATTTCCCTACTCAACCCTTCTTTGCATTTTCGCTGGCTTCACCTCCCTGTCTGCTTTTTACTCTGGTGATGTAGAAAAGAAAAAAATGAATTAAATACTAAATGTTTGAATGTATAATAATGGATTGCATGCTTGCAAATCTAATCTTCATAAATATATATAAGAATTACACATAGGATGTGAACTGTGTACATGCATAAAATTTTACACAAGCTACAAAGAGAAACAGATGAAAGCCAAACCATCCCAGAGAGAAAAACACATTTTATAAGAATATATTAATGTTCCTTTTGTCTCAACCACAAAATTTGTTTACAATCAGTCAAGTCCCTTTTAATGTATATGCATAGCTTTCACTTGGCAGATTGGGCTTCCTTTTCACTCTTTTGCTCACTACTAGGCTTCTCACTTGGGCTCCTAGATATGTAAAGATACTGTTTTGTGCACAATAATAGAGAAAAACTATGCAAGTTCTGAAAACTTTGGACTTGCATTTTCTTATGTGAAGGGAGGAAATCTGTCTATATTTGCAGTGCTATAAAACTGTTCACCGCATCTTATAAGCCCCCACCTCTATATCTAACTTTGGAATCAAAGCTTTTCAGATGAAAGGTGAAATGTCTTCAACAAACTATAAAAGAAGTCCTACCTTCAATTCAAACACATAGTATTTATACCAATGTATGCAAACATGCAGGGTGTAATAAAAACAAGCATGCAGCTCACTCTGGTTGCTAAAAACAACTTTTTGTATTTGACTGTAAAGAGCTGCTGTAAACAGAGACACATTTAAGATGCACCTTAGAAATTCATGCAGAAAACAAGTGTAATATTTCCACAGGGGGACATGATTTGGTTTTCTGTGTGTTTACCAAACAATCAGTACAATTATCTATGTAGTACTATCTTTGTGAGAACCTGTTTTGATAAAATGCATGTCTCATTTCACAACTTTAAGAATTAAAGGTTATTATTATGGTCGGGCGGAAGCCTTGTATTCCCATTTTGTCCTTTTTGCCTTCCTGTGAGATTTAACTCTATTGATCAACCTTTAAATCCCTCTATGGTTCCACTGATAAATGTCCAGTGAAAAGTATGAAGAACTGCATGTGACTGACTAAACCATGTGAATCTGAATTTAGAAGCAGGATGGGTTGTTCTTTTATTGAAAAGATTTGGAGATACAAGGTTTCTTTCCAACAGCATCATAGTGCTTGGTTAGGGTTGTCCCCTGCTAAAATGAAAAAGTGCCAACAGATTCTGGGATACACAGACAAGGAGGAAAGTGCAGGGGATCAGCCTCAAAGAAAGGTTTTAATCATACATAGCACAGTCTAACTATTAGCACTATTTAGCCTACATAACAGACAGGTTTGTAAGACACTCCTGTGCTTCATTAAAATCAGGATTTACGGTGATCTGCCACATTGCCCATGACATTGCATTCTGGATCATTCTTTCATTTAACATATACATACATATAAGAAAAAGCAATTTTATCGGCAGTATGATCTCAACTAAAACCCCTCTATACAGGATATTTTAGGACCTGCAACAAGGTGTTCAGTAGAATCAAACCCTCTTACCCAAAGCTCCCTAAATGACATCATGGTGGCTTTAATCATTTCGTTTCTTGTCCCACATGTATACACATGTATATATATATATGTACAGTATATATGCATATACATGACATACTGCCACATCAACTGATGGAAAATGGGCTTTGATTCAGGAGGTCAGTGAGTCACAGTGCAGATAAACAACACTCCATTAGTCCTGCTGAAGAGAGTTTTACAGACATCATTGTCTGCAAGCATGCTAACACAGCCCTTGGCAAAGCTTCGAACATGGAAATAATCCTGAAAGAACTGAAAGATAATGATCACTTCCCATCCACTAGAAAGGACATAAATAATAAAGTATAGTGGTTAAGGGTATGATGTGTCACCATGCGGCCACTGACACATGCATGTAACAGGCATTCTTAGAATAACATTGCATAGCTGCCCAGGGGTATTATTATCTTCTACATGACTACATGCAGAAGTCTGCCCATTCATAAGCTTATAGACCATCAATTACTAAATAAAATCCAGTGTGACCATTTGCCCTCAGAAGTCACCTAAGTCTACCTGTTCAATTTATTCCCAGTGTAAACGTTCTGTTAAACAGCTTTTTACATGAAAGCCTCACAGGTTAATTTGAGAAGACATAAATTATCAGTGTGGTGGAAAACTAACATTGATACATTATCCTGAGCTACTGAGCTATCACACTGTGAAACACGATGATGGCCGCATCATGCTCTGGGAATGCTTTTCATCCGTGGCAAATAAGTTGGTCACAATTGATGGAAAGATTGAAAGAGCTAAGTACATGGCAATCCTGGAGGAATATATGTTAGAGGCTGCAAAAGGCTTAAAACCGGGGCGGAGATCCGCCATCAAGCCAGACAAAAACCCTGAACATAGAGCCAAAACTGTAATGGAATAGTTTGAATTTAAGCATTTTCATGTGTTAAAATGGCCCAGTTAAAGTCCAGACTTGAATTTAAATCTGAGGCAAGATATGAAAGTTGATGTTCCCAGATTCTCACTGTTTAATCTGACTGAGCTTGAGATATTTTTACAAAGAGTTATACATAAGTCTGTAGATGTGCAACAACTATGCACTGGTTGCGTTGGTCTGCCATTTGAAATTACAGATTCAGAGAAGTATGAAAATATGAAAACTGTTTCTGGGGCAAAAATGTTTAAAATGTTTAAAATATCTCACTCTGTGTGTAATCAATGTAACATATGAATTTCACATTTTGAACTGAACTACTTCAAAAACTACCTTTTTGATGATAGTGTAATTTATTGAGATGCAAGTGTAAAGTAGAAATCCAGAATGCAGGATGACAGTGCTATGTACTGCAGAATATTGGGTACAGCTTTAGTCAGTCACTTTCCATCACCCACATTTTCAGTCATTCTTACACTCACTGTAAATATCTCTAAACCAATCCTTTTGCACTCCTCCTCTGTCTCATCTATAATAGGTGGCCCTCCCTTCTCTTGGCACTGATGTTAATGCACTCCAAATCAGCCTGTCCATTAGGTGGGCGTACACAACACGTTCATCAGACGCTCCAAAGGCCTGCATGCAAATGAGCTCAAACTGCAGTGTGTGGTAAACTCCTTGAAAATCCTAAGAGGTAGAACGTGTCTGTAAGACACTCATCTAGGAGAAATGCAAAAAAAAACGAGTGCTGGGCTGTCCATTTCATGCTGATGAAAACCATGGAGACGAGCAGTACAAAGGATTAACCTAATCAGGGTGTCTTTTTGATGTTTTGATGTAATGCTGAGACACTCGAATGTAAAAATTACTGATATAAATTCCATCCATGAAGTGCAAGCCTTGAAGGAGTGTTCCTTTCCTGTCAGCTAAAGCCTTTGTCATGAACACTAAACACTAAAACTTTTCCTCCCTGATATCAAATGTAACTTTTGCTGGAATTGCTAAAAGGAAGACACACAAAAGACAGATATGACACTTTCATTCTCTATCCTCCCTTTTGACTGCTAGGCATTTCACAGCACTTAGTGTTTGTTGTTGGATCCAGTGAAATGCATTTATTTTCACCTTAGTTCTTTGCCGTTGTTAAGTTTCAAAAACTGTCAAGTGGAATGTGAGAAAAAAAACGGAGAGATAATATTAAGATGGTGTAAAGGAATTTCATAGTGTTTAAGATGAACTTTGAGGTGCCAACATGGAGTTGAAGTTGTTGAGAGACAAAAAAAACTTTAAGACTAAGTCAGGCTGGTTCACAGGTCTGCATCTTTGTATTCAGGAGGCACAGGGCCTGCCGTTAAATGCACAGAGCAGGGGGAGTGTCAGAGAGGCCCGCAGCATGCCAACTCTTAAGTGACTGTGGCACTCAAAGATAATGAAGAACGATGATGAGGCCAAGAAGGGCATGTACCGGGCCCACATGCACAGGGAAAATCACCAGCAGCACTCATCTACTCAGAAAGATTTAAGCTTTGCCCACAGCACTGATTGCATGTCAGAGTGTCAAACCTTTGGTTCAAATTGCTACCTCTATTCAAATGTTCTGCACAGTTACTTGCGTGTTTCTATATAATCTGTATGCCTGCGTGTTTTTGCTTATGCCTGGTGTGCAGCAGAATTATAAGAGTGTGTGACTTACATATCATTGCCAAAGCATACAGTGACAACTGAGCAAAAAAAAAACATGAAATGTGCAAAACCAACATCATTCAAACTAAACAAGCCCCCCCATCTGTCAGTGGTGACCTGGAAACAGGTCATCTATTGTTCATAGTTCTGTGCCTTTCTGAGTGATACGCTAACTAATCCTATTAAGGTAATCCACATAAAAACAACTTACAGCACGATAGCAGTGTGAAGCCCCTTCACTGTTAAATTTATGCCATATTTAAACTGAGAACCAAAATAATTTATGTGACTCCATTGTAAATTTTTCATGTGACAGGAATGCTGAACTGATACCTGCAGTACGTGTTTTCTTCAAGTACAAGTCTGTGCATGCTTCTCTGTTGATACATATTTAGTCTATGATTTAAAGCCATTGTTTTTAAGGTGCACAACTCAAATTTTTCTATTGTCATTTGTATTGAAACGTGGGGAGCTTATTTAAAGACTGGAAGAATAGAATGACAATGATCAGAAAACTTGCAAGTACAGTGCCTTGTAAAGGTATTTTCCTTGAAATTTTCATATTTTGTGTTATTCCAACTGCAACCTTTAATGGAAAATAATTCACAGATTTTAACTATTTTTCAACAATACAAATCTAAGAAGCGTGGAGTGCATTTGTATTCGGCACTACTTGCTCTGATACGCTACGTTGAAATCCACCAGAACCAGCTGGCTAGATGTCAACAATGTAATGCAGGTAAAAGGCTCATGGCAACTCTACAGCAGCTGCAGAGATCCACAGCTCAGGTAGACGAATCCACCACCACGACAACTATTTGTGACTGACTCACTGGAAATCTGCAATTGTGCATCTTTTAAAAGGTGGTCATCGCTCTGACATGAACAATTACAGTCTGTTCTCAATATTACCATATGCATCCAAGGTTCTGGAGAGACTTGTTAATAAACAGTTCATTTTTTTTTATCTTGAGTCCAACAATTAGTTATCTCTTACACAGTCTGCTTTCTGTTCTGTTCATGGATGCGTTACAGCAGTTCTCAAAGTTGAAAATGATATAACCTCTGCTCTGGACTTCAAAATCACTGTGCTGCAATAATAATTGATTTAGCAAAGGCTTTTGATTCTGTGAACCATTCCAGACTTAGCAGCACTGTGGTTTCCAATCAGTTGTGGACATGGTTTTCTCACTACCTCTCAAACAGAGCAAAACAAGTGATTATAGACTGTGAATATCCTCAGACTTTTTGTCTCTCCAAAGGTGTGCATCAGGGGTCCATCCTTGGCCCCACTTTGTTTTTTATTTACATTAATGAAATCCCACAAGCTGCTAGTAAAGCTGCTGTAGATTTATACACAGATGACACTATTTTGTATGCCTTTGATCCATCTTCTGAAAAAGTTTTCCGATCTCTGAAACAAAGCTTCTTAGATATTCAGAACACCCTTGCAAATCTGGAGCTAGATTGAACATCAAGGATAAAGTCCCATGGTTTAACTGTACACAAACTGTTAATCTCTCCAACTTGGATTTTACCACCATAGATGAAACCAACCTGGAGCAGATTACAGAGTACAAGTATTTAGAAATCTGATTAGATAGCTCATTGTCTTTTCATCACCACATCACCATACTGCAAACTAAGCTCAAAGCAAAACTTGGCTTTCTGTACAGAAAATGCTCTTTTTTTACATCTTCCGCTAAGAGTCATTGTTGAAATGTGTATTCTTCCCTTGTTTGATTATGGGGACATAATCTATCGCCGCGCTTACAAAGGATATCTTCGAAAACTGGATACAATCTATTATTCTGGCATTCAATTTACTACCAATGCCCTGTATAAAACACACTACTGTCTGTTAGGTTAATTGGCCGTCATTACAGTCTCATTGTAATATCCACTGGATCTTGTCCATTTATAAAATCCTACTAGGTCATTCACCTTCAGGAATACCTGTCGCAGTAAAGTCTTCTTTTGGCCTTAAGTCTTTTCACTTTGCTGTTGCAAATGATTGGAACTTTTATCAAAACACACTGCATCTTAAAACTTTGATTTTATTATCTGCTTTTAAACACAGACTAAAGGACCTTTTTAAAGAGTTATGTAATTGTTTTGTTGAATGCAGACATTGCTTGTTGCATGTTTGTAAATGTTTATTACCCTCTCCCCATTTTTCCATTTTAGGTAATCCTCTGCTACCTGTATGACCCCCTCTCTTTTCCAATGGTTATGGTCAATCTGACAGAGAGAGGTATCCCAATCGTTGTGGTTTTTAGTATAACAATGGCCATCAGTGGGCTCTAGATGGACAAACTGTCTACTTTAAGGCTAGGCTTAAAAAACTCCCCTTTTGATAAAGCTTAATTTAGAGTGGCTTAGGTTATCCTGAGCTATCTCTGTAGTTATGCTGCTATAGGCTTAGGCTGCTGGAGGACATAATGACCACTTTACCCTCTTCGCTACATTCTCACACTACTCTTCAATTTTTTTTATTTGCGTTTTTTTCAGCTTTTAACTTTGTTCTCTCTCTTTTCTTTCCTAGAAGCTACAACTGGCCTGACTCTGTGTCTACCTGTGACACCTTTCTGGAGGGGGGAATCCCCAAGCTTCTGCTGGCAAAAATTAATGCTCACCCTCTACCGATGATCCACAGGCCCCTGTTTTTCGGGTTTTTCCCCCCTTCTCTCTCCTAGACATAGCTACGGACTTAGTTTTCTACTGTGACTAACTCTATGCTCTCTTCAGACTCAAAATTGAAAACTGGCTCAGATTTTTATCTGTTCCTTCTTTCTAGGTGAAACGACTAAAGGAGCTACCCCTTTACATTTACTTTTCCTTCAATAGAAAGTACTCCTGGATCAGTCCTTCTGTGTTCTCTTTGTGTCTCTGCTCTGTTCTCTCAACCCCCAGTCGGTCGTGGCAGATGGCCGCTCACACTGAGCCTGGTTTGCTGGAGGTTTCTTCCTGTTAAAAGGGAGTTTTTCCTCTCCCCTGTTGCTACATGCATGCTCAGTATGAGGATTGCTGCAAAGTCAACGCAGTGACTGTCCACTGTCTCTACATGCTCATCCAGGAGGAGTGAATGCTGCAAGTCACTGACTGGATGCAATCTGCTGGGTTTTTTAGATAGAAAAAATTTTTTTTCCATTTGAATAAAAACTGAATCTGGCTGCACTGGTCATTGATTAAGATTAATTGGAATGTATGTACCTGACTTTTGTGAAGTGCCTTGAGACGACATGTGTTGTGAATTGGCGCTATATAAATAAACTGAATTGAATTGAATTGTAATTGAATAGGTGTTTTAGCACTTTTAGGCTGACACTGTAAATAAGACATAGTTCTTAATGTTTTGTCTTGTATCCTTTTCCTTCCACCTTTAGTTAATATCCTTCATGAAATTGTTATAAAATATGTTGATGATTGGGGGTTGTAGACGCAAAAATGTGAACAGTTACACGGTAGATGTGTAATTAAAATTTGCCAAAGACTTCCTAGAGTCCATAGGGTAATGACACCAGTGGAAACCAGAAATGTCACTTTTGGGTGAGTCAGAATGAATCCCTGCAATTAGATCTCTTGTATATAAAGATTTATCTGTGGCTTAACAATGGCAAAAAGATTCAGAGAGAAGAACAAAAAAATATTCTTTTGCTGAAATCTTGCAACTTCATGTTGAAACAGAAGCTGTTAGAATTAGGCAGAAGCAACAATACTAACTGATTCAGATTAGATTTTAACATCTCCAAAGGTCTTGAATTCCCTAAACCACATTCCGGCCCCTTGCCATTTGCACTTGTATGGGCTCTGAACATTGTCTGCTGGTTAACAAATGCTGAGTGATGTGGATAGAAGCCCGTGCACATGGGATTATGAATAAAACATGTTGCCCTTATTAAAAATAATCTGGCTCTAAAGTGCCAAAGGCCCTTGAGGTCGATAACCACCCCTCCTCACTCCATCACCTCACAGGGTTCAAGGAAAAGGGTCCCTGATTAGCGCTGGCAACATTCAGACAATGTATTCAGAGTCTGTATGATCCACTGGTTAACTTGTTGAGTGGAATTAAATAAACCAGGCAGTGATTGGTGCTCAGGGCAACACAAATGGGGTGTGGAGTGCTGTGCAGGAGTACAAGCTCAACTCTCTGTTGTTCTTACCTGAACATCTCACCCAGGCCTTTCAGCACACCCTTCTTTGGTTTGTTCTTGTCCTTGTCTTTCTCCTTTTCCACTTTCTTGATTTCCTTTAGCCCACCCATGGCACCATCTTTCTGTTTGTCATCAACCAGCCCGCCTCCTAGACTGAGATCGCCGCTGGTGGACATCGACTCGTGGCCTGATCGGGAGCTCTCCTCTGTGTCTTCATCCACTGGAAGGACAAGGTAAGTCAGATGGAGTGTTTAATATACAGTGCTTTGAAAAATTATTTGACCACTTACAGGTTTTGTTCTGTATTTGCTTTTCTCTCACATGTACATAAGTCAGATCATAAAAAATGTTTTCTGTCAGATAAAGTTAGCCTGAGTAAATGCAAAATATAGTTAATGATTCAATTTACTAGGTGAAACAAGCTTCCCAAATCATCTATGTAAAGAAATAAAAGTCGTAGTTACCCTTGTTAAGCCATGAAATAAATCTGATTAACCATATTTTTTGGAAATCTAAGTACAGTATCACCAGCCACACCAAGGCCTTATTACTGTCAGACTGGTAAAATCAGGAAATTGCTTAAAGAGAACCTGTCTGACGACGTGAAGCAGGTTGAAAGACAAAAAAAGCAGGACATTATGTCTAGATGTAAAGAAATTCAAGAACAGATGAAATATCTATCTAACCCTACCCAACTCATCTAGGAGCTCACAAATGAACTCAGAACAACAGCTAAGGTACTGCAAACCCCCTTCATCGGGTCCGGTGGTCATGATGGAAATATAAGAAAGAGACTGAGCAAAAACAACATCTATGGTAGAGTTCCAAGGCTAAAATCACAGCTGACCAAAAATAAAACAGAGGCTCTTCTCATTTTTACCAAAAAACCTTGAAGTATTCTCTGGACTGTTGAGACAAAGGTGAAACTCTATGGAGGGTGTGCATCCTTTTACATGTGCCATAAAACCAACAGCATTTCCGAAAAACTAAATCATAGTAAAATCATGATGTACACTACCACCACAGTCAGACTTATGCCCCTTTTCATTGAGGGTTCCAGGTCCATATGGTAATTTTCTACTCGGTCTCGCTCTACTCTGCATGGAACCTGTTGTGTTTACATTGACTCACTGAGGGATGGAGTTATGGCTTGAAGTCTCGCCTTAAGCCGTCAGTGTAGTGCGCTGTGCAACATAAGAGGTTAATGTTAGTGTGATATTGTCACATTAAAGTAATCTGTGTGAAACAGTAAATATTAATTAATAACTAATTAGAAAATAAGAACATAAATAAATTAAATAAAAATAATGTTTGTATTATTGTATTTGCAAGAATGTCTAACATATGTTTTGTTCATGTATAAAAGGGTCTACTGTGATAATTATCTGGAACACAGTCCAACCAGAAGATATTCGAGCTCTGCAGATTCTGCGCGGTCTTCCTCCCATTTGGTCTGAGGCAGGCAGTCTTATTACGGGGCAGCTGCTCTCTGCCTGCTCCTTCCTTTCTGCACATGCTGGTTCACTTTAAAACCACCAATAAATTTCCGAACTAAACATGCTGATTCATGGTGGTATTGTTTTGGGGGAATATTCGTGTGTCTGAACAGCTTGTTTTATGTGTGATGAGCTGATTTAAGATGTGAATAAATACATGGTGACCTTTCTCTTTTTTTCTTTCAGCCTTCAGGCATGGTTTATGATTTGAAAAAAGTAAAGTTATAGTTCGGTTTGAGACGCTCTGGTCATTGTGGATCTGAATATTAATGTAGTCGCTCTTGAATTGCATTAAGTTTTCCCTGCACAACCTCTGCGAAAATCTAATTTCTCCTCGTCCCATGGCCAATCAGTGAACAGTGGTTTATTCGCGTCACATGTAGTCTCTACTCAGCCCCGATCGTACCTGCACCTAAGCAGAGACCAAGAAAGCAGGTATCAGGATGGAAAAACCATCAATGGAAACGCTCGCAAAACAGGCTTAGTGGAGTGGAGCTGGCCTATGTAAAGCCCTTTGAAAAGGGGCAATATTGTTAGTAGTGAGCTGGTCTAGGGCTACGTGGCTGCTTCAGGACATGGCAGACTTGCTGTAGATTTATGAGCCAAGAGGTCTGCTCTCAAACGGAAAATCTTGAACGAGAGCATTAACATTTGGGCTATGTAGCAAGAAAATTATCTGAAACATACCAGCAAGTCCACCTCTAAATACCTAAAAACCTAAATGAATGGTTTTGGAGTAAACTAGTCAAAGTCTGGACATAAATCCAATGGAAAATCTGTGCAATGACATGCTGCCCATGCTCGAAAACCGTACAATGTAGCTGAATTAGAACAATTCCGTAATTCCGTGGGGGTGGTGTTGCGCGGGGCCCTTGCCTTGCTGTTGCGGCGCACTGTGTGGTGGGGGAGCGGGATGCGGCGGGGGTGCTCAGGGCGAGGCTGTATGTAGAGCTTGCGCTGGGTGGGTGTGACCTCATCGGCCTCTCGGATTATGAGTTCACATGTGGGGGTGTGCCCCCTGTGGGGGGGGGGGGGGGGGGGGTGGGGGGGCGGGGGGGGGGGGGGGTTTCGTAGCGTTTGGGGTCGGGACGTAGTGTTCGATATCCGGTGTCCTGTTTTTTGGGGGGGGGGGGGGGTTCAGGGTTGGCCTGTGGCGAGGTTCATGTTGGGGTTCACTGGGGGTGGGAGACTCAGGGGCGGGTCGGAGCTCGTTGGGGGGTCGGGACTGCTCCGCCCTGGGGGGTTTGGGTTGGGGGGCTAGCTTGGGCCATGTGGACCCCTCTTTTGTACATAGCCCCCCCCCGGGGGGGGGGGGGTTTGGTGGGGACTGGGGTTCTGGGCGGGGGCCGGGCCGGGCCGGGGGACCACCCGGGTCTGGGCCTTTTCGTTGTCTTTTCCCCCGGGAGGAAAGGGGACCACCCCCTTGGTCCGGGGGATGGTTGCCCCTAGGGGCACCCCGGCGCCCGGCCCCTTGGAGTATAAAGTATGCATGGGGAGTGTGAGTGAGTGTAGGACGTCCATTGTTGTTTGTCTTTACTGGGAGCGAGTGATTTTATGTGTGTGGATGAGGGGGGGAGTGGGTGACTGTGACTGTGAGTGCCTTTTTTTTTTTTTTGGACAGGTTGGGTCTTGGACTGCTCCCCTCCTGGATCAGCTTAGGCCCCCCCAAAAATTTGGGGGGCCTATTTCCTCCCCCCCCTGCCTGCTGGGGGTGGAGGTCTCTGCCCGCTGGTGTACTTGTGGTTCTCGGTGTCCCGGAGCTGGATGCTTCGGTTGGGGGCTGGCTCACTCCCGGTGGCTGCCTGCCGGGGCCTGGACCCCTGGGCTCTGTCGGGCCTCTGTCTTGGGGGGGGGTTTTTTCCCGGGGTCTTGGGTCTCTGGGTCCATGCTGGATCTGCTCGGGAGTGGACGGCTGCCCCCGGGCTGTGGGGTCGTGGTGCGGTTCCCCGGGGCTTCTGCACTGTCGCTGCAGGGTGGCTCCCCCTGGGACTCTCCGCTGCTCTTCTCTGGGGGGGGTTGCGGTAGTCCGGCGGGTGGTTCTCCTGGGGGTTCCTGTGCCCTTGGGGGGCTTGGATGTCTGTTGCTCGGATCTCCTCAGTGTCCGCCCGGGGACCAGGGTCAGGTCGGTGGGTCCTCACACTCGTATTTCATATTTCGTGGAGAAACCTTGTATACAAAGCGCATCCACAAGGTGTTGATAGATACACAGATGATCTATTTTTGGGCTGCACTTCTCACCAAGTACATTTTACATTCATAAATACCGTGTGTTATTTTGCGTATAAGCAAGCAGGGGTGTAATCTTTTATTCTATTCATCCTTCTTTCTCTCCCCCCATCTCTCCTCCTTTTTTCCCTCCTTTTCCCTTTTGCCCCATCCCTCTCTTTTTGCAAGCTTCTGTTTTCCTTTTCATTTCAGTCTCCGTGTCCGAAAACAATTGAAATATCCCAAAGAATTTAAAATAAAGTTTCTTTTATAAATATCAAGCAGAGCCTTAAAGCAATAGCTGTGATGCTCCGCTTGTGAAAGTAAATCTGTTGGGCAATTTCTTGGCACTCAGACAACAATTCTGAGCGCTACTCTGCTGGACAGGACACGGGTAAAAAAAAAAAAAAAAAAAGAACAATTCCGTAAAGAAGAGTGGACTACATTCCTCCACAGTGATGTAAAATACCCATTGCCAGTTATAAAAATGCTGTGGCAGTTGGTGTCACCAAGCATGACACATCCAGTTATTAGGTTTAGGGGACAAGTTTGTTTGGACAGATTTTTCCTTTTGAAATTATCAGTTTTTTAAAAAAAGACAGTTTGTATTTACTTATGTTATCTTTGTCTAATAATTTATTTGTTGATAGATAAAAAATGTAAGTGAAAAAGCACTGTACATATAAAAAAAAACTGCTTTTAAGCAAACCAAGGCGCTAAAGAAAGTGCAAGTAAATGAACTTTACCTTTTAGTTGACTCTCTGTTGATCAATGAAGCTGCATTTGAAATCAGCAGACAGAACCAGTTTTATTTAATTCTTTTTATCAGTTGTACTGCATCACTTCTTTCTTTTGCCAAACATCAGAGGAACCATAAAAAACTGTCCCAAAACGTATAGCGGCTCTGAACAATACACACTGAATTAATTCGCCTCATTACAGCAGAATATATTTACATTGCACACCCACTGAAAGTAGTGTTTACTAGAACTGATTTTCACTTATCTGAGAGCCTGAAGTTATTTCAATTGTGTGTGTTTCACATAGATCACAGAAAAACTCCCCTTCTTCTGCCACTTTTTATATATAAAAAGATTCGACTGCATGCAAGCATAAGCAGTAATGATAGTCATGCGAATCTGATTTTTAATTACATCTGAACTAATTTTAAACCCGACATCAAACTCAAACCAAACTCCTAAGGTGCTGCAAGGTTGATTAAACCCAAAGTTTTCATCTCATCTAATCAGGATCAATGTAGAAATGTAATTAATCCATCACTAATTACACATTTAAATAATCTTGAAGAAGGCCTCTGGGGATCATAATTGCAAATATGATGTGTGCTAAGCTTGGCACAGCGCCATCTTTTGCTCTGAGGTATGAAGTAGATGTTCCTTAGATTACAATCGATAGATCAATAGATTACAGTCATGCATGTCATTGTTCAACTTTTCTCTCTGATATAAGAGAGAAAAGTGTTCATCATGAGAAAAGAAGAGGGAGGCAAGACAAAGATATTTAGCAGGCAAAGGATTTGGAGAGTAGTTGGAATCAGATTTTAAGGATGATCGGGTTTTGCTCTCTCTTGTGATCAGTGGAGCTATCTGCTTTTTGTTTCAGCTGCCACCTCAAAGGAAACTACTGAAATAGAATATTAACACAAAGCATTGCATGGCAAGAACAGAAAGCAGATTAGCATCTTAAATCTGCTCGATTATGCAGCTCATTTCTGCACATGGCCTCTGTGTTCTGGTTGTACAGGTGCATCTTACAAAATTAGAATATCAAAGAAAACTTATTAATTTCACTAATTTGTTTGAAAAAGTGAAACTCACAAATTATATAATTTTATTCTAAACAGAATAACCTTGTTCATCTATTGTTTTTCTGGCAGGTTAAATGATTATTGCTTACAGCAGTACAAATCTGAAATTCCATTTGAAATTTAAATATTACAGATTAACAAATGGGGATTTTTAATACAAAACTGTTATATTATGGTCAAGTTGTGGCCTATATAATCATGGGGCAACAGATGATCCTACACTGGTTGACCACATTGACACACTCCACAAAAAAACAAGCCACAAAAGGGCAGTCCTACAGAAGATGACTATTCAGTCAAGTGTTGTTCCCAAGCATATTAATGGAAAGTTGAGTAGAAGAAAAAAAGAGTGTTAGAAAAGGTGCTCAAGAAACAGGGATAACCACAGCCTTAACAGAATTCTGAAGCAAAACCAACTCAAAAGTTTGGGGGAGATTCATAAGGCGTGGACCAAGGCTGGAGGCAGAGGTTTATGAACCAACACACACAAATTTAGACATGGGCTAAAACTAAAATGTTTCCTCTTTTCAGATAAAAGCATATTTTGCATTACATGTGGAAACCAAAGTCCCAAAGTTGTTTGAGGCTCAGTGTGATGTTTCCATAATTAATAACGATTTAGGGAGCCATGCCATCTGCTGGTGTTGGTCTACTGTGTTTTATCAAGTCCAAAGTCAGCAAATTCATTAACAAGAAAATTGTAGTGCTCTTGATGCTTCCCACTGCTGACAAGTTTTACAGAGATGCTTATTTAATTTCCAGCAGGACTGGCACCACCTTACACTGCCAAAGTATTAATCCCAATCTTAATGACCATGGTATAACTGTGTTTGATTGGCCAGCAAACTGGTGTGACCTAAGCACCATAGAGAATCTATGGGGTATAATCATGAGGAAGATGTAACACCACAGACCCAACAATGCAGACAAGCCAAAAGTTACTGTTCAAACAACATGGGCTTCATTAACACCACAGCGCCTCCATGACACGCTATGTCATGCAAAAAGAGGCCCAAACAATCATTGAATGCAGATACTGTACAGTACATATACTTTTCGGTTGGCCCATTTACTGAGATGCACCTGTAGACCTGCAAAAATGTATATGCAGTTTGTGGATAGAGATCTACTTTATCACTCTGTCTGCCGCCTGCTTTTCATCCACTTGAGAACAATGACAGTGAGCAGCAGTTGTGAACTGTATCTGCCTATTAAATAAATGAGATTAGAAGTACTGCTAATGTTCATTCCAATGCTTAATGATGCTGAGTTGCAGATAACACTCTAAATATTGTAATCCAGAACCTCCCAGAGGGCAGCAGACAAATGTGCATCTATGAGCCTGTCTGCATAAATCTGCATCTGCATGTTTTGTCTTTGTTAAAGTTGGTCCAGTCTCACCAGTCAGTCATGCTGAATTGGGAAAATATTTGTTTTTTTCACATGTCCTGTCCTGACATTTCAGGAATACCATGTAGAGAAGCTGGCCGGCTGCCTATATGTGCTAGAGCATATGTGTTCTACAAAATGGACACTTTAAGACAGAATCCTAACTGCGTGATTGACGTTATAAAATCAAGACTGGATCCAGCATCAAAATAGGCAGGCCATTTTGATCTAATAGTAGCCTGAAATGTATGACCTTCAAAAATTTGGATCATTTCAATGTCGGTGCATGCATGGGAGTGGGTGGGTCGACTATTGTGTATAAATCAGTGTTTGTGTTAGTAGGAGTATGTCAGCAAGTTTGTCACCTGGAGGTGTACAGTTGTTACAGTGACGAGAACAGTAGAAGGCCTGCAGCACAGAGCACCCCAGAGCAGCAACGACAGGTGACCTCGGCTCTGGAAGGGTGTAGCAGCTCCCGGCAGACCGACACAGGGCATTACCCTAGGGCAGTCACACATCCTGTACAGAGACAGGTCGTGAGATAGGTCGTGGGCAGCACCCCCCAGGCCAAAGAGGCAGAGAGTGAGACGCAGGGCACTGAGCCCCCCAACCCAGCCACACCACCATCTCCTGCTGCACAGGCCAAGGCAAGAACCCATTCCCCTGGCAGCCCACGGCCAGCCTGACACATCCCTGTAAAACATAGGCCACTCGATGGAAGCCCACCTCATGGGAGCCCACCACTCCAAGACCTCGCTGTGTATTAAAACTGAGGTGCAGGATGGAGCTGACACCAGGGGAGAGTCTCCACAGAGTGGCCATCTCCCTAGGCAGGAGCAGAAAAAACACGGGCTAGGCAAGGGAACCAAGCCTACTGCCAGCAGCCCAGGACCCATAGACCTGCCGGACCCTATGCACCTCGCAGGCCCCAGCAAGGGGCCTTCCTACTGAAGGAAGTGAAGTGAGGTTCTTAAATCTACTTCTGAAAGTTTTTTGTAAGCTTTTGAGAGTAACTTTGGCCGTTGGAGTTTAAAGAAACTAGTTATTACTAGAGGAAGTTCTATGTTTATTTGTTTAATCTTAAATTTGGACTGGATACTAGATTTTAGTTGGTGATATTTAAAGAATGTACTTGCATTAATGCCATATTAATTCTATAAAACATTTAAGGGTATGAAATATTTTCCATCAGATATGCCCTCCAAAACTATTTAGTCGTCTACTGTTCCATGTTGAAAAGTTAAGTACTCTTTTATTTTGTAGGATGTCTGGGTTGTTCCAAATGGGTGTTTGTCTGCATGTAAGAATTAAAAACCTATTCATTTTGAAATAGTCCCATTAGGTTGTCAGAGATGTACTGATGTTGAGTTAAAGGGGATAATAACTGAGATACAGATTTCCTTACATAGCGTTTCTTCAATTTCAGTGCATATACTGTCTGATGAATTTTTACAAATGCATTTAAAGATATATTGTAATCTATGTACCAGGTAATATTTATAAAAGGTTAGAAATTCCAATCCACCTAAACGTTTAAACATTTGTGAAATTTTTAACTTATGCATAGAGGTTTAGATGTTCATTAACATTTTGATACGATAGAATCTTAGCTTTTAAACCACGTCTGGGGTGGTTTGATTGGGATCATAGAGAAGATATGGTTTATTTTAGGGAGGACCATCATTTTAACTCTAGACACTCTTCCAATGAGTGAGAAGGTGATAGTTCTTCACTGTGTGAGGCTATCTTCTATTAATGTGAGTAAACCCCTAACTCTGTTTTTAAACTGAGGTTAAAATCTCCTCCCACCGGAAGTGCTGTCCCATACTGAGTTGAGAGGACAGAAAAAAAGACTGTGATAGTTGGAAGACATCAATTTTGAATTTCATATATTTTTTAGTCATCCACTATTTAATGTGACACTTTGAAATAAAGTGAGAAAAAAGAGTTAGCTTCTATTAAAAAGCAGACAAAAGCCTTTACTGTCACACATCAGAAGGTGAGGCCATCTAGACTGATTTGATGGGACTCAAAAAGAAAAGTCTGGCAGTCTCAAATGATAGCAGAAGGCTTGATGAAAATGTCAGGAAACTCAAAGATAATTTGCAGCAGCAGACAACCACCGGAAACATTTTGTCACTTTTCTGATATCAACCATTAAACTTTTCTTCCTTAGTAATCATAGAGCTTTAAGATGGCCTGCCAGTGAAGGTTATGTAAGACAAGGGAAATTGCCCGTCTTTTTCCAATACATAAAAGAGGTGAGAGATGATTCTAGTCTTTCTATCTTATTTCTTCAAAGAGTACAACACAAAGCAGCACAAGAGGAAGTGCATTTTGTCCAGCAGAATATCTTGTGGGGACACATTTTCTTTACGTGATGCCCTGTTCTTATTTTATGTAAATAAAAGTCTGGGAGCAGTGGAAGGCAGCGGCTTATCTGTCAACTCTGACTATTAACCTCAGTGACGAGCACAGGCTGGCTGCTTTTATCTAAATTGAAAAACAGAGTTATTTGAATATCATGGTGAGAATGCAATATACTGGAGCAGGGGAAATCGGTTGCTTTCCCCATTTTTCTTTGCAGAGATAAGGTTGTATTTAGTTGCTTGCCGACAAAGCTTATGTGAACAAAGCATTTTAGGCAAATAATTCCTTCTTTTTCAAATGTCCCCCCGCTCTTTTAATGGAATCCTTTAATGGTGAAAGGAAATTTATATCGAGAGATTACTCCTGTGGTGTTGCAGTGTTATTACCTGTCAGAAACTGTAACACGGCTGTCTGTCTGTATCCTGTGTATGTGTTGTGTCATCATGTGGTGTATTCATACCCCTTGAACTTTCTAACATTTTATCACTTTACAACCACAATCCTCACGAAGCTTAGGATGTTATGTGATAGACCAACATATTGTAGAATATTTTTGTGAAGTGAAAGGAAAAATTTACAGGATTTTCTGATATCAAATCTGAAAAGCGTAGGCATTTTTATTCAGCTTCGTTTACTCCAGGGTTCTCGTAAGTGCATTTCAAAATTGATGCCGCTATGCTGAAATTAGACCACTAAGCTCATTTTTTATGAGCGTAGCCCTTTGATTGACATCTGTCCTCCCTGTCCCCCCCTGCTACGCTCAGAAAAATTTCTCCTGAGAACCCTGTACTCTGATACCTATAAAGAAAATCTTGCCCAACCTTCAGAAGATGTGCAGGGATAGCTCAGCCCACCCAATCCATAACTCTGACCAGCTTCTCTGTGCTTGCTGAACAAAAGCATTGCAACTTCACGATGCAACCACCACCATGTTTAACCATGGGGAATGAATGCTAAGAGTGATGCACAATGTTAGTTTTCCACCATGCCTATTCCTTGCCTATTTTGTTTCAAAATTGGAAAGAAAACAGACGGGACAAACATCAGGTTAACAAATTTGATCGAACAAAGCTGGTTACGCCACCTAACTGCTGCTGTTTCAAGCAATTGTGTGACCACAAGTTCAGGCATTTTGGATTTAGTAAAGGTCAGCTTTGTGGTGAATGACTGAGTAACCTATTAGCGTTATTTTAGCTGTGCTATTTCTGCACAGTTTGAGGACAGACTGAAAAACTCAGCAGAGTCTGATTGACTGACAGAGGAGGAAGCTGCTGAGGTTAACTACTGTCCATATTCAGATAATGATATATTTTTTTCTATAGTGAAACAGATTGTAGATGAGAAATCTTTAATAAAATAAAATAATAATTCAGGAAGCATATCTTAAACTTAACCAGTTGAGCAGCTTTTGGTCTTTCCTGACCAACAGGAAATGCCTACTTTCTAACATTTTTTATATTTTTTTTTACTGAATTTTACATTATATGATAATATAATGATGCTAGTTAAAAATTGAGCATGATCACCAAACAGTCTTGCAAAGCATTAATACTCACATGTCTCAACGCTGTTCTCTTCCTTTGCTATAACACTAGATTTCACATATGATTTATCAATTGCTGCTCTGAAGCTTTCGTTGCACCCTCGACCCCTGATGATCCGTGAATGCATCCTTTGGACGTTGAGCTCATCATTCACAAGAACTTCGACAACAGCTTTCTGGAGACTCTCCAGGGAGCTGGACTTTTTTAGACCCAGGGAAGGTCCTACTTGTTGCTCTTCAGAACCTGTACAAAGAGTTAACAGTGATAAAAAAGGCCATGATATTTGGTTTTTAAAATGACACAAATGTGTGTTAATGTCTGTAAATCACGAAGTTTGCTCATTTCTGTAAATCATTCACATTTTGTGAGTTGAATTTGTGAAAATTGTCCCATAGATGTTAGGTCAGTGAACACTGAGAAGGTATAAGTGTCAGTCAGTCAGTCAGTCAGCCATGGTAAATAAATTAGAATATGTGTTCTGATGAGGCTCATTTATCAGATTAAAAGTACCTCTTGAAAATAACAACCTTTAAGCAGATATTAAACACATTTTTCAATAAGCCCACATTTCTGCATTATCTTTTCAATAATGTAATATTCTAATCTTAAATGTCATGTTTTCATTAGCTGTAAGTCAACATAATTAACAGAAATAAAGGCTTGAAAACATCAGTCTGTGATTAATTAATCTATATATGTTTCACTTAGTGAACTGAGTTACTAAAAAAATTATCTTTTAATAATATTACAATTTAGTGAATGGGTCTGTACATATTTGAGAATGATGGATTGTAGTACTACTAAATTTATTTATGATTTTAACATATAATTACGTCAAGTTCTAACTTAATACTTACATTTTTGTTGCCTAGCCTTAATGGTGTATTATGGGCATATTTATTTACTTTACTGTTTCATTTAAACTGTAACATATATCCGTATTTATTTCTGGGATGGTGGCACATTTAGCCTTAAACACCATTATGTGGCCAATGAAATGTTAAAAAGCAATTCACTGTGACAGATTGTAACTCTACCTTTGTCTTTGTTGCTGATACAAAAGATCCACAAAGACTTCTGACGGCGGTGAAGTTAATTTTAGATTGGATATTTGATATTCGTGCTTTGCAGATTCCTCCCACTGGGAGGAAGACCATCAGCTGTTTTTTTCTGTTTCTTAGAGACCCCTATCAATTAACAGTGTAAACATCTCACAACTGTAAGATAGAACTCCTTTCCTAAACTTTTTACCTTTGAACATGTCAGACTGCGTTTCTGTGAGCTACAAGGATGTTTAACAAATGAAGAAGAAAAAAAAAAAAACATTCTGGGCTCATGTTGATTAACCAGCCTTCAGCATTATAATACCCGAATTTATAATTTACAAGAATATTACAATCATTTATATGAACTGTAGCAACATCCGAACAAGGCAAGAGGCTATTATAGGCATTAATGTGTTTGTGTAAAGGGAACACTCTGTTACCACTTATGTATGTGACACCTAAACTTTGAACAATAATGCAAATAAACAGTTAACATGAATTGTAAATTTTTAACATAATACAGAAAATACAGAAAAGTCCTGCAAACTGATAACATTCCTGCAAACTGAAAACATTCAACCTCTTGTACCACTGAGCCATGTTCCAGACAGCTATAATTATTTTTTTCAATACTTTGAAGGCGTTTGTTTAGGTTATGTAAGCAGAGCTACACTTGGGTAATGGTATTTCATTTTGTCAGGGAGCATCTGTCAGTTACCCGGAGTTCTCCCCTTATCCAGCAGTTGGTAAACAAGAAGCCTTTTTTCGATTTTCTGTTCCTTCTATTCCTCTTTAGCTCCGCATGCAGCAGTTTACTGTCCAAATAGTTTGCACAGGGAAAGCTTTGTTTGATTAAAAGGCTTTCCAAAAAAATCAGCCAAAAATAATGGTTAAATACCTGTTAGACTTATAGTTTCAGATGCCATTACATATGCTGAGAAAGTGTATGCATAAAGGAACCGTGTCATTAATATTCTCTATAGATTATATATACTCCTCCACAAGAAGTGAAACTCTGTTGTTTTCTCTTAAATGGTTTTAGATGGTGTAATATGTAAAATAAATTCTAAAACAGTTTTGTTTGATTTTCAACAGCATATTTATGGTATGGTCTCTATCACACATGCAAACAATTTTTGGGACTACAAAGCAACAGTAACATTCAAATGAAATGAACAGGATCCATGTCATGTCTAAAGTAGTCTAAATGAGGCATGTCCAGCCACTGCCGGTGATCACATGGATCTTTTGGCAAAGAAAACAAACCCTCTAAATGAAGTAAAACTATTGGTTGCCCTGGAAACCCCCCCTCTAAACATAAACCACAATGCCAGCTGGGAGAATTGTGGCATATGTCCCTGCTAGGTTGGCACATTTAGATACAAAAATGTTTGCTCATTCTTCTTTGCTAAATAGTGTTAATATGGCCATATAGTGTTAATGCATCCTCCTCAGTGTGTTTGACTCCTGTTTCCAGTGCTGCCTGTGGCCATTAAAATATCATCTGATTTGAACTGTGAAGCTTTCACAATTAAGCTGGTAATATCAGGGCTTTGGTTTACAGGGCTACTATAACAAATAACTGTATTTGGGTAGGTAAACAGGTTCCAGTGTCTACGATCCTCCACAAAAACTCTAAGGGAGGATCAGCTATATACTGGACAAGACGTTTTCTACTGAAGCAATAATTTGGCTGATAATTGGCATTCAGGCTGTGGAAAACGAAACCAGTTCTTTTAAAGAATCAGTTAAAAGTGGCTTTTGGACCAGCTCTGGTTAGGCACTGGAACCGCTTTAGAAGAAAGGCCCTCTGAGACGTTTTCTTCCAGGATTCCCTGTATTTAGCTCTAACACAGTTCCTAGTCCCTGTTGAGGAAAGGCGTCCCCACAACATGGTGCTGAATGGGCCTCTGTGAGACAATCAAAACTTGGGATATTGTTTTATAACTTGATCCTGCTTAAAACGTCAACTCAACTTCATCCCTGACCTGTTCTGCCATGATGCTGTTTGTTGTTCTCTAACATACCTCTGAGTCCTCTACAGGACAGCTGGATTTATAGAGGTTACATTAACCACAACATGACTATATTTGCTAATTAGGTGACTGCTAAAGGCAGCTGGTTGCACTGAATTGTATTGAGGGATATCAGAGTAAAGGGGGTTGATTACACATCTGTGATTCACTTTCCAGAGTTTTATTTGAAAATATCTGGAAAACCATATAATTCTACAAACCTTTATCAGTTATTTCCTGACAAAGGTTCATGTTGTATGAATATTTTTAAGGCACTGTGCATCTTGTTATATTTTACCAATAAAGTTCAAGCTCCATCTTGGCAAATTTTTGCAAAAGAAGACTTCTTTTCTGCTTTGTTAGCCAATAGAAGGTCCTCACTGAGAGAATGAGTGGTTCACCATAATGTGTACCAAGTATAGATTTAAGTGTCAAACAAATCTAATAGGCTGAAAGGTCAGTCGTTGCGCACTGGTGTTGCATTTTCGGAAGAATAAACACTGTAATACTGTACATCATTAACACAACCTTTTCCCCTTTTTGTCAATGTTAATTAGACAATACAATCAATGCAGAAAGTGGCACTTCATAAAGCAAAGCACAATTCTGCATCTATGTGGATCTACATCCACCTTAAAAAACAAAACACCCAGCAGATCAATATTACTGGTTCTGCAATTGAGAATATTAATTTTTAAACTCAGTTGGTTGAAGGACATCGTACTTTTTTTTACTATTATGGCCAGAGGACCATGAACAGATTTACAGGAATAACAGAAACAAAAATTAACTCTCACTGACTCGCAGACAGTGTAATGTCATCGTATGAAGGAAAAGAGAGAAAAGCTTTTAATTCAAAAAAGCAATACCACACAAAACCTACAAGAAAATCAGTGTTTTATATATGAAGGATGAAGTTCGAAGGCTCAAACAAAAATTCCTTTGAAAAATTAAAATCAAGAAATAATTATATATTTTTTTAGACTTTGCCCATTCAAACAGTGCCCATTCAAGGAAACCCAAATGACATCTGCTGTACTTGCACAGGGAATTATCTTCTGCTTGGTATTCTGCCCTACTATCCTACTCATCATTGTTTCTAGTCAACGCTCTGGATGACTGAGTGGAGCAAAGACCCTCAGAGAATGGTTGAGTGAAGAAAAGAGAGAGAGTTTGCACACAGACCAAAATGCCTCCAACCTGTCTTTGTTTTTCAGCCCTGGCTCTCCTGGGAGACTTTGACGGACAGCTCTCTGTATACCAGTCTATTATGTGATTCCTATCACACAACGGGAGCCCCACTGCTCTGCTCCTCATCGCCTTCATATTCAGATGGAAGAAAATATACATATTCTCCATTTGCATACAGACACAGGTTTGCCACTCCCAACACGTCTGGAGGAGAAATTAAATGGATCAGAATGGGTAAAGTAGACAATCAAATCAAATAGCGGGTAAGTCCATCTTAAAAATGATCATGGCTATAAACAAAAATGGCCAATGCGGTGAGTTCTTTAGCATGATTAAGTCCAAGGACAGTTAATGGGAAACAACCTATTGCTATTAAGGACAATCAAGGAGATATTGCAAACTCTATGAATAAACAAAGAGCAGTTTGTACAGTGACATGAGCCTGTAGAATAATTGGAGCAGCTAAAACTATGCTTACCAGCCACTACTCACCACAGGCACTTGTATTCAAAGATCTGTTTACAGACAGGTCCTCCATTACAAATAATTTATTCAGAGAGCCAGGGCTTTAAGCTGGGCATTAAAAGAGTAATTAGGGTAAAACAGCCTCTAAGGTGGTTGTATAAAGGCCTTGTGCTTGTATCCTGAAGGAAGGCATCTCTTGGTCAGCTGTGCTATTATGTCTCTGCTAGTTGTGGATCATTAACCTGATGGAGGATGTCCTCTACAAGCTGAACATGCCACAAAAAATGCCATTATTACCTGCATTTACACTTAATGCCTGTACATTGTGAGGACTTGAAACTGAAGTTTTAAACTCCTTATTTGTGCACATAGCTTTATATGCCTGATAAAGCTGATTGTTCTGATTCTGGAAGGAAGGAAATTTAAATGCTCTATGAGTACCCCTAAGTGGTCAGACCTTAGCCAACCTAATTGGAAAGTAGGTCAAGCCTTTATTTTTACTTTCAATTTAAGCATCTGAAATGCAGAGGTGATTGACTCTTCATCTTTGCAGACAGCATCGTGTTGTCTGATGGTAAAATATCATTGGGTTATTGATGCAATATCTGAGTAACAGTACCATCAGTTCTGTAGAAGTGGCACATAAAATTTAAAACGTCCATTGTAACCTGAATTATCTGGTATCTGGTAAATGATTCAGTGTCAAATTCATTGTAAGGCAGTGCTGAAGCATCATTTTTCAATGGCATAATGTCTTCTTAATCTATTGAAACAAAAGCAAGAAATGTAGTTTTTTCAGACATGTTACCTCCACGACTGATTCTCAGATAAGCACAAGAGGATTTTTGGATGGACGGATGGACGGACAGACGGATGGATGTTGTAAAGATTTATTTCTTTACAAATATCCATGTGTTCAGCCCACATGACTTCTTCTGACTCGTGTTTGAGTCGCACATATCGGATCATCTGTTAATTTAATGGGTTGAATACACTCTAATATGCTCCAATCTGAGGTAAATATAACTTGATTATGAGGGATCAATTGCATAAGCTGAAGAGGCCAACTAGCAACGAACACCTATTTATTGAAAAAGCTACTCTATTGCCTGTCTCTTTTTGGCCTTCCAAACTTCTATGAGCATTAAGTGTTTTCTTCAATTTGCACCCAGAATGAGCACAATGACACAGGTTCCCACATCTGTTGCCAATTCTGTATTCAATACCACAAAAGTCTCTCTCAGCAAAATGAAAAACCTCATTTGATTATGCGGCAATTACATCAACACTCTTTGCTATGAGAGTGTAAAGGGGCCAGAATCCCACATCCAATAACGGTTGGTCATGATCTGTTTATGAAAAAAGAGTAGGACTGATTTTCACCATTCTTTTCTTGACCTATAGACCCAGCATAAGCACCAGAATGGTTGTCTGAAATAATGATGACAACGCATCGAGGATAGCTGTTTTGTAGGTAATCTCATCAGTTTGTGTTTAACATTAACAAAGTTATTAGTTAGTACACTTGAAGCCATGTTCATCAGCACATACAAAGCAAAAAGAGTCAGAATGTGAAGGATGGTTTCAATTGTCCAACTAGAAAAAATCTACACCTGATGTAAGATCCTGTCTGTCATCAGGCTTACAAGTGCCTGCGATGTGATAATATATTAATACTGGAAGACGGACCATCTCGCATCTTTCTTTTTTTTCCTTCTTCATTTAATCTTGATAGATATTGAATTGCAAATAGTCTGACAAGTTTAACATATTTAAATAAAAGCAGGCTTCAAACTCATGGGATCTATATGCTCATGTGAGTATGCAGGACTTAAAAGGTAAAGTGATGGGAGAATAAAAAAGAAACAAGTTGAAACTTGCAGATGATGGCATCAGAATCAGAACAAAAACAGAGACCAATCCCCTAAAAGATCTACAGTAGGTTGCAAAAGTATTCAGACCCTTGTAGCTATGTTACAGCATGGTTCAGTTGATTTTTATTGGAATTTTATGTGATAGTTCACCGCAAGTAGTGAATGAAGTAAAAGAAAAGGGATACATGGTTTTGATTACTTTTATAAATAAAACTTCAGAAAGGTG
The DNA here is from genome assembly GCA_036173005.1 of Crenichthys baileyi. Taxonomy (NCBI): domain Eukaryota; kingdom Metazoa; phylum Chordata; class Actinopteri; order Cyprinodontiformes; family Goodeidae; genus Crenichthys; species Crenichthys baileyi. The sequence continues at coordinate 657,334 of JAHHUM010000890.1, forward strand.
TGCGGTACATTTGTATTCAGCCCCTCTGGCTCACAGACTCCATCATCCGTGCATTTTTCTCTCCGTCACTAATAGAAGCCATTCTAGTCAATGCAGAATTTCACACTGGCTCCGTGGCATTGCAGCATGAAGGAGAGCCGTCCTCCATCAGAAATAAGGATTATGTCTATTTTTGACAGATG